>VDFB02373365.1:251285542-251406338 GCA_007258455.2 Sequoia sempervirens
AACCCTTAAACCCTAGGACCCCCTACCTTGTATCTCTCTCCCACTCCCCCCTCTCTCTCTGAAGTATCTCCTTCCTACCAAGGATTAAATTTGATGGTCGAATTTACCTATCAACAAATTTTTTAATTACGGTTATCTATTCAAGGGTTCCCTTAAAACATTATGATGTACCTTAGTGTATGTAAAATTATATATAAATGAATCATATATATCATTATAATTCTATATAAATTTTGACAGTTTATCCAAAATATCCCCTTTTACAATCTTCTTAAAATTTTGATTGTATTCTACAGCAAAAATCTTTAAATACGGTCATATTGCCATCAAATTTAAGCCTTCCCACCTACCCCCACTCCCTCCATATCTTTCTCTTAAGTTATGATTTAAAAAGAATATAAATAATATCTATATTAATATTAAAAACAAGGTGTTCGACCGAACATATTTAGAATGTTCGGTCGAACCCATTTAAAAATCATTTTTTTATTCCATGCGTGGTGGGTTCAGTCGAACATGGGTTCGGTCGAACCCTAGTTTGACCGAACATTTCTATTTTCTTTGATTGAACACTTGTTCGGCCGAACCCATCTTTTTTCATCCTTGCTTCCTAAGGCACCAGAATTGCTGAAAATTTTGCACTTCGAAGCTCGATTTGAGAATGAAAATGGAGGAGATCTCAAAAACCCAACTAGTATCGGGTTCCCCTTAAAAAGAGCTATCCAACGAATATCATTTTAGTATGTTTTTATTATATTATCTATCTGTTTTTTAAGTTTTATTAAATATAGGTTTTTCACTGAAAAAAACTCTATGTTCTGCACAAGTGGAAAAATAGAAGATTATCAAAAAAAAAAATTTAAAAATAGCAGTGCCCCAGTTATTGGAGTGCTTGATCCAACAAAAAAAAATTAAAAAAAAATTGATACATATAGTAAAAGTTATGCATTATACGGTCGTGTTATGTCTGAATTGTAATTGATTTGAATTCGAAACTTGATTAAAAAAATATTCAATAAAAACTATCTAACCAAGTGGAAGATATCGGAGTTAGAAATCTAAATTTGAAAGAATTGGAATTTAATCTTTCAAGGAAAAAAGTTATGTGTTATACGGTGTAGCCACTTTTAAAAATGCTATTTTTGAAAAAACCAATTTTCGTGGGAGATGGAAAAAGAAGTGCAATCTGATTCCAAAAAAGTTGAAAAAAATATTTTTAGAATCTACAAACAAAATATGACAAGACTCTAGTTTGCATCATCTTCAAATTCCTTACGGTTTAATCACTATAGGTGCCCGAATGTGGAGATTGTGTTAAAAAAAATATCAATGTCCAGTTTGGCCAAAAATTGTAAACCACTATTGTAGGATCACCCGGCAGAAACAAAGATATGGAAAAGGAAAGTTTGGAACTCTTGAAATCTATAAACTTCACTGTACTGGGACTTATATACTATAAGTGGCATATCAATCCAATTTAATTTTTCTAGAAAATTAGGAGTTGAATCTACTCTTCAATCTCTTCTCAATCCTCTCAACTTGGTTTTTAGATTTGAACTAGAAGATTCTGCTATGTAGATGTCCTTCAATGATCTTCTAAATAAGGTGACAACTTGAATGACTTTGCAAATTGACAACTTCTTTTCAATCTGACTCTTCAATATGCCTTCCACCTAGATTTTCAAATAACACACTAAAGAGAGGGAAAAATGTTGTTTGTTAACCCTATTTTGGTAATCAAACCTTAATGAAATGAAGGAATGATTAACCGACATGTAATGTTACAACACACCAAACCCTACCAATAGAATGCTAGAAAGATGTATGAAGTGGCTCCAATGGATGTAGATCTTGACTCTTGCTTGAATGTGATAGATCTTGAATTGAAAGCTAGCTTTAATCATGAAACCCTACATCACAAATGTTAGCTCAAAAACAAACATGATGCATGATGAATTTGACATGATGCTTGATGCTTGATGCTTGAATGATGCTCTAAAACACTTGATAATCAGCTCTTGAAGACTCTTGATTGCTATTGTAATAAATTGAATGCTCTTGTGAAATCAAATTTTCTATAATGCATGAATACTCAAGTTGCTAGGTGAAAAATGAGTGAATTAACCTTGTATTTATACTTGTTTATGCTAGTTTTCTTGAAATTGCAACACTACAAGCTGACATTAGATCTAGGAGGATAAAATACCACCACAAATTTGAATTAAATTTAATTTTGGGCCACATGAGACTCATATGCCAGAAGTGGCGTATGAGTGCCACTAGGCTTAGCTATAGGACACATTTTTCAAAAATTCTTAGATTCATGTGAAATCAAGATTGGGGCCCCAAAACCTAGGTGGGACTCATATGCCCGAGGTGGTGTATGAGTCCCAGATCACTAAATATAGGATATATAATCCAAAAACACCTAAACCATGGTTGGATGCTGGTTTATGTCAAGATTATCCTTGAAAAGATGCATTAAATGAGGCTTGTGAATGCAAAATTAGGCCAATAAGAGCATAAAGAAGCTCAATTTATTAATGAAACCCTAGATTAGTGTGAAAGTGTGGTACAAAACTTTACAACACCTAAAATAAGGTACCATTAAGCCCATTTAGTTTACAAGGGCCCAATACCTCATGTGAATGTGTTAAACACACTACAACACTAAATCAAGGCCATATTAAGCTCTATCTAACAAGGAGGGCCCAAAAAAATGCAAAAATGCAGAGGAGTACATTTTCCATCATTACACTTAGATAGATTAGTTTACATTTTGCAATCATTAGAAAATAAAACAAAATTTGAAAAAATCAAACAAAAGAAACACAAACTAAATGGTTAACCTTGGACAAAGAATATCCTTTAAACCTTTTAACTTTGCGATGTCTTTGACATGTTAGATGAATCCCTTGAGGACTTCATCTCACCTAGATCATCCACTAAAGATTTGGTACAAGATGACACAAGCATAAACAATCATGACAATCATAGTTTCTGTTCTCCCAATACCTCTCCTACTTGTGACGAAGGTATCTTGATGTTAGAAGACCCAATTATTGAACCTCATGTGAATATTGTTTTTCCCTCTTCTAATGCTACATTTCTCTCAAAAAACACTAAGATTGATGCATTTGATGAAGATGTTAAGTTCACATTAGATCCCCCCTCACTAGAAGGTCATCTAGGTAACTCAGTTGAGGTTATGATTGCACAAATTGGATCTCCTTTAATTAATGAACCTCCTAAGTCACCTCCCATAATTGAACTGCCTAAAAAGAAACCATTAACTCCAAGAGATATCTTTAATTTTACATGACAAATTACTAGTAACAATGTTTCACAACAACTAAGTTATATTGTCGTTGCTCGCACATCATTACCATTTCCTCAACCTATCTTGCCTAGTGCTCCTCATGCACCTTTACATGGCATAAATGAGTGTGAACAATGGGAATTTGGAAGCCTCCCCACCTTGGAGGAATAGATCCCAAGGATAGGGTTCTAATTTCACAATTACCACATTCAAGGATACCTTAGAGATCCGAACCCAATAAAGAATGGAGGAAGAGATCTGACAATAAGGTATCCTAGGATATGATTTCAGATTATGAAAGGGGTTCACCACCAAGTTTAGACTTGGAAAGACAATGCAATGCAATGTGAAATACCAAACCCTAATTGAATGCAAACTAACTTTAAATGACCTAGAAAAGTGAACAAAGTGCAATAGAAAGATATGAAACTAGAAGTGTGCACCTAGGAGACTAAAGAAGGCGGAATGGAGGTCTAGAATGCTGAAAAACTTGTTGTTAATGTTGAATAGGACTCATTTTCCAAACTGGTTGAATCAATCCAGTTTTGGTGAAAATGTGCCCGAACAGGTTTCAACCAAAAGGGTATCCATATTTGTGAAAATATTTGTCATGCCTATATAGTGGGACTCATTTTCCAATAGTGGAAAATTAGTCCACTTTTGCTTTTTCAGAAGTTCTGAATTGGATTATGCTCCTCTTCGTCTACTCTACTCTTCTTGGTCTACTCTACTCTTTTTTACTGATTTCTAGATCTAAATCTGTAAATTACCACCTATAGACCTTCTCTGAGCTTCTCCAAGGCTTTATGACAACTTTAGGGATTTGAAAAAATTTCTCCAAATTTTCTTCTTGACAAATCTGCAACCTAGCCCTGTAATCACACACAAGAAGAGGGGAAAATGTTGTGGGGTTAGTGGATATGGGTTTTCCTTGGTCAAAACCCTTGTTGGTAATTAAACCTTGAAATGAAAGAAAATATGAATGGAGAATGATGAATGTAAAAATAGTAATATTGCAACTCACCAAACCTTAGCAATAAGGTGGTACAAATGTGCTTGAAATGGCTGCAATGTATGTGGTTCTTAACTCTTGCTTGAATGATGTTGACCTTGCTTGAAACACTTACTTGAATCATGAACCCTATATCACAATTGTTAGGACAATAAAAAATATGAAGAATTCAATATTTGACATGATGATTGGAAGTTGAACAATGCTCTAAAGTTCTTGATAATCTACCCTTGTGAAATATAGATTTTAGGACCCAATGGACTCTCTAACTGTTATAGGGTTTTTCACCCAAAAGGAGAGAGATTAGATCCTAAAACACTTATGTGACATTAAAATTATGAAGTATACAATGTGATTTTATGTAAATGAACTAATATAAGTGAAATTGATTGATTAAAATGATCTAAAATGAATGCAAAAGTGCAATTTTAGCTATGTTTGAAAACACACTGTGATATGCAAACTACTATGAAAGATGAAGAAATTGAAAGAAATATGCAAAAAAAAAGGTACATGGTCAAATTTGAGTGCACCTAGATGATGTGTGAGATTTTTGGAATGTCTAGAATGTTGATGAAATTTTTTGATTTTTCACAGTGGGACTCATTCACCAAGGGTGGCGAATCAGTCCTCCTACTGTTGAAAAAGTGTCAGGAATTGATTTCTGATAGTCGAGAGTTGATTTATGACAAAATAAAAAAATTCAGATTTTAGGTGGGACTCATTCACCAAGGGTGGCGAATTAGTCCTCCCCAAGATTTATGGAAAATTAGAAGACAATACTGCTACTCCAAATCTTGCAAAGTCTAAATATTAGGTTGTTGAGGTCAACTCTACAAAAAATGGGCTGAAAGTCACTCAAATTGTTTGAATAGATGATGGATTGATTTGAAGAGCCTAGTTGACTTGAAATCAAATTTTCAACACCTTTAAACCCGTTAAATCTACAAAACAAAGGCTGCAAAGACACATGCAAAGGGGGAAAATGTTGGGGGGCTAGTGAATAGGGGTTTGCCTTGGTCAAAACCCACTTTAGTAATCAAACCCAATAGAAATGAATGAAATGCAAAAGAGATGATAAATGAATAACATGAAATTATTACAAACATACCACATCCTTGAATATGAAAATCTGAAGTGATGTCAATGGCTACTCCAAAGTGCTTGAAAGTGATTGAATTGATGATGCAAGATGCTTGAGTGCTTGAAGATTGATTGAATATGTTAGGATGTTGAATACTTGAATGAGGAGATGTAAAATGAGGTTAAAATCACATATTTATACAAATCTTATGCCTTACTATCCATTCATACATCATCACAGGCTGACATGAAGTGAATTTGAGTAATGTAACACCCCATCATGTGAACCCCAAAGGACAACTAAACAATAATTACCACACAATTTTTTTTTTTAAGTAAATCTAAACATACATGAGATGCACATTGAGTCATAAGTCATAAAAATTAATTAAAAAAATTCGCTAGCACTTATGTCCCTTGGGGTACACGAGTCATTATGAAACTTAAATCTATACAACGACAATAAAGAATGAAAGCCAAAGATATAATCCATAACAAAGTAAACCTTTACAAGTGTAACACATACATGATAGAAAATTAATAAGAAACCATCCACGTACGTAAAAACAACATATACATGATTAACTCAAACTCATAATGATGTACTCTCTATCTTCATATAAACTCAAGGGACATATTTCCACGGATACAACATATTGAATAACAAATTCCATGGATCAAAAGCTACACAAGGTTTATCAAGGATAAAATAATTCAATGCCTCCATTACATTTCATTACAATGTTCAAGAGTTACAATGATACAAATCATTCTTCACCTAAGCGGAAACCATACGACAAGATAGCATGATACAACTGAAGAGATAAGTATAAAGCATCACAACTGGCTCCAAGACGGATACAATTATGGAGTCACCACAAATGAAACCAATCTGTACCTCTCGATCCTCGACTAGGGACCCAATGGGGTGCTTAGCACATTCCACCCGACCACATGGGTCCAAAGACCCACCCCCCATGCTAAGGAGCTGACAAGAAAGAGACCTCAACCAAGAACATCCAAATAGGGAACCACAAGACTCAATGTCATACAAGAGTAACATGAAACCCAAGGATAGTCACAACATCAATAAACCATGACCAAAAGACATAACATCAAAACAGGATGACAATAAATCACTTCATAACAATGCTAAACCACTTCAAAAACATATACTTAACAATAAATCAAATATCATAACATCAATAAATCGCTATAACAACAATAAACCACTTTCAAATCATAACAACAATAGATCACAAAAACATATCAATAGACCACTTCTAGAGGTAAGCAATAAAAAAAACTCAAGGGGAATGCTAGAGGAGAGTGTCATCACATGGCCTTACATGGATTATCCAGACAACCTATCACAAGGTGCCACCTCCATCTATACATGGATTATCCAGACAACCTAGCTCAAGGTGCCACCTCCATCTATGGTTATCCTGACTACCTATCTCAAGGCACCGCTCCATAGAGTCACTCATGTGGAACCGTTAACCACTCGTGAAGATGAGGCAACGATCTTGCTAATCATGGCCTTCTCCGCCCACCTTTATTCCATGATAGCCCTAATAGGTGGATGAGGCATCCATAATTATCTTATTAATGTTTTACTACCACCCCCTAATTAATTATTTAGGTTATCACTTATTACTCTAACTCTACGTGGGTTACCCTGACAGCCCCTTTGTGCGTTGATGCCCACGTAAAGCCACTCTCCCTAGAAACCCAAAACATAAAATTCAATACCAAGGGGTTGTACTAGCAAGAACACTAAACCATAAATGGAACATCCGTGAGGAAAAACCATCTCGCCAAAATCATATACATAAATGCTCATAAAATCAGGTACAACCCACTCATAATTCTAAATCACATATGCTATCAATTTTTTTCCAAAGGGCCTGATCAATGAAGAATCAATAGACTAGATTACCCTCGCCTCTGGAATCCCAAGAAAAAGAACAACTACTCATGTACTCACAAATGAGAGTAAGTCAAAATAGATTAAGGTTTCAACAAAACTTCAACATAAAAATCTCCTCAAAATAAAATCAACTAAGAGGAAGTCACATCAAGATGGAATAGTCAAAATCATTCATTATTCCAATCATGAAACCGATAAAAGATATTACCTTCAAAACCCCGCAAGCCAACAAGGTAAACACATCAAATTGAAATCACCCTAACAACCTTTACACACATGATTACACTCAAAGAATAAACCCTAAAGAGCAATATCCAACCAAATACATTCTATCCATTCATTCACTAAAAGGTAATTTAAAATAACTAAAGCAGTGACTTAAACATATGTCCCAAATATTCCAATAAGGCATCTTTTAAACTTTACTAAGGATCAAGATCAATATTCATCAATACATTCTTCTAAAGGTAAACTGCTAATGATTACTCCTCTAATCATACATTCAGATAACTATCTATACGATCAAAATATAGTTATATAAAATAATTAAAGAAGATATATTCCAATCAACCCATTTTCTTATATTTTGCATCATTATAAATTCATTGTAAAAAATTCATGAATAGTATATACATATATATACTTACGTGTGTATCTATAAAGATATACGATTTTATATATGTTATTCTCATTATAAAACCATATAGCCAGTTTGCTGTTATTTTCTTTGCTTTCATTGCACGTACAAGGTATTAATTTCAAAGAGCATTCTAAGAAAACAACTTACATTTTGATATAAAGCCTTTTAATACAATTAATGAGCTTATAAGAATACATTATATTAGTATTACACTTCGCATTTCCCTCAACCAATTTACTCTAAATTGTACCCCCACTACACATATATTTCTATACCTATCCCGCATAATTATATTCATGATACTACAATCCTTTCTATTAGGTCACCATTATAATGGTATTTCCCAACTTTCTTTTGGTAGAAGAAATTAGTCAATAATATTACCCCCTTTTTTATAAATTATAGAACTAAAGAATTAACATATTCATATAAAATCTTCATGTTTTTCTAAGAATTACATTCTTTTTTTATTCAAGGGGTAAACGCTTTTGATCGGAGCTATGAACCGGATACAACCATTCAACAATACCACCCCAACGGGGTTTGAACCTTGGTGGCAAGAACAACAATGCCACCAGTAAACCATCACACCATGCCAATACCGGCAAGAATTACATTCTTAATTAGCTTACTAGGTATAAATACTTCCACGAAACCTTCTCTAATTAAATACTTTACCAATCCAATACATAATCTTATTAGTGTAATGGTCTCCTTGTTTGAATTGATTAAGCTATGAGGGTATTACCTATACATTTACTTTCCCCATGTCCCGCTGTCTATTTTATCCATCCCCTCGTAGACTAGGTATCACTATTATGATGATTCCCAACACTTCTCAATGTTAAGGTGATCTACTTCTCTAGTCAATTAAAAGGCACTATTTATATATTTATATGAAAAAGGAAAACATAAGATAGTGCACCAACCATGAACATGAGTGATAGATCTTAACTATACTTAATAAACTATTCACTGTAAGAAATACACATTATAATCTATATATAATGACATTAATTCAGATTAAGCTGAGATAAACACATACAAAGAACATAAATATATAAATACTTGCATATATAACCATACACCTCTATACCTATATATATCACCGAATGTCAAAGATAAGTTATATAAATCGATTTTTAGGCACTAATATGCTTGTCAAGAAAACACAACATGCAGCTAGAATTTACCCAACACATAAAACAGGCATTGAACCTCCCAAGCCTCCCTATAAGCTTTGAATTTGAGCAAAGAGATTATGCAGAGACCTATTAAGAAGATTGTTGTCAACTTCAGGTATATGCAGCTGTGAGGCAGTGACCTAAAAGAAGAAGAACCATTCACCATTATCTACTACTGTGGAAGAGAAGGAAACAAGTCATTTATCTGGAGCCAAGATGAGAGCATTGTCAAATTGCCATGCAGCCCCTAGTTTCAACTCTAAGTTTTTTGCAAGAGGGATTGCTCAGAGAGATGTGAACCATTTCCCTCAATTTTAGAATAGCGATATTGTTCAAATGGGGAGCATCAGTGGTGATGAATAAAATGAATTGAACAAAAGAACTACTACTTCCTAAAGAATAGGTTGCATATCCAAACAAAAAACTGTGCTATAGAAACCAGAAGCTACTAAAGACTAACTTCGATGCCCAATGCGATTTCATCACATCTAAACTAAAAGGCAGTTTGCAACTGAGTATCTCCACAAAAAGAAAATGGAAAAGAACAAGCATCGGCTGAGGGAGAAGGAGATGAGTGAATACCCTCTAATCGGCTGTCTTGAACGATTCCAACAGCTAGGGAACGCCATGCATGAACCAAAAATTTTATCTCTGATAATAGGGTCGCTAAGGAATAAACAAGATAAATTCAATGACTTTCAGACTGTGATGAAGGGAGGCAAGAACGATTCTAGCACTCATATCTGGAAACTACTTAATGCAAGAAATGGTGCTTACATAAATTTATGATTATGGGATCAACGTGTGAGAGAAGACAAAGCTTCGGGCATAAAAATGACTCGGTTCTTTCCCAACTCAAGAATATCAATAGCTACATGCTTACTCTTTACATACAACAATCTATTTACCTTATTACGCTGTTAAGACTTTGAGTAATGCTGTTTGAAGAAAGAAAAATCAGCCAAAGTTTGTAGGAACATATTTGAGAAGCATTGGAACTTACCTGGTAATGTTATCATAAAATGGATATCCACCAAAATCGAATAGAGGATGCAGTTAGCCGCGCCTCACTCCACGGAAGGCAGACTATTCTTGGCGACCTATGCTTCGGTGTTGGAGGAGAGTGTCGCAGCCAATCACTATCCCCAATAATTTAGTTTTCTCACAAGCTTTGAACAGACTACAGAAAATCCATTCTCCCCAAACCTAAGCGTAATATCAACATATTGTTTTCCGTATAATGTTGCAGACACCCAAATCTTTTCATTTTTCAAATTTTAAAAAGCTATCTTCTTTTCAAATTATTTTTGCAGAGTTCAAGTCCTTTCATCCGAAAACCAAAACAATACCCAACCCCTGAATACAAAATCTCCTTCTCAAATTTCCGTCGTTCATCTATACATAAAAGAAAAAAAACCAAGATAAAGGGATTTTGATTTTTTTTGAGACAAAATCAAGCAATATTATCACAATAACACAAGTTTCCTCATAAAATTCTAGTTCCAAGCCATGCATGTCCCCACTTTTGTCTCTTACTATCTTTTCCCCGATTTTACAATCAATTCAAAATAATATCTTTCTTATTTATTTAATTTTCAGAATGCTTTCCATTTTGCACTTGACTTTTATCTAATCGAAATCTTATCTCTCTTTTTTTTTTTAAATTAAAAAACACATTCTTTTTTCACTTTAAAATAATTATCTTTTCTAGATAATAACTTATCCATAACTATTATTAACTTAAATTTAAACAAAAATTTCACAAAACAATTTAATTTAATCATTTGTTACTAATCATCTAATTTAATTTAAATTTGATTATTATTTTAATTTTCTAATTTTATTTTAAACAACCTTGCAATCAATTTAATTTAATTAATTGTTTAAACACAACTATTAACATATTATATTTTTCACATAGTCAAATAACACAATAAACAATGAAGCACAAACAAATACTCACACAAAAGTCTAGAACAGTCGACACAGAGGGGTAGTACAAGTAAAATGCCATAAGAAATTTGAAATATTTTGAATTTGCGGCCAAGGGGGACTCATTCGCCACCCTTGGCGAATGTGTCCCACTTGGGACCCACAGCCAAGTGTCAGAAATAAAGGCATGTTTAATGTTGTTTGTCAGGATAGGACTCAAAAATACACTTAATATAAGCATATGAGGGCATAAAGAGATAAAATAAAGCATGAGAACGGTGTAAATAGTAAAAATATGCCTAGAAAAGTGTGAATTCTTGTTACAAGACTTTACAACATTTCAAAATAAGACTTGTTGATGAGTGAAAAGGTGGTTTTTAGGTGAATTGCATTAAATAGAGTCTAGAAGAATGTAGAAATGTCTTACAAGACTTCACAAAACTTTCACAAGATGTCGTTCTTTGAATTTTAGCACCAAAATAAGCATTTACAAGCCAAAATACATCATAAAATTAAAGCAACATAGCTCCAACACTATGAAACAAGACCTAAAAGACCATGAAAATAGGAAGGGTCAATTTTTCGACAGTACATTTAGCCCCCACTTTAGTGAGAAAAACTTGCTTTCTCATGCTAAAGTAGCCATGAACATCAAGAAGAGGGTTCGAATGCACTTACGGTAGCAAGATGGAATACAACAAACAAGAGGGATGATCAAGCCCCCAGGACAAAGATCCCATTGCAAAATGAACATAAGGACAAAGGAACACACAATTGTTGAGAGGAATTTGAGTGAAGCTTCGATCATCAATCCAACTAGTTGTGAAAAGAGATCTAGGCTGATTGTTGAAAAAGAGAGAATGTGTACTCACTCTGGGGCCACAAAACTAGTTGTTCACAGGGTGAGAAGGCCCAAAAAGTAAGATACATCTGCTAGTTGGTATGCACTCACAAACAAACAGAAAAGTGGCTATGGGGAAAATGCATGCTGCTAGTTGGGCTTCCCACTCAACCATGCCAAAGTTATAACCATTCGATAACTTTAACAAGGCGCCACAAATCCAAAGAAAATGAAAATGTTGGTTTAGGTTTCATAAGACAAGCAAAATAGGATGGAACCACAAGCATGCAAGTTGTGTTATGCAATGTGGCCAAACAAATAAGATAGCTCCATAGGCATGCAAGTTGTGTTATGCAAGGTGGTTGAATGAGAATGTTATGTGTAAAAATGTTATGTGTAATATGTTCAAAGGAGTCTTGTTTAGTTTATGCAAGGTCAATCACTTAGGGAACTAATGTCTCCAAGAGTACTATATTCACAACTTAGGGGATGTAATGTGTCGTATCAAACCACCAAGAGGAATGCAATATGCTAAGAAAGATAACACTTATGAAAGACATCACAACCAATGTCATCCATAAAGTGATAAACTTATCACATAAATGACAAGGATTCACTAAGAATGCAAATGAAATAATGGTAATGTATGCCCCCCACTTTAAAGGAATTGCTACACATCATTTTGTGAGAAATTACTTGAAAGTAGAGAAGAAAGGAAAATGCAAAAAAAAAAACAAGACATGAGAGCCAACTTGGAAAGCTCTATGCTAAGTCATATGTTTCAAAGTTAAGCTGTGTCATGTCAAGGAGAAAGGAAAAGCAAAGAAAGAAGGGAGTTTCCCTCTAGAAAAGAAAGCACACCAAACACATAAGGGATCCATGGATTTGGGGTTAGTATGTTCGTTGTTGCAATGTATTTTTGTATTAAAGAGCTCAAAACTGTTATCATTCCCCAAAGCACATAGAACTAGAAGAATGACACAAAGAGAGAAAAAACAAAGGGAAAACAAAGTCCATTTTGAGTCAACATGGAAGAGACATTACAGTCTTGGCACTTTGCATCATTCCCAAAAAGAAAACACAAGCAAAAACACAAAAAAGAAAAGTGAAAAAGCTTTTGGGTCAACATCAAGGAGAAATTTTGGTCTCAATTCTTTGCGTCATCCCCAAAAGGAAAAACACAAGAAAAGACAAAGGCGAAAAGGAAAAGAAAAAGAAGGAGGTTTTTTGGGTCAACATGGAAGAGACTTAGGGCGCCTCTATGTTTGCGTCATCCCCAAGAGGAAAACACAAAACTGAATGGAAAAAGAAAAGGATTGTTTGGGTCAACATGGAAGAGACTTAAGGCATCTCTACGCTTTGTGTCATCCCCAAAGGAAAACACAAAACAAAAGCGAAATGTAAAAGGGGCGACAAATAGAAGAATAAAGATACACATAGAAGTGTACAAAGAGAAGGAAACATCAAATGCACGATATGGGGGAAAATGATACACACATGAAATGAAAAAGGAAAATGAATTTGAAGAAAAGACTAAGTAGGGAAATGCAAGTCATCCATCAAGTCATCTTCCTCCCAATCATGTTCAATGGAATGTGAAGGTGATTGACTGTCCAAATGAGGAATCACAAGTACCAAACTAGGGGTTGTACTAGTTTCTTCACTTGGTGGAGAGGATTTATCATTTAAGTTCATTGTAGATGAAAATAAAGAGTTCAAATCATTGTTTATCTTTTCATCTATGTTAGCAATCGTTACATATCCATCATCATTATCAAGATTAATAATGATGGGAGGACAAAGGGTGATTTCTAAGGATGGATGTGTCAAGTGCATGGGCTGGATGGGTTCATTTTGTTGCAATTGTTGGTTTGAAATATCATGTGGTTGGTCAGGATAGGGAGGATGGTTATCTATTGCTTCTATCAAGGGTAAAGATCGATTGTCATGATTGGTTTTTGTATGAGCAAGGAGACAACAATGACACCAACTCTGACTTTCTCGAGCAACACAATTCCATTTAATTATGTTGTGGAGTTGTTGAGGTGTAAGAGTGGATTGATTCGGTATAGATTTGTCTACTTCTGAAAGGGGAAGAGCAGGAGAAACTGAAGATGAAGGATTGACCTTTTTCTCTTTCACTTTATATACTTGTTTGGTTCGAAGGAGTGAGGTAGGAGTTATTTCTTGGTCTCTTGGTTGTTTAGACGATGGCTGGGAAGTATCAGGAGGATATTATTCAAAGGGTGTGATGGTTTGTTCAATATCAGATTCAGGTGTAATCATGGTATTGTTGGAAGATGAATTACTTTGAGATGGGGGGTGAATCAGAGTAATGAACAATTTTTCAAACTTTTAACTTCAAGGGAAAATCACACAATAACCTTGAGACAACTTTATGAACCCTCTTAAAATTGCAAGGTGAATTCTAACACATCATACACTTTTAGTAGAATGACAGATTGATAAAATACTTACATAACAATGTCAAAGCATGATATTGATTGTTCATATAAACTTGATTGAACAATTCCTTTTAATGCTTTATTTCCACAAGACTTCATGTATACTTTGAACACTTTTATAACATAATGAAATGTTTAGTCAAGTATCAAAGCATTGCATGAATTTTAATGACAAATGACATAATGCAAAAATTAACACTTAAGCACATGGGCTGAAACACAAATGCACAGATTTCACCACATAACACATTATTTTCTTGAGTGGAAAAACCCTCTTGGGGTATAAAAAATCCACTCGAATAATTCCTTTTATTATTAGAGCACCAACTCAAACAGGAGCAACAACTCCTTTTATAGTTTAGGAGCACCAACTCCTTATATCAATTCTAAATAATATCAATGATTCAAAGAGTTTCTCTGTTTCAATAAAACCTTTTACAAAAACTGACTGGTATACACAATACCTTAAGAATTCAAAAGAAAAATTTAGAATCCTTAAAATATTAGGTATAGCAGTATAATGAACTGCCTCTCAAAGTTTTTCCGTATTTCAAATACATATAATCAGATTGGCTTAAAATCTGTGTCTATTTTTCCTCTCTCAATTCAAGTTCGAAGACCTTTGAATATATATATATATACACATAAATAATGTCAAACTGATTTTCAACTGTCTTTCTCATAACTTATTTTCAAATCAATGAAAGCCATTAGGGTTTCCAAGCAACCCCAGAAACCATACATCAAATGCCATTAAGATTTCAAAAATTCTAATTAAAAAAACCTCTGTTAAAAGAAATTTTGAAATGAGAAAACTTTGTTGAAACAGTTAATTGATTTCCCAACAATTTCTTTGTTTTGATGCAAAAAATAAAAGTGAATCTTGAAACAAGTTCTTTGTTATTCTCTAATCACCATTTCTAGATTTGAAAGAACACCAATAACTGATTTTACTGCAAGTGGATAAGGCTCGGTGTTACCTTTTTATGAATGAAAACAAGAAAAAAATGTATTACGGTCCTTAGGAAGCTTCTTGCTAACTGACCATCCATGCTTCAAGCTTACATTCCTTCTCTTTTCCATGTCTTCTCTAGGTGGCTAGGGTTTCACATTCAACAAAATGATAATTACAAAACTCATTTTTCCCTATTCCTTCACTCCATCGAATACTAAACTCAAGTGTATAATAATGTCAAATCTGAATGCAATGATATTCCATATCATTTGAAGCCCGTGTGATGTCAACAACACAAATGATAACTTTATTATTGTTGTCGACACATGAAGCCATAATGCATTTTGACTGACAATTCATCAAGTGTAAATGCCACGTAATGAATCAATGAACCCAATGTCACAATAACAAACCATGTGAAACACAAGAAGCCTGATACCATGCTATGTGAGATTCAATACAATGCCATTGCCATGTTAAACATAAAAAAATATCCCGATACAATATCAGTTTAAATATTATTGCCAAATAAACATATAGCCCGATGATAATTTAATATCATATGAAAAATGTGAAGGGCTCGATCAATAATAGAAGACCAATGCTAAGCCAAAGTCTAGGTATTCACCTTTGTGTATCAACCAAGATGTATAAGAATGTGTGCTAGAAAACTTCACACAAGGTGAAGCACATATTTTTAAATACCTTGTGAATACAAAGAAATCTCATAACTGGATTTCAACATTTCCTTCATCTATGTATGCCTTATCAATGCCATGTAATCACTAAAATCTGAACATGCCAATGTAAGTAACAACCAATATCATTGAACCAATGTGAGTTTTAGAACAACATGATATCACCTAATCATCAACCCCATGTATATATCCTTCGCACATGAATCCAACATGATCAGTACCGCAAAATAAAACTAAAAGTATCCAAAGCACTGTCCACAAAGTACTAAATTAGTCCAACCAAAGTAAAAAAATTTGAATAATGCAAGGGTATCCAAACTGAACTGAGATCATTATAAATACAACTAAATAGATCACTGAAGATATCATCAGGTGTAAACCAACCAACACATGCATAACTACAACCAACACAATAATGTAGACCATCTATGTATCATGTATTACCCAAGCCAATCAATATGTATCAAAAGCTGAAATATGAGACCATGTACATCAACTATGGTCAATATCAATATCACCAAAGCCTCTTTTGACATCAAACAAAAAGAATCACAATAAACAACTGAAATCCAACAAACTCCCCCTTTGTCCTTGAAGGAAAAACACATATTATCTCTCCCCCTTTTTTCCTCAATGACAAAGAATAATAGAGGAGAATGTGAAACGCCATGAATAAAAACAACTGAAGCCAACCAACACATATCCATTTGAAAAATAGCATTCAAGAATCATTTCATTACTTTAGAAATAAGAAAATAACTCTGTTGCATATATCACCTTGTGTTCACATGAGCAAACAAAATAACTCTGGCAGCCATAATACTGACAGTATGTAAATATCATAAAATCAAGTACTATGAAATGAAGATTATCAATGTATGCAACAATTGCACAACTTGAATATAGCAACTCACTGTCAAAAGCATAAAGGAATATCATTGTTAAGCACCCCAAGAATAAATGCCACTTCCATACATCAATGACAAGCTGAGATTGCATAGATCACCAAACTGTATTATAACTAATCACCAAAAAATATTGCATTATAAGCATAAATTTTTGAAAACAATGAAGGGTATGAACATTCTCAACTAAATCTCATAAGATGAAAAACATCATATCATGCCAAAACCAACTTCCTTTTGTATAGAAACAAGTCACTATCAAGCATGAATAAAGGAAGCATAAAGGTATTGTCAATAAATATTATCACACTGTCACCTATCTTACCAATTATTCTGAACCATATCAACAAAAAATGATCGACTGTGTGAACAAACAAAGAATTTTCACTTGCAAGCTAAAGACCATGAACTGCCAAGTAACAAAAAAACACTATTATACCATAACAACTATTCCATTTTCAAAGCATTTTCTTTTGTGAAAGTTGTGCAAGAGATAACAAAGAAATAACTGTCATCATGTATACCAGACTGTCAGCATACAAAAATAACTATCATAGATAGGCAAAAGAATATTGCAAACACACCCATGTATCTTTGGCAATAATTGTCCTTTGCGAAAATACTTTCCACTATACTAAGATAAACTATTATACTTCCAAAATACTGTCAGCTAATCTCACTGTTATAAAGATACATTGTCAAAACACAAACCACTATTCTCACTAGTCTCATTGTGTAACAAGTGATATACCATACTGCATTATGCAAACATACACCACGAGCAAAATAGATAATTGATCATACCTATTATACTTTTCTCCTTTGAAAGAAACAAGAGAATTTAAGCATACATACCATCAAGCAAGGAAATCCAAACCTCGTAACACTATCTCCCTCTGCCACTGAGCATCATGCAAGGTCTTCTTCAAATTCTCTCTCTCAAAGACAAAGAAATTACACACTATCATATTTCATAAGAATGAAATCATAGTAGCATAAATAAGGACAAAGAATGCTAACATAGTCACTAGAAAATAGTTACTGTGACTACATGACAATTCACTTCTATACACTTCAATACACTTCACTATTATATACTGTTCATTACAATGCCACCATTAACAACACCATGTCAATAAAGAGCCACTATCCACTGTCACTCTTACAAACAATATTCATAAATCCTATGAATCTTGACAATATGCAAGATCATATTTGTTGAGAAGGACAATGCATATACTATTATCATCAGCAACATTTACTACATACAAATACATCATCCACTATGCAAAGAATTCCTTCTAACTTTGTAGAGCTATCAAACCAAAAACTATCCATGGTTGTTAAAAAACAACATAGTCTCAGTCACTGTCAAATAGAAATCTGCTAATCAAATGATCCATAATCAACAACATTTAGGAATGTATCAAGGTTTGCTCAAACAATGGTACTTGTTAAATATTTTTGTAATACTCTGTATCACTACTAGATCCAAACATCCTGACAACTATCCTTTAGAATCAACACAAGATCAAGTAAGTTTGGAATGAATTAAGCAACTCTGAGCTGCCAAACAACTCAGCTTGTGAATCATAAGGAAACACCATGAATAACTTATCAAAGAGTAAAGAATACTTGTATGGTCAATTTTATGCGTGTTAAATATATAAAAACAAATGAAACAAACACACCAATAAGACATTATATCAAAAACATAATATTAAAGTAATGGAGATGCAAAATCAGTATCCTGTTATCGATGTTGTCCTATCGTCCTCTATCTCCAGTGTTTTCATTGATTCCAGCTGGCTCTCAGATTGTATGCTAGGCTCAACGAATAGTCTTCCTAAAGAATGAGGTTGAATATGAAATGCATGTAATGCTAAGACATGATTATTCTAATGCTAAATATGTTGGCTAAAATGAAAGATTAGGATGATGCTATGAATAATAAAGATATAATGATAATGCTAGAATGCAATTAATTTCTAATTCATGTATTGTCTCTTGTAACCATTGCTTGGATTGGCAGTGCTATTTATAGAGTTTTACAAAAGCTTTTGATTGGCTGATATGATCAACGATTGTGAAAATTCTTGGCAGATCGAATGGTTGAGGATGGATAAGACTGAAGAAAAACAGAAGAAAGCAGAAAACAAGAATTGTTTTCTTTTCTAAAAAAAAGAGGTAAGATAAGATGTTAAAGATGAATTGTGAAAATCATCTTTTTGTGAGATTATGGAAAGATTTTGAAGAAGATAAATAATGAATTATTAAATTCAATTATTCATTTATGGGTGACATAGAGGTTTTTTTCTTAAAATAGAATATTTACCTCATATTTGAAGAATAATAGAAGATTTCATAATTAAATAAAATATTTAATTATGATTCTGAAAAGATATGGAAGGTATTCAATTAAATAAAGATATTTAATTAAAAAAAATTCAGAAATGGTATGTAATTGAAATTAATTAAATAAGATATTTAATTAACTAGAAGAAGAATTTGAAGAGAAATATCTAAATTTAATTAAATCAAAAGACTTAATTAAATTTAAAAGTGATAATTAATTAAAATAAATAAAGTGTATTTATTTAATTAATCAAGTGGACATTTGAATGTGAAATAATTAAATAAAATTGATTTATTTAATTATGATAGAAGAATACATTGAATGAACAATATAATTAAATTAATTAAATTTAATCATATGTAGAAGACTTTAGAGAAATTAATTAAATAATAAATATTTAATTAAATGCTAGGATTAATTAGATATGACCAATTTTATGCATATACAATACCTATCAAATAGAATTATTGTTATGCTGATTGCTACACACACCACTGTACTTATTCCAAAGTCATCTTGTCAAAACATGATGACATCCTCGATACCCTGAGATCTAATTATGACATGAATATTTGCATGCAAAACATTAAAACATTCTGATCATGAAGAATACTATCAGTCATTAAATGATTGCAACAAAAAAAAATAATAGGTTACTATACTTTCTCTATTATAAAAGATTTATGACTATAGATATACCATTGTTCTTTGACAATAAACTCACCTAGTCCATGAAATATACAAACTACACTAAAACTTCAAAAACTTGCTCCACTACATTCTAAGACTTCTTGGGGATAGAAAATGAAACTTTGGATTACTCCCCCTAAAACCAAACAACCATTAAATACTAAGAGAAGATCCTTGTGCATCATGCACAAAACTTAGTCCTTCCTTCTCCTTTTCTTTCTTTCTTCTCCAGATTTTTTGAGTTTCATTTCCTTGGTCTTGTTTTCTCCTCCAAACCTGTATGAGCCCTTTCTTTTTCTTGATCAATGCATCTATATTGTTATTTTTTAATGATGCCTTCAACTTAATCCTACACTGTTGTGCCTTATGCCCAATGTTATGACACTTAAAACATGTGATGCTATAATCAATTTGAGGAGTAAGGAAATCATTCTTTCTTGACAATCCAAAACTTCTCTTATCATATCTTCCATACCTCCTACAATTCCTTGATTTATGACCATAAGAATGAAAACAATAGCAATAGCCATGAAATTGAGAGTGGTTATACCTGATTAATGGAGATCTTGATGGTATTTTTGTCCTTTCATCAACCCATTTATCTTCTATCTGTGTAGCAGAAATATGGTGACTAATATCAACTTTCACTCTTGGTGTTTTCTTGGCTATAAAATTCTTTCCATCTACAGTAGAAAACATTAATTCATGTTTTAATTCATCTTGAACTCCAAAATTTTGTCCTATTTCATACCCTAAACCATGAATGTCTTTGTGATGTTTTTGCTTATCCAGTATCTCATTTAGCTTGTTGGTACTTTGATCAAAATTCTAATTTTTCTGTAACTGTGTCTTTACACTTTCAATATCTTTATTTAGAGCAATTACCTCTCCTTCCAATTTTTGACACATAATCTTTTTAACTTCCAAATTTGAATTTGCTACATCTGCTATCCTTTTATACTCTTGGACTTCTAACTTCAGACTATTGATTAATTTATCTGATTCTTCTTTTCTTTTTATTAGCAAGTTATTCTCTTCCTTTATCTTGTTTTCTTCTTCCAGTTGATGCTTACAATCTATAACCAGTTTTTCTGTATTTTTAAGATCTATAAGAATTTTATCCTTAACCTCGCTTTCTTCTTGGAGTTGCTACTATAATTTCTAATTTACTTTTCTAAGTCTTTTTATCTCTTCTAGAGCAACAATAAGTTCTGCCTCAAGATCAATTTATCCTTCAATATCTGAATCATTCATGTTCACCACAAAGTCATCAAGTTCTATATTAGACATATTTTATTCTACAAGATTTTCCTTATTAACACTTATAGAGTCAACTGGCAAAGACTTAGCTAGAGACAATGCTTCACTAGACTTGACACTAGTAGTTTTCTTCTAACTTCTATTTCTTTTGCACTTACCCATAGTACTCCTCTTATCAAGAACTTGGTTGAACTTAAATTGGTTAGGCTACTATAAAAGTCAAGCTTTTTACACCAATATCAATCAAAATTAAATGATTTTTCACAAAACACATGGACTGTACAAACAGACAAAAATACCTTCTTGAACTTGTGACATATTTGACAAACTTCCAAGACTAGAATAAATATTAGGTTGATTAGACCTATTAGAGGACCCTACACTCTGATACCAATTGTTCAAAGATGAATTACTCTGAGAGGGAGGGTGAATCAGAGTAATGTACAAATTTTAAAAATTTTAACTTCAAGAGAAAATCACACAATAACCTTGAGACAACTTTATGAACCCTTTTAAAATTGCAAGGTGAATTCTAACACATCAAACACTTTTAGCAGAATGACAGATTGATAAAAGACTTACATAACAGTGTCAAAGCATGATATTGATTGTTCATATAAACTTGATTGAACAATTCCTTTTAATGCTTTATTTCCACAAGACTTCATGTATACTTTGAACACTTTTATAACAAAATGAAATTTTTAGTCAAGTATCAGAGCATTGCATGAATTTTAATGAAAAATGACATAATGAAAAAAATAACACTTAAGCACATGGGTTAAAAAACAAATGCACAGATTTCACCACATAACACATTATTTTCCTAAGTGGAAAAACCCTCTTGGGGTATAAAAAACCACTTGAATAATTCCTTTTATTATTAGAGCACCAACTCAAATAGGAGCATCAACTCTTTACAGTTTAGGAGAACCAACTCCTTTTATAGTTTAGGAGCACTAACTCCTTTTCTCAATTTTGAATAATATCAATGATTCAGAGACTTTCTCTATTTCAATAAAACCTTTTACAAAAACTGACTAGTATACACAATACCTTAAGAATTTAAAAGAAAAATTTAGAATCTTTAAAATATCAGGTATAGCAGTATAATGATCTGCCTCTCAAAGTTTTTGAATATTTTAAATACATATAATCAAATTAGCTTAAAAGCCATCTCTATTTTTCCTCTCTCACATTCAGGTTCGAAGACCTTTGAATATATATATACATAGAAATAATGCCAAACTGATTTCCAACTGTCTTTCTCATAACTGATTTTCAAATCAACGAAAGCCATTAGGGTTTCCAAACAACCCCAGAAACCATACATCAAATTCCATTAAGATTTCAAAAATTATGATTAAAAAAACACCTGTTAAAAGAAATTTTGAAATGAGAAAACTTCTTTGAAACAGTTAGTTGATTTCCCAACAATTTCTCTATTTTGATGCAAAAAACAAAAGTGAATCTTGAAACAAGTTCTTTGTTATTCTCTAATCACCATTTATAGATTTGAAAGAACACCAATAACTGATTTTACTCCGAGTGGATAAGGCTCGGTGTTACCTTTTTATGAATGAAAACAAGAAAAAAAATGTATTGCCCTTATGAAGCTTCTAGTTGACTAACCATCCATGCTTCAAGCTTCCATGTCGGCTCTAGGTGGCTAGGGTTTCACATTCAACAAAATGATAATTAAAAAACTCATTTTTCCCTATTCCTTCACTCCATTGAATACTAAACTCAAGTGTATAATGACGTCAAATTCAAATGTAATGATATTCCATATCATTTGAAGTCCGTGTAATGTCAACAACACAAATGATAACTTTATTATTGTTGTTGACACATGAGTCACTATCCACGTGACCTATTCACCACATGAAGTCATTATCCACTTTGACCAAAAATTCATCAAGTGTAAATGCCACGTAATGAATCAATGAACCCAATGTCACAATAACAAACCATGTGAAACACAAGAAGCCCGATACCATGCTATGTGAGATTCAATACAATGTCATTGCCATGTTAAACATAAAAAAAGGCCCGATACAATATCAGTTTAAACATTGTTGCCAAATAAACATATAGCCTGATGATAATTTAATATCATATGAAAAATGTGAAGGGCTCGATCAATAATAGAAGACCAATGCTAAGCCAAAGTCCAAGTATTCACCTTTGTGTATCAACCAAGATGTATAAGAATGTGTGCTAGAAAAATTCACACAATGTGAAGCACATATTTTTAAATACCTTGTGAATACAAAGAAATCTCATAACTGGATTTCAACATTTCCTTCATCTATGTATGCCTTATCAATGCCATGTAATCACTAAAATCTGAACATGCCAATGTAAGTAACAACCAATATCATTGAACCGATGTGAGTTTTAGAACAACATGATATCACCTAATCATCAACCCCATGTATATATCCTTCGCACATGAATCCAACATGATTAGTATCGTAAAACAAAACTAAAAGTATCCAAAGCAGAGTCCACAAAGAACTGAATTAGTCCAACCAAAGTAACAAAAATTGAATAATGCAAGGGTATCCAAACTGAACTTAGATCATTATAAATATGTAACTAAATAGATCACTGAAGATATCATCAGGTGTAAACCAAAAAATACATGCATAACTACAACCAACACAATAATGTAGACCATCTATGTATCATGTATTACCCAAGCCAATCAATATGTACCAAAAGTTGAAATCTGAGACCATGTACATCAACTATGGTCAATATCAATATCACCAAAGCCTCTTTTGACATCAAGGAAAAAGAATCACAATAAAAAACTAAAATCCAACAAACTCCCCCTTTGTCCTTGATGGCAAAACACATATCATCTCTCCCCCTTATTGCCTCAATGACAAAGAATAACAGAGGAGAATGTGAAATGCCTTGAATAAAAACAACTGAAGCCAACCAACATATATCCATCTAAAAAATAGCATTCAAGAATCATATCATTACTTTAGACATAAGAAAATAACTTTGTTTCATATATCGCCTTGTGTTCACATGGGAAAACAAATTAAATTTGGCGGCCATAATACTGACATTATGTAAATATCATAAAATCAAGTACTATGAGATCATGATTATCAATGTATGCACCAATTGCAAAACCTACAAATAGAAACTCACTATCAAAAGCATAGAGGAATATAATTGTTAAGCACCCCAAGAATAAATACCACTGCCATACATCAATGACAAGCTGAGATAACATAGATCACCAAACTGTATTATAACCAATCACCAAAAAATATCACATTATAAGCATGAATTTCTAAATACAATGAAGGATATGAACATTTTCAACTAAATCCCATAAGATGACAAACATCATATCATGCCAAAACCAACTTCCTTTTATATAGAAAAAAATCACTGTCAAGCATGAATCAAGGAAGCGTAAAGCTGTTGTCAATAAATATTACCACACTATCACCTATCTTACCAATTATTCTGAACCATATCAACAAAGAATGATTAACTGTGTGAACCAACAAAGAATTATCACCTGCAAGCTAAAGACCATGAACTACCAAGTAACAACAAAGTATTATTATACCAAAGCAACTATTCCATTTTCAAAGCATTGTCCTTTGTGAAAGTTGTGCAAGAGATAACAAAGAAATAACTGTCATCTTGTATACTGGACTGTCAACATACAAAAAGAACTATCATAGATAGGAAAAAGAATACTGCAAACATTGCCATGTATCTTTGGCAATAACTGTCCTTTGCCAAAATACTGTCCACTATACTGAGATAAACCATTATACTGGTAAAATACTGTTATCTAATCTCACTGTTATCAAGATACATTTTCAAAACACAAACCATTATTCTCATTGCTCTCATTGTGTAACAAGTGATATACCACATTGTGTTATGCAAACATATACGATGAGCAAAATAGATAATTGATCATACTTGATATACTTTGCTCCTTTGAAAGACACAAGAGATAAGCATACATACCATCAAGCAAGGAAATCCAAACCTCATAACATTGTCTCCCTCTGCCACTAAGCATCATGCAAGGTCTTCTTCAAATTATCTCTCTCGAAGACAAAGCAATTACTCACTATCATATTTCATAAGAGTGAAATCATAGTAGCATAAATAAGGACAAAGAATGCTAACATAGTTACTAGCAAATAGTTACTATGTATACATGACAATTCACTTCTAAGTACTTGAATACACTTCACTATTCTATACTGCTCCAACCATTTACAATTGAGAAATTTCACTACAATGCCACCATTAATAACACCACGTCAACAAAGAGTCACTATTATCACTGTCACTCTTACAAACAATATTCATAAATCCCACGAATCTTGATAATATGCAAGATCATATTTTTTAAGAAGGATAATGCATATACTATTATCATCAGCAACATTTACTACATACATATACATCATCCACTATGCAAAGAGTTCTATCTAACTTTGTAGAACTATCACACCAAAAAATATCCATGGTTGTTAAAAAGAAACACGGTCTCAATCAATGTCAAACATAAATCTATTAATTAAATGATCCAGAATCAACAACATTTAGGAATGTATTAAGGTTTGTTCAAACAATGGTACTTGTTAAACATTTCTGTAATACCCTATATCACTATTAGATCCAAACATCCTAAAAACTATCCTTTAGAATAAACACAAGATCAAGTAAGTTTGGAATGAATTAAGCAACTCTGAGCTGTCAAAGAACTTAGCTTGTGAATAATAAGGAAACACCATGAATAACTTATCAAAGTGTAAGTAATACATATAAAATATTATTACTATTCTGGTGATTGCTACACACACCACAATACTTATTCTAAAGTCATCCTATCAAAACACGATGACATACTTGATACCCTAAGATCTAATTATGACATGAATATTTGGATGCAAAACATTAAAGCATTTCTTATCATGAAGAATATTGTTAGTCATCAAATGATTGCAGCAAAAAAAAAATCACAGGTTACTATACTTTATTATCATTATCTATCATAGTGGTCTATTAATGATGATATAATGTTCATAAATGCAATAGGGTCCAAAATCCAATGTGAAATTGTAAATAAATACACTTTACAACACTAAATTAAGGAAAAATTGAGTCTATTTAGCTTAGAAGGACCCTAAATCCCATGTGAATGTGGAAAATACATTACAACACTAGATTAGGTCCACCTACTTTACAAGCCCCTTAAATTTAATTTAAAAGTGTGAATAAATACATTTCACAACATTAAATTAAGACAAAGTTAAGTTAATTCAGCTTAAAAAGGGCCCAAGACCTAATGTGGATGCATAAAACACCTCACAACACTAGATCAGGGTGATACTAAGTCCAATTTATCAATAATTATTCCCAAATCAAGCAAGAAAAAGGTGTACTTTTTCGGTGGTCACATTCAACTCAATGATGTTAATATTCATGGATTTGACAATGTTAATAGGCAACCATTAGGATTGATCACATTACCTATTGAGTTTGAACCTATAGTTTTTCCTACCCCTATCCATATCATACAAGGACCTCTTTCATACAACCTTCTCCTAGGGAGACCATGGATTCATGTTATGAAAGGAGTCATGTCTACTCTTCACCATGCGATGAAATTTGAATATAACAACAAGATATACATGGTTGAAGTAGATGAAAAAAGTCGTAAATCACAAGTTCAACATGATCATAACAGTTCAAACTCCCATAATACTTTCATTCCAACCTCAAAATAGAGCCTATACAAGTTGATGTTAATCCTAATTGTCTTTCACCTACAACAAAACTCTTCAGTGATGATTAGGGGTCATTAGATTTTAAGTCTCATTTCAATGAAGAGTCCAAAATATCACCCTCAAACTCTAAAGAGTATGAATACAAATGATTCATCTTTAAAAACATGTTTTAGTGATGATTTGGGTTCATTAGATTTTACACCCTCCTTTATAGGAGAGTACAAAATCTCACAACATAGAGAAAGATGTGTAACTTTAAGAAACTTAAAAACAATTTGTGTTCTCGTGAAGAATCCAATCCTTCTCAGAAGCATAAAATATCTTCATCTGAGTTGAAAGATTGTTGTGGTCTTGGATACAAACTCCTTTTTAAACATGGATATAATGACATGGAGAAAAATGATAGAGATCAAGTGAAGACTATACCACACCTTTTCAAGAAAGATCTAGGTTTACCACTTTTATCTCCATCTTCATCTAAGGCCTTATCATCTACTGTGTGTATGACATCTTGTGATGAGAAAGAAATGTCCCCTACTATTGATCAAGAGACTATCTTGTTGAGGATTCTCAAAGCCCGCTTGATTATTCTTCCTCCAAAAACATGAAAGAAATTTTACAACAAGAGTTCATTTTGTGCATATCATAGAGTTCATGGTCATTCTACTAATGAATGTAAGGATTTAAATAATAAAATTCAACATCTTAAGGATTGTGGTCCCCTTCCTTGTGTTGATGCACGTATTTCCTCTAATTAATATTGATTTTCATTCTATAATTTTTCTCATCACTATGTGGCATTAGTAGCTTTATGTGTCTTGCTCATTGCCATTCATGGTGGTACAATGTTAGGTGCAACCATATTTTTCTTGGAAACAACATGATAGTTCTTGGTGGTTGTCTTTGTCTCTATGATTAGGGGGCAAGAATAACTTTGGGAGGTGTGCATTCTTTCCAAGGATCCTCTCTTTCTCTCTTTCTACTTAAAATACCAACATAGAAATTATGTTGACATTTTAAGTGGGAGGAATATTGTTCCCCGTTCATTATTCACATGTTCCCTTCTTAGTGATGATGGCATATATCTCCTAGGAAGTGTGACCTTTACATTAGCATTATTTTATTGACATCAACATTATTTAAATTAGCATTATTTTATTGACATTGGCATTATTTCATTTTGGCATTTTGACATTTCTTGTTTAGCATAGCATATTGATCATATTGTGGTTAGTACAATGGGAGCCTTTAGACCTGGCACAACTTTTTCATTGTATGGTGAGAGCCTAGACAGAGGCATGACTTTCTCACTTAGCCATCTTTTGGGGGCTCACCTAGTGGATGGAAAATTTCACTAGCCCTTGTGAGTGTATTTTTCCAAAGGCCACCTAGCATAACACCATTTTCTTTCTTGTGGAGCCTTTGTGTTGGATGGATGTGGCACAATACAAATTTCTAGTCCATCTTTCTTTTCTCCTTTATTTAACTTTAACATTGTATGTTTATGTATCTTGTCATGTTGTTGCATATTGTATAGGAGAGAATTTGCACCCCTTATGCAAATTCCCCCTTTACACTTCCTCACCTTAGAAAACCAAATCTGAAGGAAAAATTCCATCTAATCCCACTTCCTTCATTCCACTTGGCATATATTTTGTACGTTGATAGGAATATCTGTTAGGGACACCTGCGCGGTGTGTAGACACCCACACAACATGTAGACATCCCTGGAATATACCTATGTATGGAGCTAGTAGAGGTGTTACACTTCCCATTGGAGGTTGGTTTTTAATTCCCTCTCCAACCAACCGACCCTAATATGGCCATTTTTCTCACCCCACCTTTAAAAACACTCTTCATTCTTTCATTTCATCCTTTAGAAAGCTCACTTCATCTCTTCAAGCATTCAACTCATTCACTTCCAACATTATCAAGAATTTGAGCAACACTTTGCATTCCATAGTAGCAATAACAACACTTTGTCAACTTCGTAGAGCAAGTGTGGAACAACACCATTGTAGCAGAGGCTTGAGTCCTCTCATTTTCTCCCCCATTAGCTAGTGAGCTCTTGGTGGAGGTGGCAAGATTTTCACTCCTCTCCTCTACGATTTGGTTGGGTGGCACATTAATATTTTGTAGTGTTATTGTGTTTCTTTACTTTTTTCTTCCTTTATTTCATATTTTCTCTATCATTGCAATCTTGGTTGTCCATGGAGGTGGAAACTCAAAAATGGGGGTTTGACTGAGGTAGACCCCTATATAGCCCGTCAACAATTTTCCTCTTTGTGTGTGTAAGTGTATGCACTTTGTGGATCTAGTTGACGAATGAATACATTTTTGAGATCATTCTTGTCACCTTAACTCTCATATACTTGCTTTATCACATTCGTGCATATTTATTCTACCTCATAATTCTATTTTGGCCCTTTGGAAGTAACTAGCTAGGCCATCAGCTTGTTTTTTAGTAGTTCTTGTTGTCTTTTTGGTCCTCTGGTCATAGGGATGCCAGCGCACCTAAGAGACGCCAACATGTCGCATTATCATCCCAGAACCATGCTTTCATCCTCATACAAAGAGCTACCTGAGATATAGTGTTGAACCCGAAAACCAACTCACCTAGCCTCATTCTGAATCTTGAGTTTGTAGTGATTGCAGGACTTTATAGTCTTCATCATTCTCATCCCTCATTTGAAACACCCCATTTAAGTTGAGGTAAGTTATGGAAGCCTTCTGATCTTGGCCCTCCATGACCTGGGGCCTTGAATGTGGTCAGTCCCCCTCTCTTATGCATATCATACAACTTGTGTGTGTCCCTTTGTGCTTATGTTGGTTTTCCATAGGATCTTGATCCTAGGGGCTTGCCCACCTCCTTGATCTTTGTCATCTTATCTCACTAACATTTGTGCACTTGGACCCCTCTTGGCATGTATTTGTTTACTTTAGTGTGATTTTGACGCAAGGTCATCCTTTCACTAAAGTGGGGGCTAAATGTAGTGTAGAAAAATGTATCCCTTTACATTTTCTTACTTGTTTGGGCCCTCCTAGTTAAATTGAATTTAATAATTCCTTACTTTAGTGTTGTTAAATGTACCTTATTACATTTACACACTTATTTGGGCCCTCTTAATTAAATTGAGCTTAATTATGCCTTAATAAGCCCTATTTTACATCTACAAGCCTAATAAATTACATTTTCTAAAGGGGAAAACTGACAATAATTAATGCCAATACATAGCACTTCACATTGAGTAATGTGTGTTCCAAGTATGGGGACCTGGGACCCATTCACCCATGGGTGAATGGGTCCTCCCTAATCCCTTGAACCCATTTTGAAATATGTTTTTGGTGGTATTTTATCATCCTAAATTCAAAATTATAAAGGTCACCTTGTAATGTTTTAATTTTAGGAAATTAAGGATAAATGTCTATAAATACAAGGTTATTTCATCAATTCAAAACATTTAGCAAGAGGTGAACTTAACAAGAGAAAATATTATTGTTAAGAGTGTTCAAGAGTAGATTTCTTCATTAGTTGTTGCAACATTCAAGATCTCAAGCTTCATGTCAAAGTTATGTTCATTCATGCATGTTTTTGGAGCTGACAATATGATGTAGGTTTCAATATCTAATATAAGCATTTGAGTCAAATATTGAAAGCAAGATTCAAGCATCAAGATCCACATCCATTGAATCCATTTCATGGAAGATAAATATCAAGATTTCAGTCCAGTTTATTCAAGGATTTGGTGAGTTTCCACATTGCATTTGTTCATTCATCATTCCATTCATGTTATTCCATTTCATTTCAAGGTTTAATTACCAAAACAACGTTTGACCAAGGAAAAACTAAGCATTCACCAAAAACAAAAAAAATTCTCTTCTCTTTGTGTGTTGAAAATTTGTAGGTTGAAGGAAAGTTGAGGATCTCAAAAGTGAAAAATTGTAAAGTTGCATTTGTTGTCACCTTTATTGGCATCTCACAGAAACTTAGATCTCATATTTATCTTTAATTGTCTGATTGTGAAACCTAAAGGATTTATAAGTGAATAAATAGGAACATAGGACCCAAAAATCAATTTTGGAAAGGTTAACAAGGTCCCATTTTCCAATGGGTGAATGGGTCCCATGATATCTTCTAAAAATAGTGTTTTGTGATAGGTACATATCATTTTCCATTCCCAAATTTTCCCATAGCTTTACTATTTTTGATAACCCTATGTTTCATCTATCAATTCAAACTTTAACATGTTATAAGTGAGTGAATTTGGCATTTTTAATCCTTGTCCAAAAACCCTTGTTCAATAATTTTTGTCAATAACTTATATCAGGACACTTTGCAACCAATAGGAACACTTTGCAACTATTTTGGAGATAATTTTTAAGTGTTCACTCATCGAATTTGTGTGAAATAAATTATGTTTGTTAGCTCTATGTTTAATCTACTTAGATTTGGTCTTACATTTCGGTTTTGAGTTTATTTACTATTTTTAGCGTTTCTCCCAAAAGTGTTGTTTAGTCCACACACACATAAAGGAAATTGCAAGATTCCTCAAATAATTCATTCACCTATGGGTTGAAAGTGGATTTTAACTTGATGGATCTCATTTCCTAAATTAAATAAAAGAGTAGATAGGTTCATTCACCCCATTTTCCCCTTTGTATTTATAATAAGTTTGGTGAAACATCCCAAATTTGGTATAAAATCCTATGTGTTTGAACCCTACCCTATTTTTATATGTTTCAACTAGTATTCAATAACACCTTATTTTCTTGAAATGAAACACATCATGTCTCAACTTAAAATGTGTTACAACATAAAATAGGTTTTCACAATTTATTACACTCCACATCCATGTTGCACACTTTCATATATGTTACCTCACTTTTGGTCACATGCCCTAAATCATTCAATTTTATCCTAAAAAAAATTAAGTTTGTCAGTCTTATCCTAAGTTTTGAGAACCTTGTCGACCTTTAATGAGGTTATCATAATTGTTCCTTGGCTTGATATCTTTGTGGAAATCATTAGAGTTTACTTTTCTAATCAAGTTATGAGAATGTTGTTGGGGGCCGAAGGGGTTTCCATAACAATTTAAGGCACATATATGTAAAGAAAAGTGAAAATATTGAAGGAAAGATCATTTCATTTTGGAACCTACAATAGGCTTTTGAAACCTTTGTTAGTCTTTGATAGGGTTTTAAAATCCTTCTCATAGATAGATAATGGAAATGCTTATATGAATAGTCTTTAATGTAAAACTAAGGAAGATTGTAAAGTAGCAAAGGTTAGCATAATCATAGCAGACTCCACAAAATGGGAAAATAGTCCCATGTCATTTCACTTGAGTTTGACATAGAGGAGAGCCGTAACTTCTTCAGTAACCTCATGTTGAAGCACCATCACACTGTAGATAGTGTCACCCACTAAACCAATTCTTGGAAATGCACTCAAACCTCTTATGAATTCTCTCACCCTCATTAGGTACTCTGGCCTAACAAGGTTCTTTGCATCCCTTACTATCCAATCATGTTTTCTAGAGGTGTGAATTACATTGTACACAAAACACTCTAAAAGTTCAAAATTATGTACTTGGTCATGACTCAATAAATTTTCTTCAATAATCTTTCTAACCACACTTTCTTCAACATCATCATGAATCATGAAGACATATTTCAACTGGTCCACCACCAGCCCTCAAAATCAATTGCATTCCATAGCCTCAATTGTGAGAAAATCGCTCTTTGAGGAGGCATCACTCGCAGTGCTCGACATCCTTGAGAAATGAAATTAAAATGGTGAAAATGAAGGTAATTCTCCTTGGATTTATAGAGGTGGAATAACATGGCGAGTGATCGATACTAAATATTTTACTGGGAATGATTAAAATTTGCAAGGACATTAAGATTTCCTGGGAATTTAATGAAGATGGTTGTTGATGAGACATAATTGCATTAAATTATTAGTTCAACAAGTTGTAATTTTAAGTTGCATCCTTTTTTGGGATAGTTCATATGAGCATAATCATAGGAAGAGATATATTAAATGCAAATTCTAGAGATTGCATGTCGCATGCACATATGTTGAGCCACAAGGCTAGCATACAAGCAAGAATGCTTCAATTGCTTGTCAAAATCAACTTGACAAAAGTAATGTAATTATGACTGATTGAAAAATAATCATAAATATTCTTTGTGCATTAGTTTCTCTAAATTATAGGGTTAGATTTATGAAAGGGTATGTGCAGGATCAAGATGGGCCAAAAAGTAGCAATATGATGGGTATGTGGCTGACGACTTTCTTTTTACCCAAAATTGATGAAATGAAAAGGGTTTTTAAAGGAGATTCTCAGCTTTCCACCAATATAAATTATGGTTTACTTTTAATTTAATAAATAATTATTGTTCATTCTCTATTTGAATTACAGCTAAAGTCCTAAATGATAGGCTGATTGAAAAACATCTATAGCTTTCAAACGGTATCACATTTTTTGAATTCGAAACATGTGTCACATTCTATGATTTTCCTACTATAGGATTAATAAATAAATAAATTTCATGAAGTTTTGACCAAGTTAAGATGGTCAGACATACAAGTTTTTATATTTTTTAAAAGTTACATAATAAAAAATTAATAATTGATTATTTACTTAGAAAAAAAATACAAAAACATATGCATCACATCCGGACATGAGTCTTCTACTTATATATAAAATATTATAAAAAATATTATCATTTTATTGTGGTTAGGGTGGTCAGATAGATACCTACTTCTTATTTTTTCCCTGAAATTTAAGTGTACTACTAGATTGAAATTTCAAATTTACACCAAGTGCCTAACTTTGATTTTTCTAGTTTTTTTGCCACTTAAGGGCCTATTTTTTCCATGATGATCCTGCACATACTTGAAACTGTTGCTTGATATGATAGCAATTATGCTAACGGTCAAGATTCAAGATAGGGGTTTTATAAATTCATGTTTGAGTGACTCTAGGGGGGTCCAAAATTCTTTTTTGGATTGCACTATGATGTAATGGAAGGAATGAGGAAAATTTTTGGAACTAAATTTTGAATTTTAGATTATTCTTTGTTTATTAACTTTAAATTGTGAATGTGATACACTTATTGAATTAGTATGTTGGTTGAAGCAATATTTGGGGTTCTATCCTTTGTGAAATATAACTTCATGATGTTACATTTTCTTTTCTGGAATTAAGATCAGTTCTTTTGTAAATCAATTTTATCTACTATTATAATTCTAGTCTTTGTGCTAGGAGGCTAATGGCTTTGTAATTTTATCACATTGATTTCATAGTTATGGATCAGTGTTGATTTACCTTTCAAACTTTTTGGTTAAAAGCATACTAAAAAATGCTTCATTGTAACTTTTGAGGGAGTTGTATCTAGGTAAAAGATAAGAGGAAGTCACAAATGAAATTGTGATCTTTCTTTTATTTTAGTAACATTGACCTTATTTCAATGGGATATGAAGTTGATAAATGATGCATTTCAATAAGGGCCAATCCATTTGCTAACAAATTTTTGGCAACGCTAGTGTTAATGAATAAGACATCATAAAGGTTTCCTTTGTCATGCAACAAAATGGTCTTGCCACATGAAAAAAAAATTCTTCTACTTCAACCCGACCTTGATTGGATGCAAGCAAAGCAAGAAGATATTATTTCACAAATTTGAATACCCTAGCTTGGAGGTATAGGAGAAATGCTACATATTATATGAGATAAAACTTCACACTTGAGGAAGAAGAAGAACAAGCAAAACAACCAATCGGAAAGGTAGTTGAAAGGGATCCAAGAATTTAAATTGTATGATATATCCTCATTCTCAACCCCATCCAAACTATAACCAAAATCCTTCACCCAATCCAAGCATTCCTCTAAAGAATTGATTCACAAGAAAAAATTTGGAGGTGGGGAAGTATCCCTCAAATAAGGAAGTTATTTTTCCTAAGAATTAAGTTAGTGGCTTTATAAATTCCTTTAGGAAATAAACAATAATTTTTATGATGTTCATTGTGGCACCTCAATCTTGGAAAAATTGTTTCAAACCTATAGATCTACATTAGTATAAGGTCTTACCCCAAGGATCAAGAAAGAATTTCCCAAAATTCATAGGAAAAATTTTGCAAGACCTTGAAAAGCATATTTGAGCATTGCCTATTGCATGTGGAATTTTGGGAGTTCAAGATGAATATGTGTTTGTTTAGTAATGGGAAAAGTAGCATTTTTCTTGCTTGATCTAATAATTGACATTAAATCTGAACAAATGGTGTCTTGGAGTGGTGTTGTAATGTCTTTTACACATTCACATCATTTTAGGACCTTTATTTAACTAAAACATGCCTTAATTGGTCCTTTGCAAGGGTGTTGTAAAGTGTTGTAACACACTTTCATGCTTTTCTAGGACTTACTTTCCTAATTAAGCCTAATGGGACCCTTTCTAAATAAAATATGCATAATTTGTACCTTGTTTAAGTGTTTTAAAGTGTTTTAAAGAACTTTCATATTTATCTAGGTGGTCCCAATTCATTATGGTTAAGTGGAGTTGTTAACCCCCTTTTTAGGCCTTAATTTTGACACCTCCCAAAGATATTTCCTGACAATCATAAATTAAATATCAAATTATTTCTTTGGGAAAAAATTGGTCCTGGTAAGTTGAGCTAGGATCCATTCTCCCTTGATGGTGAGTGATTCCACCTTTAATAGGACCCCCCTTTCTTAGTTGATTTGGAATGGGTTTTTGGCCTTCTTTCAACTCCCTAAAGCTTGGTCTTGGAAACTTAGTTAGGACCCATTCGCGTTTGGTGGTGAATGTGGTCATCCCTTAGTGAGACCCTTATTTTCAAATTTCATTCAGGTGGGAATTTAATTATCTTTCTTTCCAGATCTGGTGTTGGACTTAGTTCTTTGAATTTCAAGGTTAGTCTCCTAATTTAAATAAATAAGGGGTTAATTCACAATGTTTGACCTAGCAATTTTGTGTGACTTCATGAGATCAAGAGAACATGCATTCTAGAGCATTTCAAGAGCATTCATAAGGAATTTCAAGGTAGATTTCAAGTGTTTAGTGCAGCAATTCAAGATCATATCATCATTTCAAGGGTTTAATTCATGCATGTGTGTTGAGCTAAGAAGTTAATGTTGCATTGAGGATCCATTTACAAGCATCATTCTACATCCAATATCTACATTCTTCATGGCCACTCCATGATTGTTTGCAGATTTGATTCATAAGATAACTTCCAAGGTGGCATCAATTACATTATTTCATGTTCATGCTTCATTTCCTTCATTCCATCACTTGGTTTATTTACCTACAAGAGGTTTGACTGAGGAAAACCCCCATTCACTAAAAAATCAACAAGCTTTCTTTCCCTTGAGTGTGTTATTGCAGATTCACAGGTTGAAGAGAAAGTTGAGAAAGATTTAGAGCAAAGTTTCCAAAGTTGTCATTCAAAGTGCAAGATCACAGAAAGAGCTCTACAAAATTAACTATAGGCTTCTAGAACTTGGTAACCAAGATTTCAAGAGTGCAAACATGAAGGTACAAGATCTTGAAATCAATTTTTTGAAACCCTAAAAGGACCTATTCACCCTTGAAGGTGAATGAGTCCTCCATAGCTCAAAAACAACTTTCTAGCTAGGTACACAACTTTTTATGCTCTAAAAACATCCCCCATAGTTTCTATAACAATTAGGCTGCATTTCTGGTTGTTACTAGCATCTTATTTTGCATAATTGAAGTTAATTTTGGCTTGGAAAATAAGTGATCCATCTCATTTGGGAAAGATCATATTTTCAACCGAATCAATTTGTAAGATTGTTTGTGGAGAGTCTTGTTGAGTGTGCTGCTAAATGGTTTTGGAATTTAGAAAATGGATGTATAATCAGTTACGGTGGCTTGGAGAAAATATTTCTTGGTAGATTTAGAGGTGTGGTGGATATTTCTACTCTATTATGTAATTTTTTAAAATTAAAAAGGAGGAAGGATAATCCATTCATGACTTCATTGATCATTTTAATAGGGATGTCTAGTAGATTCCTCAACTTAAGAAACCAAGTAAGCATAATTAATTTCATATTTTTATTTTTGTTTTGTATCATAAATTTCAATTTATTCTCAAAAAGGATAAGGTTTTTGGTCTTGAGCAAGCACAAATTGAAGCTATTAGTATTGAATATGATTTAATTTTGTCTAGAGTATGAAAAAATAGTTGTATTAAAGAGCACATTCCAACTAGTAAGATACAAAAATGTAAGATTCATAATTCTCCATCATTATATCCACTAGATCTTTCTTGTCCTTCAGTCGAAAATACCAATCTTACTATCTTTAGTCAAGAACACTTTATAAGTTATGCAATAAATAGTGAGGAAAATGAAACTCAAACTTAGGATGTTGAAGTATAAAATTTGAGCTTTGAAAGAATTGAGGATGACTTTGGGTCACCAAGTGAAGAAGAGGACTACTCTCCCTTGACACAACCTATGAGTATAGTACATTAGATAATTATATTGAAAAAGCCACTTCTGATATGAGTACTTTGGACCTCAAAGAAAATTATCAGTTACCAATATCTTTATATATTCCTAAATTGGAAGCTTTCACCTTTAAAGATGTTGATATAGAATCACTCGGTGTCTTGGTGAGTGATGGTGAACCACCTATTGAGGAAAGGATTATTTTGAATTTGATGGATGCTACTTCTCAAGACAGTATGTAGTTTGAATCAAAGGAATAAGATATTACTTTTATTTTGAACTAGTGCTCAAAAGTGTTGGATAAAGACAATAGTAGAAAAGAAAGTGAGTACACGAAGAATCTTAGTCCTAAAGAGGTAGATAACATTAGTAATCCATGTCTGAACAAGGAAGCTATGTCCTTAAATACCTCTCTAGCATTACATGAAATGACTGAATTAGAAATTCTTGAGCGAACAAGGGCATCAAGAAGTGAACATGGTGAGGAGTGGTTTGAATATTCCAATCCTCTTTTTTATTTTAGATGAATCATACAAGGTCAGGGGTAACCCCCTATTTGAGCTCTCAAATGCCAACCTAATGTAGCAATAAGAAGTGTGAGAAATTCAATTGTGAATTTTGGGAAGAAAAAATTGAGACAATGAAGTATTAGAATACTAGAGGATTAGGTGAAGAAATTTTTGAAGAAATCTATCTTGGTATGGTAACTTTTATTCACAAGCTTGAAGATATGGAAACTATACTTTCAAAAGGAAAGACCCATGCATCTAGTGTTGGGAAAATTTGTCTCAACCTTGAAATTACATAAGTTAATGTTGATACATAAGGTACTATTCATATGGCGACAAATGGGGGGGGGAAGGGGGATCATTCTCCCAGTTGGGGGGCTCGGGGGTAGCACCCTCAAAAAGTAAATTTTCTTTATATTTAATTATTGTAAATTTAGACCATTCATCATTAGGTCTTAGATCTGATGATCGATATTGTATTATCTTAACTTTCCCTTGAAGGAAACACTATTTTATGAGGGAATTATATTATGGCTGTGTATTGTGATGTATTTTGAGAGTTTGATAGTGGTCATGTTGCCTATTAAAATGAGGGGAAAAACGATGTTTCCATCTTTTAGGAGATAGACAACTCTGGGGACCTATTTCACACTTCCTTTCATTAGGAAACCAATATCCCTCAACCAAGTGACTCAATTGAGGGAAGGATTACAAGGGAGGTTTCCTTAGGTATGATTAAACATAGAGGTTCACCATTAAATGAAGTTTCTAAAGAGAAATGAAAAAATGAATACACTAAAACCTATAAAATTTAGAGTATGAAATTAGATCACTAAATATAAAGATACATAAAAGTACCTAGAGAAATGGAGATGACTAAATGAGATTTGAAAACCCTAAAAATTAATATTTCTGATATGCATAGGCACTCGTACGCTAGACTAGGTGATTTAGTCCCAGTCTAGGGTTTATGGGAAGGATCTAAAATATCTGTGACTAATCAAAATCTTCTAAAAAATTGGTAAAAAGGGTATACAAGGACTCATACACCCAAGGTGGCAATTTAGTCTCATTCTTCCTTTCCAAAAAAGAAGGATCTGAAAATTTTCTCCTATCTCTACACTTCCTTCCTATGTCTTTCAAACTTCTCTTTTGGATCGAAACCTATCAAAAATCTACAAAACAAAATGTTGTGTTGATTTGCTTATGGGGGGTTTGTCTCAGTCAAACCCCTAGTTTGGTAGTTAAACCTTGATAGAAAGAATATATCTTGAAAGGAAATGTGTGTGAAAGTCATAATCTTAAGTGCACTAAGATTAAGAGATATAGAGTGCAATAAACCCTCCTCTAATGTGCTAGAATAGGATGCATAAATGAAACATGAAAATGATGATGACTCACTTTGGGAGATCTCTAATTACCCTAATAAGCCATAAAAATGCATGTACCTTCCTTTAGGTAGAAAATAGAATGATAATGGAAGATGGAATCACTTAGGAAACAAGTCATTATGCTTGGTTCAATGGCTATTTGCATCTCCCCAACCTAGAATCCATCATGATCCTCCATAGGCATCCATCATAAATCCTTGAAAATGCTTGATCTTGAAATAAAAGTGAGCTTTAAGACCTACAAAAACACTATAACAAGACTTCAACTTTACTTTCTCTCTGCTCTTGAATGCTTGAAAATATCTCTTGAAAGCTCTAAATCTAGGTGAGACTCTCTTTCTTCAAAATTCTAGGTGAAATAATGATTCAAAACCTTAGTTTTATACACATCCTATCTAATTTACCATTTATTAGATCCCAAGTGCTAACATTTGCCAAAAATTTGAATTAAAAACCTTAATTTCCTACTCAAACCCTAAAAAGGGGCCAAACGGAACTCATACGCCCAAGGTAGTGTATGGGTCCCACCTATGGGGACTCATACGCCCAAGGTGGCTTATGGGTCCCACCCTAGTTTTTCAGGCTGAGAAAATGGTGGGGTGTTATAAAATTAGATGTATTTTTTGAATTTTTTAGGATTTCAATCAAAATATTCCTTGGGATCCATAATAAAGGGTCTTAGGGGCCTATTAATGATGATTTAAAGGGTATGAATGCAAGGGTACTAAAATAGATCCAAAATAAGTGTAAAATTGTACTATCTACAAGAAGGGAGTACAATTTTCTACACTACATTTAGCCCCCACTTTAGCGTCCATATGACACTATGTGCGTATGCAAGCTAAATTACTTCAAAAAGTAAAATTTATCTCATAAAAGGATACTCATATGGATTCATTCCCAAAACATTGGAGAATCAAGCCCCCATTGTAGCTATTTGCAAACCACAATGTTAGGAACCACATCCTGCAAAACCAATTCATCAATTGTTCAAAAATACTCTTATCTAACTTATTCAAGAAATCAAATTCGAGGGTAGATGTATGCCCCCTTGATTCCACTTATGTAGTTGGAATCAAGGTAGTAGTCTAATCACATCAAATTAGATAATTCATTTCATAGGGTATTTCCAAGTACCATACCACATAGTGATAGACACTTGATGAGAATGAGAGTGGAACTATGAATCCAATGCAACATATGGTGTCAAAAATGGAGTTCTCTAGCCCCCAATATGCTAATTTGAATGAAAGAGAACTTTTTAACCTTAACATGTAAATGATTTAATTTGAAAGTATATAAGAGTAAAAATTTAAATAGTTTTTGACCATTTTGTCTTTTACCTTTTTGTAGTTTGATTCTGGTGGAGAGTGATTGACAATGCCGAGCATATGACCTTATGTGCCTCTGAGACTTGAGAGCCTACACAATGATGTGGCATAGGGTGATCTACAACATATAGTGAGTGGATTCTTTTCAGCCTTAGCTTCATTTTTATGCATTTATTTTATGTTTTTATGTATTTCTAAATAGATTTAGGACCTTGGAAGAAAAATTCATAAAGTTTCCCACTTTTTTGTGAAGTGTCCCACTTTTTTGTGAAATGTCCCACTTTTTTGTGAAGTATCCCACTTTTTTTCAAAGTGTCCCAATAAAGGAATAAAGTATCTACGATTCTTAGAAAAGTATCCTAGAGCAACTTTAACACACTTTATGACTATTGATGTGTAGATTTAAGGTTTTAGAATGCTATAGGTGATATTTTTTCTTTTTCTTTTAATTGGCTTTCTCCTCGATCATGACAACGTCTTGACGATAGGTTGTTCTATCACCTACAAGACCTAGTTACGATGCTTTCAGAGGGGGACATAAAGACACTACAGGTGATAGGTATATACTAGGCATATCTCATGTCTCCCATGAGATACCATGATGCCATGTTGATGGCACTAGCAAAGACGTGGGATACAGATACCTACACCTTTCATCTACCCACTGGTGAGATGACTATCACTCTAGAGGATTTTCATTGCATTCTTTAGGTTCCTGTTTGAGGCGAGACCATAAATTTTATAGAGGACCAATCTTATTGGGAGATGAGAGTAGATATCTTGTATTTCCTTGGAGGTCTGATTCAAGAGATGATCTTGGGGCCATGTGTTGAGCTGAAGTGGCTACTCTATCCATGATTGCCACTCCTTAGGTAGATCATGATATTTACCATAACATTATTACTAGTCCCAAATGGCCGAGTAGCACACCTAGATGGAGGACATGTACACATGATTCAGGAGATGGAGCAACACAAGATTGTCTACGCCAGGGGTCATAGTATACTAGCACATCTCTATTATGATTTGGGATGGTTCACCTATCAAGAGGTGGATAGTATGGTGCTTTGTATACTATTACAAGTTTTGTTCCTAGAGAATATCAAATGTACTAGAATGACATGATTTCCTATTGTAGGTTCCATGGAATACCCACACTCCATTAGTAATCTACTTGGGTGAACATGAAAGTATGAAGATTTACTATATTGGAGAGTCAGGTTCAACCATCTTGATCAAGAGGAGATCCTATGGAGACCTTACTAGCTAATACCTTAGTAGCTAGATGAGACCCACCAGTTGACTAGGATGTAGAGCATCCAATTTTTACTGGGGAGGCATGATTATGTAGTGAGACCTTTCTACTAAAATCATGTTATGAGGTAGTTTGGACAGATATAGGTTCCACAAGTAGCATGACCATTTTATAGATGATCAGTGTGGAGTTCCTGTAGGCCTGAAGATACAAGATGACTCACAATCAATGATGTGGTGTCTAGTGATTCAAATGATGAGGATCTTGATATGCCACAACACGACCAAATCTAGTTTTCCCTATGGATATATAGGTTATGTAGGACCTCTTCTAGATCATAGGGATGATGAGGAGACAAGTGAGGAGATTAGGGTTACAAATTTTTTTTTGGATGAGTTAGAGGAGGATTGCGATGAGGAGGACTTAGACTATGACGAGGAGGAGGAGGAGGATTAGGAGATCCAACTGATGAGTGAGGGCAGTGATAAAATGGGTGAGGGTCGAGTTTCCCCTAAGTGGAGAGATTCAGTTCCCACTTGAGTTACTAGATCATAGTTAGTAGCTACAACATGTGCCAACACATATAAGAATGGGGAGGGTAGAGGATCTTCTATACCTCCTACACAACATATAGGAGACCTAGGTGATCACACATTATTTATGCTTTTATGACTATGTTCATGTTCATTTTTTTCATATATATATATATATATGTCAGGATGTGTATTGATTATTTTTATTATTTCCATCTTGTAGGATATGTGAGAGAGCTACAAGATCTTTACCGATGGGATGTGGTGGAGATTCTTCCTACTTTACCTACATATGAGGCTATCACCATAGAGTACATGCCTCCACCAATTGTGGAACAACATCTAGAGTTGTTTGATCCTTTTGTGAGGTTGAGAGGTGCATATGAGAGTGCTACTAGGCGAAATAATTGAGCCATGCGTGATTTATCAACACTACAAGATCCTATGATTTTGGATTTTTTAAGGCATCTAATAAAAAGACCCTCGAAAGACATTCTATACAACACGTCTGAAAGGATAATATATCTAGACACAAATTTTTGAAGGTGGGTTTGAGTTTTCTTAGTTGTCAGCTCAAGAAAGGTACCTTCTTTCAAATAATTAAATATTGGTGTATACCATTCACTAGAGCTTTCCATGATGGTTGATAACACTTCTTTGACCTTATCTTCTTTTGATGGTTGCTTAATTGTATGTACAAGGAATGTGAAGTCTATTGAAGGATCTTGAGGAGATAGAAGGGAAGCCACACTTGCCATTGCATTTCCATGCCGATTATCTTTTTGTGGGATGTTATAAATGGTATATGAACCAATTTTTTTTAAGAGAGTTATTGTGAGATAATTATATTTTGATAATTTGTCACATTTTTCTTGATACGATCCATTTATTTTCTTAATGACTAATTGTGAATTGCCAAATATCTTAATGTTTCAACCTCCCAGGGTTAAAGTGACACATATTCCAACGATTAAATCTTCACACTCTATTGTGTTGTTTGTGCATATGAAGTTTAAGTGGTAATACAAGGGAATAAGCTTTCGTAAAGGTGGGACTAGTATAACTCTTTCACTAGAGCTAGTTCTACACTTAGAGCCATCAAAATATAACTCCCATGTATCATCTTCGATCATCAACACATTATCATTAGGGAATGTGTCAATGTTATATGATGCTAATGCTGGCAAGAGACACTGCACATGTTTTCTAATGTTGTCATTAATGGTAACCCTTATTAGTAAATCGATTTGCACGTTGTCATTTACTCATACCAGAAGAAAAATTGAAGATAAGTGTTTATTTGTTAAGCTAGAATAAAGCATCTAGTAGATTTGTGTTCTTTGATTCATATGCAGATTTTCTATTATTATTTTGTGTTCTGGATCTTATGGAAGTTTTTTTGATGTATAAACTATGTTATCTATAAATATTGATGCCTCGTATTGGCTTGTGTGAAAGTTAGAAGATCTGGTTGGAAAATTTTATGTTCATTAGTGTATGAAGGCCGACTTGGCAAATATTTGAGGAGTTATTGTTTAAGAATTTTTGTGTTCGGGAATTTTTATTTCTAGGGTCACTATGTTGTGGCCAACTCTTGTGGATGCAAATTGAATATTATGGATGATTTAAGCTGATATTTTGTAAATATTTCTTATTTTTGTTGAGGCCAACATGAAGCTATTGAATTTTAAGCAGCGAATATATATATAAGTGATCAATTACATCATTTTGATATGTGTTCAATGTGATTTGATGTATGTTGTAAATATAAAAAATATTAGTAGAGTGATTATGCATAGTTTCACTTGTACATTAAGGATTTTGTGATGTGAGTTAAAGAAAAATAGAGCAAAAGTTCAAAATCAGACAGAAGGTCTAAAATTTGATTGTTGAGCCTAACCGGAACTGTAATCAGGCATTTGTAGATGTTATCTTTCTTAGTTCAAATATTTTGGATTTAATCCAAACTTTTGTAAGGCAGTGAGCCTTTTTATTTTTGAGCAGTGAGCTCTAGGTAGTGTGTCTGAATGCAAGTGCATTCCCATTTTGTAAACATCTTTTTGAGTATACTCAGATCATATTGTGGATTGGCCATCCACCATGGTTTTTCCCCTAACAGGGTTTCCACATAAAAATACTTGTGTTATGGTGTTGTGGTTGCTTGTTTTATGTTCACTCATATTTATTTTAGTTGAATGTTATAAGTGCTTTGAAGATCAAATTAGAAAAGTTAAAAATTGTGGAACACTGATTCACCCCCCTCTTAGTGTTGCTTGTTTCCAACAATTGGTATCAAAGCCTAGTTCCTCAGAAGAAGTTTAACAACTTGGAGAAGATCTTGGAAAATGTTTCAATGGATTCAAGAAATCTTCAAAAAAAACTTATGGTGGCCCTAGATGATATTGATCAATCAAAATCTAAAAAGTCCAGGGAGAAGAGAAGGAAACTTTGTGACCAGATTAAGCAGGATGATAGTAAACACATTATACATGAACAACTGAGTCAAGCCATGAAGGAAAAGACAAAAGAATGTGAAATTTTTTCTAGAGAAAATACAATCCTAAAGCATGAGATGGAATCTATTATGATGAGGATGACCAAGGATATTGAAGAAAGAAAGAAGAATGGAGAGAAGCTTGCACAGTCCTTGAAAGAAAAAATTGAAGAATGCAACCGAATTACTAATGGATTCAATTAGTTGGATCTTGAATTGGAACAATCTAAAAACAATGAAGAGGATCTTGAAAAGTAGATTGATGATCTCAAATATGAACTTTCTACTACAAATGAATTCAAGGAGAAGTTCAACGTTAGCTTAGCCAAGCTTGATGAACTGATTAAAAGTCAGTGGACTGATGGTGACAAGTGAGGTCTTGGATATGAGGAAGGAGAAAGTTCTAGATTTGGACATAGGAGATTCAAACAAGGAAATCAGATGAACAATGTTGGAAGGTATCCAGTAAGACAACCTAATACTCAAAGGTTCAATGGTTATTGTTTTACTTGCAATAAATTTTGTCATATGGCTTCTCAATGTAGAAGTAGAATGAATGCAAGTTGTCCATCATTCTCAGGACAATGCTTTAATTGCAATAAGTCTGGTCATAAGTCAAATGAATGTAGAAATGTGATGAACAACTTTTATAGAAATTTCAGATGTTATACTTGCAATAGATTTGGCCATATTGCTAACCAATGCAAATCAAGAGAAAATCAGTGAAACAATTGGTCTAGATAGATAAATGTGGTTTGCTACAATTGCAACCAACCTAGTCATATTGCTAGATTTTGTAGAAAAGGTCTACTAAATCAAAGAAGAAACATGCAGAAGGATGAAAAAGGAAAAGGGAAAGTCACTTTAGAGAGATTAGATCAAGAAGCAGATGAAGAATACATGGGTGAAGAAGAATCCCTCTGTTGCAGAAAATAAGCCTGAACCAAAACTTGCTTCTGGTAATTCTTCTAGGAATTAGGTTAAGGCCTTTGGCCTAGGGGGAACTGTCAAGAAAATATTTCAAACCCCTATCAGTAATTGACACCGAGATGTGGATGAGTAAATTTATTGCATTGATGATCTACAAATGTTGTTGGATAGTTGGAAAAAGTATTTATGTAGAATTGAAGGTTCACAGAAGGGTTATCTTTCACAGTGTATGGAAACAGGGTATCCGAATGAGTTAGGGCAAAAGAATTTATTGAGTCAAAAAGGTTAGGTGTGAAAATGATAAAAGGTCATTTATATCTTTCATTTGTCACTTTGCATTTTGAAGAGAAGAAGTTTGGAGAGCTTTGAGGTGAACTTTGGAAAAATTTGGCGAGGATTCAAGTGTGAAGGAAATTCGAAGATCAAACCCTAATCTAACGAAAAGGTATTTATCAGGAAAACTTGTAAACTTGTGGATTTGTGAAAATGGCTACTCCATTGGTAGTTGAATTCAAGGATAGACCTCGTCTGAAATTCAAGTGGCTTCCTTTCAAGTCTATTGAAATTGAGCCCTTAGGTGCATTTCCATTTGTTCCATATGGCATCTTGCATATTGAAGATATTAGGGCATACATTTATGCTAATATTAAGGAATTAGGGAGCTCGTAGTTGCTGAATTTACATTCCAAACACATTGTTGGAGAGGATTTCTGTGTTAAGCCCAAATTCAAAACCCTCGACGAGAAGAAATTCATGTAGATTTTGAAATTCCCCATGTTTGATGAAAGGGAATGGATCCAATATATCTTGAGTCAAGTTCATGTTGAATTTATGTGGTTGAGTCAACCTTTCAAGATTACAAAAGAAGCTATAAGTGTTGTTATAGGTTTAAATTCCTCTAGTGGATTGCCAATTTTGAAGTCCATGAAGAATCAAACAATCACTGATACAACTGGTTCCATATTTGATAGAAGAGAAATGACAATTGATAACATCATTGATGTGGATGTGAAATTTACCTTGATGGTTATATACAATGTATCATATGGTGAAGGAGAATGCGGATAATGATTAATGTGAATTGCTTTGAAGTCAGCTTATGGAGAATCTTGGTAAGATAAAGAAAGACAAGAAGAATTCCTTTAAATATGGTAATTTGTTGCTTTGTCTATTCGTTTATTTCATGAATGAAGTTTCGAGATTTGGGAAAGTGCATTGGAAAAGTGATAAGCATGTAGGTATTCATATTAGAGATATTTTGTATAGATTTGGTGATATGCAAGCCAAGAAAACTACAATCCAGGGATATTTCAAGAACTTTTAGAATGTGATGCAAGCAAGAGGAAGAATTCCTACCTCTATTGTGGAGAAGTATATGGACATTTTTTTTTGATGGTGGACATTAATCAATGCCTGATGGAAGTTGTTGATCCTAGAATCATTTGGATTATGCCAATTGGTTATAAAGTTGAGGAGAACATCTTGGAATTATGTGCACAACATTTGTTGAGTAAGCCTTGGGATCTAGTAGAAGAAAGGTTTGGAACATATGCAGAGAAGGATATCCAAGTCCATGAGAAATTGAAGAAACCTATGATAGTCCAGAGAGTAAGATAGCTAATGATAAATCTTTGTTAGCTACCTATGTGAAGAATGATCAAAGTGCACTATCTGAAGGTGGAAAAATTTATAAGTCGTGTTTATCTTTGCGAAAACCTACTGAGGACAATGAGAAGAAGGTTAAGGATCATGAGAAATAGTTAGTTGTTATTTTTGATGTCTTTGATCCTTTAACTCTTTTTGTTGGAGAGCAAGAAGGTCAATTTATATCTCTACTTGAAAAGATAAATATTTTGAAGCATGATAATGATAGAGTTGTGGAAAGAGCTTGTGAATTTAGAGGTCTAATTGGTCTGAAGATGGAAACTATGTTGAGTGCTTTGAAGGAAGCACAAGATATTTTGGCGGTTAGTGATCTGGTGAACCTTGAATCAATAGAGATGCAATATTATTTACTCTGTGGTCACATAACTATTCTAGAAAGCCTTAAGAAGTGTTGAAACTCAATCTTGAACCTATTGAAGACCAATTTTGTAGATATGTTCAAGTTTGTGTAAGTTGTTGAAACAAGTTTGAAGTTTTTGTTTGTTTATAGAAGTTTTGTATGTAGATTCCCCATGTTTTCCATTGATGTAAAAGGGGGAGAATAGAATAGTGAAAATTTTATATTCATCTAAGGGGAGCTGTAGTTTTGAGCTATGAATGAAGATCTTTTTGAAGTTTTGGTTGGCAGTGTATTTATGTTGGTATTGATCTGACACTTAGTTATTTTTCACTAAGTGTTGCCATCAATGCCAAACGAGGAGATTGTTGTAAAGAGGCACTGTACATGTTTTTTGGTGTTGTCATTGAAGGAAACCCTTATTATTAAATTGATTCACATGTTGTCATTTACTCATACAGGAAAACAGATTGAAGATTAGTGTTTATTTGTTAAGCTAGAACGGAGCATCCAGTAGATTTGTGTTTTCGATTCATAGGAAAAAAATTTGTTATTATTTTGTGTTGTGGATCTCAGGGATGTTTTTTTGATGCATAATTTGTGTTATTTGTAAATCTTGGTGCCTTGTATCGACTTGTGTGAAAGTTAGAAGATCTAGTTGGAAAATTTTATGTTCATCAGTGTATGAAGGCCGACTTGGTGAATATAGCGTGTCGTGGATATTTGAGGAGTTATTGTTTAAGAATTTTTATGTTCGAGCATTTTGATTTGGGTCCTCATTATGTTGTGGCTGACTCTTGTGGATGCACATTGAATATTATGGATGATTTAAGTCGACAATTTATAAATATTTCTTAGTTTTGTTGAGGCTGACATGAAGTGATTAAATTCTAAGTAGCGGATATATATAAGTGATCGATTACATCATTTTGATATGTGTTTAATGTGAGTTGATGTATGTTGTGTATGTCAAAATATTAGTAGAGTGATTATGCACAGTTTCACTTGTGTATTAAGGATTTTGTAATGCAAGTTAAAGCAGAACAAAGAAGAAGTGCAAAATCAAATAGAAGATCTAGAATTTGATTGTTGAGCCTAACTGGAAATATAATTAGGCATTTGTAGATGATATCTTTCTTAGTTCAAATATTTTGGATCTAATCCAAACTTTTGTAAGGCAGTGAGTCTTTATATTTTTGATTAGTGACCTCTAGGCAATGTGTTTGAATGCAAGTGCATTCCCATTTTTTAAACATCTTTTTGAGTATACTCATCATATTGTGAATTGGCCATCCACCGTGGATTTTCCCCTAATAGGATTTCCACGTAAAAAATCCTTGTGTTATGGTGTTGTGGTTGCTTACTTTATGTTCACTCATATTTCTTTTGTTGAATGTTATAAGTTCTTTGAAGATCAGATTAATAGAGTTAAAAATTGCAGGACACTAATTCAACTCCCTCTCAATGTTGCTTGTTTCCAACAACTAATGGTGAAGGAACTTCAGCTAAATGGTCAGTCAAGGCTTGTCCCTTAATTTCTTTTTGTAAGACAAATTTAAGGTCAAACTTAGTTAACAACATTACCCATTTGGCTAAGTGTCCTGATAAATTTGTTTTATTGAAGAGATGTTTTAAAGGGTCAAAATTAGTCACCACATGTATTTCAGAAATAAGTAAGTAATGTCTCAACTTACTAGTGGCAAGCACAAGGGCTAAACATTGCTTTTCTAGAGTGGTGTGTCAAGTTTCATAATCAATCATCGTCCTACTAATGTAATAAATGAGATGCTATTTATTATCTTCATCTTTTTGAGCCAACAACAATGTGGGAGCATGGGAAAATGCTAATATATATATAAAATTGTGGAGATGGAAAATGTATCCCTTTTTGCTTGCTTGATTTGGGATTAATTGATGATAAATTAGACTTAATGAGGCCTTGATTTGGTGTTGTGAGGTGTTTTTCACATCCACACTAGGTTTTTGACCCTTGCAAAGTAAATAAAATGCATTTAATGATGTCTTGTAAAGGCGTTGTAAAGTGTTGTAGAAGACTTTCACACCTCTCTAGACTTAATAAACCCATTTTCCCCTAATTCAAAACTATAAAATATATTTAAATGCATTATCACATCAATCTAGAAGGCTTGTGAATTAAACTTGATTCTAATTTAGTGTTGTAATGTTTCCTAGTAGAGGATGTTTCCAGACTAGTAAACTCAGTTCTAGTTGGCTGTCCTGCTTCAACTTGTTCTATTTTCCTTCTAGCTTCTCTCACAACTTTAGCTGATATACCCATGCTTTCTACAAAATCTTCCACTTCTGTTTTTACCTTCCAGATTATCATAGGATTCTTCAATTGATCATGCACTTTCATATCCCTTTCCTCAAAGGTACCAAACCTCTCTTCAAACGGATCCTGAGGTTTACTTAGCAAGTGTTGAGCATATAGCTCCAAAATGTGTTCCTCAACCTCATACCCCATAGGCATTATCCACACTACTCTAGGATCAACAACTTCCATCAAACACTGATCAATGCCAACCATGAAGAAAATTTTGTCCTTGTACTTTTCCACAATAGACAAGGGAATCCTTTCCCTAGCTTGCATCTCATTTTGAAAGTTCTTGAAATAACCCTAAATAGCAATTTTTCTAGCTTTACTGTCACCAATTCCATACAAGATGTCTCTAATTTGAACAACCACCAGTTTATCACCTTGCCAATTAAATTTTCCAACTCTCAAAACTTCATTCATAAAATAGAAAAACAAACAAAACAACAAATTTCCATACTTGAAAGAATTCTTCTTATCCTTCTTGATTTTTCCAAGATTTTCAATTAGCTAGCTCTAGAGTAACTCACATAGATCATATTTTGTATTTTCTTTGACCATTTGATAAGCTGTATAAATTTTTGTACCAGATTAAAAATTATCCTAGCTGGAGTGATAAATTTTGTACCTAATGACCATAGATGCAAATCTGACATCCACTTCAATAATATCATCAATTGTCATAACTCTCTTGTTGAACACTGAACCGATTACATCTGTAACTATTTGATTCTTCACAAATTTCAATGTCGGCAACCCACCGAATGAATTTAAACTAGTAACAATCCTTATAGCTTCCTTTTTTGCTCTTGCAAAGCTGACTTAACTGTTGATGTGTTTTTTATGCACTTCTCAACATAGGCAATGCATAGGTGCACTACCTCTCTTGAAAGACAATCCTCCACAATCAGATTGCAGAACACTATCCCAAGGTCTATAATGTTAGGTCTTGATAGTGCTTGGAATATCTCAGTTGTTTGATGTGATTTGCTAGAATCACAAGGCGGTCTTACGTAGGTATTACAAAGCATGGGAAGTTGGATCTTGAAATGGAGTTCTTAAGATGTGAGAGTTGTTACGTATTTGTTGTAAGTTCAAATAGCATTCTTGGACTCCATTTTGTCATTAGATTTGGCTTTACAATGTGCAATGAACCTTAGCATAGGTTACTCATTAAATAAAACAAAAAAGGGGTAGGAAAGAGAGGAGGTTCCTAGATCTGTAATTAATTGTGAACAGTGATGATGGAGTTTCTGCAATGGATAGCTTCTTGAAAATAATATTCCACTTAACCAGAAATCTCACAGTCTCATGGAATTTGTGCCATATTCTAAGGTCTACAAATGTTTTATCTTTCATTTACCATGTACATGCATGAACAAAGATAAAAGTTTTGGAGTAGCTTTGAATTCAAGCCCAGACTAACTTTACACAGGTATCTACCATAAGCAAACAACAAAAAGTATGGGCTAAGAAGTCATCTACACAGCAGGAATTTTCATGATCACAGGACAACATTCCTAAAATCTACCAAAGCAAGAAAATAGTTAACTAGAACAACAATAAAACCTAAGTTAAACATCTAACAATGGAGATTGAATCAAGCAACATGTGAGAAACTCAGAAAATGCACCAAGTCAATGTATTTTCTTTATAAATTTCTACAACATGTCTTTACAACAACTCAACTCTCTTTGCAAATGAGAGGAGAGCCCCTATTTATAGTACCCCAAAAGTAAAATGAATGGCCAAGATTAATTCTTATTGTGTGGCCAAGATTCATTACAAAATAGGGTTTCACCAACCCCCAATATATCACAATTTAAAATTACATTTTGTCCTTTTCCCTATTTTTTCTTCTAGTGACGGCACTGTAGCACATTGTCCTTTAGCTAATTGTTGTTTTGCAGTAGCTACTCTTTAGGGAGCTCTCCATTCTTGACTGGACTTCCTTCTTTCCTTCTTGATGCTGTGTACTCCACGAACTTTAAGATGACTGGTTGGAGCTTGTCTATTTCAATGATTTCATATTGCAGCACTTGGTAGCTCCATTCTTTCGCGTTATCTTCCATCTTTTTCCAATCCTCATCATATTTTGAGCCTTGGTCCCTGAATGGCTCTGATTGACTGAGGGCACGGGCAGCAAAACTCATGAATTCCACCGTCACTTCACCAGACATCCTATCCTCCATCTTCTTTTGGAAATAAGGCCTCACCTTTTCTGGATCCATTTGCACTGCAGGCATATCATAATCCATCATTAGCTTGAGGTACTGGGCACATTCCACCCTGATTTCTTTGACCCATTCGATATCTGGATCCACTTTGTTCATTATCTGTCCAACTTTTCCTTTCGGTTGTCAAAGTCTCGCCGCCATACATCCATTAGCCAGTGATCGTCTTTCTTAAATGCAAGCTCCTTTTCCCACGTGGCTTCTGGAAATTGAAGGATAGCCTCGATCCTTGGGAAGGTGGAGTCATAGGTTGCAGGGAAGTTGGTGCATAGCTTCTTTGTGCCCTCCAAAGATTGTTGTAGGTCCAAGAACTTGTTGGCTATCTGAATAGCTTGGCTAATTCCCATGTTTTCGACATATAATACTTGTCAGAACAAGTCCTTCGTAGTCTTTTCCAAGTTCTTCGTTCTCTCCATCTTGTCAATTTGCTCTTTGGAAGCAGCTGGGGTGCGGTCATGGACATAGTAGGCAGGTCATCCATTGATGACCACTGCTGGATGTAATTTGTTAAAGTAGCCACTTGTGCTTTGAGCTCATCCTTTGAAATCTTGTCTTGCCTCATCAAATGTACCACCGTAGCCACTGACTCCTCAAGATGCCCCACCTTCTGTTCTCTTGTGGAGGTCCCTAGATCCATGGTGGAGACGTTGTAAGTTATTCCTTCCTGACCTACCACAGGTGTGGCCACCTGCACAGCACGAGACCTAGAAGCATCCATTGTTACCTTGGATCGGATCTTAAGCTTCTTTAACTTCTTTGTTGTGATTTGGGCTTCGGCTAAGATGGCTTCTAGTTTTTCCCTTGGGTCCTTTAGTACGGGAGTTCTTCTTTCGAGCTATTTTTCCAACCATTCTGGTACGATAGTCTTGCCCTTAGGTGATCCATGACCACCCTCGCCTCTCTCAGTCAAGGCCAAGGTTTCCGCTCTCGTATCTTCTAGGGACTTTTCTTTCTCCTTAGCAGCATCTCCTTCTTCTTCATCGGGGTCTTGGATAAACATAATGCACTTAATAGGAGGCTTGGCCAATGATTGTTGTAAGGGGATTTCTTTCTTTTCCACTTCCTCCCCTTTCTTTCCTTTAACTTGTTCAATCTTATGCGCATGTTCTTTGAATTGCTCAATCTTGAGGCCCTTGATAGCTTGGGCTTCTCACTTAGTTTTGTCTCCTTGCTGCTGTTCTTCTTTCTCAAGGGGTGACCTTTCTGCTTCTATTTCGGTGTCCTTTGGTCATCGGGCTAGTTCTTCTTTAAGATCATTGTTAAAGGCCTGCACAATTACCTTGCCACTAGTGTTATCTCCCTCATCCCTGCTTTCTGAGGAACCAGTTCCCTCTTCCTCATAAGCCACCCTATCAATAGTTTGATGTTCGTACTCCAAGGGCTCGTGGTATTCATTGGCCTCCTCCTCGAAGGGCTTCAAGGCTTCCCGCTCTCATTCCTCCCACTCCTTAGAGATTAGCATGCTGGCTTCCATAGTTGATGGCCCTGTCGGTAGTTGTGAAGGCTGAGCAGTAGCAAGGACTCGTGCAAGGGTTTCTTGAAGAGTGAGATCCATTAGGATCTGGGAGAGCTCAGGGGGAAGGTTTGGCATATGTATCAAGAGAGCCTTAGGCATAGTGGAGGTGGCAATAGGTGTTATTACTGTCGCAAGGGGGAGCAATGTGGTTGGTGACATGGTAGCGGGGGAAGGGGGAGTAGTCATGGTAGAGGAGGAGTCAATTACAATCACAGGCTCGGTCAGGGGTGAAGGGGCAAGATGGATGGAGATGTCCACCATCGGTGGGGATGTGGCAATCATGGCTAGAGAGGTAAGTGGGGGAACCAACGCAGGGAGAGCTAGGATAGGTTTGATTTGATCAGTATCTTTGGCCTCCTCCTTCCGGACTAATGGTTGCTCTGTGGTGTCTTTTGTTTGCTTTAGTCTCTTAGAGGGTGAGCCCCCTGAATCCTTCCTTGTATAGACCTTAGGGTCAGGAGACTGCCCTATTTCTATCTCTTTTCTCTTCTTGGATCTGGTGATCGGAGGAGACTTGGATGTCCTGCTAGTTGAAGTGGTGGTAGTGGCATCCTCTGTGGCACTTGGCTCACTTTTGAGTCCTTCATAAGTCAAAATCACCTCCTGCTGTTTCAATTGGGCTATCCGTCCATCAACCCACTCCTTAGTACGAGCCAAGATTGGCTGGGTTATGGTATCAAGGTCATCAACCTCCTGCTCATCCCAGTCTATTGTTGGTATTGGCAGATTGGTGAATGCAAGGTACCTGGGGTGCACTATGGTGGCCTCATCTTCTTCGACTTGGTCTGGTATGGGGAATGGCTGCACCCTCTTTACAAACTGCGTAGTCATTCGCATATAGTGCCTTGCATGTACCTATTTATCATCCCGGTAATCTCCCCAAAAGTCTTCAATGTGGTGGAGATGAGCAAATCCTGGCCCCAACACCTTTCTTATGTGGCCATACAGGTCTATCCGCGAGCCAGTAGTGTGTAGGAAGAAATGGTAATCTTTTAGTTCTTTCTAAGAGTTACCAGCACATTGGGAAGTTTGTAGCCTATACATGCCCTGGCCGAGAGTCATGGGATAAGAAATCCCTGCTATGTGTTTGCTACTGAAGATGGCCTGTATGTGTTGGAGCTACCAAGAAAGCTCCAGTAAGATGATTTGGTCGTTGGGATATCGAGGCAACCTGTTTGGCCTCTCAATGAAGACCTAGGCACATATGTATGTGAACTTCGGGTACTGAATGAAGAGGAAGGCATACTGCTTCAAAAATTCCCTAGCACTGTGGGAAACCCTCCTCTCGAAGTCCTCAGCAATGATTTTGACAATATGGCCGATGAAGGCGTCATTCACTCTGTAATACTCCCTTTTGAAGTTTTTGTACTAGAGCTGGGGGTATCTATCATAGACCTTGAGTTTTTGACCCTGCTCCTGATCGGGTGCCACAAATAGCCCATTACATTATCTTTGGTCCACCAAGGAGTACACGAGGTATGAAGTCATATAGAATTTGGAGCTCTTCTTTACATTAACGAATTGCTCATGGAAGCAGTTGCTTATTATTCCTCCCTAGTAAAATGAAGTCTTTGTGGTGATGTCCTCATTTCTTCGAAGGATCTGCTTGACAAAGTACACCATCCATTCCTGAAAGAAGGCGGCCACAGGAAGACCCATAACCTTGCTTAACATGGTAACCAAGTCATGATAATCCTCGTGGAAGTCACTATAGAAGAGTTCATGCGGAACCTTCGCAGCACTGCCCTGCCTTTCTTTAAGCCACTACTGATTTATTTACTTCTTACAGCCCGCTGGAGTATCGTCCCATGCCGCTTGACATTCTTCTATGGTGGAGACTTCCATCTCTTGAAAAGTAGGGATGTGGAAAGTATTTTTGATCCCTTCAGCCAACATGTTGGTGAGGACGTTGCCCTCTCTATCAATGATTGTCCTTATGTCAGGTTGATATGCCTCCCGACAAGCCATGACCAACTTAGGGGCCACGAGCGATGGAGGGAATCCAACAACCTTTGCTATTCCACTTTGCCTTATCAATCTTGCATTCTTGGTCGTTGGATTGACCCTGACCCTTTGTGTGAATTCATCAATATTGACGTGGCCTATGTTGGTATCAGTGATCTCCTTCCAATCTATGGCGACTTTTGAGTGCAGAGGCTCACCTTGGAATTGGTATTTCATTTGGTCCTTGTCCTCTTTCCCTCAAAGAGTCTTCCCTGACTTCTTTCCTTTGTCCTATTCAATGGGTGCCCTTGAAGGTCCTACACCTGATTCCATATATTCTACAAGAAAAGGCGTAGTCAGTGTAATTGATCACGAAAGCATTCATGTTAGTTGAAACCCCAAAGATGAAATCCATTTTAAATATTCTATCAAGCATACCATGAACTTTATCTCCTAATGTCACTAATCTTTTGATTGAGGGCATTTGGATAGTTCGGGCCTGGAGGGCCGGACTTCCCTGGTAGGAATGTTGTTCTGGAAAGGTAAATAGGGCATAGGGCATAGGGATATTTTCTCCAATCAAATTTTGATCATTTGAAAGGTTCGTAATGAAGAAGACCAAGATTAAGCACGTGGGTCGAGATCAAATTTCTGATTGGGCTCATCTGGATCGATTCTAGAGAATCTGGAGGTACTAGGTCAGACAGCCATCAGGATATGGCTGTTTAGGAACGTCAGATAATAAATGGAATTTTGGAGGCGGAACTCTGGGGTCTGGGGTCTAGTAGGTTTCAGGGTAGTTAGAAGATAATGTTTGAAGTAATCAGGCCCAGAGGGCCTGGATGCCGCGGTGTTTTTGCTATTAGGGAGGGCAGTCATTGGACGGAAGTCTGAAGCTTCAGGCTTGGTAGGGGAGGACGTCGCCACTTCCTTTTAGTTTTCAATCTTTGTGAACGTCTGCCTCAGAGCAAGGTCTCGGCGACAACTTTGTGTCTCACCGACTAAGCACGTCGGCCAGATTTTGATCTTCGCTGTGAAGTCACAGTGAACGCCTTGGGTCTCACCGACCAGTGCAAGAGGGGAAGAGAAGTTGGAAAAAGGTCTCCACTGTGAGGTGACATCTTGGTGAGAGATGAATGTCTCGCTGACAGTCGAGAGTAGGAACGGACCTGGCACAAGGGTCCACCATTCCATTTTGTTTTTAGTCATGCGGCGACCGGGATGTAAGGAATGCATATTGGGAGGGAGTCATTGCTATCGTTGTAAGGTCTTGGTGAGAGACCCTCAATCTTGCCGACCTTACACATGGATTCCCTTTGAATATACCTCCGGTGAGACCATGGTGGATTCTATCAGCATAAGGTTTGTGGTGTCCCACTGAATGACATTTGGGTTTTGCTTTGGCCAAGCATGAGTTTGCGGCAGGAGGTCATAACAAAAAGGTCAGGTCTTGCTGACAGGTAATGATGGATTTTGGCATGAGACCCACTTTCTCTTGGAAAACAAAGGGCTAGCTCGGGGTGGATTTCGGTAAAGAAAGAGCACTCTATATGAGGTTTCCCCGACATCATTATGTCTCGCATATAATGATGAGTTCTTTGTTATTAAGAAGGCCAAAATGTCTTAGCGAAAATAAAATAAAACGTAAGTGCTCGGTGTAGCTCATTCGTTTCGGTGTATAGTCTTGGTGAGGTACCCAAGGTCTCACTGAATGGAATGATGAAGTTGCCTTGTTGGCATGATAACAGGGTTGCTACAGCAACATGTGACTAAGTGGGTGCCCTCAGTGAAAGATTGCATGATCAACATAGGGTCTCCCCGATATCTGAAAGCTATAGCAAAGTGGGTAAAGCAGATTATGCCTCTCAATAAGAGTCTTCTTTTGTCTTGGTGACCAAATTTTTCAGTCATTGTGAAAATCCATCTCGAAGAAAGGTCTCGTCGACCCTCAAATGTCTTGCTGACTGACATTCTACGGACCAGGCTTGGGGACGGCGTCGACCGTCAGATTTTCTCATCTCGTGTTCGCGGCAATGGAAAAGCCAGACCCTGATGAATGGAAGGCTGGGGGGATTTCCTTTTGAAACGACGATCCTGGGATAGAGCCCCAGAGGGTAGAGCCTGATTTGGTCAAGGTCATTCAAGGATCAACAGGATTTTCCAAATGGTGAAAGGAAGCCCGGAACCCAGGCGGTGAAAGGATGTCATGCACTTGCCAAAAGAAAACAATATCGTCACAATGTCTAGGTGAAAGCATAATGTCTTGCCGAAGATGATGGGTCACAAGGTAGTGTAAAGCAATCCCTCGGCATAGGATTCTAAGTTGCTAAGAGGTCTCACCGACCGGGCGAAGTCATGGCGACATAAGAGCTTGGGAGAACAAAGCGCTCTCACCCAGAAGTCACGTTGAAAGGCAAAGGCCCCGGTGACCGTCAGGAAGAAAGTTCATTGGCAGGAGGTTGATCTTCAGAGAGATGTCTCGACAACATCTGAATGTCCTGCCAAACAAGCATGTCGGCAAGAAAACCTTTAGGTGGGGGGATGTCTTGCCGACTGGGCCATGTTATGCTGACAGAGGGAGCCTTCGACGTAAGATTTCTAAATTGGGGAGAGGTCTCACCGATCAATGATGTCTCCCCGACTGATAGGACCTGAGCTCGGCAAAAGAAAATGTGCTTGGCGAAGGGAGCGTTTGGGCCTGAGGGTTGCAAACGACCCCACTATGAACGGTAACACAGAGATAAAGCTTTGAATTGAGCATGGAGATGCCGCGTTGGTTTATTCAACTTTCGATGACATGGGTTTTGTTTATGGTGTCGTATTTTATCGCTCACATGTCATTTTGATGCTTGTTATTCACTTTAAGCCTTAGAAATCATGAAAACAATGCTCGAGAGGGTGAATGGAGAACCTACCTCGAACACTTGATGAGGGGAGGTGGGGGATCCACCAGTGGTTGGAAAATGAAGGAAATGGATGCGAGCATGAAGGCTTTGAAGGTGGTGGGTTCCTCTAGCAGGCTCTGATCTCTCTCTAAAACACTATCAAGTGAAAATGACTAGCCTGGGTGGGTCTTTTATACTCCCCACTGCCATTAATGCCCTCATTGAATGTAGGTACGGTGGGACAAAGGTTGGTGGTTTGAATTCAGCAACGGTGGTTGGAGACCTAGGGTCCGACAACCGGGAAGGCGCAGGATGGTAGCCACTTGATAAGTTCAACTTGGGAATCACCAGCAGAAAAGGGGTGGTCAGGGCCCGGAAGGTGGAACTCTGCCAGAGGTTCGTCGTGAGGAACTTCGAAGCACTCACGAAACCCCGGGAGCGGAACTTTGGGGTCCCAGGCCCGAAGGGTGTGGCAGCCATCAAGATTTTCACATTTTTTAGTAGACGAAAAATGGAGGTCCAGACTCTGGGGTCTGGGAAGACGCGACCCGACCACCATTAGGAATGGCAGGTGCAATGGGGAAACCTGACAAGGGAAACCCAAATGGCCGAGCCCAGAAGGGCCTAGGGCCGTTGGCATGGGAAAACTACCAGTGAGACTCCATGAAGCACCAGAACCTAACAAAATTAAAAGGGGAAGGAACGATCAGTTTAAGGTGAAACTTTGAAGCAACATTGACCATCCGGGGCACCAAAAATAAAATGAGCATGCAAATGAGGTGGCGAAAAAAGGACCCGGCAAGCCGAAAGAAAAAGAGGGTCCCCGTTCCAAATGAGGTGTGTGTGCTAAGGGCACAACAAATGGCGACTCCGCTAGGAAACACTCCCAAGCGTTCTAAGGGTAAATATTCATTTGGGACCCAGAATCTCTGGTTTTGCAGACCAGGAGTGGCTTCCAAAGGTGAATCTGGGAGAACAAGATCCTTAATTGGGTTATTTTACAGGACATCTCAGAAGTGTGTGTAGTGAATTCATTCCTTTCCTTAGGATGGTGACCAGGAGCTAGTAATCCAATTGAGTAAGCTACATAAATTGTCTAACACCAAAAGTAACCTAGACATTGCTCCACTGCCAGTTAGGCGTCCATAGCCCCAACGAAGTTGTCACTGCAATCCCATGGATATTTCTCTAGTGTCAGTCGGGCATCCATAGCCCCGGTAGAGTTACCCGAACACCCATACAGTCGCTTATTTTTCAAAATTCCTTTTCTCTTTTGCTTTGATATTTCCTTCAATGTTCATTTCTCATTTATCATTTAGTTTGATTGGGTAAGCATTGAAGCCTACAATGGGTTTGAGACTGTAGTGGTCACTGGAGCAGACTTAAGATTTTTCACTCACTAGGGTGTTATAGCAACCCTAGCATAGTCCTTTAGAAATGATTATTGTGTGTTTTGTGCGAGATCTGAGATGTGCGTAAATAGATCCAATCAAGGGTCGAGTTCTAAGCAGAGTTCAGACAAGGAAATCATTCATGGGTGTTCTTTAGAGAAGGAGGGTCGAGAGTGAATGTTTAGCCGAAGAACACCAAGGATGGTCAGCAAAGAAAACCATTCATCGAGCAAGTACAACCACTGCTAAGGGGTAGGAAACATCTTTTCAAAACAAAACTACCAAGAGGGGGAAAACAAAAGAGCGATGCAAAACAAAAAATGCAAGCAAACCAGAAAAAGCAATCTACCCTAACCTATGTACAAATATTTACAAAGAAGAGCTCGAAAGAGCTCAGGCCTGAAAGTAATGCTTTAAATGTTTCCTGTTGACTGGCAACGGGACCTTCTCACCACTTAAGGTCTTTAAACAGAAGGCGTTGTCTCCCAAAATCTCAGCTATTTGAAAGGGGCCAAGCCAAAGCTTGTCGAATTTATTGTGTCCCCCTTTCTTTTTGTGGGCCTTGTCCCAATACTGGACCAAATCTACAATTCTAAAGGCCTTGATCTTGGCTCAGCAGTCGAACCATCTCTTAACTATGCCCTGATGTTTAGAAAAAGTTTCTATTGCACGGTCTCGAACTTCCTCTAAATGTAAAATCTCAGCTAACCAAGATTCCCTACGATCTCCTCCCTCGTAAAAATCATTGATGAACTGAAGAGTAGGAATCTTCAGATGGATAGGAAATATAGGTTCTAGGAAATAAACAAGGTGGAATGGGGAATCAACAAGGGCAGCCTTGTGGTGAGTGCGATCAGCCCAAAGGGTGAAACGGAGTGGGGTATGCCAGTCCTTGGGATTCCTATCTAACAGTTTTTCGATTATAGTAATCAAGTTTTTATTGGTAGACTCAGCGAGGCAATGGCCCTGGGGTAGTAATTAGATGAAAACTTAAGGGTAATTCTGTAGTCAAATTCCCAACTTGCAAATTTCAATGAAGCGAAAGCCGATCCATTGTCACATACCAAAGCATAAGGACAACCAAAGCAATTTAAAATGAAACTTTCTAAGAAATTAGTAACTACTTCAGTTGTGCATTGCTTACATACTATTGCTTCCATCCACCTAGTATAGTAATCAGTAGCAGTAAGAATGTACCTATGTCCCACAGATGATGGAGGGCTTACTGGACCGATGAAGTCAAGACCCCATTGCGCAAACGGCCTTACCTCCAGCACAAACTATAGTGGGACAACATCATTCTTTTCCCTAGTGGCAGTGGTCTGGCATGTGTGACATGAGTGGACATGACAATGAGCGTCCTTGAAGATGGTTGGCCAATAATATCCCGCTCTTAATATCTAGTGTGCTGTGGAAGAAGCAGAACCATGGCCCATGCTAAATTTATCATGCAACTCTTTCAATACTAGATCTACTTCTTCCTTGCCTAGGCACCTCAAGTAAATGCCTTCATGATTCTTCTTGTAGAGAAGGGAACCTTGTAGCATGTAACCATTGATTTTCAATCTAAGGACACTTATGGTTTAGCAAATAATAGACGAAATTCTGGTACCACTCTCCGGGGGAAACATCCTCAAGCTGGTACTGCTACACAGTGAATTCGGGTCCAACCTCTGCCACTGTCTCAGCAATCATACGGGTGAGTTCCTATCCTCTCACTAGCTTCATTGGTTGAATCTCCATGTCATATTCTTGGAGCAGGGTGACCCATTTAGCTCTTCGTTCACCCAATTCATTTTTCATGAGCAGCATTTTTACTGTTGGATCGGGGACAATGGCAAACACCTTATTGCGTAGGATGTAGTGTCTAAATTTCTTCACCCCTCTAATGAGAGCATATGCATGGTTTTCAACATTGTGATATTGTAATTTAGCATCCTTTAGGGGAGAACTCATAAAGGTGATCGGGTGCTCATTTCCTTCATCATCCTTCTGGGTTAACAGGCTGGCACAAGAATGTTCTGAAGTGAATGAGTAGATGGAGAAAGGCTTCAGATAATCTGGGCTAACTAACACAAGTGCCCTGACAATGGTCTATTTGATTTCTTCGAAATATTGTTTGGCTTCGGGAGTCCATTCAACTTTGGCATCTTGTTTCAACATAGCATTGAAAGGTTTAACAATCTCCTCGAAACCCGTGATGGACTTCCTGATGAAGTTGATCTTTCCAAAGAAGGATTTTAATTCCTTCTTGCTGCCTGGGGGCAGGATTTTGAGTAAGGACTCGATACGTTTAGGGTCTATAGAGATTCCCTATTCTGAAATGATGTACCCAAGCAACCTACCTTTAGTCACACCAAAAATGCACTTCTTGGGGTTAAGGGAAACCCTGAACTCCCTGCACCTCTGGAATACCTTACATAAATCAGAGATGTGATCGCCCCACCTTTTAGAAAATATGATTAAATCATCCATGTAGATGATTATGCACTTGCCAATCAGGTCCTTGAAGGCAATATCCATGGCACACTGGAAGGTAGCGCCAGTGTTGATGAGCCCAAAAGGCATCCTCATGTATGCGAATGTCCCCCACTTAGTGGTGAACGTCGTTTTATGGCAATCTTCATATTGTACCATTACCTAGTTATACCTGGAGTATCCATCAAGGAAATACATCATCTGGGAACCATTGATGATCTGCAACACCTCATCTAGTGAAGGCACCGGATAATTTTCTTTCTCTGAGGCACTGTTTAGATTGCAGAAATCTACACACAATTTGATCTCCCCATTCTTTTTTTCTGACTGGGACCAAGTTGGCCACCCACGTAGAGTGTCTAAATAGAAAAATAATTCTTGCCAAGAGCAACTTCTACACTTCTTTGTAAATGACGGGTTCCAACAAGGCATTGATAGGGCGCTGCCGCTGGCGGAATGGTCTCACTTCTGTTTTGAGAGGGACGGTGTGCATAATGATAGAAGTGTCATATGTCTTTAGATCTTCGTTGCTCCATGCCACCACATCATGGTACTTCTGGAACGCATCTGTGATTCCCTTCTTTTCCTCGAGTGTGCATATTTTGCCAATAAAAACATTCTTGATCTCCTCAGCTGTCCCGAGATTGTAGGCATCGCATTGGCTGCTTATTGATTCCTTCTTTGTTTGTTGGTTTTGGTCTTTAATCTAGTCCAAGTCAAATATACGTTGCAGCTAAACCATGCCCGTGGGAATGGTGTTGGTTTTGAGATTAATAACCCCCTCTATATCCCACTCGACTTCTCACAAATTGACCTCATCAATTATTTGAGTTGCAAAGACATCAAAACTTGTAATGAATTCAAGAATATGCTTGTAATCATTGCAAACCTAAAAATGAGTGACATTATCTGGGACCGATGGTGTAGATGTCAACTCAACTGTAAATTTCTTAAGCCTAGACAAAGAGAGGGGTTGCAAAGTGTTGGCTGCTTAAGCCAAGGCATCAGTTGTATGATTCTGAGCATGAGGGATCAATTGTATATTGAACGCATTCAAGCCTTTTAAGAGATCCCAAACCCTATGCCTATAGTTTGCAAGTCTTCTATCATGACAAGAATATAGCTTCCTAACCTGTTTAACCACTAGTTCAGAATCCCCAAAAACCTGTAGCAATTTCACATTTTTCTTCAAGGCTATGAGAAGGCCATGGACTAGGGCCTCATATTCTACTACGTTATTGGTGCAATAAAATTGTAATCTATGGGTAGCAAGAAAGGTCTCACCCATTGGACTAATGAGTTTGAACCCAGCTCCAGCTCCTTGCTTGGACTTGGATCCATCAAATCGGAGTGTCCAACACATGGAAGGTTCTTTATCTTCGGGTTTGATTAAGTTCCCATTCCCTTTCAGCTGGGTAACTGACTCTGTGATCTTAGGGGAATTTTTTGGCTCGATGTAGTGACCAGCGAGTGGTTCTGCAGGTGCCTTCTTTGATGTTTCTATCTGAGGAGTAGCTGATTTCTTAACATGTTCAACTATCATTTGACATAAGCAGTAGTCAAACTCGGAGTGGGTAGCATTGTGAACCCTACACCAGTTTGGCAACAAGAGATATTACAAATTCATTTGGGCCCCTAGGCTCAGCTGATCCCTTGTGCACTTTTCTATAAACTCTTGGAAACCACTGAGTATTCCCCAGTTGTCGTCCTTATTAGGTTCATCATCAGCTTCTACCAATATTTCTGTGTTTGGGGGCATTCGGGTAGAATCAGTCGGAGGACTACACAACACTAGGAGTACTTCGTCAGCACATTCTTCCTAAGGCTCAACCTCATTTTGGCAAGCAAAGGGATAGTAATTGCCCAGTTCTATCTCAACGAACAGCACCTCGCTGAGATTGTTGTATTCCTTCATCATATACTTCATACAGGGTTCGCGGTCAACATGGATTTGGTTTGGAAGTCCCTTCCATGGTAGCCACATGTGGGAGAGGTCTATGGTAGTATATCCATTTAGTGCCCTGGTGAATTCCCTCCCCAAGATGATCCCATATGCGTCAGGAATGTCAGCCACTTGAATATCAATGACTTGTTGTATCCGTGGGTCTATAGCAATCTACATCGGGATACGATTTATTTCTCCCATGATGTTGATCACTATTTTGTCCAGCTGAGTCACCTTCCTCCTTGAAGGGGTGGGAGTGATGCCAAGAGACTTACATACTTTCAAAGGTATGACATTGGCAGACGCCCCTGAATTGAGCTGGCAGTTATGCAAACTCTTCCCGAATATCCTAATGGTGGTAAGGAAAGGGGGAGTTTCCAACCTTCCTTGGAAAATTCCCATGAGCGTGTCCATGTGAGCTACCTGACCTTTATTCTTATCACTACCTATATCCTTGGTCTACCTAAATGGATGGTCTTTGGAAATCTGCCTATTACTTTGCTCTAGTTCCTTTTCAATTTGTTTACTTGCAGATTGATTCATGGGAACATCCTTCCTTTTCCTGGTATTCTCCCATATTTTTGATTCTTGCCTAGGTTCTTCAAAGGTCACTCTCTTAGCTAACGTTTCCTGCATTGCCCCAGAGGATGGGGTCCCATTAAGAACCCTAAAAAAGGCATGTCTTACGGCAAGTACTTTGAGTAGTTCAAAGGCGGACAAACTGATTTTTACCTCCTTGAACTTTTCTGCTACATATTCACCCATTTGCTTAATTTCTGAACTAAAAGCTTGGCCTATTGCAGAACTAGGAGGTTGGACTTTTGTTTGACTAGACAGATTTTGGGATTGGCCTTGAGGCTAATTTTGTGACTGGTTTTGAGATCCATTCTTGTTGAGGTATTGGGTAGGTATATGGGGAAGCCCAGGGTTGTTGCTGGCATCAGGATTAGGTGGGGTGGCGAAATTGTTTGGTGGAATAGAGGTCGTAAAGGGTCCACCTGCCTGTCTATTCCTAAGGAAGTAGGGAGTTGACCTTTGATGGAACATCTGGACCTCATCTACAAATGGCTCCTCTTTGTTTGTTGGACCATTATCTACTGAATCAAAAATCTGAGCCAAAGTTTATTTGTTACTTACCTCTTGTACTTCTTCACCCTCAACAGGAGTAGGCTCGACTTCGAGCTTGTTGCAGTTGCCTCATGAAAATGGCACTTGGTTAACCACAAGACAGGAGGAGTCATATGGTTTAGATGGGACAATGTCCCTTCAGCCGACATTATCAACTGCATTCTGCACTTCCACTTGGAATATTTCAGCAGCTGTCTAGAATTTGGGGCAATCCAACTCAGAATGTTTGTTCATTTTGTGAATTTGGCACCATCTGGACAAGGCCTCCTTAGCAAGGTACACTCCACTAGTCATCTTTTTGTTGCTTGCCAGTTGGTCGAAGGGCATAGGGACACCTCCGTTATTGGGCCTTGTATTCCACGTACGATTCTACCTCTGAGAAGGTCTCCTTTCAGAACTCTGATTGACGTTTGGTCCCTTATCATAATTTTGCCTAGAGGAAGTGCTTGCTTCTCGGTTATCCCTACTATCCCGGTTAAGGTTGGCCTGGAAGCTACGCTGGGATGCCTGTAACTGATTATTTTTATTTTTTAGGTGGGTCATTTCCATGGACATTTTCTTTATCATCTTAGTCAGTTCCTCTAACTTATCTTTCTCGGTCCTATTCCCAGGTGGCGGCACTGGATTTTGGAGAAAAGCGAGCGGGGCTATCGGCTGATTCTGATAAGTTAAAGGAAATTCTAGTCCCGATAGGTACAATGGTGCTTGGGGCTGCTGGAAATACACCTGCTATTGTGGAGTAGCCTGAGAATAGTTATACTATGGTTGAGGCTGTAAATAGGAAGGTGCGAGAGGTGCATAATTCAGTGTTGCCCTAGATGTGGGACAATGGGCAACTGAGGTACTTGATTCATAAGAGGGGTCTGATGAGCGAATGTCTGATTAAGCCCCTGAATCTACATCGGGTGAGCTACTAGCCCCAAAGAAGGAAGAAGGCCAGAGATATTCTGTCCCAAGTCCGCACTGGTGATAACAGCCTCTTTATAGGTCGCTACTAATGAGGCAGGTGGTGGTTGCATCCTTTTCACCAAAGCTGACGTGAGGTTGTCCGATGCTGCATAGTAGACTGGGAGAGCCGCAACATCATTATGAAGGTATGGATCCTGAAGCTTGGTGTAGGCCCAATGAAAGTGGTCGTTGAAGGAGCCAATTGGCTCATTGACTTCCCATCTGACGGACATAAACTACTGGTAAAGTTCTGAAGGGCTGATGAGAATCTTGTATTTCTGCAAGAAGCCATTCTTCATTAGAGTCCATGAGGTAATGGATCCCCTCAACAGATTGATGTACCAATAGAAGGCTTCTTCCCCCAACGAGTGTGGAAAAAGGTGACATGCAACGTCCTCATGATCAACTTGCATTTCGGTAACTATTGTCTCAAATATTTTGATATGCTCCTCAGCTGTTCTTTGTAGGTCGCGCGGATGGAACTTCGAATAAAAGCCCTCCAAATTTTTAGGCATATCATGGTAAGTGGAAAAATGTATCGGTGAAGGGTTATGTGCTAACCAAGCCATGGAAGGTGTGGAGGTGGTATCTGCTGTTGGAAAATGGAAAGTTGGGGTTGTACCCACAATAAAACAACAATCTAGGACTACACTTGAGCTGCAGCTGATTGGACTATGCCCTGGGCTGGAAGGGCCAAGAGAGGAGCAATCCCCTAGCTGCTAGAGATAAGAGGTGCAAATGCAGTTTGAGATGGTTGGGTGGAAGATGAAGGCCAGCCGAATGAAGGTGGGGGTGGAATGGAGGAAGAGGAAGAGGGAACGCTACTTCCCTTAACTTGCTTTGCCCTTGTAGCAGGCTTCAATTCTTCAAATTCTCCCTTGTTTGGTGTTGACCATAGAACTCTTTGAAATATTTCCGGAGAGAATGATCCAATTCAATCTAGCTTCACCCTTAACCTTTAGATCGTATTCCCAATGTGGCCCTCCTTCTAGCGCCAGTTCTGTTGATGTGTTTTTTATGCACTTTTCAACACAAGCAGTGCGTAGGTGCACTACCTCTCTTGAAAGAAAATCCTCCACAATCAGATTCCATAACACTATCCTAAGGTCTATAATGTCAGGTTTTCACAGTGTTTGGAATATCTCAGTTATTTGATGTGATTTGCTAGAATCACAAGATGGTCTTACGTAGGTATTACAAAGCATGGAAAGTTGAATCTTAAAATGGAGTTCTTAAGATGGGAGAGTTGTTATGTATTTGTTGTAGGTTCAAACAACAGTCTTGGACTCCATTTTGTCATTAGATTTGGCTTTACAATGTGCAATGAACCTTAGCATAGGTTACTCATTAAATAAAACAAAAAAAGGCAAGGAAGAGAGGAGGTTCCTTGATCTGCAATTAATTGTGAATAGTGATGATGGATTTTTTGCAATGGACAGCTTCTTGAAAATAATATTCCACTTAGCTAGAGATCTCACAGTCTCATGGAATTTGTGCTATCTTCTAAGGTCTACAAATTTTTCGTATTTCATTCACCATGTACATGTGTGAACAAAGATAAAAATTTTGGAGCAGCTTTGAATTCAAACCTAGACTAACTTTACACAGCTATCTACCATCAACAAACAACAAAAAGTATGGGCTAAGAAGTCATCTACACAACAGGAATTTTCATGATCACAGGATAGCATTCCTAAAATCTACCAAAGCAAGAAAACAGTTAACTAGAACAGCAATAAAACCTAAGTTAAACATCTAACAATGGAGATTGAATCAAGCAACATGTGAGAAACTCAGAAAATGCACCAAGTCAATGTCTTTTCTTTATAAATTTTTGAAGCATGTCTTTACAACAACTCAACTCTCTTTGCAAATGAGAGGAGAGCCCCTATTTATAGTGCCCCAAAAGTCAAATGAATGGCCAAGATTAATTCTTATTGTGTGGCCAAGATTCATTACAAAATAGGGTTTCACCAACCCCCAATATATCACAATTTAAAATTACATTTTGTCCTTTTTCCTATTTTTACTTCTAGTGACGACACTGTAGCACATTGTCCTTTAGTTGATTGTTGTTTTACTGTAGCTACTCTTTAGGGAGCTCTTCATTCTTGACAGGACTGCCTTCTTTCCTTCTCAATGCTGTGTACTCCACGAACTTTAGGATGACTAGTTGGAGCTTTTCTATTTCAATGATTTCATATCGCAGCACTTGGTAGCTCCATTCTTTCGTGTTATCTTCCAAGTTTTTCCAATCATCATCATATTTTGAGCCTTGGTCCCTAAATAGCTCTGACTGACTGAAGGCACAGGTAGCAAAACTCATGAATTCCATCGTCACTTCGCCAGACATCCCATCCTCCATCTTCTTTTGGAAATAAGGCCTCACCTTTTTTGGATCCATTTACACTGTGGGCATATCATAATCTATCATTAGCTTGAGGTACTGGGCACATTCCACCCTGATTTCTTTGACCCATTCGATATCTACATCCACTTTATTCATTATCTATTCCAACCTTTTCTTTAGGTTGTCAAAGTCTCGCCGCCATACATCCATTAGCCAGTGATCGTCTTTCTTAAATGCAAGCTCCTTTTCCCACGTGGCTTCTTGCAATTGAAGGATAGCCTCGATCCTTGGGAAGGTGGAGTCATAGGTTGCAGAGAAGTCAGTGCATAGCTTCTTTGTGCCCTCCAAAGATTGTTGTAGGTCCAAGAACTTGTTAGCTGTTTGAATAGCCTGACTAATTCCCATGTTTTCGACGTATAAGACTTGTCAGAACCAGTCCTCTGTAGTCTTTTCCAAGTTCTTCCTTCTCTCCATCTTGTCAATTTATTCTTTGGACAATAGCTGGGGTGTGGTCATGGACATGGTAGGCAGGTCATCCATTGATGACCATTGCTGGATGTAATTTGTTAAAACAACCACTTGTGCTTTGAGCTCATCCTTTGAAATCTTGTGCTTCCTCATCAAATGTACCACCATAGCCACTGACTCCTCAAGATGCCCCACCTTCTGTTCTCTGGTGGCGGTCCCTAGATCCATGGTAGAGACATTGTAAGTTATTCCTTCCTGACCTACCACAGGTGTGGCCACTTGCATAGCTCTAGACCCAGAAGCATCCATTATTACCTTGGATTAGATCTTAAGCTTCTTTTCCTTCTTTGTTGTGATTTTGGCTCGGGCTAAGATGGCTTCTAGTTTTTCCCTTGGGTCCTTTAGTACAGGAGTTCTTCTTTCGAGCTATTTTTCCAACCATTCCGGTACGACAGTCTTGCCCTTAGGTGATCCATGACCACCCTCGCCTCTCTCGGTCAAGGCCAAGATTTCTGCTCTTTGATAAACACAATGCGCTTAATAGGAGGCTTGGCCAACAATTGTTGTAAGGGGCTTTCTTTCTTTTCCACTTCCTCCCCTTTCTTTCCTTTAACTTGTTCAACCTTATGCGCATGTTCTTTGAATTGCTCAATCTTGGGGCCTTTGATAGCTTGGGCTTCTCCCTCAGTTTTGTCTCCTTGCTATTGTTCTTCTTTCTCAAGGTGTGACCTTTCTGCCTCTGTTTCGGTCTCCTTTGGCTGGCTGGCCAGTTCTTTTTCAAGATCATCGTTAAGGCCTGCACAACTACCTTGCCACTAGTGTCATCTCCCTCATCCCCACTTTCCGAGGAACCAGTTCCCTCTTCCTCATAATCCACCCTATCAATAGTTCGATGTTCATACTGCGGGTGCTTGTGGTATTCATTGGCCTCCTCCTCGAAGGGCTTCAAGGCTTCCCACTCTTGTTCCTCCCACTCCTTAGAGATTAGCATGGTGGCTTCCATAGCCGGTGGACCTGTCGGCTGTTGTGAAGGCTGAGTAGTAGCGAAGACTCGTGTGAGGCCTGCTTGAAGAGTGGGATCCATTAGGATATGGGAGAGCTCAGGGGGAAGGTTCTGCATATGTCTCGAGAGAGCCTCAGGCATGGCATAGTTGGGAATAGGTGTTATTACTATCGCCAGGGGGAGCGATGTGGTTGGTGACATGGTAGCGGAGGAAGGGGGAGTAGTCATGGCAGAGGAGGAGTCAATTACAATCACAGGCTTGGTCGGGGGTGAAGGGGCAAGATGGACGGAGATGTCCACTATCGTTAGGGATGTGACAATCATGGCTAGAGAGGTAAGTGGGGAAACCAATGTAGGGAAAGCTAGAACAGGTTTGATTTGATTAGTATCTTTGGCCTCCTCCTCCCGGACTAATGGCTGCTCTGTGGTGTCTTCTGTTTGCTTTAGTCTCTTGGAGGGTGAGCCCCTTGAATCTTTCCTTGTATAGACCTCGGGGTCAAGAGAATGCCCTATTTGTATCTATTTTCTCTTCTTGGATCTGGTGACCAGAGGAGACTTGGATGTCCCGCCAGTTGAAGTGGTGGCAGCGGCATCCTCTATGGCACATGGGTCACTTTTGAGTGCTTTGTAAGTCAAAATCACCTCCTGTTGTTTTAGTTGGGCTATCCGTCTGTCAACCCACCCCTTAGTATGAGCCAAGATTGGTTGAGTTATGGTATCAAGGTCATCGACCTCCTGGTCATCCCAGTCTATTGTTGGTATTGGTAGATTGGTGATTGCAGGGTACCTAAGGTGCATTATGGTGGCCTCATCTTCTTCGACTTGGTCTAGTATGGGGAATGGCTGCACCCTCCTTACAAACTATGCAGTCATTTGCATATAGTGCCTTACATGTACCTCTTTATCATCCCGAAAATCTCTCCAAAAGTCTTCAATGTGGTGGAGATGAGCGAATCCCGACCCCAGCGCCTTTCTTATGTGGCCATACGGGTCTATCCACGGGCGAGCAGTGTGTGGGAGGAAATGGTAATCTTTTAGTTCTTTATTAGAGTTACCAGCACACTAGGAAGTTTGTAACCTATACATGCCCTGGCCTAGAGTCATGGGATAAGAAATCCCTGCTATGTGTTTGCTACTGAAGATGGCCTGTATGTGTTGGAGCTGCCGAGAAAGCTCAAGTAAGATGATTCAGTCGTTGGGATATCAAGGCAATTTGTTTGGCCTCTCAGTGAAGCCCTGGGCATGGATGTATGTCAACCTCGGGTACTGAATGAAGAGGAAGGAATACTACTTCAAAAATGCCCTAGCACTGTAGGAAACCCTCCTCTCGAAGTCCCCCAGAATCATTCTGACAATATGGCCGATGAAGGCGTCATTCACTCTGTAATACTCCCTTTTGAAGTTTATGTACTAGAGTTAGGGGTAACTATCATAGACCTTGAGTTTTTGACCCTGCTCCTGATCGGGTGCCACAAATAGCCCATTATATTGTCTCTAGTCTGCCAAGGAGTACACGAGGTACGAAGTCATATAGAATTTGGAGTTCTTCTTTACATTAACGAACTGCTCATGGAAGCAGTTGCTTATTATTCCTCCCCAGTAAAATGAAGTCTTTGTGGTGACGTCCTTATTTACCCGAAGGATCTACTCGATGAAGTACACCATCCATTCCTAAAAGAAGGCGATCGCAGGAAGACCCATAACCCTACTTAACATGGTAACCAAGTCATGATAATCCTTGTGGAAGTCACTGCGGTAGAGTTCGTGCAGAACCTTCACAGCACTGCCCTGCCTTTCTTTAAGCCAGTGCTGATTTATTGACTTCTTACAACCTGCCAGATTATCGTCCCATGCCATCTGACATTCTTCTATGGTGGAGACTTCCATCTCTTGAAAAGTATGGATGTGGAAAGTATTCATGATCCTTTCAGCCAACATGTCTGTGAGGATGTTGCCCTCTCTATCAATGATTTTCCTTGTGTTAGGTTGATGTGCCTCCTAACAAGCCATGACCAACTCGGGGGCCACAAGGGATGGAGGGAATCTAGTAGCCTTTGCTATTCCACTTTTCCTTATCAATCTTGCATTCTTGGTCTTTGGATTGACCCTAACCCTTTGTGTGAATTCGTCAATATTGACGTGGCCTATGTTGGTATCGGTGATCTCCTTCTAATCTGTGGTGAATTTTGAGTGCAGAGGCTCGCCCTAGAATTGGTATTTCATCTAGTCCTTATCCTCTTTCCCTCGAGGAGTCTTGCCTGACTTCTTTCCTTTGTCCTTTTCAACGAGTGCCCCTGAAGGTCCTACACCTGATTCCATATATTCTGCAAGCAAAGGCGTAAGTCAGCATAATTGATCATGAAAGCATTCATGTTAATTGAAACCCCAAAGATGAAATCCATTTTTAATATTCTATCAAGCATAACATGAACTTTATCTCCTGATGTCGTTGATCTTTTGATTGAGGGCATTTGGACAGTTTGGGCTAGGAGGGTCGGACTTCCCTAGTAGGAATGCCATTCTGGAAAGGCAAATAGGGTGTAGGAATTCGAGAGATTTTATCCAACCGAATTTTGATCATTTGAAAGGTTCGTAATGAAGAAGACCAAGATTAAGCACTTGGGTTGAGATCAGATTTTTGATTGGGCTCATCTGGATCGATTCTGGAGAATTCAGAGGTACCAGGCTAGACAGTTGTCAGGAGATGGCTATTTGGGAATGGCAGATCATAAACAGAATTCTGGAGGTGGAACTCCAGGATCCGGGGTCTGGTGGGTTCCAGGGCGGTCAGAAGATAATGTTTGAAGTAATCAGGCCTAGAGGGTCGGGATGCCGCAGTGTTTTTGCTGTTAGGGAGGGCAGTCATTGGACGGAAGTCTAAAGCTTTGGGCCTTGCAGGGGAGGGCATCACCACTTCCTTTTAGTTTTCAATTGTTGTGAACGTCTACCTCGGAGAAAGGTCTCGGCAACAACTTTGTGTCTCGCCAACTAAGCACATCGGCCGGAGTTTGATCTTCACTGTGAAGTCACAGCAAACGCCCTAGGTCTCACCGACCAGTGCAATAGGGGAAGAGAAGTTGGCAAAAGGTCTCTGCTGCAGGGTGAGGTCTTGGCAAGAGATGAATGTCTCGCTGATAGTCGAGAGCAATACTGGACCCAGCACAAGGGTCCGCTGTTCAATTTCATTTTTCAGTCCTGCGGCGACCGGCATGTAAGGGATGCATATCGTGGGGGAGTCATTGCTATCGTTGTAAGGTCTTGGCGAGAGACCCTCGATCTCGCTGACCTTACACATGGATTCCCTTTGAATATACCTCTGGTGAGACTATGGTGGATTCTATCGGCATAAGGTTTGTGGTGTCCCACCGAATGACATTTGGGTTTCGCTTCAGGCAAGCATGAGTTTGCGGTGGGAGGTCATAATGAAAAGGTCAGGTCTTGCCGACAGGTAACGATGGCTTTCGGTGTGAGACTCACTTTCTCCTGGTGAACAAAGGGCTCGCTCAGGGTGGCTTTCAGTAAAGCAAGAGTACTCTATATGAGGTTTCCCCGACATCATTATGTCTCGCCGATATCACGATGAGTTCTCTGTCGGCAAGAAGGCCAAAATGTCAATGTCTAAAATAGAACAAAACGTAAGTGCTTGGTGTAGCTCATTCGTTTCGGTGTATAGTCTTGGCGAGGTGCCCGGGGTCTCACCAAATGGAATGATGAAGTCGCCCCGTCGGGATGATAATGGGGTTGTTACAGCGACATATGACTAAGTGGGTGCCCTCGGTGAAACATTGCATGATCGACATAGGGTATCCCTGATATCTGAAAGCTATAGCAAAGCGGGTAAAGCGGATTATGCCTCTTGGTGAGAGTCTTCTTTTCTCTTGGTGACCAGAAGTTTTAGTTGTTGCGAAAATCCATCTCGGAGAAAGGTCTTGTCGACCCTCAAATGTCCTGCCGACTGACATTTTGTGGACCGGGCCCGGGGACGGCATCAGTCGTCAGATTTTCCCATCTCGTGTTCGTGGCAATGGAAAAGATGGAGCCCAATGAATGGAAGGCTAGGGGGATTTCCTTTTGAAATGGTGATCTTGGGACAGAGCCCCAGAGGGCGGAGCCCAATTTGGTCAAGGTCATTCAAGGATCAACAAGATTTTTCAAACGGCGAAAGCAAGCCCAAAACTCGGGCAGCGAAAGGATGTCATGCACTTGCCAAAAGAAAACAACATCGTCGCAATGTCTAGGCAAAAGCATAATGTCTTGCCGAAGATGATGGGTATCAGGGCAGTGCAAAGCGAGCCCTCACTGTAGGATTCTAAGTCGGCAAGAGGTCTCACCGACCGGGTGAAGTCATGGCGACGGAAGAGCTTGGGAGAACAAAGCACTCTCACCCAAAAGTCAGGCTGAAAGGCAAAGGCCCAAGCAACCGTCATGAAGAAAGTTCATCGGTGGGAGGTTGATCTTCGGAGAGATCTCTTGGCAACATCTGAATGTCTTGCCAAATGAGCATGTCGGCAGGAAAACCTTTAGGCAGGGGGATGTCTTTCCAACTGGGCCATGTTATGCCGATAGAGGGAGCCATCGACGTAAGATTTCTAAATCAGGGAGAGGTCTCGCCGATCGATGATGTCTCCCCAACTGATAGGACCCAGGCTCGAAAAAATAAAACATTCTTGGCAAAGGGAGCATCCGGGCCCGAGGGTCGCAAACAACCCCGCGATGAACGACAGTGTGGAGATAAAGCTCCGAATTGAGCATGGAGATGTCGCAATTGTTTATTCAACTTTCGATGACATGGGTTTTGTTTATGGTGTCGTATTTTATCGCTCACATGTCATTTTGATGCTTGTTATTCATTTTAAGCCTTAGAAATCATGAAAATAATGCTCAGGAGGGTGAATGGAGAACCTACCTCAAACTCTCGATGAGGGGAGGTGGGGGATCCACCAGTGGTCAGCAAACGAAGGCAATGGACATGAGCATGAAGGATTCGAAGGTGGTGGGCTCCTCTAGCAGGCTCTGATCTCTCTTTGCAACACTGTCAAGTGAAAATGACTGGCTTGGGTGGGTCTTTTATACTTCCCACTACCATTAATGCCCTCATGGAATGCAGGTACGATGGGACAAAGGTTGGTGGTTTGAATTCAGCAACGGCGGCGGGAGACCCGGGGTTCGGCGACATGACCCAACCACCGTTAGGAACGGCAGGTGCAACAGGGAAACCCGGCAAGGGAAACCCGAACGGCCAGGCCTGGAAGGGCCCGGGGCCGTTGGCAGGGGCAAACTGCTAGGGAGACTCCGCGAAGCACCATAACCTGACAAAATTAAAAGGGCAAGGAATGGTCAGCTTAAGGTGAAACTTTGAAGCAACATTGACCATCCAAGGCACCAAAAATAAAATAGGCAAGCAAATGAGGCGGTGACAAAAGGACCCAGCAAGCCGAAAGGAAAAGAGGGTCCCCATTCCAAACGGAGCGTGTGTGCTAAGGGCACAACATTAACCACATAAATTTGGCATGCACTTGAATCAATATATACCAAACCCATTCAATTTCTTCAAACATGGGAAACTTCACAATTTGCATGAATTTCTTCTTCTCTAGAGTTCTAAATTCAAGTTTTATATATAGAAATCTTCTCCCATAATGTGACCAGAGTACAAATTTCGCACTTGGGAGCTTCCTAACTCTTCAACATTTGCATGAATTCATGCCCTAATATCTTCGATATGTAAAACACCATATGGAATGAAAGAAAATGCACCTAATGGTTTGGTTTCGATGGATTTGAATGAGTGCCATTTGAATTTCATATGGGGCCTATCCTTAATATCCACAACCAATAGAGTAACCATTTCTGGAATTTTCAAATTCATGAGATTGTAGATAAATACCTTTCACTGGATTAGGGTTTGATCACTGAATCACCTTCAGACTTGAATCTTCACCAAACTTTTCCAAAGTTTGCTTCAGAGCTCTCCAAAATTCTTCTTGTTGGAATGAAATGTGACAAATGAGGGATAGAAATGACTTTTTATCATTTGTGCACCTAACTTTTTCATCTTAATAAATGCTTTTTCCCTAGGTCTTCAAGATACCCTATTTTCACAGACTATGAAAGAAAACTCTTCTGTGAACCTTCAATTTTGCACAAATTTCCTTCACAAGAGATTCCAAAACATCTGCACATCACTAATGCAATTGTCACAATCTGACACATTTTGGTACCAACTACAAACAAGGGGATTAAATGACTTTCTTGAGAACTGCCCCTAGGCTAGAGGCCTTAAACTAATTCCTGGAGGAATTACCAGAACCAGATTCGAGTGTGGATTCATTTCCTGCAATAGAGGGAATCTTCTTCACCCATGTCTTCTTCATTTGATTCCTGATCTCATTCGTATTTTCCTTTCCTTTTCCCTTTTCATTAGGTTCAACATGTTTTTCGTTTGATTTACCGAACCCTTGCTGCTTCTACAAAATCTAGCAATGTTACCGGATTTGTTGCAATTATAGCACACCACATTTCTTTGCCTAGACCAGTTATTCCATTGGTTTTCTCTTTATTTGCATTGGTTAGCAATATGGCCAAATCTATTACACACATAACATCGGACATCTCTATTGAAAAAGTTGGTTGACATATTTCTGCATTCAATTGACTTATGACCATACTTATTGCAATTGAAACACTGACCTGAGAATGATGGACCACTTGAATTCATTCTAGTTCTACATTAAGTATCCATATGACCAAATTTATTGCAAGCAAAATAGTAACCATTGAACCTTTGAGCATTAGGTTTTCTTACCGAATACCTTCTAGCTTTTTTCATATGATTTCCTTGCCTAAATCTCCTTTGTCTTGATCTAGAACTTTCTCCTTTCTCATATCCAAGACCTTGCTTGTCACCTTTAGTCCTCTAACTTTGAATTAGTTCATCAAGCTTGGCTAAGCTAATCTTGAACTTATCCTTGTATTTATTTGTAATAGCCAATTCATCTCTGAGGGTAACAATCTATCTTTCAAGTTCTTCTTCATTGTTTCTATATTTTTCACATTCAAGTTCCATCTGGTTGAATCCATCAATAATTCAGCTGCATTCTTCAAATTTCTCTTTCAAGGACTGAGCAAGATTCTCTTCATTCTTCTTTTTCATCTTCAATCTCCTTGGTCATCCTCATCACAATAGATTCCATCTCATGCTTCAGGAAAACATTATCTCTGGAAAAAAATTCATATTGTTCTATCTTTTCCTTCATGACTTGACTTAGGTGTTCATCTTCCATGCTTTTACTTTGTTTTTTCTTGATCTGGTCATAGAGTTCCTTTCTCTTTTTCTCAGGCTCATTGATTTTATCTTTCAATGATTGAATGAATTTCTCAATATTCATGAGGCTTTACTACAATTCCTTGATTTAATATTTGACTGATCAAGATCATCTAGTGCCACCATAAGTTGTTGTTGAATAATGCTTGAATCCATTGAGTTACTTTCCCGGATCTTCCCCAAGCTATTAAACTTCTTTTGAAGAACTAGGCTCTGATACCAATTGTTGGAATCAAGGAACACTAAGAGGGAGGGTGAATTAGTGTTCTGCAAAATTTACCTTTATTAATCTAATATTTCAACCACTTATGGCATTGAAGCAAAAGAAAGATGCAAGAACACAAAGAAATCAACCACAACACCATATCACAAGGATTTTTTATGTGGAAACCCTATTAGGGGAAAAACCACGGTGGAAGTCTAATTTACAATATGAGTATACTCAGAAATAAATGTTTACAAAAGGAATGCACATGCATTTAGGCACACTACCTAGAGCTCACTGCTTAGATACAAAATGAAGACTCACTATCTTAAAAAACATTTGGATTGTTGCTTGTTTTCACAACAAACCAATCAGGTCATATACGACACCTATGAACTTGCAAAGCTCAATTATCGTATGTCTGCTAGAGAAGTGGCCAACTCATGAGATATGGCATCAATTGCTTTATCTCCTACACTTTGGGCTCTACAAAACTTGGGAGGGTAATCCCACAATGTATATTATACTATTATTTGAGGAAAATCACATGTACATTGTATATTTAAGCAGATGTATTCTCACTGATAGCTAACAAGTTGAAATTCATCAAGGAGCTGGAAATTCCCTAAATGAATTACACGCCTTAAGCTGAGAATACCAAGACAACACAAATACAACAATTTAATGATAGATCAATGATTATTTTAAAAGAATGTTCTCAAGTCAGATAACTGGGATTATGAAAATATTAAAATGATTCATGATTAGTGCCATTATCACAGGGCAAGGAATCTTAGCAAATTGCAATATAAGGATTCTTTAATTCTGGATACTCAAGATCTATGCAATATTACTTGGAAATTTACATATCATTTACCAAATTCTAAATAATATGTATCATATCCCTAGATTATGTATGAGAATTCATGATTTGATTCAAGCATTTTAACTTCTATGAACAAGAGCTAAAATCAAAACACATATCAAAGCTTGAAATGATGACAATTAATGAAATGATCTCTGATCAGTATTTTCATTAATAATTCACATACATCATCAAAATGGAGAGACTATAGACTTGGAAAATATCCATTATTATTCTGATATATCCATAAACCATACATTTAACAAAACATGCTACCTAGACTCAAAGCATTTAATAAAATCCCTAACATATTGTCTTTGTGTCCTCAATTTTCACAATACAGCTCCAACATTCAACAAAAGACATGTACAAATGGCCATGAATTCCATTTTATGAAGTAAGGGATCCAAAAAATCTTCCGTCCAAGTGTACACATGTCATTCTAGGATTGGACCGCAAGAAGAAAGATTCCCCAATTCAGTTATATTTGCATTTATAAAAGTAGAGGGGAGCCAAACAAGAAAAAGATCATTTACAATGCAAAGAGGATGAACTTAGTCTTCAAAAGAACATGTCAAAAAGAATAAAAATATTCATCGTGACACCTTGGTTTCATCGGGAAAAATGACAAATTGATGTGGATGTGAAAGTGATTCAACATTTCAATCAGTGTTCCACATCACCAATAATGCACAAATCGTCGGTGAAACATATATTTTATACCTTTACAATTTCTATGGCTAGACCTATACAATACTTGACCAAGTATGTGTATCACACTTCAATCCAAACCCAACTTCCCAATATACATACTTACCCATTCTTGATATTATTCCTTTGTTGGCCATTCAAAGTCCATAATTTTTCCCATAGTCTTCCTATAAGGGGAATATTTGATTCCAACTGCATTGGACTCCATATCAAAATCCTCTAGAAAATTGATAAGAAATTTCAGCCTTTCCATAGTGTTGTTGAAGACATCAGTATTAGCTTCCTTGTAGATTTCTCCAACCTAGGCAGTAATTACCTCATCTAGTTCCTTCCTCCATATATGCAATGGCTTCAATTCATAATTAGACACCTCAATACTTGGAAATGGTTGTAAATCAGTGTGAGTGTACAAAGATAACAATTCTATTATTTTCTATTCAAGCGGAGTAGCATATCCCTGGAGCTTCTGCTCACTCAATTCACTCAGAAATTCATATACTGGTTTTACAATAGGGTATTTATCTTCATGTTGGCTAGCTCCTACTAAAATCAGCTTCAAATTTTCAAATGTTGAGACACATTTATTTAGGGTTGGTATGGCCAACATATTATCCTTTCTGGATAATTTCATCGCACGTAGCATGAGAGAATAATTTTTGTGCACACTGTTAAGCCTGTCTTGAATTCTTCTGTTCAAATGCCTTAAGGAAATTCCAACAACCTTTAATATGTTCTCATACATGGTGTCCTAAACCTTTTCTAGCAACTTTTTATGTATCTCAATTTGTAGAAGTAATTGGTCCTTATCAGATGAACTAGAGTTTAATCTATTTGCCTCCTCTTCCACAATTAACCTTTGTCCCTGATCATGCGATACTATTGCTAGAGACTGACTATCAACCAAGTGCTGCATAGATGTCATAGGAGAAACTGAGAATGGGTGACTTGAGCTAGGTTGACCCTACTCTGCTTGCATTTCTTCCCACTACTTATAGAATGCCAATTTAGTTTCCAATGTAGCCACTTTTTGTCGGCTAATATCACAATCCTTCAGGAGATCATTGTATTTAGCTCTGAGAAAGTATCTTTCCAAAGTTAGACCTTCCACAGTAGACCAGGTGAATTTGGAAACATTTACTACCATATCGGCAGCTTCAAGGGCTGGAGTATCAACAACCCTTTTCGCAATCAATTTGCCATTGAGCTCTGAAGGTTCTACCAAGATTGGTTTCTTAGAAGCAGGGGATAGTGACCATATTGCTAATGCATCCCAATATTCACTGAAAGATGAACCTTTTATTGCCATTTCTAACTCTTCCTCTATTTGTACTAGAGGTCTTTCATCCCTTCTTATAGCTTCCAAAACAATTGCATCAGCAATGTTTCAATCTGGCAATAATCTACAATTTTAGACTTCCACCTAAAGTTTGTAAATGTAAAAGTTTCAATGAAAGCATCATCTTCCATAAACTCTTTACTAGCTTCTATCCTCAAGTCATATGTAGTGTTTAACCCACAAATATCAAGCTTTCCCAATTTGAGGATGCTTTGTCCTAAACTTGAAGCCAATTCTCCTTCATGAGGAGGCATTCCAATTTACATTTCTTCAGGGGTGACTAGGATATCATCCTCGTCTGTGTCTGTGTAATCAACTCATCCTTCTACTTCAATCATTTGCTTGTTTTGAGGCAGTTGCTCTTGAAGAGTGGAACTTTCACAGGGAAAATCAAGATTAATTACAGGCAAAGGAGCCAGTGCAAGAGAAGTTGGCATTGTATTCTTAGGAGATTCTACTTTCAAGTCATCAGAAGCAATAGGAGTTGGTGGACTTCTTTCATCATTTTCCATTATCTTTCTCCTAGAATAGATTCTCAACTATTTGGTTGGTTGATATGTAGGCATTTCTTCTAAGGCCACTTCAATATTTTCCTCAACTACCATAGCCTTTCCTTTATCAGGAATTTCCCTTTGTTCTCTCAAGACACCAACAATACTCTCGAAATTATCAATGACATACATAGCTCTATGGAACTCACCTTGTATATTGGGAAAAGGATCATATTGAGGATTACCTTTTCTCCCGGGTCCCACCATTTTTTTGTAGGACAAATACTTAGCCTTTCTTTCATCTTGTTCATTAGTGTCAACAATATTTCTGATGATATCCTATAGGAAGTTAAAAGTATGCACAAAAATGCCCAATTTCTTATCATTCTTGATCCTAGTTATGAAACCTTCTAGATCATGGTTTCTTGAGTTCACAGTCAGCAGTTCATAAGGGGAAAGCAATTTCTCTATTCCTTTCAATCATTTTTTAGCCACAACAAAATCTACAAATGCAATCCATTCTGGGAGGAAAGATCCAATTCTTGCTGACTCAGGAAAATGTCTCTTTTGTAGATCCCAATTGCCTAATGATTTCAAGAAAACCTATTCTCAAGGGAACCTCTGTAGGTAGAACATGTGGGCCCAAGCTACTACCATATACCTTGAGAATTGTTTTATCAGGATATAAAATGAAATCTCCTGAGTTGAGACTCAAATTCAAATCTGGTCTTCACTCCCTTGGCCTCGAGAAATGATGGATTTCCTTGGGAATCCTAGGTGGTCAATACATTAGAGCACTTCTTATCTTGGAAGCAAAATCATTTCCAAACATCACAAAATTATACTTCTTATCATCTCTGTCCAATATATAGGTCCAACAATGAATGGGAAAATCAACATTATCTTCCTTCTTCTCTAATGTAATCCCATTCTCAAAAACCCTTTGTCTAGTGTGCAAAAACATATACATCAATAATGAATACTAGTAGAATTTGACACACAATTTTCCTTCTTTCAGTTGAACTAAACCCTCATGGATACAATCAGCCAAATAGGTTCCATAATCATAAATCATACTATTCAATGGGTGTTGTATATGTTCTACCAAGTAACTGTATTCTGGTTGTAATGTATTAGGTGGGTCAACACCTATAATTTGATAGAAAAAATATACAGTCTTTCTAAAATAACTAGCAAAGTAGCTCATTGGGAAGGGTTCAAGCTCCCCACTACCAATCTTAACCTTCCTCCTCTAATTAGTAGTTCCAACTATTGCAGTGTGTGAGGGAAACATCCTTGACCTAATGAATACCTTTGTGTTCTTATAATCTATCATGATTGTATCCATATTCAAAGGAAACATACTTGAATTCCTTTCATGTAGGTCAAATACTTTTTCAATTTCTTCACAGGTTACTTTTAACATCACCACCCCATCGTATGATTTGACCACCCTAGAAATCGGATCATACTTTGATGAAATGTCTCTTAGGAGATTGACATCCATATATACATTGGGAAAAATCAACCTTGCCATATTCAAATCCCACGAGTTGCTAAAAGGAGACCCGAGATTTATGTTCCCAAACCAATGTTGGAACATCTTCCACCTAGTATAAGTTACCTTGACATCTTTGATGAAACATGCCTTATCTATCAAACTCTCTTTAAACGTTGTTCCATGGAACAAAACCCTTCCCTCTAGTTTTTTACTGGTAGATTGGGGTATTAAATCGCTAACATCTTGAGACAGGGGCCTAGGATGGGCACAAGAAGAAGACAAAGCACCAGGTGCTTTGGGAGCCATGGGTTTGTGTATACAAAAATAATTCTAGTAGAATAATTTCACCTATTCGACTACTAATTGTAATTCTTGACTCAAGACAAAAACTAATTCTAGCAATTTACAAGGCCAAGACTTTTTAGAGATAAAGGTTAACCCTACTATTAAAAGCAATGAAAGTAGAACAACAAACACATGTGCTTTAAAACAATTAAAAGAAAACCCTGGCTCAGGAAACTGGAAAAAGGCATGAATTTGCATTTATGGTACTTATTGCTTTGAACCATGCCAAAAACCTTAATGCCAGATGGTACAATCTTTGCAATTTTTTTATTAGCTTCTCATATTTTCTATGACATGTCTCTAGACTTCAAAGAAGCAAGAATTGGCCACACAAAAATTTTGATAGAGATTGAATGAAGCTATCAGGTCACTTCCGCCATTAATGCTTACTCGTGTGAAGCAAAATAATTGCAATAGGCGTACTTTGCAATGTTGAATATGAGCCATGGATTTACAACCGAGCTGGGTCTCTTTGAACGACTCCGATTGAGTCAAGATTGTTTCAATTTTCCACATCTCTTGAACTCATATGAATCACAAATAGGAATTTGTTGACAAGACATCCCTATGTACCTTGTGGGCTCCACTATCCCACAATTGTAGAGTGTACGTGGAATCTTCTCTCAGGTCTCGCCGTTCATAAAGAGCTTGCATTTTATTTTTGTGAGACAATGGGGAATAGTGGTGATCACCTTTTGGTAATTTATGGACGAGGTTGATCTTACAGTAGTTTGTGTTGAGATGGGACACATCAGGTGGGCCCATTTACATGTGGTCACATTTTGCTAAACTCACAGATTTTAACTTGTATGCACTTTAGATGAGTGATCCAGTGGGGAACAACTCAAATGGAGCCTCGTGATCTAGTGACCATTCAATCTGCATATGAAACAAAGTAAGTCGTAAGAGGGGCCTGGACTATTTTTATGAGTAAGACACCCTTGTAAATTAATGACTTAGACATAAGTCATTTATAAACCAAAATTAAAACCCGACGAGAGGATGGAATAATAGGACCAACAACTTTAAGTCTTTAGGGCTGAAAATGTATGTATTTTTATGGCTTAAATGATAACTAAAGGGACCAAGAACTGGGAAAACCAGTCAACTTGAAATTATAATGCTTCAGATGAGGAATTGTAGATAACACTAACCAAATACAACCCTTAAACCCTGATGATGGGTACAATTGACATGTGAACAAAAAGCATAAATGACTCGAAATGTCAAGCATTTTGAGGGCCCTATCAGTGACTCATGCTCGGGGATGCATACCCTTGGTGGGTATTGGGAGAAAGAGATCTCATGGTGGAGCATACTAAAGATAGAGGAAACCCAAAAGAAAGAAAAGAGCCTGGACAAGGAAAATAGGCCCAATAGAAAACAAACACACCAAACCCTATATACAAAATTTACAAGACTGTACAATGTACATGGATATAGCCTATTTCAAGAGAAATAGGATTTCAGGAACTATCCATGTACTGGCAGTTCCAGACATTCATCTGCAAGTGACTGTAAGAAGTAAGAATCCGCACCATGAATATTTGCGATCAAGTAAGGACCCAACAAATAGAGGATCAAACTTCCCATGTTTTCCTTTATCCTCTAATCTAGCATTCCAAATTAATACCATACATCCTATCTCAAATTTCCTCGATAGAGCTCATTTTTCATGTAGATATTTAACCTGGAGTTGCATTTTCTCATTCTTTTTGTGTGCCTCATCTCTCATTTCATTGAGCTCAACCAATTCATTCATCCTATTCTGCATCTCATCACATATGTCAGTGTTGCATTCTTGTACAAACTTATGCATATTCATCAGATTGTTATGAGGAATTCTAGCCTCCACTCCATATACCGAGTTAAAAGGAGAATGATCAATATATTTCTTGACTATGGTCCTATCTGCCCACAAAGCTAATTGCAATTTAGAGTCCCAGGCTTTCTTATTCTATTCAAGAACTCTTTTGATGATCTTCTTAAGGCTCTTGTTACTAGACTCAGCCTATCCATTCCCCTGAGGATGATATGGGGATGAATAAGATATATTTATGCCATACTGATTACAAAAATCTAAGAATTTTTTAGATTGAAAGCACATGGCATTAACAAAAACAATCCTCTCAGGCACTCCAAATCTACTTAAGATATTATTTATCAAAAAATCTATGACAACCTTGCTAGTTGCTTTCCGGTGGGAATAGCCTCAACCCACTTTGTAAAGTAATTTTTTGCCACCAAAATCTAGGCATGTCCACCACTAGACTTCACTACCATCTCTCCTACAAAATCAATTCCCCACTGCTGAAAATGGGCTGGTGTTGAGACTGTTCTAAGGGGTAAAGTACCTAAAAACTTAGGCTTATCGATGAACCTATGACAAGAATCACATTTTTTGACATACCTGTGTGCATCCTTGAAGGTTGTGGGCCACCATAAACCATCCCTCAATATCTCGTGTGTTGTAGTATTAGCCATATAATGGCCTCTGTACACTCCTTTATGTGTCTCAATCAACAAGTCTTCAGCTTGATCACCATCTACACATCTGAGGAGCCCACCCTCTGGGCTTCTCCACAAGAGCTCACCATCAATAATAACATATCTAATTGCTTGTAAATTCAGAGTTCTCTTCTCATTACTTGGCATGCCATTAGGGCATCTCATTGTTTGTAGGTACTCTACAATCCTACGATACCAACCACATGTCTGCATGTCACATATAGGAGTGACATTTTCCTATTCCACCTCATTGATTTGATTGGCATCTAAATTAGTCTTAGCCATGAGCTTGGCCAAACCTTGACCCTTGACCAATTTGGTGATCTGAATATCTATGTTAAATTCTTGGATTCTATTGATCCATATACATCTCTAGCCAGTGGTTTCTTGCTATGTAAATATTTCCTTGATTGTTGCTCTTGGGACATAAGCAACTATTGTAGCACCAGTGAGATAAGTTCTAAAATTCTTAACAACCTTTACCAAAGTATAATCCTACTTCTCAATAGTGTCATACTTAAGCTCAGTTGATTGTAGGGACTTGCTAAAAAATGCAATTGGCTATTCAAAACCATCATCATTTTTTTATAATAGTACACCCGCCATAGTATGAAAGGAAGCAAATGTGAACAATTGGAATGGTTTCAAATAATCAGGGGTTTTCAGTACTGGTGCAGCTTTGATAACATCCTTTATAGCTTGAAAGGATTTGATTGGTTCTTCTGACCATATTATCTTTTCTCCTTTCTTAAGCAATTTTGAAATGGTTCTGCTTATCTCTGCAAAGTTAGTCACAAATCTTCTTAGAAATTTTATTTTCCCAAAGAAATATTGGATCCCTTTAACATTTCTAGGTGGGGTAATTTTATCAATGGTTGTTATTCTTTCAAGATCAATTCTAATGCCATCCTTAGACACAATATGTCCCAGCAATTTAACCTCTTTAACCCCAAAGGCACACTTCTTTGGGTTCAAGGAGATACCATATTATAGAGCTCTGATGAATATCTTTTCAAGATGAGAATAATGATCCTCTTCTTTCTTACTATGAGCAGTCAAATCATCTTGATATATTACTAGGAATAAATCAAGAAAGTTAACAAAAGCTACATCCATGGCCCTTTGAAAAGTGGCACCAGCGTTTATAAGACCAAAAGGCATCCTAACATATACATAAGTTCCCCATGGTGGTGTAAATGTTGTCTTAAACTGTTTTGATTCCCTTACCATAACTTGATTGTATCCGGAGAATCCATCCATCATGGAAAACAATTCATAGCATGTCACTGTTTGCAACATCGCTTCCATGTTAGGCAAAGGATAATTGTCCTTTAATGAAGCAAAATTTAAATTTCTAAAATCCACACATAATCTTAGATCTCCATTCTTTTTTTTGATAGGGACTAAGTTGGATACCCATGAGGAATTCCTTATAGGCTTAATAATCCCTACATCACTCAACTTTGCAAGTTCTTCTTGCATTTTAGGCCTTAAAGTAGGGTTGATGGGTGTTTTCTTTTGCCTAAATAGTTTTGTATCAAGTTTTAAAGGAATGTTAACCAACAAATCCACTCTAGAATTATGTCCTCTTTGTATCTACTATATCCCAAAAGCATCAAATTCCTCGATGGCAATGTTAGCCAATAGATCCACTCTAGAATTATGTCCTATTTCTATATACTCTATCCCAAAAGCACCAAATGCCTTGATAGTATCCCACACTTCATTTCTATATTGCCTCAATCTATAATCTTTAGTAAAAAACCTATACCTGACTTGTGAGACCACTAATTCTGAATCCCCAAGTACTTTTAACAATTTTATCCCATGTTTGGAAGCAAGTTTTAAACCAAGCAATAATTCCTCGTACTCAGCGACATTATTGGTACATGCAAATTGTAACAAGAAGGAATACTTGAAGTTCTTACCTTGGGGAGATACGAGAATGATGCCAGCACCTAAACCTTCTTTTGAGCAAGCCCCATCAAAGTACATGGTCCACAGAGGATTCTCTGGCAGTGTTAGTGCAACCTCCTTAACAATTGGTGCAGACTGGACTTCGCCTTCTTCTTGCCCCACTTATTCTACCCAAAATGTTTCCATGCTAGTGTCTACAAAGTTGATTAATGGGGATTCCTCTGGCTCTTCAACATGCTCAATCAGGTTTCAGAATCTTGACTCTCGAGCAATTTTTACATCTTTTTGGTCAATGGAGAATGTGGAAAATGACAAGTCACATTGCATACTCCCTCCCATGGAGGTGCACCATTGTCTAGAAAGTAACATTCCATATGTTGCTAGAATATCCACCACTGTAACACTCATAATGAGTTCCTTTTTCTAGGAAAGTAGCCAGTTTGTATGGAACTTCATAGATCACACCAATAATAGGGACTTCTCTAGAGTCCATGGTATAACACTTGCCACATGTGTTGTCAACCTTCAAAACCATTTCCTCCATTATCTTGACTAACATGACATTATTCGAGGCTCCTAAATCTATCATACAATTCCTAAGAACCTTTCGATCAATAATCAAACTTAGAAATAAAGGATTGACTAAATTTTGGTTTGCAGTAATGGTGGTTCCCAAATAGATCTTAGGATTCTCATTGACAGTCACCCATACTTTAGAGTCTTTTTCTTGTCTCTTACTTGTTTCAGGTACATCAACTTTGACCTTTCGTTGAGTACTCCAAGGAATAATGTTAATAGCAACTATTTTTTTGTACTTGTGGTCATCAATCCTCATCATTTCAAGAAGTGGAATTGTAACCCTAATCTGAGATAGAACTTGGAACATATCAATGGGAGAATAGCCTGGTACTTGTGGAATCACCATTTCCTGAGGGACTATTACATCAACTTCCTTTTCAATCTTTTGCTCAGTAGATTTTAGCTCTTTGGATTTCAATTTAGGTTGTATAACTTTAGCAACAACCTTTGGCTTACTTCCTTTCTTGGCCCAAATTTTAATTTCTTTATTATCCTTGGGATTCATTTCTCCTTTCTTATTATCTATCATCACACCCTTACTATCTACAATATTTTCTTTAATGAATATGCCTCCTTGATGACCTAGGGTTCCACTTACCACCTGATTTCTTAGGTGGAGATCATTTCTTGCTTGAGCTCTAGTAGCCAGTGCAATTGTGTACCTTTGTATTTATTCATCAGAAGTTTTCCTCAAAGAAACATTACATGCTTCAATGTTATAAGCTATGTATTCATCTTCTTTTTCTTCATCAGAGAACACTTGTTGATGGTGCAGAACTGATCCTTGTCTTTTTAGGTCCACATCATTTGTATCAGCATCATCACTGGAAGAATAATCACTACACCCCATATTTGATCCAGTCATAAATACATTTGTAGTGTCATCAAGTTCATGAGGAGTGCAAGTCTCTTTCTGATCATTTTGAGATTGCTCCAAGGAAATGGAAACTACACACTGATGTGAGGAATGGGGAATTTCACAGACTTTGCACCATGGTATTTCATCTACTACATTTGTAATATTTTTATGCAGAGGATCTAGTGTTGCTTGAAAATTCTTTTGATTATTCTAATAGGTTTCCCATTATGCCAGCTGGTATGATACGGATAGTCTTGTTGCCTTGGTGGTCTCTCATTTCTCTGAAGTTGAGGCTTATCATATCTATCTTGCTTCTATAGTAGGCTTAAAACTTGGTCTAATTTCTCTTCTGGGGTAGTAACTTTAGGAACCTTCTCACCCTGAACTTTTGAATTTTTAGAAGACTTGGGGTCATCTCTTTGACCCACCTTCCCAAATGGCTTCTTGTTATTTTCAATGTTTACCACCATTTTGTAAGCCTCTCTTAGAGTTGTGGTTTTTTATCTCTAAGCAAGTAGCACATTTTAGAATCATAAGCATTATAGTAGACAACCAGACATGCCCTCTCATTAGGTCTTAGAGACCTAGGGACCTTATACATGGCCTCCTAAAATCGAGCATTGAATTTTGTGGCCATTTCATTATGTCCCTTAGTAATGTTATTAAAATCATTTAGTCTAAACTATGGGTCAATCTGATCACCATACTACTCTCTAAATGCTCTAAAGAATGAATCATTGGAATCAATACTAGCATCTGGCAGGCTTCTATACTAGTCTTTGGCATCTTTCACGATAGACTGCATGAAGTAATTCATAGCTACATCCTCATCCCATAATTCAAAGTATTCAATAAAACTTTTAAATGCCTTCAAATGATCTTCCCCACTAATGGAATTGTTACCAAAAAATTTGGGTACATGTTTTATGGCATTGTCAGGCACCGGATTTGGGTAGCCAAGGATATTTCCAAAACATAATTTCCTATACCTATTAGTATGCAACAATCTCCTACCCATAGGGCCTTCTTCCTCATCAGGATTATCCTTATCTCTCCCCCTTTCACCATCTTGTCGATGTCCTCTAGACTGGGTCTCATTATTACTAGCATGAACCATTTCATCCTTATTTTCAGGTTGTGAAGAGGATCTGGAAGGGTTACCCATGGGTGAACCTTTGTTATTGGTATGATGGTTTGATGAAGATGAGCAACCTTGGGGGATTTGTGTTTTAGGGATAGGATCTTTCAAGGTAGATTCAAGGAAACTGAGCTTCTTCTTCATTTCTTTATTCACTACCCTTAATTATAACTCTCTATTCTTTCTATCCAATTCTTCATTCTCCATTAATTCATCAAAGATTGAAATATAATTATATTGATATATATCTTTCTTTGAAGCCCCTCCCTCATTTATCTTTACCCCTTCATTAGTTTTTCTCTCATTCATAGGATGTTTTCCTTTATCAACATCCTGGGATTCTTTCTTAGTATTCTTGGGAGGAGGAGGAGGCGGGTTGGTAATTTTTTCAATAGCCTTAGGTCATGGGTTTTAATAGTTTTATCAGCTAAAGGGATTGTAGGAATTCTACCCACAATTTCTTGTACTACTGGGCCATCCTCCTAGTCAGCTTGAGCAGCCAACCTTTCCATTTCTTCCAACTCTTCGACTTTCCTCCTTAATGCATCTCTATGCATCATAGCATCGCTTTTCTTCCTATTTTCATTGCACTTAGAAATCCTTTGATTAAGAAAACACACATCATTTAGTACTTCTTCTTCATCTAGCAGAGTAGATTCCCTATCAGATACAACTATGTTGTCAACTTGGGAAGGATGTGGATAATGGTAATAAGCATCTCGAGTCAATAAATCATCTAGAATAGGGGTGTGTGGGTGGGAATTTGGGGTAATAGATCCTTCGGCTCTAGCACACCTAACATCAATATTATATCTTTGGATTCTATCCCTTTCTCTTTCTCTTATAGCTTGTATACTAGGGTCAAAGGAATACTCATTTACACCAATCTTCATATAAACCTCATCCCTTGCCTCAGAAGTACTATCACTGAAATCTACTAAATATTTTTCAGATCTCGAGCTACAATTAGAACACATTTCATGTTCAGGGGTAGGATGAGGTGTGGACTTACCTTTTCCTATGTTCTTTTCCTTTATCTATTTTCCTTTGTTCTTAGATAGTTCGACCTCTAACTTCTACTCAGGATTCTTGTTCAAGTAACCTCATGTTCCTTTCATTTGAGCTTGACTTTCTTTTATCTTTGTCACCTTCTTGAATTTCTTCACACTTTTCCTTCTAACATTGTGGATATCTTTGAACACTAGATTACACTAGTGTAGAGACTTTAGAGTCACCACCCAAGGCTCTTGGGAAATATTAGTATCAATTTTGTTATAGCCTTTGCAAATAGTGAAAGATCTTTGGAAATGGGGCCAAAATTTGACACCTACGGCATACCTTTACATGAATTTTAAGTGTATTCTTTTCAGACAAATGGGCGGGAATTGTATCAAGACAACAAACAATATATTGGCAAAGCTTAGAGGAAAACGTGACAAATAGCTTCAATTGACTGACTCTATGAGAAATTATCACCATATAATGTGGTGATATGTGATAAGGCATTTTGGAGAACTAGTAATTATAAAATTGCATTCCCCAATAGAGTCACCATTATGTTGGTTGTTTTCACAATGAACCAATCAGGTCATATAAGACACCTATGAACTTGCCAAGCTCAACTATCATATGCCTACTAGACAAGTGGCCAACTGAAGAGATATGGCATCAATTGCTTTATCTCCTGCACTTTGGGCTCTGCAAAACTCATGAGGGTAATCCCACAATGTATATTATACAATTATTTGAGGCAAATCACATGTACATTGTATATTTAAGTAGATTTATTCACACTAATAGCTAACAAGTTGAAATTCATCAAGGAGATAGCAATTCCCTAAACGAATTACATGCCTTAAGCTAAGAATACCAAGACAACACAAATACCAAAATTTAATGATATATCATTGATTATTTTAAAAGACTATTCTCAAGTCAGATAACTAGGATTATGAAAATATTAAAATGATTCATGATCAGTGCCATTATCATAGGGCAAGGAGTCTGAGAAAATTGCAATATAAGGATTCTTTAATTTTGCATACTCAAGATCTATGCAATATTACTTGGCAATTTACATATCAGTAACCAAATTCTAAAGACTACTTATCATATCCCTAGATTATGTATGAGAATTCATTATTTGATTCAAGCATTTTAACTTCTATGAACAAGAGCTAAAATCAAAACACATATCAAAGCTTGAAATGATGAAAATTAATGAAATGATCTTTGATCAATATTTTCATTAATAATTCACATGCATCATCAAAATGGAGAGACTATAGACTTGGAAAATCTCCATTATTATTTTGATATATCCATAAACCATACATTTAACAAAATATGCTACCTAGACTAAAATCATTTAATACAATCCCTAACATATTGTCTATGTGTCCTCAATTTTCACAATATAGCTCCAACATTCAACAAAAGACCCATACAAAAGGCCATGAATTCCATTTTATGAATTAAGGGAGCAAAACAAGCCTTTGACCAAGTGTACACATTTTATTATAAGATTGGACCACAAGAAGATATATTCCCCAATTCAGTTATATTTGCATTTATCAAAGCAAAGGGAAACCAGACAAGACAAAGATCAATTACAATGCAAAGAGGATGAACTTAGTCTTCAAAAGCACATGTCAAAAATAATAAACATCTTCACCACAACACGTTGGTTTCATCAGGAAAAATGACAAACTGATGTGCATGTGAAAGTGATTCAGCATTTCAATCAGTGTTCCACATCACCAATAATTCACAAATCGTTAGTGAAACATATAATTTATAACTTTGCAATTTCTATGGCCAGACCTATACAATACTTGACCAAGTATATGTATCACACTTCAATCCAAACCAAACTTCCCAATATAAATACTTACCCATTCTTGATATTATTCCTCTGTTGGCCATTCAAAGTCCATAATTTTTTCCATAATCTTCCTTTAAGGGGAATATTATATTTCAACTACATTGGATTCCTTGTCAAAATCCTCCAGAAAACTGATAAGAAATGTCAACCTTTCCATAGTGTTGTTGAAGACATCAATACTAGCTTCCTTATAGATTTCTCCAACTTGGGAAGTAATTACCGAATCTAGTTCCTTTCTCCATATATGCAATGGATCCACTTCATAATTAGACACCTCAATACCTAGAAATGGTTCTAAATCATTGTGTGTACAAAGATAAAAGTTCTATTTTTTTTGTTCAAGTGGAGTAGCATATCCTTGGAGCTTCTTCTCACTCAATTCACTCACAAATTCATATACTAGTTTTACAATAGGGTATTTATCTTCATGTTGGCTAGCTCCTACTAAAATCAACTTCAAATTCTCAAACCTTGAGACCCATTTATTTAGGGTTGGTATGGCCAACATATTATCCTTTCTAGATGATTTCATCACACATAGCATGAGAACATAATTGTAGTGCACACTATTAATCCTATCTTGAATTCTTTTTTTCAAATGCCTTAAGGTAGTGCCAACAACCTTTGAGATTTTCTCATACATGGTGTTCTAGACCTTTTCTAGAAAATTTTTATGTATCTCAATTTGCAGAAGCAATTGATCTTTATCAGATGAACTAGAGTTTAATCTATTTGCCTCCTCTTCCACAATTAACCTTTGTCCCTGATCATGTGGTACTATTGCTAGAGACTAACTATCAACCAAGTGTTGCATAGATATCATAGGAGAAATTGATAATGGGTGACTTGAGCTAGGTTGACCCTACTCTACTTGCATTTCTGCCCACTACTTATAGAATGCCAATTCAGTTTCCAATGTAGCCACTTTTTGTTGGCTAATATCATAATCCTTCAAGAGATCACTTTATTTAGCTCTGAGACTGTCTCTTTCCAAAGTGAGACCTTCCAAAAGAGACCAGGTGAACCTAGTAACATTTACTACCATATTGGCAGCTTCAAGGGATGGAGTATCAGCAACCCTTTTCACAATCAATTTGTCACTAAGCTCTAATGGTTTTGCCAAGATTGGTTTCTTAAAAGAAGGGGATAGTGACCATATTGCTAATGCATCCCAATCTTCACTGAAATTTGAACCTTTTAGTGCCATTTCTAAATCTTCCTCTCTTTGTACCAGAGGTCTTTCATCCCTTCTTATGGTCTCCAAAAGAATTGTATCGTGAATGTTCCAATCTGGCAACAACAATACACCACTCTTCCTCACTAGTTATCTTCCTTCTTGTGCACTAATCTTTTTAAATTATTCCTTCATAAACTTTCTTACATTTTCCTCAATGACACTTTTAGGCACTTCAGGATGTAAAATCCTCTCAATGGCCACCTTTTGTTTATAATCTGCCATTTTAGACTTCCACCAAAATTCTATAAATGTCAAAGTTTCAATGAAAGCATCATCTTCCATAAAAAAATTACTGGCTTCTACCCTCAAGTCATCTATAGTGTTTAACCCAAAAATATCAAGCTTTCCTAATCTAAGGATGTTATTTCCTGAACTTGAAGCCATTGCTCCTTCATGAGGAGGAATTCCAATCTAAATTTCTTCAGGGGTGACTAGGATATCATCCTCGTTTGTGTCAATGTAGTCAACTAATCCTTTTTCTTCAATCCTTTGCTTCTTTCGAGGCTGTTGCTCAGGAAGAGTGAAACTTTTAGGGGGAATATCAAGATTAATTATAGGAAAGGGGCCTTTGCAGGAGAAGTTAGAATTGTGTTCTTAGGAGAGTCTACTTTCAAGTCATCAGAAGCAATAGGATTTGGTGGACTTCTTTCATCATTTTCCATTTTCTTTGTCCTAAAATAGATTCTCAACTATTTGGTTGGTTGATATGTAGGCCTTTCTTCTAAGGCCACTTCAAAATTTTCCTCAACTACCATAGCCTTTCCTTTAACAAGAATTTCCCTTTGTTCTCTCAAGACACCAACAATACTCTCAAAATTATCAATGACATACATAGCTCTACGGAACTCACCTTGTATATTGGGAAAAGGATCATATTGAGGATTATCTTTTCTCTTCACTTCCACCATTTTTTTGTAGGCCAAATACTTAGCTGTTCTTTCATCTTGTTCATCAATGTCATCAATATTTTTTATGATATCCTCTAGAAAGTTGAAAGTATGCACAAAAATACCCAATTTCTTATCATTCTTGAGTCTAGTTATGAAACCTTCTAGATCATGGCTTCTTGAGTTCACAGTCAATAGTTCATAAGGGGCAAGAAATTTCTCTATTCCTTTCAATCCTTTTTTATTCACAAAAAAATCTATAAATGTAGTCCATTATGGGAGGAAAGATCCCTTTCTTGTTGACTCAGGAAAATGTGTCTCTTTTGTAGATCCCAATTGCCTAATGATTTCAAGAAAACCTATTCTCAAGAGAACCTCTACAGGTAGAACATGTGGGCCCAAGCTACTACCATATACCTTGAGAATTGTTTTATTAGGATATAAAATGAAATCTCCCTAGTTGTGACACATTCAAATCTGGTCTTCACTCCCTTGGCCTCAAGCAATCATGGATTTCCTTGGGAATCCTAGGTTTTCGATACACTAGAGCACTTCTTATCTTGGAACCAAAAGCATTCTAAACATCACAAAATTATACTTCTTATCATCTCTGCCCAAGATATGGGTCCAACACTAAATAAGAAAATCAACATTATCTTCCTTCTTCTCTAATGTAATCTGCTTCTCAAAAACCCTATGTCTATTGTACGAAAACATATACATCAATAATGAATACCAACAATATTTCACCCACGATTTTCCTTCTTTCAGTTGAACTAAATCCTCATGGATATGATCAACCAAATAGGCTCCATAATCATAAATCATACTATTTAGTGGGTGTTGCATATGTGCTGCCAAGTAACTATATTCTGGTTGTAATGTATTAGGTGGGTCAACAACTATAATTTGATAGAAAGAATATACAGTCTTTCTAAAATAACTAGTAGAGTAGCTCATTGGGAAGGGTTCAAACTCCCCACTACCAATCTTAACCTTCCTCCTCTGATTACTATTTCTAACCATTGTAGTGTGTGAGGGCAACAACCTTGACCTAATGAATACCTTTATGTTGTTATAATCTGTCATGATTGTATCCATATTCAAAGGAAACATACTTGAATTCCTTTCATGTAGGGAAAATACCTTTTCAATTTCTTCATAGGTTACTTTTAACATCACCACCCCATTATATGATCTGATCACCCTAGAAATAGGATCATACTTTGATGCAATGTCTCTTAGGAGATCGACATCCATATATACATTTGGAAAAATAGCCTTCTCATATTCAAATCCCACAAGTTGCTAAAAGGAGACCTAAGATTTCTGTTCCCAAACCAATGTTGGAACATCTGCCACCCAGTATAAGGTACCTCAACATCTTTGATGAAAAATTCCTTATCTATCAAACCCTCTTTAACCGTTGTGCGATGGAACAAAACCCTTCCCTCTGGTTTTTTATTGGTAGACTAGGGTAGCAAATCGATAAAATCCTGAGATAGGGCCTAGGTTGGGCGGAAGAAGAAGATGAAGCACCAGGTGCTTTGGGAGTCATGGGTTTTTGTATACAAAAATAATTGTAATAGAAGAATTTCACCTATTCAACTCCTAATTGTAATTCTTGACTCAGGATGAAAACTATTTCCAACAATTTACAAGGCCATGACTTTTCAAAGATAAAGATTAACCCTACTTTTAAAAGCAATGAAAGTAGAACAAAAAAAGCATGTGCTTTAGAAAAACTAAAAGCAAACCCTAGCTCAAGAAATTTGAAAAAGGCATGAATTTGTGTTTATGGTACTTATTTCTTTCAACCATGCCAAAAACCTTTACTCTAGATGGTACAGTCTCTACAATTCATTTATCATATTCTCGTATTGTCTATGACACATCTTTGGACTTCAAATAAGAAAGAATCAAACACACACAAATTTTTATAGAGACTAAATGAAGCTATCGGGTTGCTTCTGCCATTAATGCTTACTCATGCGAAACAAAAGAATTCCAATGGGCATACTTTGCAACTTTGAATATGATCTGTGGATTTACATCCTAGCTAGGTCTCTTGAACAACTCTGATTGAGTCAAGATTGTTTGAATTTTCCACATCTCTTCAACTCATATGAATTATGAATATGAATTTGCTGACAAGACATCCTTGTGTACCTTGTGGGCTCCACTATCCCAAAATTACAGTGTATGTGAAATCTTCTTGTAGGTCTCACCATTCGTAAAGAGCTTGCACCTTATGTCCATGCGGAAGCAAGCAACGATGGTGATCACCTTTTGGTACTCTATGGACCCTGTTGATCTTCAAGTAGTTTGTGTTGATATGGGACATAGCAGGTGGGCCCGTTTACACATGGTGGCATTTCGCTAACCTCGCAGCTTTTAACTTGCACACACTTTAGATATGTGATCCAGTGAGGAATGAATTAGATGGAGCCCCATGATCTGGTAACCATTCAACTTGCACATGAAACAAATTCAGTCATAAGAGGGGCCTGGACTAGGCCGACGAGTAAGACACCCTTGTAAATTAATGACTTAGACATAAGTCATTTGTAAACCAAAATTAAAACCTGACGAGAGGATGAAATAATATGACCGACAACTTTAAGTCTTTGGGCCTGGTAACATATATATGTTGATGGCTTAAATGATAACTAAAGGGATCAGGAACTGGGAAAACTAGTCAACTCAAAATTATAATGCTCCAGATGAGGAATTGTAGATAACACTAACCAAATACAACCCTTAAACCCTGATGATGGGTACAATTGATATGTGAACAACAAGAATAAATGACTCAAAATTTCAAGAATTTTGAGGGTCCTATCATGGATTACATCCAAAAGATTTGAACTAACAAAATAGCATCTGCTAATGGTTGATTACAGTTCAAGTTAAGCACATTAATCACTTTCTTGACCTTCTGTCTGATTCTACTTTGTCTGCTTTGATTTTGGATCACAAATACATTTATGCACAAGTGAAACTATGCATAATCACTCTGCAATACTTCTAGCTTTCACAACACACATCAGCACACTTCATAAATATCTCCAAATCATATAAATGATCGCTTATATATATCCGCAACTAAAGATTTAATCAACCACATGTCAACTTCAATAAAATAGACAATATTTACAAACCGTTGGCTCAATCCATAGATAATTTTCAATGTGCACCAACCAAAATCGGCCACAAACTAGTGAAGACCCAAAAAAACATGCTCGAGCACAAAATAATTCAAACAATTACTCCTCGAAGATCCACAACACGCTATATTCACTAAGTCAGCCTTCATGCACTATTAAACAAAAAAGCAATCAACCAGATCTTCTAACTTGCACATGAATTGATACGAGGCTCTAAGATTCAAGGATAACATAGATCATATGTCAAAAAACCTTCCCTAAGATCCACAACTCAAAATGATAACATAAAATTGCATATGAATCGATGAACACAATTCTATCAGATGCTCTATTCTAACTTGACAATTAATCATTGATCTTCAATTTAACGTTCTATATGAGAAAATAATGACATGTGGATTGAATCACTAAATAGGGTTTTCATCAATGAAAACACCAGATGACATGTGCAGTGTATCTTTCCAACACCTTGCATATGGTATTAGTAGGCTTTACCAACTTAGGAAGATCTCTCACTACCTGAGGAGAACTTATCTTGATGATATTATCAAAGTTTGCATGACACAATCTCCTATGCCACAACCAACTTTCATCAATTTGGGCAATCAGACAACTTTTAGTAGCAACATTTAGCTAAAAGATATTACCTTTTGTTTTTTTACTTGATACAATCACATTTTTGGAACTCCCCAATATTCTACACTTTCCATCCTTGAATTGAAGACTGTATCCCTTGTCAACCATCTGTCCAACACATAAAGATTATGCTTCAAACCTTCGAGATATAGAGCATCATCAATATTACTCTTGTTATCACCTGAAATTGCACCCTTGTTGAACCTGATGTTCAACACCTCAGTGTAACATGGAAAGACCTCAAAAGCTGTGGGTCACTTATAGACAGAGGTCAACCTTTGGAGGAGGCTAACTTTCTATGGTTCCACCTAACTACTAATCTTGTAAATGAAAAGGGAGAAGGAGTGCATAAAAATAAATCTAAATACTATGGTGATACACCGAACTGATAAGAACAATGAGATACTCGAGCTACACTTGAATACTGATGATGGATATGGTACTGTACAACAAGTTTTTGTATATTATGCATAAGTATTTCACAAACAAGTTTGACATGCACACACTTTCAAGAAGGAAAAGTAGATTTTCACAAATTAAAATCTCATGTGCAATTAAGTAAACACATTTTGTAACCTACATAATACTACTTTTGCAAAGAAAGGCATGCTAACATGAGACAAATATAATAAGGAAAAGAAAGATTTCACGAAGTAGCTTGATCAATCACCTGGAAATGCACAATATTTTGCAAGAACCAGAAGGTGAATTGAATCATCAATAGTAACCAAGGTAGGTTTTATACATCATCCTCCAAAATGAGTTACAGAAGTTTGATAATCTGAGAAAGGACTATAGAAGTCACATAATTTTGGAAAGCCTAAGGAGAACTCCTTTTACAAGAAGGAAAAATGCCATATATACACAAAAGTGTCGGCCCCGCCTGGGCTTACAAAAATATCAGCGTTCATAAAGATATGCCCTTAGATCTTTTTTTTCTGAAGTTAATGTTGTGTCCCCGCTATCCATGTCGGTAAAGAGTCGCTCCAGGAATGGCCACCTTGATCTTTTGCAATGCATTTAATGTGTCGACCTCTGGCCTCTATGTCCACTCTTGAACTTCCTTGAAGAGCTGCCTTGAATGCCCCTTCAATGTTACCATTAATATCGATCTGCCTCTTGCCAGCAGACCTCACAGCTATCCCTAAGATTGACAGCTTATTCCTTCTTTCGGCCTTCTTCTTGCTCAAGACCTTTCTATAGGTTGACTTCCCCTACAAATAGCTTTAGAATTTCCCATTAGATCTTGACACCATTGATTTCCAAGCTACTCCATCGCATTTAGTCTAAGGAAAAGTCTGTGTCATTCATGCTCTATTGGTCTCATTCACAGGGGGAGTCAAAACAGTCAAATGGCTAATGGTTCACCTTTAGTTCCTTCAGATTGGTTGAACTCATGCCACATAGATTCCCAGAAAGTCAAAGGTTGCTTCATCAAAATCGCATGTCAATGAGACACTAATCATGTCTCCCTGATGCGAGTACACCTCCTAGCATCTATCAGAATGACACATGACAGTCGACAAGAGCTCATAGCGAGTTACAAAAGTCATATCGACATCCCTGAAACCATCAACAAGACGATCGCTCATCGGCAGGACATCCCACCGAAGACAAAACTTCCACTCGGAGTCTCCCTGATCTCAAACTTGTGAACCATTATCGGCAAGAGCTTCCTGGTTAGCAAGAGATTACATCAAGGGTCCTTTTGTTTTGGCGAAATCTCACTTCATTTCAGGGTGACATTGTTTGGTCAGTGATACCTCATGGCGAACTCAAATCCTTTGCCGAGCTCCACTTCCCTTCTTTTTGGGGAGACATCCCTCAATCGGGAAGACATCATAGTGAAGGCACAAGCTCTTTCTGAGACCTCCATCCATCAGCAGGACCTCATAGCGAGCTCCCTTTCTCTCCTCGAGCTCACTTCATTCGACCAGACCCCCATCAAATCGGCAAGAGCTTACTTTCTTGTCTGGGAGACATCACTCGATTGGCAATACATCTCCTTTAATGGAATCCCTTTCGTTTCTGTGAGACCCATCGCAGTCTTAAAACCTTGTTTCGAGCTCAAAACATTTCACTGACACTGCTTCACTTCAGGAAGAGTCTACCCTGTCGGTGAGACTTTACCCCTTCGCTAGCCCCTATCGTCGAGCTCCTCCTGTGTCGGAGAGACCTCTCACCAAACCTAAATCCTTCTGTGAGAGCCAACCTGTTCGCCAAGAAATTATGGAAAACTCAGACCTTTCGCTGAGACCTCTCACTAAGATCACCACTCCATGTCAACAAGACCTCCCCGGGTCGGCCAGATGTTATGCCGAAGGCAATCCCCTTCAGCGAGACTTCCTTGGGTAACTAAGACATTACAGCAAGGCCCACCTTTCTTCGTGATGATATTTCTTTTCACCAAGACCTTTGTCAGTCATCGAGACATCTCCCCGAGCTTCTATTTCTTCGACAAGATCCTCGGCCTTTGGCGAGACATTACACCGATATCAATCCTTCTTAGTGAGACCTTTTGCTATCAGTGAGACCTCATGGAAAATGTAAAACATTATCTCCGATGATGGCCTAGTGAACAACTATCGGTGTGACTCCCACTGGTCGGAAAGACTTCATAGCAAACGGCAAGAGTCTTACCGATGTCCCTTTCTATTTTGGCAAGACTATCAGCAGTCGGCAAGACCTTACACCGAGACCTTTTGTTTCGACGAGACCACCCTCGGTCGGAGAGACTACATGCCGAAGCCATTTCTATTGCCGAGACCTTACCCTTCGACCAGACCTTATTCCAAAGGCATAACCTTTTCGGTGAGACTCCAAAGGTGCAGTCGGTCGGTGAGACTTCAGCATGTCAGGGAGACATATAAAAACCCATGGCAATTAAAATGTCTAGCTGACCAGGAAATTTCAAAAATGAATAGAACCCCTGCTAGTCAACAAGACCTCCCTGGGTCTTGCCAACTTTCTCCTTAGAGGAATTTTATGCCCAACTTGAATAAGGCAGGCTTTCCAACTGAGCTCCTTGATAATTCATCAGATGGAGACCTTCCCAATGAAAACTGAAAACCTGTAAGTTGGGCTCAAACCTTATGGGAGCCACATTTAATCCATGTGCCGAATTTAAAACATAATTTCCCCTGATTGAGCCTGTAGGTGAAAATTGGGTAACATTTCTGGCAACCTTAGCTAGATGTTTTCCTGCTAAACATGGAAAACCAGTAACCAAAACTTGTCCATTGGGCATAAGTTCATTTAATAACTTCGAGGTTGATTTAAAACATTAGCTTTGTACATGGTTCAAACACATTTGTAACTCAAGAACTAGATCACTTAGACATTTATAAAAATAGGAAACTACAGAACTGAAACTATTTACTGTGCTGGAACAACACCTAGGGAATTGAAAAAATGCAACTAAACCTACCCTATACTAACTAGCAAGAAAATAGTCAAACAAAACCATTTATAGGATGACTGAAATAGCTGCCCTTTCTTTTCAAAGTATAATGACTGGAATGCTTAAGGATAGCTAAGTAAAAATGATACACAGAAAAATGTTTAAATAACAAGATGATGCACTACTTCTTGAAAGAGGTGAACAAGCTCACTTACCTCACTAATCAAATAATATGTATTATCTACCAAAGGAGGATAAGTGAACTGAACATATTCTTTTTTGGTTGTCAGTGCATTCTTGATAACATCTTCTATTGTGTCTTCATGTATGGGTGCAAGCTTGATCATTGGTTTTGTATTGAACTCCATCTGGGAAAAATATCTGATAGGATAGCCTCTAATAATGGTAAAGCTTGCACTTTCCTTACTGATCTTTTTCTCATGAGCTGCCACTTTATCACCTTGCTGGTTGGAAAGATCTAACCTCAGTGACTGACTTGGTGGGAAAATAGAAACGTCCTTAGCATGCTCATACTTTCCAAAATGAACATTCACTCCTTCAATGGAGAATAATGAGATAACTTCCTCTAACACATTTTCAATCAATACACCAAACTTTGGCTCCTTTATACACCAGAAAGGAAGCTGATTATAATTCTGATCATTACTGAAAGAATTACATTCCAATTTAGGCTTGTTTTCCTCAATAAAGGAAGGCAACAATTCTAGTGGTGATGAAATCTCAAGTTCTTCTACACAATAGAATGGAAGTTCCTCTAAACATATATAATCTTGAAGAATAGGTTCATGAGGCTCCTCCTATAGTTTCAACAACTCTACAAGTTGCTGCTCAAGATCATCATAACCCTCAACTTCTTTTGATTCTTTGCTATCCAAAACTGAACAAAACTGTTGAATAATACATGTGCACAACTCTTCAAAAAGCTCAACATTGGCTCTCTCATTCATAACATGCTCAAATAAATCAAAAATCTCACCTTGGAGGATAGAATCAGGCTTTTCTTCCTGAATTAAGCCTCCATTGTCTTGCTAGTTTCCACCAATTAGTAACTCTCCAATGTCTTCCTTATGTTCAATCATTTGTTGTTGTTGCCTTCTATATTCCTCCATAGCTAGATGCAACAGATTTGGAATTCTAATCTCCTCTCGGGTGAATGAACTAACTTGATTAGTGAGCTACTCTACTTCTACAACAACTCTCTATTCTTTGAAACTCCCCTCAAGCAACCTCTTTTGAAACTCCTTCATTAGTTGGTGTTTATAATCTGAGTAAGCTTGAGCATTTTGTACCTGGGCAGACAAGAACTTCATTTGTCCTTCCTTTTTAACTATTTCCTTTTTAAGGTCTCCCTCAAACTAGACTCTTTTTTCAACTCTTTCTTGATCATAAAAGTAGACTTGTTCAACCATTTCTTGTTGTTGCATCATGGTACCTTTTTGCGTCTTGATATCAACCAACATCTTAGATAGGCACACAAGCACCTTACTAATATCATTAATCTTCATATTGTGAAGACCTTGACTTAGACCCCCCAACATATGGTCAATCTGTTGGAGTAGGTCCAATATGCTCTAGTATGGATGTCTTTGAAGCTGATTAGATAAATAATCATAATGGTTAACCTTAGAAACCTCCTCTTGGGGCTGATTTTGATCAAATATTGATTGAAACATAGGCTAAACCGGAGTGGGAGGGTGGGAAACATGATGAAAATGTTGATTAGTTGTTATTGCAAGGGGAATTGGGCTGAAACCAGCACTGTGGTCAGTTGAATGTGACTGATAAGGTGTAGGAGCAACATTCTCATGATATGGAGGGTAATAGTAAGCACTTTCATGAATATTGGACATCTTTTCATTCAAAGAGCTAGAAAGTCAGAACTAACAGATTCTTTTGAGACATACCAACACTTGTGCCTTTGAAACCAGAAGATTTGAGCTCGGACTCACTAGGTGTTGTTCGAACTGCCTCCAAAGGCTGACTGATACTGAGGTAGACACCAAATCCCTTGGTATGCTAAATTTCTTATTAATGCACTAGCTTTTTTGCTACTTCCCAAAATCAGAGTCACCCTGATATGCTAATGTCATCAGTCTAAAATACTTGAACTTACTAGCTGCATATCAAAAAACCAGTAATAATATGTACTCTTTAATTTGTTCTGATATGAATAGTCCCACCAGGCATGCCACAAATTGTTATCACCTAAAATTGCACCCTTGTTGAACCTGATGTTCAACACCTCAGTGTAACATGGGAAGACCTCCAAAGCTATGGATCACTTATAGATAAAGGTCAACCTTTGGAGAAGGTCAGCTTCCTATGGTGCCACCTAACTACTGATCTTGTAAATGAAAAGGGAGAAGGAGTGCATAAAAATAAAACTAAATACTATGGTGATACACCGAACTGATAAGAACAATGAGATACTTGAGTTACACTTGAATAATGATGATGGATATGGTACTGCAAAACAAGTTTCTATAGATTATTCATAAGTATTTCACAAACAGGTTTAAAATGCACACACTTTCAAGAAGGAAAAGCAGATTTTCACAAATTAAAATCTCATGTGCAATTAAGTAAACATAGTTTGTAACCTACGTAATACTACTTTTGCAAAGAAAGGCATGCTAACATGAGAAAAAGCTAATAAGTAAAAGAAATATTTCATGAAGTAGCTTGATCAATCACCTGGAAATGCACAATATTTTGCAAGAACCAGAAGGCCAATTGAATCATCAATAGTAACCAAGGTAGGTTTTATACATCATGCTCCAAAATGAGTTATAGAAGTTTGCTAATCTAAGAAAGGACTATACAAGTCATAGAAGTTTGAAAAGCATAAGGATAACTCCTTTTACAAGAAGGAAAAAATGCCATTTATATACAAAAGTGTCGGCCCCGCCTTGGCTTACAAAAAAATCAGTGTTCATAAAGATCTGCCCTTAGATCTTTTTTTTTTAAGTTTATGCTATGTCCTTGCTGTCCATGCCAGTAAAGATTCACTCCAGGAATGGCATCCTTGATCATTTACAACAAATTTAATGTGCGGACCTCTGGCCTCCATGTCCACTCTCGAACTTCCTTGAAGAGCTACCTTGAATGCCCCTTCAACGTTACCATTAATATCAATCTACCTCTTGCCAACAGACCTCACAACTATCCCTAAGACTGACAGCTTCTTCCTTCTTTAGGCCTTCTTCCTGCTCAATACCTTTCTTTAGGTTGACTTTCCCTACAAACAGCTTCATACTTTCCCACTACATCTCAACACCATTGATTTTCGAGCTGCTCTATCGCCTTTGGTCTCAGGAAAAGTCTATCATTCATGCTCTATTGGTCTGATTCAAAGAGGTAGTCAAAATAGTCAAACAGCTGATGGTTCGCCTTTATTTCCTTTAGATTGGTTGAAATAATGCCACGTAGATTCCCAGATGGTCAAAAGTTGCTTCATCAGAATTGCATGTCGGTGAGACACTAATCATGTCTCCCCGATGCAAGTACACCTTGTAGCAGCTATCGGCATGACACGCGACAGTCAACAAGAGCTCATAGCGACTTGCAAAACTCATATTGAAATCCCTAAAACCATCGGCAAGACGATCGCTCATTGGTAGCACATCCCACCGAATGCAAAACTTATGCTCAGAGTCTCCCCGATCTCAAACTTGTGAACCATTATCGGCAAGAGCTTCCTGGTTGGCAAGAGATTACACCAAGGGTTCTTTTGTTTTGGAAAAAGCTCACTTCATTTTGGGGAGACATTATTTTCTTAGTGAGACCTCACGGAAAACTCAAATCCTTTGTTGAGCTCCACTTCACTTCTTTTCAGGGAGACATCCCTCGTTTGGGAAGACATGATAGCGAAGGCACAAGCTTTTACTGAGACCTCCATCCATCGGTAGGACCTCATAGCGAGCTTCCTTTCTCTCCCCGAGCTCACTTCATTCGGCCAGACCCCCATTAGGTCAGCAAGACATCATACTGAAGCTACCTTGTTTCGGTGAGAGCTTACTTTCTTTTCAGGGAGACATCACTCGATCAGCAAGACATCTCCCTGAAGGGAATCCCTTTCATTTCAGTGAGACCCATCACAGTCGGTAAGACCTTGTGCTGAGCTCAAAACATTTTGCCGATGCTGCTTCACTTCGGCAAGAGTCCACCCTATCGGTGAGACTTTACCCCTTCGCTGGCCCCTATCACTGAGCTCCTCCTTTGTCGGTGAGACCTCTCGTCGAACCTAAATCCTTCAGCGAGATCCAGCCTATTCACCAAGACATTATGGAAAACTCAGACCTTTCACCGAGACCTCTCACTAGGATCACCACTCCATGTCGACAAGACCTCCCCAGGTTGGCTAGATGTTATGCCAAAGGAAATCCCCTTCGGTGAGACTTCCTTGGGTCACCGAGACATTAGAGTGAGGCCCACCTTTCTTCGTGATGACATTTCTTTTCGCCAGAACCTTTGTTAGTCGCCAAGACACCTCCCTGAGCTCCTATTTCTTCGGTGATACCCCTGGCCTTCGGCGAGACATTATTCCAATATCAATCCCTCTCAGCGAGACCTTTCGCTATCAGTGAAACCTCATGGAAAATGTAAAACTTTATCTCCGATGATGGCCTGGTGAACAACTATTGGCGTGACTCACACCGGTCAGGAAGAATTCACAACAGACAAAAAGAGTCTTACCGATGTGCCTTTCTATTTTGGCAAGACTATCAGCGGTCGGAAAGACCTTACACTAAGTGCCAAACATTACAACGAGACCTTTTGTTTTGGCGAGACCACCCTCAGTCAGGGATACTTCAAGCCGAATCCACTTCTATCGCTGAGACCTTATGCTGAAGGCATAACCTTTTCGGCAAGACTCCAACGGTGAAGTTGGTTGGCGAGACTTTAGCATGTCAAGGAGACATATGAAAACCCATGGCGATTAAAATGTATGGCCAACTGGGACATTTCAAAAATGAATAGAACCCCTACTAGTCGACAAGACCTACACGGGTCTTGCCAACTTTCTCCTTAGAGGAATTTTATGCCCAACTTGAATAAGGTAGGCTTTCCAACTGAGCTCCTTGATAAATCATCAGATGGAGACCTTCCCAATCAAAACTAAAAACCTCCACCTTGGCCTCAACCCTTATGGGAGCCACATTTAATCCATGTGCCGAATTTAAAACATAATTTCCCCTGATTGAGCCCATAGGTGAAAATTAGCTAACATTTCTAGCGACCTCAGCTGGATGTTTTCCTGCTAAACATGGAAAACCAGTAGCCAAAACTTGTCCATTAGGCATGGAGTCAATTGATAACTCAGAGGTTGATTTAAAACATCAGCTTTGTACATGGTTCAAACACATTTGTAACTCAAGAACCAAATCACTTAGACATTTATAAAAATAGGAAACTACAGAACTAAAACTATTTACTGTGCTGGAACAACACTTAGGGAATTGAAAAAATGCAACTAAACCTACCCTATACTAACCAGGAAGAAACTAGTCAAACAAAACCATTTATAGGATGACTGAAATATCTGCCCTTTCTTTTCAAAGTATAATGACTGGCATGGTTAAGGATAGTTGAGTAAAAATGATACACAAAAAAATGTTTAACAAAATGATGCACTGCTCCTTGAAAGAGGCGAACAATCTCAATTACCTCACTAATCAGATAATATGTATTGTTTGCCAAAGGAGGATAAGTGAACTGAAAATATTCTTGCTTGGCTGTCAGTGCATCCTTGATAACATCTTCTATTGTTTCTTCATGTATGGGTGCAAGATTGATCATTGGTGTTGTATTGAACTCCATTTGGGAAAAATATCTGATAGGGTAGCCTTTGTTAATGGTAAAGCTTTCACTTTCCTGACTGATCTTTTTCTCATGAGCTACCACTTTATCTCCTTGCTTGCTGGAAAGATCTAACCTCAGTGACTGACTTGGTGGGAAAATAGAAACGTCCTTAGCATGCTCATACGTTCCAAAATGAACATTCACTCCTTCAATGGAGAATAATGAGATAGCTTCCTCTAACAAATTTTCAATCAATACATCAACCTCTGGCTCCTTTATACACCAAAAAGGAAGCTGCTTATAATTTTGATCATTACTGACAGAATTACATTCCAATTCAGGCTTGTTTTCCTCAATAAAGGAAGGCAACAATTCTAGTGGTGATGAAATATCAATGTATTCTATACAATAGAATGGAAGCTCCTCTAACCAGATATAATCTTGAAGAATAGGTTTATGAGGATCCTCCTGTAGTTTCAACAACTCTACAAGTTGCTGCTCAAGATCATCATAACCCTCAACTTCTTCTGATTGTTTACTATCCAAAGTTGAACAAATCTGTTGAATAATACATGTGCACAACTCTTCAAAAAGATCAATATTGGCTCTCTCATTCATAACAAGCTCAAAGAAATCAAAACTCTCACCTTGGATGATAGAATTAGGTTCAATTCTAGGCTTTTCTTCCTAAATTAAGCCTCCATTGTTTGTTGGTTGCCACCAATCAAAAACTCTCCAACGTCTTCATCTATTCAATCATTTGCTGCTATTGCCATCTATATTCCTCCATAGCTAGATGCAATAGATTTGGAATTCTAATCTCCTCTCGGGTGAACAAACTAACCTGATCAATGAGCTGCTCTATTTTTGCAACAACTCTCTATTCTTTGAAACTCCCCTCAAGCAGCCTCTTTTGAAACTCCTTCATTAGTTGGTGTTCATAATCTGAGTAAGCTTGAGTATTTTGTACCTGGGCAGACAAGAACTTCATTTGTCCTTCCTTTTTAACTATTTCCTTTTTAAGGTCTCCCTCAAACTGGACTCTTTTTGCCACTCTTTCTTGACCAGAAAAGTAGACTTGTTCAGCCATTTCTTGCTATTGCATAATGGTACCTTTCTGCATCTTGATATCAACCAACATCTTAGATAGACACACAAGCACCTTACTAATATAATTAATCTTCATATTGTGAAGAACTTGATTTAGACCCCACAATGTATGGTCAATCTATTGGAGTAGAACCAATATGCTCTGGTATGGATGTCTTTGAGGCTGATTAGATAAATAATCATAATGGTTAACCTTAGAAACCTCCTCTTGGGGCTGATTTTGGTCAAATATTGATTGAAACATAGGCTGAACTAGAGTGGGAGGGTGGGAAACATGATGAAAATGTTGATTAGTGGTTACTGCAAGGGGAATTGGGCTTAAACCAGCACTGTGATTAGTTGAATGTGACTGATAAGGCATAGGAGCAACATTCTCATGATATGGAGGGTAATAGTAAGCACTTTCATGAATAATGGACATCTTTTCATTCAAAGAGCTAGAAACTCAGAACTAACAAATTCTTTTGAGACATACCAACACTTGTGCCTTTGAAACTAGAAGATTTAAGCTCGGAGTTGCCAGGGGTTGTTCAAACTACCTCCAAAGGCTGACTGATACTGAGGTAGACACCAAATCCCTGAGTATGTTGAATTTCTTATTAATGCACTGGCTTTTCTGCTACTTCCCAAACTCAGAGTCGCCATGATATGCTAATGTCATCGGTTTGAAATAATCAAAACTTACTGGCTGCATATCAAAAAACTAGCAGTAATATGTACTCTTTAAACTGTTTTGATTCAAACAGTCCCACCGGGTGTGCCAAAAACTGTTATCACCTGAAATTGCACCCTTGTTGAACCTGATGTTCAACACCTCAGTGTAACATGGGAAGACCTCCAAAGCTATGGGTCACTTATAGATAGAGGTCAACCTCCGGAGAAGGCCGACTTCCTATGGTGCCACCTAACTACTGATCTTGTAAATGAAAAGGGAGGAGTGCATAAAAATAAAACTAAATACTATGGTGATACACCGAACTGATAAGAACAATGAAATACTCGAGTTACACTTGAATACTGATGATGGATATGGTACTGCACAACAAATTTCTAGACATTATGCATAAGTATTTCACAAATAGGTTTGACATGCACACACTTTCAAGAAGGAAAAGCATATTTTCACAAATTAAAAGCTCATGCTCAATTAAGTAAACCCAGTTTGTAACCTACATAATACTACTTTTGCAAAGAAAGGCATGCTAACATGAGACAAAGCTAATAAGTAAAAGAAATATTTCACGGAGTAGCTTGATCAATCACCTAGAAATGCACAATATTTTTCAAGAACCAAAAGGTAAATGGAATCACCAATAGTAACAAGGGTATGTTTTATACATCATGCTCCAGAATGAGTTACATAAGTTTTCTAATCTAAGAAAGGACTATAGAAGTCACAAAATTTTGAAAAGCATAAGGAGAACTCCTTTTACAAGAAGGAAAAAATGCCATATATATACAAAAGTGTCGGCCCCACCTGGGCTTACAAAAATATCAACGTTCATAAAGATCTGCCCTTAGATCTATTTTTTCAAAAGTTAATGTTGCGTCCCCGCTGTCCATGTTAGTAAAGAGTCACTCCAGGAATGGCCTCCTTGATCTTTTGAAATGCATTTAATGTGCCAACCTTTGGCCTCCGTGTCCACTCTCGAACTTCCTTGAAGAGCTTCCTTGAATGCCCCTTCAACGTTACCATTAATATCGATTTGCCTCTTGCCAACAAACCTCATAGCTATCCCTGAGACTAACAACTTCTTCCTTCTTTTAGACTTCTTCCTACTCAAGACCTTTCTATAGGTTGAATTTCCCTACAAACAACTTCAGAATTTCCCATTAGATCTCAACACCATTGATTTTTGAGTTGCTCCATCGCCTTTGGTCTGAGGAAAAATCTGTGTCATTCATGCTTTGTTGGTCTCATTCATAGGGGGAGTCAAAATAGTCAAATGGCTAATGGTTTAGCTTTAGTTTCTTCAGATTGGTTGAACTCATGCCAAGTAGATTCCCAAATGGTCAAAGGTTGCTTCATTAGAATCGCATGTCGGTGAGACACTAATCGTGTCTCCCCAATGCTAGTACACCTCGTAGTAGCTATCGGCATGACACACGAAAGTCGGCAAGAGCTCATATCACAATCCCTGAAACCATCGGCAAGATGATCGCTCATCGACAGGACATTCCACCGAATGCAAAACTTCCACTCAGAGTCTCCCCGATCTCAAACTTGTGAACCATTATTGGCAAGAGCTTCCTAGTCAGTAAGAGATTACACCGAGGGTCCTTTTGTTTTGGCAAAAGCTCACTTCATTTTGGGGAGACATTGTTTGGTTGGTGAGACCTCACAGCAAACTCAAATCCTTCACCGAGCTCCACTTCCCTTCTTGTTGGGGAGAGATCCCTCGGTCGAGAAGACATCATAGCAAAGGCACAAGCTTTCACCGAGACCTCCATCCATTAGCAGGACCTCTTAGCGAGCTCCCTTTCTCTCCTTGAGCTCACTTCATTCGGCCAGACCCCCATCAGGTTCGCAAGACATCATATCGAAGCTACCTTGTTTTGGTGAGAGCTTACTTTCTTGTCGGGGAAACATCACTTGGTCGGTGAGACATCTCCCCAAAGGGAATCCCTTTCATTTCGGTGAGACCCATCACAGTCGGTAAGACCTTGTGCCGAGCTCTAAACATTTCACTGACGCTGCTTCACTTCGACAAGAGTCCACCCTATCAATGAGACTTTACCCCTTTGCTAGCCCTTGTCACCGAGCTCCTCTTGTGTTGGTGAGACCTCTCGCCAAACCTAAATCCTTCGGCGAGAGCCAACCTATTCACCAAGACATTACGGAAAACTAAGACCTTTCGAGGAGATGTCTCACTCGGATCACCACTCCATGCCGGCAAGACCTCCTCAGGTCAGCCAAACGTTATGCCGATGGTAATCCCCTTCGGCGAGACTTCCTTGGGTCACCGAGACATACAACGAGGCCCACCTTTCTTCGTGATGAAATTTATTTTTGCTGAGACATCTCCTCGAGCTCCTATTTCTTCAGTGAGACCCCTAGCCTTCGACGAGACATTATGCCGATATCAATCCCTCTCGGCAAGACCTTTCTCTATAGGTGAGACCTCACGGAAAATGTAAAACTTTATCTCCGATGATTTCCTGGTGAACAATTGTCGGCGTGACTCCCATCGGTCAGAAAGACTTCATAGTGGACATCAAGAGTCTTACCGATGTCCCTTTCTATTTCGGCAAGACTATCAGCGGTTGGCAAGACCTTACACCAAGCATCAAACATTACACCGAGACCTTTTGTTTCAGCGAGACCACCCTTGGTCAGGGAGACTTCATTCTGAAGCCACTTCTATTGTCAAGACCTTATCCTTCGGCCAAACCTTATGCCGAAGGTATAACCTTTTCAGTGAGACTCCAAAGGTGCAGTTGGTTGGCGAGACTTCAGCATGTCGGGGAGACATATGAAAACCCACGGCAATTAAAATTTCTAGCCGACCGAGACATTTCAAAAATGAATAGAACCCCTGCTAGTTGGCAAGACCTCCCCAGGTCTTGCTGACTTTCTCCTTAGAGGAATTTTATGCCCGGCTTGAATAAGGTAGTATTTCCAACTGAGCTCCTTGATAAATCATCAGATGGAGACCTTCCCAATGAAAACTGAAAACCTGCACGCTGGGCTCAATCCTTATGGGAGCCAGATTTAATCCACGTGCTGAATTTAAAACATAATTTCCCCTGATTGAGCCCGTAGGTGTAAATTGGGTAACAATTCTTACCAACAAGAGAAATGGATCCTCTGCCATGGATTACACCAGCTTTATCATAATGAAATATTACAATACCACCATCATACTTTTCAAGACTCACAAATTTACTTTTATCACCTATCATGTAATGAGAGCAACCACTGTCAATCACCCATTTATCCTTTCCTTCAATTATGGCTACCAGAGCTTTCTCCACATTCATGCAACTTGTAGATTCAATAGGTACTAGATCATTTTCCTTGATAGAAATAAATACCCATTCATCTTCACTTGCATTCCGTTTATTAGATTCATCATTTGTCACACCTTCATCAACAACATAATAACACTTTCTTTGGAATCTAGGCTTGCTAGGTCTTGGCTTAGGAACTTTTTCTGTACACCTTGAGGTAAAATGACCTATCTTATTGCAAGAAAAACATTTGAGAGGAAATTTCCCTTTATACTTACCTTCTCCTCTAGGTACTCTCTTGACAAGAAGTGCTTCAATATCATCTACCTTTCTCTCTTCTTCTTCAATATCTCTCATTTCTTCCTCATATTTGAACACCTTTTTGGAAGAATTTCACTCAGATCATATCTCTGCTTATCCCTTCCAGAGGTAGTAGCTTTGAATGCAGATTCTATCTTAGGAAGAGCATCACCAAATTCACTTAACTCAAAAGCAGCAAGCTTACCAATCAACATGTATCTTGTTACATTTATCACAGTTCAGATCTCCTCAATAGCATCAAATTTTTGTTTGTATGCAGAGGAAAGGATCTAAGCACTTTAACAACAATCTCTAATTCTTCCAATGTTCCACCAACACATTTGATCTTACACACAAGTTCATTCACTCTCTGCATAAAAGCAATAATTTTCTCATCTTCACCCATTTTCAATTATTCATAGTTCCCTTTCAAACTCTGTAGCTTAGCAATCTTCACATGGGCATCACCTTCATACAAAGTTTCCAAATTTTTCTAGATCTCATAAGCAGTCTTCAAATCCATCACATTTGTCATCTCAGAATCAATCAGAGCATTCAATAATGCTTCCTTAGCCCTGATATTGTACTTGACATCTTTGATCTCAACAGAAGTAGAAGGATGGGATGATATACCTATTCTTTGTAATGTTCTAGTAAGATTCACCAATGCATCTCAGATGACACTCCATTCGAGTCTTCCACAAAGAATAATTTGTTCCATCAAATCTCAGACTATCCTTCTTGTATTTCGCCATCCCATATCACCTCAAGCTATTAAACTTATTCCAAGGAACCTGCTCTAATACCAATTGTTGGCAACACAAGGGTAGATAACTAAGAGGGGGGGTGAATCAGTTATCACAAAAATTTAAACTTATTAAACTCATTAACCTTATTCTCATATTTTATTAATAACCATGAAAGAATAAATCATCAACACATCATTTGCACACATAACACCAAGATTTTTACATGGAAACCCTATTAGGGGGAAAACCATGGTGGAAGTTAGTCCACATGATTAAACCCTATTAAAAGTATAAAGGAATAAACAAGGATTACTTCCCAAAGGAAGACTCACTATCTTACATAAATATTTGGAATACATCCACAAGATTTTGAAATGAGAAAATAGCATTTGCTCATGCCTGATTATATTCTGGTTAAGCACAAAAAATTTGCTCACTCTTCACACTTTACTTGTTCCTTCAAATGATTAGAACATTATTTGCACAAAGGACTCACACACTTCACTTCCCATCATTCACTCACCATTCCTTCAAATGATAAAACAATCACTCATATATATCCACAACCATGAATAACAACATCTACATGTTGAATTCAATTAAATATAAAATGAATACAAAATGTTGACCCAAAACATAAATAATTATCAATCTGAATCAACCAAGGTTAGCCACAACATAGTGAAGACCCAAAATAGTATCCTCGAACACGAAACACCTTCAAAATTATTCCTTGAAGATCCACAACACGCTACAATCACCTGTCGGCTAAGAACATGAAAAACATGAACACACAAGAGAAAATATCCAATCATGAGCACACCAATCAATGTGGACGTGCAACAAAGATATAGCACAATCTAAAAACATCCACAAGCATCATGAATCACTAGAGAAGTATCCATACCACTTCACATTACCAGAATGACAACATATTTCAAGAACACCAACTGAAGCAATAGAAGAACTGTCAGAACACATATACTCATAACTCAATCAAATCTTCATTCAGATCTTTGAAACTTAATGTGGATAAACTAGATATAATAAAAAACAAACCCTTTAATCCACAAACTCTGATCATCAACATACTGAGTTGGCAATCAACATGGTGGACATACTAAACTTCACTGCACCATTGACAACCTACAACTTTCTTTATTAAAATTTTCTCAATATCCTCAACATATACAACCTCAAATGACATTAATTCCAATAGTGTTGACATCAGTGACAACCACATATCAACAACATCCAACAAACTTAAGCATAATATTTATATCCTACTTGTCCTAAAAAATATAGTTAAAATTAAATCACCTATCTCCCAAGGTCTCAATAGTTGGTTCACAATTGTGTTGTATCACCTGGGTATGTGCATCATGAAAAAAAATAGGCCCTTAAGTGGCAAAAAATTTAGAAAAATCAGAGTTAGGAAACTTGATGTAAAAATTTGTATAAGTTATCTATATTAATTCAAAAATATGTAAGAATAAAATATGTAGCAAATTGAATATAGTTTCTAAACTACTCGGTTTATTTTTTAACAAAATTCTATTTGGTAAAAAATTGAAATTTCAATGCAGTAGTACTTAAATTTTAGGGAAAAAAATAAGTAGGTGTCTGTCTAACCACCCTAACCACAATAAAATGATAATAATTTTTTATAATATTTTAGATATAAGTAGAGGACTCATGTCCATATGTGATGCATATTTTTTTGTATTTTTTTTCCAAGTAAATAATTAATTATGAATTTTTTATTACAACTTTTAAAAAATATAAAAAACTTGTATGTCTGACCACCTTAACTTGGTTAGAACTTCATGAAATTCATTTTTTTTAAAATCCTATAGTATGTGAAGTGTAGAATGTGACACATGTTTTGGATTCAAAACATGTGATATCATTTGAAAGCTATAGATGTTTTTCAATCAACCTATCAATAAGGACTTTAGTCATAATTCAAATAGAAAATGAGTAATAATTATTTATTAAATTCAAAGTAAAGTGTAATTTATATTGGTGGAAAGTTGAGAAACTCCTTTAAAAACCCTTTTCGTTTCATCAATTTTGGGTAAAAAAAAGTTGTCAGCCACATACCCTACACATACCCATCATATCGCCACTTTTTGGCCCATCATGTTCTTGCACATACCCACCTGGTGGTCAACATGATTATAATATTCAAGGGACCTTTGCTAGTAAAAAGTTAAAAAATGGATTATTTCAAAATAGTTTAACAATGGGTTTTAAATAAAGAAAAAAAGATAGATCATTTGTTTCATAATAGAAATACATGAAAACAAATAATTCTAATATTCAGACATACAAATCCTGCAACAAGCTTTCCTCAAAGTTAAAGATATAGAATGAAACAATTCATAAAAATTCATGCAATTACATCCATCCACAGCATAGATTTAATAAGTGTACTCACAATTCATTTCTTTTCTAGAATTAATTTAATAACAAACATTATCAACTTGTCACAAATTTCATAGATCAACAAACGATAGAAAAATACCATTCACAAATAATACAACAAATGGTTTTAAGTTTGACTTCTTCTATTAAATTCCATCAAATAAGAAACATTTATGCATAGCAAGATCCACTAGCACACAAAAAAACTATTTTCTCTTAGCATCATCTTTAAACTAAGAAATCTCTAAAATTTAACTAATTGCATAAAAGTTGTAAAAATTTCTAACTTAAGGTTGCAAATCGGACTTCAATTTGCCAACATTTACAATGAGGAGAACTTTTAAACTTACATAAAATTACAACATTCAAAAACTCCTTCAAAAATCATGATCCACAAAAAGGGCGCCTAGATCCACTATTGTAGGGATGCCTAAGTTCAACTGGAGTCTTCATCCTATCAACTGTTGGTGTACAAGGAGTGGCGCTTCTTTACTGGCCTATTCAGATATGATATGTAGTTAACTGCTACAAAATAGGATGCCTAGGAAAGGGTTGACTTGTGTTGACCATATTCTATTTCAAAAATGGATTATTCCCCTTTTCTTTTTACTTATCATCTTTCCTAGGAAAACCATGAAAATCATAAAAATTATTGCAAATTTTCTCCAAGACCTCTTGATTGGGTCCGTCCACCCATTCCACTTTAAAATTTGATTGGGAAAACTCTTCTACAACACCTTTGATAGCCTTGTGCATCTGCCTGATGTCTCTTGAAGCCCATTTGGTATCATACTTGATGGTCATCAATTAATCTAATAGGGTCTCATCAAGGCCATCTCCTTTCTTTATCAATCCTTCAAGCTTTTTATTCCATTTTTCCTTTGTCTTTTCTAGAGAATGCAACTCTTGAGTCAGCAAGGAGCTTAGAGACTTCTTGGTAGTAATACAACTAACTATATGTTCAAATATTAAAGTATGATCCCATACTTCATGTTGAGTTATGCGTAAATTGACCTTGTGCTCAATGAGAATCTCAAATTGGAAAATTATGATGTCAATTGCCTTGTCAATGCATTCAGGATTCTCATCTCCCAAAACCCCTAATTCAATCAACATTTGTCTAGGTTTCCTCTTGAGAGCTTTTAATGTCTTCATATATTCTCTTTATTTCTCCTCAAGTCTTCCCACCATTCCTGAATACATTCCCCCAATTTCTTACCTAGTGTTTGTGCTTCTTCATAATATTTATATCCTTGGTCAAGTAGTTCTTCTATTTCCTTTTGGAGAATGTTGATCCATCCATCAAACATTTGAGCTTTCCTCTTCATCTCATTCAGTTCATCAACCTCCTTATGACTCATTAGTACAAGAACTTTTGATGACGTTGGATGTTCCAATGTAGAGCTCCTTTAAAAACCTTTTCACCTACCCAAGTTGTGCTTTCACCTCATCTTTTAACTACTTTTCTTTTTCCATTCTAGACTTGGTTGAAGTAGTTTCCAAATCCAACAATGATATTTGTTGATTATGGGTTTGCTTTCCAAAATTGATTGTTCTCAATTGATAATCCACAACATGTTCTCTACCATCTTTGTGAACCTTAGGGGTTCCAAAATCTTCAATCAAATCCCCATCCTCATTAGTCTAGTGGAATGAACTACTCTTGGCTTATTTTTTGGCTTCACTTTTTCCACTTCTCTTATCATTTCATCCCAATTAATAGGTTGATATTGGACCTATTGTCTCTTTTCTAGATTTAAATTCAACCACGTTGGAGTAATTGGTGAGGTATTCATCTATTGTGTACTTGGGGGTGTTGGCTTAAGAGGTGATGGAGGTGTAAAGGTTACAACACTCTTTGACATAGATGAGACCTTTTACTACTCAAGATTTTCTTTATTAGCTCTCTCCTTGTTAGCTCTCTCCTTTTCTACCATCTCATTCTTAGCTTTAATGTCCACAATATTTTTCAGCTCTATCTCCATATTTTGAGCCTCCTCTACATCCTTTCTCTTTTCTTCTTCTTCTTTGGCTAAGTTCTCAATAGCTTACTTCTAAGACCTCTCCAATATCTCCCACTGCTCTTCTTTGGTCAAGACTTTCCAGGTCTCTTCTTCATTCTAGAGGTTCCCTTCTCCTATATCCACATTTTCTTCAAAGTCCTCTTCATCCTCCTCTTTTGTAGCTAGGTCCTCCCAAAGAGGAGTCTCTTCATAATCAGATCAGAGGGGAGATTCTTTAATGCTTATCATAGGGGGCTCTTCCCCTTCTTTAGTTGTTGTTTGTGTTAGTTGTTTTTGTAGTTTAAGGTACAATAGGAAGGGTTTCCTCAGTTTTGACTACCTTAGTTTGTGGAGGAGAGGTAGGACCCTCTTGAGTAGTTTATGCTCCATGATATGGAGCATAAATGGGCTTAGCACCTGTAGTGTAGAAAAAAGTATCCCTTTTTCATACTTAATTTGGGAATAATTAATATTAAATTGAGCCTAATGTTGCCTTGATTTAGTGTTGTAATGTGCTTTACACTCACATTAAGTTTAGGGCCCTTTTAAACTAAATAGACCTAATTTTTCCTTAATTTAGTGTTATAAATGTTGGCAAGAGACAATGCAGTTATGCTTTGGTGTTGTCATTCATGGCAACCCTAGTCGATAATCAGATCTGCATAACATCATTTTCTCCTACCGGCAGTTAGAGTGAGGACAGTCTGGTAGAATAGAGCATCCAATAGATTGGTGTTCAATGATACACGCATAGATTTCCAGTTACTTTGTGTTGTGGATCTCATGGGAGGTTCATCTGTATATTTCTTGTGGGTATGTGTAGGATCATCATGGAAAAAACAAGCCCTTAATTGGCAAAAAAATTAGTAAAATCAGAGTTAGGAAACTTGACGTAAAAATTTGAATAAGTTATCTATATTATTTCAAAAATATGTAAGAATAGAATCTGTAGCAAATTGAATGTAGCTTCTAAACTACTAGGTTTGTTTAAAAAAAGAAATCTATTTGGTAAAATTTGAAATTCCAATGTAGTAGTACTTAAATTTCAGGGAAAAAATAAATGAGTGTTTGTCGTACCCTAACCGCGATACTAAAGTAATGTCTTTTATAATATTTAGATATAAGTAGAGGACTCATGTCTTGATGTGATGCATATTTTTTGTAATTTTTTTTCCAAGTAAATAATTAATTATGAATTTTTTATTACAACTTTTAAAAAATATAAAAAACTCGTATGTCTGACCACCTTAACTTGGTCAAAACTTGATGAAATTCAATTTTTATTTTTTTAATGCTATAGTATGCAAATTATAGAATATGATGCATGTTTTGGATTCAAAAAATATGATACCATTTGAAAGTTATAGATGTTTTTCAATTATTCTATCAATCAGGACTTTAGTCATAATTTGAATAGAAAATGAATAATAATTACTTATTAAATTCAAAGTAAAGAATAATTTATATTGGCGGAAATCTGAGAATCTCCTTTAAAAACCCTTTTCATTTCATCAATTTTGGGTAAAAATAAAGTCATCAGCCACATACCTATCATATTGCCACTTTTTGGCCCACCATGATCCTGCACATACCCTTGTGTTATCAGAAAATATTAGTACCTAGTACCAAGTCTTGTGCAAGTTTGGAGATCCAGTTGGTACCTCTCTATTTATTAGTATTTTGGGGCTGACTCAATTGATGCAATATGTTGATGATATTCAAGGAATGTTTATCGATTATTTTTGTGTTTTCTCATCTTGTTTTGGGTCCAAGCTAAGTTGTGGCCGACTACTGTGGATTCACATTGCATAA
>VDFB02373365.1:251406438-251469478 GCA_007258455.2 Sequoia sempervirens
TGTCAATAGATTTGCACCCTGTTGAATGCAATATTCAACAATCTACTGAAACATGGAAAGCTTCTTCAGATGTGGGTGATCTGAATGAAGAAGGAATCTCCAGAGTGAGCAGGTTCTCTGAATGATAAATCCTATTCTAAAACAACCTCTTAGGAAAGGGATAAAAGATTACTGAACATAAAAACCTATTTCTAATAGATGACCTTCAAAACCTAATAATGATTTAATGATGATTATGATCTCTTCCTCACAAACAACTTTCAGAAAGATGCAATATTTGACAACTTCTCATGAACAATTGATACATAAATAATTTGCAGGAAGACCTGACTTGAAGCACAACATGCAACCTATATTTTGAACTTTTTGCATTAAGAATTACAGTTTAAGGACAAAAAAAGGACTCTATAAATAGAAATCATAAGATAAAATCAAACTGAAACTGCAAAAGGACATAGAAATGAGAAGTAGGAATCTTGTCTTTATTCAACTGAAGGAGAATGCCATAATCTAAAACTGAGTACAAAAATGTGTTGACAAACTCCAAAATTGTGTCTGAGCAGGAACTCTGATCTAAACCGAGAAGGAGAGAAAAATACTAAGTCTTTCAAAACATAACTCTCCATAAACCCTAATCCGAGCTCATAAAAAATCTCAAGGAAAAGGCCTTCAAACTATCTCAAAAACTGCCTAAAAGCAGAATAAAAGTATACTGCTTTTATGATCACACTGTCAAGCCTCTAAAAATAGGCTGGATTTGCTTTAAAAGCTCAAAAAACACCTTATCTCTCCAAGATAGGTCACAAATCTGACCAAGAAGAAAAGTCAATAAAAATCTGCTAATAATAGCAAGAAATCACAAACAATTTATAAAAGATTGTTTTATGATTCTGCTTTACAGGATTGCAGATTTGCACAATTTTCTTTATTTTTTCAATTAAAGATTTAAAATCTTTTGCAAAAAACAAAGGCTCCTTATTTCTCCATTACAATATTCTGATTTTCTCACAAAATCATAAAAATAAAACACATTATTATCTTCCCTCATAACTTCAATTCTCATTGATTTCTCTAAAATCAATTAAAATTAGAACTCTAAAACATAATTGACCCTAAGTCATAAGATGTTCACAATTGATCTCCTTCAAATCAATTAAATAAATACTTAGGGTAAGACACACTTCATTCTCCCTAAAGCACTTATCAATCAATTTCTTCAAAAATAAATAAGTCTAAACCCTAGGCAAATAATGCATCACCCCTAGGCTTGACTTAGGCATATAAGTCTCTGCCACCCTCAAATGCATTAGAATTCAAACTTTGATAAATAAATCACAAGGATGCCTAACTCAAAATTCCCATGTGCTTTGATCGAATATTCTAGATGATCATTATGTTGATCAAATTAGGGCATGAGAAAATAATTCCAAACCCTAAAAATCATTTCATTTTGCACCTGTGAGTTTGAAGGAAAGAAGCTCTGTCTGGAAGAATAGCGCCTCCATGATTGTGTTGAAATTGAGCCTCATGTGCTTTAGTAAACTTCTCCATGCTCTTCAGTGGTCGAGCTTCAGTGGGTAAGCTTTATTTTGCTTTGTATTGAAGCTTCTTTTTCCTTCATTCTGGAATATTAGAAGACCTAAGGCCGCAACCTATCATGCTTCTCCTCTGACTTCTCTTTGCGCTTTGGCCTGATTTACCTTGGCCGATATAAGCTCGAGTTCAACTCAAAAGCTCTAAGAGAAAGCTTGTGGGTTATTGTTTTCTCCTACTGTCACAAAGGTGAGCTATTCACTCATAGCTTCATAGCTTCTATGGCTCCATATTTTAATACATTCAGGCCTTATGGCCGTGGCTGTACATACTCTAATACCATTATTTTTGTATTATCTGTGCTCACATTCACCATTGTTGTGCTCTATTTCCACTAGGAGAGCTTAGAACCTTGGCATTTGGAAGCTATCTGAAACTTCTAGCCATGGATAGAGTGCTCCTTTAGAGACATGGACTGGTAATTTCCTTTGCTAAACATTTGTTCTCCGGAGACTTAAAGATTTTCTTCTTTACTCATGAATTTCTGGCCAGATGTGTATTGTAGAAAGCATTTTATTTTAGTTTTGGGCTTGACCTAGAACATGAAACTCTTCTTTATGTCTTTTTGAGGATATATCTGCTTGTGGGTATCATGGGAAATAGAATAAAACTATCTTTTCTTTCTTCTAATGCTCAACCCAACTCAGGAAACTTGCATTTTTGTATTTTCTTGCTATCTCTTTTCGTGGGTATTGTGAAAATCGAATGAGAAATGCATTTCTTCCACTTTGAAGCTTGAAACAACATAGAAAAATTTCGCATTTTATGTCATTTGCTATTTTATACAAGAATTCACATGGGTTATTACTATAGTTGCTTTTTCTACATTTTGAAGCGAACCTTGAAAGTGGGTACTTGAGATTCAAGTGTATTCAGTTTATAAGCTTGGCATTCTGCACTTCATGAAAAGAAAGTATCCTCATTGCATCACTATAAAAAAAACACCACATGGCCACGACTGTTCATAATTTGAATAAGTCTTACCCAAATACCCAGCAGGAAACAAGGAAAATTGTCATTCATTTGAAACCCCAATTGTGTATTTGCTATTTGTTTTTAATCTTCCTTCAAAAATGAAAACTCATGATGAAAATAAAAAATATATGTGTTTATCTGTACTTAGTTAAATGACCCATATTAATCGATGCTCCATTTTGACATTTTTGTAGCTCTCCTAGATAGCTGCATAAAATCTGAGCTTGATTTATGATTGTTTCCTTTCGACAAAATCATCATTTCTTCTTGACACAGAATTTGTCTTTGATTGAAGTTGCAGACTATCTTCTTAATACATCAACCGCTCATTCTGAAAGTGTTCTCTAGGTATTAAAAATCTTGAGAAAACTCTACAATACCTTGAGCATGCTTCTGTGTTTGTCCATTATGAAGAGAGAGATCTCCAAGCTTGTATAACCTGATTTTGACAATTTTGTTCATGTGTACTTTGCTTGATGCTTGTAACTCTCTAAAAATAATTTGAATACACATCATACTTGATTGTTGTCTCCCACTAAACACTGATACATGATCCTGTTTGAAGCACCATCTCAACCAAAGTGAAATGGATGTCCTTCCTATAGCTTTTCGTTAACTAGTACTCTGTAGCTAGATACTGTATCACTGATGCCTACCATTTAAATATAAACCGAAACCTCTACCATATGTCTCTTTATGAAGAAAAGAACCATAAATTCATGAATGCTAGAATTATATATGATATTCGTATTGCTTAATATTGACTTCATGTTACTTTCCTTTGCACTCAGAACTATTCTCTTTTTGAATTTAATTCTGTAGAGTTCTTACTCAAGGTATAATCAATTCATTCTAAAAAAATTGAAAATTTCTTTTATGTGTTTAAAATGTATCGTTGAAACTGTGCACACTTGTCTGTACGATACCTTTTAACCATTCCAGTGTTTGTCTGTTGTGAAAAGAAGGACCTCTTAATGTATATTATCTCCATGCTTGTTCACTGTACGCACAACAATGTTCTTCTGACTTTCCTTAACCACAACACAACAAATTTTTCCTTCTACTCTTGGACTTCGTAGAGATTTAGATTGATCATTGCAACACCACAAACCACCTCTACTCACCAGCTCATATGCATAACTGACAACTCATAACCTCTTCTGGAAAGAAAATGCTTGCTCTTCCCTTATTATTCTGGAATGATCACTTTGTTATTGCAATTCATAATGTTGGATTTACTTATTAATCAACTGGAACTAGTGATTCATTCAACACTCGAGTGCACTACTTGTCCTTTGTACTCTTGGGCAACATGGTACACTTCATGCATTTTTATGTACCACTTATCAAATTGCTTTCAGAACTGGTCTCTTTCATGATGAGAATCAAAACAAACTGTTAAGGCATAATGTATGCTTGTTCACTATCCTTGACTGTGAAAAGAATGAATTGATGAACTGAAACTTGCATGACATATATGATTACGATCAACAAGATAACATAAAACATGAACTTTGCAACAATATCTGATGTAAATGTACTTAGCTGAATTCCTTAAGTGAACTAAATTCACTATTCACTTGTAGCCTTCAAAAAACAAACCTAATCGTTATGAATGCATAGTTGGTTTAGTTACTCGATGGATAACTCTATTTTTACTCCTTTAGTTGTATTTCATTTCTCTTGATGAACATGATAATGTATCTTTAAAATCATCCCATTTAATGAATAGGGCAGCATGTCGAGCTCTACCCTTGTGGGAGCCTATTTTTCTCCACATGCTTGGTCTTCGAATAATGTTCAGCTTTGTGATTTTACCTATACTTGCACAAGGAAGCAAACAATGTTAGCATAAAAAATAGAACATGATGATCATGATATTGTTAATTCTCCTCAACTGATTTCTTTTGTACTGCACTTAATTGATTGTTTCAGTGCATGGTTAATAGTAGGTTGTACTATTATGGGTGCCTCATATAGGTTACATCGTAATCAGAGCCACTGACACCCCTCTTTTCCTCTTACAGGTCGATAGAGCACAAGAAGACAAAGGTGCACCATTAGCATCAAACCGATAATCAGGCAATGATGATTATGTCGTCACTTATATGTTTTATTTTCTGCATCTTCAGTAGTGTAATGTGCTATTAGTGATGTATTGTAACAGTCACATCCACGACTTGTGTGGATTTTTGATTTCAATTCTTCCTTTTCATTTGAAAGGAAAATGCATTTAAATGCAATGTTGTAATATTTGATTCTTGAAATCAAAAGAAGCCTTGTAAATATGAGTTTTTTTATGAAATAAAAGAAAGCATCTCAAATGCTATTTTACTCATTGGTTCAATTCTGTATTTCTGTCATTCTGGAAATTGAAGGCACTCTGAAACTCTATTTCTTCTTTAAAATGTATAACTGTTACTCAATGAATAATGATAATAATGCGAAACAACATTTGAACTTAACTGCAATTCCACCTCATGATACATAACATTCAGCCAGCTCCACCAATTGAGCTGAGGCAAAAATTTGGTAACAATTACTAGTGTCATCCTCTGGTATTGCTTTTATGCTTCTTTCTATAGATGTTGTTTTGTTAGTTGATGTGTTGTATTTATTTTAGTGATGATGGGGAACTGATAAAGATTATGATAATATGTCTTGGTGCTTGGTTTTCAAGTGTTTTTGGGAAAATTTGAATAAAAGAGGAAACAATGTGGTTGAGAGGTGTTCTGGCATACAGAGTAGTGTTCTAGTTTTCTCCACATTTCTTTTTTGTTGAATGTCATCTTTTGTAGTTCAGATATATTGATATGAGGTGTTTGTACATGTCATATCCCAAGTTTCTTGGTCTAGATCATTGTGTAGAGAAATTTGTGTTCACCAGTGTGTGAATTGTGTATTGTAGTGGTGTCTAGGAGAAATGGTTTTGCTCCATATTTCTCCACAGTTTGGTTTCTAGTATTGCATATCTCAAAGTATTCTTATATTGCTAGTATCTATCTCTAATTTTAGTTGGTTGTGTTTTGGTGCTCAGTGAGGTTGGATTCAGGTGTTGTAGTGTGTGTAAGGTTATTTGGGTGCATAGGATGAGTATGTCCTTCTAGTTAAAGTTGTTGTGAAGGAATTTGTTGGATTTTAGTGTGTTTTGGAATATTCCAAAGTGTGTTAAATTTTTTGTGTGGTTTGCAAGTCATCTTTGGATCAAAGGAAGTGAGTACTTAATTTCTTAATGGTTTTGACATAGGTTCAACCGAAATTGGGTGTTTACACTAATTGAAGATATGCTTAGTTGTTTGTGAAAGAATGAAGTAGCATGTATGAGTGTATTTGGGTCTATGTTAAGGTATGTTGTGGTTCACCTTCATTCCTTTCTACCACAAGAATGCTTAGTGTTGAACTAATTTGAATTTGCACAATTGAGGTGCATAGTTGACCTTGCTAATTGTTTTCAAGGTTGAAGATGGTATAAATAAGTGTTGAGTTGATGGAGAATTAAATTTGTGAAGAGTGTGTTATGTGAGATGTAATGTGCAAATTTGTGAAGTGTAGTGTAAGCTTTAATGTGTTAGGCTACTAGAAGCAGTGAGTAGAAGGTGTCTACATTCTTCAGAGAGGTTGCAAATTTACTAGTGTTGGTGTGGTGGATATTTCTATTTATTGAGATGGATTTCTCATTGTAACAATCTTCTTTCTTCTTCTTTCTAATATGGCAGTGAGCCCTCTAGTAGTGAGCCTATTGTATTCAGTGTTGTAAATACTTTATATTGTGAGCTAATCCTCATCGTGGTTTTTCCCTTCTTGGTTTTTCCATGTAAATATGGTTTTCTTATGTGTTTGGATGTGTTTGCATTACTATTTTCCATGGTTACATTTTTCTAATGTGTGATAAGGCTTTAATGGTTGTTGAGGGTTTAAGAACTAATGAATATTTAAATATTAATGAGGGTTTTGATATTTTAATGTACAACTGATTCACCCCCTTGCAATCGTCTTCTACATTCAACAAAAACTTTATAGTTTAGTGTGTTTAGAAAGCTTTTTCCAAGTTACAATGCTCAATACACCCACAATAGAAAAAAAAAATTGACACAAAGTGAGCCCAATACAAAATATAAAAAAATTAGCCTTGTACTTACATAGTGTTCTTCAATACCTATCCAGTGCCTATTTTTTTCTAAAAATGGAGCTCCTAGATGAAAGTTATAGCTCGTTGAAGAAAAAGTAACAAACAAGTTCAACCTACAATATCTGAAAAAAATGGAAGATTTTATTCTCAATTCCTCTATGGATAGAAACTACTCATCTCCAACTTTTTGTTGATATCTCACTTTCCAAAATGGACACCATAGTGAAAAGTTATGATTTTTTGAAAAAAATGGATGAATTTATCCTATAGTAATGACCCTCCTAGAAAAATTAAAAAATTCCTAAAATGGATTTTTATATGAAAATGGGGTTTTTTGGGCCATCTAAATGCTATGGTAATATTCATTTGGGATATAAGTGCTCCAATAAAAAGTTGTTCACCAAATTTGAACTTCAAACCCTACTTTACAACTATATCATTTAGTGACCAAATTAAGTGAAACAAAAGCTAGATTTGACTTTCTTGGACATTGTAAACTTAATAGTGAGGTTATATTTGCACCAACATGGTCCAAAATGAACCTAAAATAAAAATCCACAAAGATAAAACCTAAAATCTAATATTTCTATCATTTTTTTTATTCTCCAAGTCATCATATGATGCAAGTAGAAGAGCATACTCAACTTTTCAAGATCTAACATAAAAATCTCAAACTCTGTAATGACCCATTCTAATTATTACTTAATTTTACTATTGCAAATGACATTATGAATATTTAATTTTAAAAATAAATAACTAAGAAGTTATTTTCAATCATAGACCATGATAGTCTTGAAAACATCCAAGGTTTCCTCTTGATGCTCACCTCCATTGGTGGATGAGAACATGGTTGAAGTGCTTTACCACCCAACCATGAAGCTTACGCTTCTTCGAAATTCTTCCAACTTGAAGAATACCTAACCCTGCACATAAATTTTAGCAAGAGAAAAATCTGCAAGGTGGAATTTGGTGCATGCCCAAACATAATATGCATCTCTATCTATGATTTAGAAAAAATGCAAGATCTATACTAGGAATCCAACAAAGAGTGTTATCAAAAATTCCATACATACATAATGGGATAATTGCTTGGCCAAGCATAAAAATTAAGTTGCAACAACAAATGATGGGTTTTGGATAAAGCAAAAGCCTATACTCTCTAAACTCTATTTTTCCACCTGACACGAAAGGTAACTTTCAACAACACAATTATCTCTTAGCAATTATCTACCCTCTACCAACATCTACCCTAAGGTGCTCTAGTCTACTTAGGTTTTGTTCTATTCAAACAAGAGAATATTCTTTACAGACATATATACAAAAAATTCAGTCTACTTATTTCCTCTACTTAAATAAAATCAGAAAAAAGATTCAAATGGAACTGATCAATACATTATTCATTCATTTCATACACATGTCACGTGATTACATTCAATCTAATTTAGTATTCATTTAAGAAAGAATTAAATAAGTAACAAAAGAAGGTATGTCACAAGTATATGTATGTACGTAGACGAAGGTCTATGTGCATACACATATATGTGCTAACTTAAGTTATTATTTTGTGCATACATTATAAAATAAAAACCATTATAACATATTGCTTCCATTCAAAATAATTTTATAGATTGACATATCATTTGTTAGTAATCCAAAATGTAAATTTTCCTTTCAATAAATGAGAATAGATCTATTTGAATGGTTCTTACATATTGATATGTTGTTTATAGCAAAACAAAGTTGCTTGTAGCAAAACAATGTTTTTTATAGCAAAACAGATGTTGTTTAAAGAAAAATGATGTTGTTTGTAGAAAAACGATGTTGTTTGTAGAAAAACGATGTTGTTTGTAGAAAAACGATGTTGTTTGTAGAAAAAAAATGCTTTTTGTAACAAAATAATGCTTTTTACAGCAAAATAAATGTTATTTATAGCAAAACAATGTTGTTTGTAGTAAAAAGGTGTTGTTTAAAGCTAAACAATGCTATTTATAGCAAAACAATGTTGTTTATAGCAAAAAAAATGCTATTTATAAAAAAATGATGTTCTTTGTAGAAGTTTGTAGTTTCAGTCTCAAGTTAACTAGTGCTTCATTTATTTGAGTCTCGTCCAGGGACCCTTAGCTATTCAATCCAATCATGGTCAAAGATTTGAAATGATATAAATTCCATTCTCATGTTTTTATTCAAAGATCTATCATTCTGAGAATGGTTGTATATAAATATGCATATAAAGAAAATAACCAAATGATTTTGATATTATTTCTTGCAATGTAATAAAACTTGAATGACATAATGGTCATTTAACAACAGTAATGTTTTACACATAAACTGGGATCAATCTTATTTTTGCTCAGGTTTTGAAGAACCCACATTCATTGATATAAACATATTTATGGCAATGTCATTCTATGGAATGACCAAAAGTTAATTAATTGTTTCTTAATATTTAGCAATATCAAGACCGTATCCTAAGCATTCCAATCCACGGCCTGGTTGTATTTTTTCAAAGGTTCTATCTAGGTTTCATTCATAGGGAATGATAATTTGACATACTTAACATGCAAACACAAGGATAGAATGATACTTCGTTCTGCCATCGTCCTCTATAGATGAGGCAACATGAAACAATAACAACAATGTGATGGTAAAAACACAGTAGTAAAGAATAATAATATTATCTTACAATAATGGAGCGACATAAGCCCCACCATCGCTTACTGTGAAGAGGAAAAAAATTACAACAATGATACCCATTGATCCAAGATCAAATTCAATGGTTCTTGCACCCATATGGTGTGGATAACCGATGGTATTCTATCATACAGAGTATGGTATAACATAAAATTTTAGTGAAGGATTTGCTACCTACCCTTAGAGGGGGTGATAACGATTTAAGAACAATTTCATTCCTAATTCACAAGCTATCATTTCCACTGATTAGTTGTGTGAATGGCTAAGCATTTCACATGCCAGAGATAATAAAAAATAGCGATAACATAAAACTCATAGGGTATAAAATATTTAGATTTCATGTTTTTAGCAAGGCATGCACAAAGCATGTACAACAAGGAATGGCCGACATGGCCTTTGCTTACAATAGAAGATGTAATAAATTCAATTGAAAGAATTGCATATAGAGATCATCAAACAGGAATCTTCAAAAATAACAAAACATACATTTCTTATGAATTAACTAAACTGGGAATGCAAACATTTTCAAAGTAATTCCATCGAATACCTTTGTTTTTTATGGATTTTCTCTCAGCTTTTTCCTCAGGAAATCATCAGACTAGCCATTCTCCTCCAATCTTTCTCGATGTGTTACCAAATTGGTAGCTTCCTACTTTTTTTCCCATGCGCTCCACTAAATAACCATTTCAAGTCATAATTGCCATTAATTTTTAGCCACCCCATACAGAAATTTGAATTTTTTTCCTTAAGTGAGAATGCAGGCCATGATTCATAAGATCTCCCTCATGATATTATTTGGAATTCTATCAATATGATTGTGGTAATTTTCATTCCAAATTTGATTTTTAAGGAATATATATATATAGGTGTGTGTGTATATGTGTATCTATGTGTGTGTGTGTGTGTGTGTGTTTGTATATATATGTTTATATGAACATATATCATTATTTAAATAAGAATGAAATTTTATTTTATTTCAAACAATAGTGTTTAAATGAAGGGGTTTTCTTATTCTTTAAATAAGTATTTTTGAAATACATATATTCATTATGTGCTAATTCATGCTATCATTTTCTTTTAAATTCTCAAAACATAAGATCAAGATAGACAATTAAATAAGAATTCACATGTATTTCATTTCAAAAGTCTACCTTTTTAATCATAGAATTATTTCAAATCAGATTAATATACTCTCCTATACGAATTTCAAATGCATTCATCATGCCATTTTATGGTGTGTGCACCCAAATTCCATCAAGCTTACCATTCTATCTAGCTAAACAATCCTACTTCAATCATGTTCTCGTCCTTCAACCTATTATCCTACAATTGCACACAATTGCACTTACACAATTGATCAGTAACGTTCAATCATGATAAAATATAAGATAGTTCAAAAGAGTACATGGTCAAAAGATGGTCAACTTCTTTCAAACATTTCATAAATATTGAATTTCCTCAATAATTCAAATCATATTATAAATTAAATGCAATAAAAATTGGGTTATGACATCCTTCCCCTCTTGGAAGAGACATCATCCCGATCATTATTTAATCAAAATTTAAGCATATATGTCTATTTTAACATCATATCATACTATTCCAACCCAAAAAAATTCAAACAAAATTATCAAAAGTCTCTTTCTAAGAAAGAAAGTGTGGGAAGGAGCATTCTATTTCTTCTGTATCCTCCCAAGTAGCATTATCTTCTGAATACTAGTCTCATTGGACCTTAAACTAAGCAATATCTTTGCTCTTCAACTTAACTCGACATTGCATCTATCCAATATTCTAATAGGCTCCACTAACACCACTCTTGGTCTTGTACCTACAAGGATTTCCAATCAAGAACATGAGCTACATTAGGATGATATGGCTTAAGCAAATAAAAATGAAATACATTATGAAGTCGAGCTAGAGCAGGTGGTAGAGCAAGTCTATAAGCAATTGGGTTGATCACTTCCAAGACTTCAAATGGACCCACATATCTCAGGACCAACTTGGAAGAATTTCCAAAAGCAATGGAACTTTATGAGGCCTAACTCTTAAGAATACTTTATCCCTACCACAAACTGTCTAAGAGTTTTATTCTTGTTGAAATAACTCTTATGTTTGTCTCCCACCTCCTTCAGTTAGCCCTTAATAACTCTCATTTTTTCTTCCATCTTCTTAAGCATTTCAGGTCCTACTATGATATTTTCTTCCAATCTATCCCAACTGATGGGTGTACAACACTTCCACCCATAAAGAGCTTCAAATGGTTCCATACCTATGGATGTGTGATAAGAGTTATTGTAAGAAAACTCTACTAATGTTAAGTATTCTTCCCACTTATATTGTTGGTCCATGTAGTACATTCAGAGGATATCTTTGACTACCTAATTCACCCTCTTTCTCTACCTATCAGTCTGAGGATGATAAGTCAAGCTAACATTTAACTTGGTTCCCAATGCAACATTCAAGGTCATCCAAAATTTTGAGGTCATTCTGGTGTCTCTATCAGAAATAATAGTCTCTCATACTCCATGTAAGTGAAAGATCTCCTAGAAAAATTTCTTGTCCAGGGTCAATGATCCATCCTTAAGGTTTCTTGGAATGAAGTGTGCCACCCTAGTCAACTTATTGATCACAACCAAGATAACATCATGTCAATTCTTGCTCAAAGGTAACCCTTGTACAAGGTCCATACTAATCACCTTTTTTTATACTCAGGTATGTCATGAGGATACAATAGCCTCGCTAGATGTGCATGCTCAACCTTGACTCACTAGCACTCTAAGCATCTGGCTACATAATCTACTACATCATTCTTGAGTTTAGGCCAAAAGTACAATTTTTTTAATTCTATGATAATCTTGGATACTCTAGGGTGTCCTAAATAAGGTGCTTTATGAACCTATTCTAAAACTAGCTTCCTCAGTTCTCCAAAGTCTAGAATATACATTATTCTCTAGTATCTCAAAATGCCATCCAGTTTGATCTTATACCCATCAAACTAATGATCTGACAGATTCTCTGGTAGGGCGCACTTCACTCTTCTGTAGTGCTCATCCCCTTGAAAATGTTGTATCACCTATTGTCTCAAATTAGGCCTTGTTGATATCATGGCTTCCAGATGTATTTTCCTACTAAGAGCATCAACCACTCTATTCTCTTTTCCTTTTATATTCTCAATTTTGAATTCATACTCACTAAGGAATTTGAACCACCTTCTTTGTTGGCATTAAGGTTTGGTTGAGTAAAAATGTATCTCAATCCCAAATGTTTTGTCTTGAGCTCAAATGGTTTTCCCAAGAGATAATGCCTCCACATTTGCAAGGCATGAACTATTGCAGCCAACTCTAAATCATGTGGTGCATAATTCACCTCATGTTGTTTAAGCTTCCTCAATTCATATTACACTACCACTTGTCCATCATGCATTAGCACTACTCCCAATCCCTCTCCTGAAGCATATGTGATTACAATGAATCTTTCATTAGGATCAAGGATGGTCAGCACTAGTGTTGTCATGAGCCTCTTGTTGGGATGCATTTTCACACTTCTCGGTCCATTCAAATTGTGTTCCTTTTCTTTGGAGTGTCGTGATTGGGGACACAATTTGGGAGAACCCTTGCACAAATTTTATATAATATCCTATGACTCCCATGAAGATATGGAATTCTGACACATTTTGAGGCATTGGCCATTCCATGATCACCTTGATCTTCTTAGGGTCTATAGAGACTCCCTCGGCTGAAATAATATGGCCTAGATAGTGCACCCTATCTTGATAAAATGAGCATTTGGATAGCTTCCCAAATATTTTCTTTTCTCTTAGCTGATGTAAAACTATCCTCAAGTGCCTATCATGCTCTTAAACAAACTTTGAGTAAACTAGGATTTCATCAATGACAATCAAAATAAAGTCATACAAACAGTCTCTAAACACACTATTCATGAGGTTCATGAAAGCTACTGGTGCATTGGTCAAACCAAAAGGTACCACCATGAACTCATAATTTCCATACTGAGTTCAAAAATCAATCTTTGAAATATCTTCTTCCTTTAATCTCAACTGATGGTATCTTGACCTGAGATCAATTTTGGAGAACACTGTCACTCGCTTCATCTGGTCAAAAAACTCATTGATCCTTGGAAGTGGATATTGATTCATGATTATTTCCTTGTTCAACATCTAATAGTCTATACATAGATGCAAGATCCCATCCTTCTTTTTCACAAAGATAACTAGTGCTCCCCAAGGAGACATGTTGGGTCTTATGAGCCCTTTGTTCAAAAATTCCATTAACTAGGCCTTCAACTCATAGAGTTCGATGGTATTCATCTGATATGGTGCTTTGGATTGAGGCTCAGCTCCTAGTACAAGGTCAATAGAGAATTCAAATTCTTGTTTTGTAGGTAACTCTGTGAGTTCATCAAGGAATACATCTCAAAACTCCTTGACAATAGGGTAGGCATCTAAATACGGTTCCTTGTTGTCAAGGTTACTAATATGCATAGCATATAGAGTACATCCCTTTCGACAAGCCTTTTTGAGTTGCATATTAGAGATCTATCTAATCTCTAAGGGTATGTGCATTCCACAAATCTCAATTGGGTTCCCATAATCGTCCAAAAAATTAACTACCCTATCCTCATAGTTCACTATAGACTTATGCTTAGTTAACCAATTTATTTCCAAAATTACATTGTATGAGCCTAAAGGTGCCACATATAGGTTGACATGGATTTGGAAATTTGGAAGTTATAACTCGCTGCACAAAAGAGATAGGTATCCACCCTCCACTCTTCTTGATTTCCATACTCTACTTGGTATGTTTTCTAACCCACTACCACTCGTCTCTTGCCTAGTGGTCACCATGCTGACTCACACCTGTCCTGCATCACATTTCACGTCTATCATAACTTAACATTGGGTTCTATGAGTAAATATTTTTATTCTACATAACATTACATACACATGCATATATCACTCATTCATTAAAGACATACACATTGATGCATAGTAGACATATTTTGGAGTTCTTCGTTTGAACACACCAAAAATAACATCTTGATTTATTTATATTAGGTGTGGGTCAATATACCCTTATTTATAAAATCTTCTTGTTACATTAATTAGTTTTCTTGTTCTCAAAGAGAGCAACATCCTTGAGGTCCTTGGCATAATTTACATCTATTTTCTCAGAAGAGGAGAGTTGAGCACGTAGGCTCTCCTTTTCCTCCTTAGTTAATAAGGGTGCATTTGGTCCAAAACCTAGGGGCCAATCTATGATTACAGCAAGCTTCTTATAAATCTTAGGAGTTTTCTTCGACTACTCAATATTCTAGCCCCTCTCTAGCTTAAGTCGAGTGAGGGCTTGAACTAGAGTCTCATCATCGAGAATCTTTGGATAAACCTCAATCTTGGTGTTTTTTTCCAATATGACTTTCTAGTTCGAGGTCCTTGCAGTCTTCCCTTTTTTTCATCCTAACTTAGACCTTCCCATATCTGCATTCAACCCAAGTTTGGTCAATTCTCAGGACAACTCAATTTGTTCAAGGGTCAACTATCCCCTAGTCATGGCTATTGTGGACTCCAAAAGGCCTAGAGTTGAACCCTAAGCTCTGATACCAAATGTAATGACCCATTCTAATTATTACTTAATTTTATTATTGTAAATGACATTATGAATATTTAATTTTAAAAAGACATAACTAAACATCTATTTTCAATCATAGCAATACATATCTAATTAAAATGAGCCAAATATATATATATATATATATATATATATTCAATTTCAATGTCAATTACAATATCCAAGTTGACTTGGCTCATAGGGCCACAAAGTCAATAAAATATATAAATTTTACATCAAGGTTACATCATAGACCATGATAGTCTTGAAAAAATCCAAGGTTTCCTCTTGATGCTTTCCTCCACTAGTGGATGAGAACATGGTTGAAGTGCTTTACTGGTCAACCACAAAGCTTACGCTTCCCCAAAATTCTTCCAACTTGAAGAATACCCAACCTTGCACGAAAATTTTAGCAAGAGAACAATATAAAAGGTGGAATCTAATGTGTGCCAAACATCAACATGCATCTCTATCTATGATTTAGAAAAAAATGTAAGATCTATGCTAGGAATGGTAGAGAATGTTATCACAAAGTTCATACATGCATAATGGGCTAATTGCTTGGACAAGCATAAAAATTAAGTTGCAACAACAAACAATAGGTTTTGGATAAAGCAAAAACCTATACTCTTTGAACTCCATTTAAGCACCTGTCCTGGAAGGTAACTTTCAACAACACAATTATCTCTTAGCAACTATCTACCCTTTAGCAGCATCTACCCTAAGGTACTCTAGTCTACTTAGGTGTTTCTATTCTATTCAAATAAGAGAATATTATTTACACACGTATCTACAAAAAAGTAATTTAGAATACTTATTTCCTCAACTTAAATAAAATTAGAAAAATTATTCAGATGGAATTGATCAATACATTATCCATTCATTTCATACACGTCACATGATTACATTCACATTAATTTTGTATTCATTTAAGAAATAATTAAATAAGTAACAAAAGAAGGTATGTCACAAGTATGTGTATGTACATAGACAAAGGTCTATGTGCATATGCATATATGTGCCAACTTAAGTTATCATTTTATGCATACAATCTGAAATAAAAACCATTATAATAGATTGCTTCCATTCAAAATAATTTTACAGAGTGACATATTGTTTGTTAGTAATACACGATATGAATTTTCCTTTCAAGAAATGAGAACAGATCTCTTTGAATGGTTCTTACATACTAATATGTTGTTTATAGCAAAAAAAAGTTGTTTGTAGTATTTAAACAATGTTGTTTATAGAAAAACAAATGTTGTTTATAGCAAAATGATGTTGTTTGTACCAAACCAATACTTTTTGTAGCAAAACAATGTTTTTTGTAGCAAAACAATGTTGTTTATTGCAAAAAAAAATTGTTTATAGCAAAATGATGTTGTTTTGTAGCAAAACAATGTTGTTTATAGCTAAATGATGTTGTTTGTAGCAAAACAATACTATTTGTAGCAAAACAATACTATTTGTAGCAAAACAATACTGTTTGTAGCAAAACAATATTGTTTGTAGCAAAACAATGTTGTTTATAGTAGAACAAATGCTCTTTATAGAAAAAAAATGTTGTATGTAGAAGTTTGCAATTTCAGTTTCAAGTTAACCAATGCTTCATTTATTCAAGTCTCGTCCAGAGACCCAATCATGGTCAAAGATCTAAAATGACAACTTTTATTCTCATTTTTTTATTCAAAGCTCTAGCAATCTGAGAACGGTTTTATATAAATATACATATAAAGAAAATAACCAAATGATTTTGATATTGTTTCTTGCAAGGTAATAAAACTCAAATGACATACTAGTCATTTAGCAATAGTAATATTTTACACATAAATTGGCATCAGTCTTATTTTTCCTCATGTTTTGAAGAACCCACATTCATTGATATAAACATATTTGTGGCATTGTCGTTCTATGGAATGACCAACAGTCGGTTGATTTTTGCTTAATATTTAACAGTATCAAGGTTATATCCTAAGCATGTAAATCCATGGCTTGGTTGCATTTGTTCAAAGGGTTGATCTGGGTCTCGTTCATAGGGAAAAATAATTTTCCATAATTAACATGCAAACACAAGGAAATAACAATACTTCATTCTTTCATTGTCCTCTATAGACAAGGTGACATGAAACAATAATGACACTGTGACATAGTAAAAACACAACAACAAGGAATAATATCATTTTACAATAATGGAGTGGCATAAGCCCCACCATCACTTATTGCGAAGAGGCGTCAAAATTATAGCAATGATACCCATTGATCCAAGAACAAAGGCAATAGTTCTTGCACCCACATGGTGCAGCTAACCGATGAGATTCTATCATAAAAAATATGGTATAACATAAGATTTCAGTGAAGGATTTGTTTCCTACCCTTAGAGGGGGTGATAACGATTTAAGAATCATTTCTTTCCTAATTCGCAGGCTATCAGTTCCACCAATTAGTCGTGTCAATGGCTAATAATTTCACATGCAAGAGATAATAAAAAGTGGCGATAACATAAAACTCATAGAGTATAATTTGTTTAGCTTTCATGTTGTTAGTGAGGCATGCACAGAGCATGTACAACAAGGAATGGCCAACATGGCCTTTGCATACAATAGAAGATCTAATAAATCCAATCAAAAGAATTGCATATAGAGATCAATGAATAGTATTACTATGATTCAATAGAATCATTGAAAAAAAAACATACATTGCTTATGAATTGACTAAACTTGTAATGCAAACATTTTCAAAGTAATTACATCAAATACCTTTGATTTTGTAGATTTTCTCTCCAAATTTTCCTCAGGAAATCGTTGAACTAGCCATTCTCCTCTAGTCTTGCCCAATGTTGTGTTACCAAAATGGTAGCTTCCTACTTTTTTTCCCATGCGCTCCACTAAAGAGTTGTTTCAAGTCATAATTTCAATTAATTTTTAGCTGCCCCATATAGAAATTTGAATATTTTTCCTTAAATCAGAATGCGGCCCATGATTCATAAGATCTCCCCCATGATATTATTTCAAATTCTATCAATATTATTGTGGTGATTTGGATTTCAAATTCAATATATATATGTGTGTGTGTGTGTGTGCGCACACATTTGTACGTTCTTATATGTGTGTGTGTGTATGTGTGTTTGTATATATATGTTTATATATACATCATATCATTATTTAAATAAAAATAGAATTTTTTATTTATTTCAAACAATAATGTTTAAATGAAGGGGTTTTCTTATTCTTTAATAAATAATTCTTTTCAAAATGCATACATTCATTTATGTGCCAAGTCATGCTATCATTTTCTTTTAAATTCTCAAAACACAAGATCAAGATAGAAAATTAAATAAGAATTCACATGTATTTCATTTCATAAGTCTACCTTTTTAATCATAGAATCATTTCAAATATGATTAATATTATCCTATATGAATTTAAAATGCAGTCATCATGCCATTTTGTGGTGTGTGCACCCAGATTTCATGAAGCTTATAGTTCAATCCAACTAAATGATCCTACTTCAACCGTGTTCTCGTCCTTCAACCTATTTTCCTATAATTGCACACACTTGCACTTACACAGTTCATCAGTAACGTTCAATCATGATAAAATATAATATAGTTAAAATGATCACATGGTCAAAATATGGTCAACTTCTTTGAAACATTTCATAAATATCAAATTTTCATTCAACACATTGAATTTCCTTAATAATTCAATTTATCTTATTATAAATTAAATGCAATAAAAATTGGGTTATGACAAACTCTCAATTAGGAATCTATGAACTCAAAATTATCAAAACAAAATCTCTAATATCATGTTATAAATCTAAAATATATTGACAACTTAATGAACTTTATAAGAGAAAATCTAAGCTACATAAACTGGAAAAACATAAACAATACAAACAAGTGACTTTGAGAGATATGCAATGTTCGAATGATATAAATATATTAAGAGCTTCCAAGTTGCCAAATACAAGCTAGGTTTTTATTTTATATAGAAATGAGATGGAGATGTAGGTGGAAAATTAACCAATAGGAAGTAACAACCAATATTAAAAAAAGTGATGAAAATAGTAAATGCTCCACCCTTTAAGGATGGAGACACCTCATCACCTTATCTCCTAGTTATTAAATAATAAACTCACTTTATTATCCTAGTAAGAAAGCTTAATAAAATTGTGAAAAATCTATGACTAAGAGAAAATAAATTAACCCGCTAAGAAAATAAAAACTTATACTAACAAATTGAAATCAATATATTTAAAGCTTATAAAGCTACGACATGTGACTTGTAGCATTGTAATAGGTATTCAATAACTTTTTGTAGTCATCTTTCCACATTGTTATGGATGGCATGCATCCTAACCCCTCTCATTCACCAAAATATGATCCAATTACTATTCATTAACCCTAAATAACAATAAAACATGGCACTCGGTTTAGTTTCGTGAAGCAAGGAAACATGGATGCAAATTTTCTTAAAGAAGAAATTTATGTCTAAGGGAAAGGTAGATAAGTAAAAATTAAGGGTGGTTACAAAGGTTTACTCATAGGTAGAGGGAATATATTTTGGTGATATCATTTCTCTAGTTGCAAAACTTATATCCACTAGATTTATTTTATGTTTTGACACTAAATTTTTCCTTGAGTTGAGAAAATGGATGTGTAGAAAAATTTCTTACCTATAGATATGGATGATATCTACATGACATAACTAAATCACTACATGATAAATAATAAGGAGAAAATATTTTAAAGTTAAATAAATCTTTTTATGGTCTTAAAAAAACCTTGAATGTACTATCAAAAGTTTGATTCTCATGTTTTATGATTAGGATTTGTTAGGTCCAAATTAGATTAGTATGTTTATTATAATTAGGGTGGTGATTATTTTAATGTTCACTTTGTATGTGGGTGACATGTTGATTGGTAATAATAAGGATATAAAATCTTAGCTTTTATTATAGTTAACTATTAGGGATTTGAGAACTTCTAATTTTATCTTTTGAATGAACATTAGAAGATCTTGATAGAGATAACATAAAACTTTGGTTAAGTCAAATGAAGTATGATGGATCTATTTTTTAGTGTTTCAACATTGATATTTGTAAACCAATGAGTATTCTTATTCATGTGTTAAGAAATATTTTAATTAAGGTCCTTCTTGTAAGGAAGCTAAGGTAATGGAACAACTTCCTACACTAATCTTGAGGAGAATAATGCAAAAAACTTATAGATCTTTATAATTACAAAAACTTAAACAAAAATAAACATAAATTTCATGCATACCATAACATAATTATTCATGTGGGGAAAACCCTTTCTAAAGAAAAACCCCACACTCCAAAAGATGCCCAATATATTATTCAGAAATCACAAAGATTATAGTATACTTACAGAGCAAGCTTCTCATAGGAGTATCATCAACCATAGATCCAAAGGCAACATGACTACTATCAAACTCTTAGAATACATCACAACACACAATTGTAATACAATTCCCCCATAAAATAAGGTTTCCTTCTAAGGCAAGTCAAGCTAATAAAATATCAGTCATTATATTTGAAACATAATGATGAACGATCTAGATTTACAATAACAAAATACAAATAAAATTTTCCTTTTGAGAACACTTCCCCTAAGCCCCCGTTGGGGTGCACTGCCCCCAGACCCACAATCAGGGGGATGATCCCTTGGGACCCCTTGAGAGGGAGACCCACCCACACCCCCCATTTTCATCGAATAAATAGTACCTTATGTATCAATAGTAACTTATTTAATTGCAAGGTCAAGAGAAATTTTCCCAATAAATCTCCCACTTGTCAAACACCTTGCAAATACAATGAGAGGGTGTATAAACATCATCTCTTAATTACTAAGGGCTGAAAGGCCTATATTTTTTTAACACCATTTAAACTTCTCTATGCTCATAGGCTTGGTTACGAATCAACAACATTCATCAAATTCACTACCTTAACCAACTTCACCCTACCATCTTTGACCATATATCTCTAACAAAATGATATTGTACATCAACGTGCTTGTTCTTGGCATGAAATTTTGGGTTCTTAGCTAGACATATCACACTCTAACTATTGTAATAAATTTTCATTGCACCTTGTTTAATTCCAATATCTAAACACAGTCTCTTAAGCCAAATTAATTCTTTACAAGCATGAGTAGTTGTCATATACTCTGCTTTAGTAGTGGACGAAGCAACCACAACTTGTCACTTACTCATCCAACTAATTGCATAACCAAATGAATTATACACATAAGCATTGGCGTATATTCTACTATCAACATCACCTCCCAATTATGAATCCACATAACCATGAATATCAAGGGAAATCTTGTCTTCAATCATATTACTATGATAACACAAGGAATAATTTAAGGTACGATGCAAATATATAAATACTCTTTTAAATACATCCCAATGAACTGTACCAAGATTAGATATACATCTAGAAATAACTCCCACTACTTGGGAAATGTCTAGTCTTATACAAACCATAACGTGCATCAAACTTCTAACTGCACTTTGGTAAGGCACTCTGCTCATGTCTTCCATCTTTGATGGAGATGTTGGACAATTTAAAATAGATAACTTTGTTCCATTTGAAATAGGAACACACAATGGTCTACAATAATGCTTATCAAACTTCTGTAAAATTGAATTGACATACTTACTTTGGCCAAGCCATAGTTTTTTGTTCACTCTATCTCTTTTTATTTCCATCCCAAGAATTTTTTTAGCTACACCAAGATCTTTGATTTCAAATTTAGCAGCAAGCTGAGATTTCAGTTCTAAAATCATGCATTTCCCTCTACCAATAAATAACATATCATCAACATATAATGAAATGAACAAGAAATTATCACCATCACTTTTATAATAAACACAATTATTTGATTTAGAATTCTCAAATCCCAAACTCAATACATATGTATTAAATTTTTGGTATCACATCCTAGGGCTTTTTTTTAAACCATACAAATATTTCTTCAATCTGCAAACTAATTTACTTTTACCTTTCACCATGTAGTGCTATAGTGGTATCATATAAATATCCTCCTCCAAGTCACCATGAAGGAAATTAGTTTTCACACCCATTTTCTGAACCTCTATAGCATGAGTAGTAACAAAAAGAAAAAATCTAATGGATGCCATTTTTTCAATAGGAGAAAATATCTCACCATAATCAACACCCTCAACTTGAGGGTAGCCTTTTGTAACTAACGTTGCTTTGTACTTCTCAATACCTCCATTTGAACCAATATTTTTCTTAAACACCCATTTGCAACCAATAGGTTTTCATTCTTTAGGAAATGGTACAAGATCCCATTTATCATTCTTTTTCAAAGCTACCATTTCTTCATCCATAGCAATCTTCCAAGATTCTACATCATTCATACCTAATGCCTCTTCTACCAATCTTGGTCCATCCATGTTAGTATTCAAAGAAAAAATACGTCTCCAATCATCAGGTGGCTTTCTATGCCTTGTAGACCTATGAACAAGCTGAGTTGGAGGTTTTGTCTCCTCTTCTAAATATTTAGAGCTAGATGAGCTCTCCTCAACTTCTTGTCTATCCATGGGCCTCAATTCAACTTTCTCAGGTGTAGAAGCAAATTGAATCGCATCTGCCTATTTACTTTGTTCTAGATGCAATGTAACAAAATAAGGCTTAGTTTATCTAAAAATAAAACTTATAGTATATATTACCTTTTGTGCAATTGGATCCCAAAGCTTGTATCGTTTCACATCATATTTGTCTCTGAACAATGAAGATACATTTCACAACATTGTTCTCCAAATCTATTTGCTTCTCCTTTGGCACATGTGCATATGCCTCGCAACCAAAAAATCTAAGATGTATTAATGAAGTCTTATGGTCTTACCATGCCTCTATAGGTGTCTTATCAACAATATTTGATGTAGGAGACCTATTAATCAGGTAACAAGCAATGACAACAACTTCATCCCAAAACATTTGCTCTAGACTAGTACCACTCAACATACTCCCAACCTTCTTCATTAGTGTCTTGTTCATTATTTTTGCAACTCTATTCTACTATGGAGAATACAAAGTTTTATTTTTTCTATGAATACCACAATCTTTACATAATCTGTCAAAATTATTAGAGAAAAAATCATCATGATGCAAGAGCATCCATGGCTATGTGCAATTTTATCATGGTTTGAAGGTTAAAATTCTGATTCAATTTTGAAATTTTGATTTTGAGATAGATTATTTGGTGGGAAATAATTTTGGAATGATTAATTTCATTTATCCTTGTGTGAAGTGATCAAAAAGCATGAAAAGCATTGACAAGGTGAAAAAGCAGGGTAATAATGCAATTTTGATTTTCCAATTTTTAAACTCTTGAAAATGAATTCATAAGGTGTGGAAATTGAATAGAACATTTTTTTTAAATTCATTTCAAAAATCCCTAAAAATTAGGGATTGGGGGAATTGGATGCCAAGGTTAGCCAATCTTGGATTTTGGCCTTTTCGGGTGAAAATGGTCAAACCAATTGTTGTTGGGAGTTATGATTTTGATTGGTTAGATTTTAATTTTTTAATTTTTATATTTTTGGTGGGAATTAATGATGTATCTCAGAAGTAGTCATGATTTTTTGGAGAATAAGGAAAAATGAATGCGAAAACATTCATGGAAATGGTGAAAAATCTCGAAAAGGTCATTTTCTAAGTGGAGTTTTTGAAGAAAACAAGAAAATTCATAGAAGAAGGTGTGGAATTCATGGAGGAGGTTATTTTAAGGTTTTATTTCAGGCTTGGTACTTTTCTACCACAGCCCATATCAATTCCAAATTGTAAGAGACTAATTTGAGAAGCTATAGGAGGATTCTAGGTGCTAGAGAATGCATTGTTTAGCATAAGCTCTCACTATTTGAGCTTGAAATCTTGTTGTGGTAATTTTATGAAATTTTAATGAATTAATTTTATTTTTATCTGTTATTATCATTCACTATTGACTTATTTATTGATGTAATCCATCATTCCTTTTTTTGTAAATAAGAGTGCATATGTGCAGATCCAAATTTCTAAATTTTAGAGCATTGTTGCCAATTGTTTTAATAAATGTTTGTGGGGATTTTAAAATGGTTTTAAGGTAGTTTTTGAAGGTTTTAGAAGCCCTTAAATTAGTTGTATTAGAGCTAGAAGATTATGAGTGTGCAAGCAGATTCGCCAAAAGGAGGTAGTTTGCACCAGGATTGAGATTGTGGGTATTTCAAAAAATGTATGGAAGAGGAGCCCAATGTGGTAGGGGCAGAGATAGAAGAAGAATGGAAAAAAAATTCCATGGAGATGAATTTAGATCCTTGAGAAGGCAAGTGGAGACACTCCAAGAAAAGATAAGAAGAGGGTTTGCACAAAGAAGAGAACCAGAGAGATGAAGAAGAAGCCTCAGAGAATGCCAACTTGACAAGTGGGCAAAGAGATGCAGCTACAGCAATTGCAAATGACCCATTGCTGAGAGCCCTTTAAAAGATTGGAAAGATGCCAAAGATTTATGTTCCTACATTCAATGGAAATTTGAATCCAAAGGAATTGATAGATTGTATTAATGATATGGAGGAGTATTTTGAATTCGAGGAAATTTAGGATCCTAATAGAGCAAGGTTTGCAAAAACCAAATTAAAGGGTCATGCTTCCATTTGGTGGAGAGAGATTCATATGGAAAGAGGAAGAAAGGGGAAGGATAAAATAACAAAATGGGACAAAATGATTGAGAAAATGAAAATAAAATTCATTCTAGTAGACTATGAGTTGGATTTTCTCAAGAAGATGCAAGCACTGAAGAAAGGAACAAAGATAGTAAAGGAATAAACTAAAGAGTTTCATTGGATTTTCGTTAGAATGGGACATGATAAAGAAACTAAGTACAAGGTTGCAAGGTATATTAATTGTTAAGCTCAAGCATTCAAGAAGATATGACCTTGGTGAGAGTTTTGATAATGGAAGATGCATATCAAATTGCCTTGAAGATTAAAGAAAGAATGAACAAGAGATTTGAAAATAAGAAAAGAGGAATGATAAAAATAGTGTGAAGAATTATAAAGAAAAATAATTAGAATGGAGACACTAAGGACAACAAGGAAGAAAGAGGGGAGAGTTAAAATCAGACCCATGATCAAGGTTTCAGGGGAAGAGGAAGATCAGGTAGAGAATTTGGAAGAGGAAATTATAATTAACTTGTTTCAAATGTGGAGAAGAGGGTCACAAATCATATGAGTGTCCTCATGAAGAAATACCAAGAAGAAGGTTAGAACATTAGAATAGGGCAAAAAATTTGAATAGAGAAGATACAGGATCATCACATTCTGAAGAAGCAAAATATGGTGAAACTTTAATGGCTAGGGGAACACTATCAAATGAAGATGATAAATCCATTCAAAAGAAAAGTTTGTTTAGGAAAAGATGCAAGTGTGAAGGAAATGCATGAAATGCCATTATTGATAGTGGAAGCACATAGAATTTAGTGTCTAATGAAATGGTAAGAAAATTACAACTAGAAAGGAAGAAGCACCCAAATCCATATCAGATAGCATGGGTACAAGATGACAAGAATATTTTGATCAACGAAAAATGTGAGGTAAAATTTAAGAAAGGAGGCTATTATGATGAATTTTTATGTAATATTGTCTCAATGGATGCTTGCATATTCTTCTAGGAAGACCTTGGTAGTTTGACAGAAAGGTGATGCATTATGATTATGCCAACACATACACGTTGATGAAGGATGGAGTGAAACACAAATTGAAGCCATTGAAAGAAAAAATGGGTAAGGTTCACATCAATGCAAGGTCTTTTTTGGTTGATGAAATCAAACTTTTAGATGGTTTGAATCATGAATATATTGTCTTTGATAATACTAAATGTGAAGAAGATGAGAAAGGTGAATTGTTGACTCAGATTGAGGAAAAGATCTCAAGTGGAATGAAGGTTGCAGCAGAGGGTAAGGTAAAATATGATTTATTTGTTTCCTTTGATGAGAAAGAGAGTGAAGGAATAGAATTTTTTTTGCAGAAAAAATAAATTTTAATAAAATTGGATTGCAAGAGTTCAGTGAAAATGTTAATGAAGAGTTTTCCAAAAAATCCTTGCTTGAGAATTGTGGAGATAAATTTTTTTTGATTACTAATCATGATTCTTTGTCAAGTAATATGGAAATTAAGTCTTTTGATGATAGTACTAACACTATTTTGAGTGAAGGAAGACAAGTTGCAACAATATCATGCCTTTCAGAAGGTGTTGAAATAGTGGAATTTCATGAAGGAAACATAGTTGGAGGTGGAAAAGGTGGGACAGAAAATGAGGTAAGAAAATACATTTTTTTTGTAGAATAAGAAGGTATAATTTTAATTGTTAGTTCTAATTTTGATGACGTATATTGGTGGGACAATAGATTTGATGCTTTGAATCACATGATGGGTAGTAGAAGAAGGATGAAGCATGGTAATGTTGTAAGTTTGCATAAAGTGGTGCATAGAAATATTTCAGTGGACAAGGAAATGAGGTGGATCCAAGATAGACATAAGGTCTACATTTTTTTCTAAATGCAAATCACAAAAAAATTATTTCTACCGTGGGTGTTTGATGTAAGAGCATCCATGGCTATGTGCAATCTTGTAGTGGTTTGAAGGTTAAAATTTTGTTTCAATTTTGAAATGGATTATTTGGTGGGAAATAATGTTGGAATGATTAATTTAATTTTTCCTTGTGTGAAGTGATCAAAAAGCATGAAAAGCATTGACAAGGTGAAAAAGTAGGGTAATAATGCAATTTTGATTTTCCAATTTTTAAACTCTTGAAAATGAATTCATAAGGTGTGTAAATTGAATAAAATAATTTTTTAAAATTAATTTCAAAAATCCCTAAAAATTAGGAACTGGGGGAAGTGGACGCCAAGATTAGCCAATCTTGGATTTTGGCCTTTTCGGGTGAAACTATTCAAACCAATGGTTGTTGGGAGTTATGATTTTGATTGGTTGGATTTTAATGTTTTTATTTTTAGTTTATTGGTGATAATTAATGGTGTAGCTCAGAATTAGTCGTGAGTTTTTGGAGAAGAAGGAAAAATGAATGTGAAAACATTCATGGAAATGGTGAAAAATCTTGAAAAGGAGGTCATTTCCTGAGTGGAGTTTTTGAAGAAAATAAGAAAAGTCATAGAAGGTGTGGCATTCATGGAGGAGGTTGTTTGAAGGTTTTATTGTAGGTTTGGGAATGTTCTACCACATCCCATATCAATTCTAGATTGTAAGAGGCAATTTTGAGAAGCTACAGGAGGATTCTAGGTGTTGGAGAATGCATCGATTGGCATAAGCTCTCACTATTTGAGCTTGAAACCTTGTTGTGGTAATTTCATGAAATTTCAATGAATGAATTTGATTTTTAGTTTTTGTTATCAGTCCCTCTTGACTGATTTATTGATGTAATCCTTCATTTTTTTTTGCAAATAAGTGTGCATATGTGCAGGTCTGAATTTCTGAATTTTAGAGCATTGTTGCCAATTGTTTGAATAAATGTTTGTGGGGATTTCAAAATAGCTTTAAGATAGTTTTGAAGGTTGTTTCAGCCCTTACATTACATCACCATTATTATTCCTCAAAAATTTTATTTTATTTCCAGTTTGTAGCTCAACCATTGCTTTAAATTCTTTAAATCAACTAAAAACTTTAGATTTAGTCTTTAAAAAGTAATCCTTCTACTATAATCATCAATAAATGAAACATAGTATTTGGATTCATAAATTGAAGGAACATATACAAGGAAAAAGAAATCAAAATTAATAAGATCCAATACACCATAATATTTATGAGAACTCAAGTAAAAATAAACATGGTTTTATTTTTCATAAATGCAATGCTCACAAAAATTAAATTCAAGATTACAATAAGATAATCCTTCAAGAAGGTTTTCATTTTTCAAGGTCTTTATACCCTTTTCTCCAATGTGGCCAAGTATTTGGTGCTATAACATATTTTTTGTGAATTTACATGTTAGACTTGCACAAAAACAACAAACAATCATACAATTAGATCATTATACAAGTTAAATCAGCATTTTGCATAGAATTCTTTTGAATGCACAAAATAAGAAATAGAAATGAAGAAAACAAATGAAAACTATCAAATCCTATCTAATGCAAGAAAACTCTCAATCCCATGGGGGAATTTGTGTTATTTTGATGTGGAAAATGGCCCTTTCCCAATCCCTTGTAAGCTTGGTGGTGATTTGATGAAGATTTGGTGCTCCTTGGTTGAATTCCTACATAACCTAGCTATGAAAATGAAAAAATAGATGAACAATCCATGAAGAAATCAAATGAAAACTATCAAATCCTATCTAATGCAAGAAAAATTTCAATCCTATGGGGGAATTTGTGTCATTTTGATGTGCAAAATGGCCCTTTCCCAATCCCTTGTAAGCTTGGTGGTGATTTGAAGAAGATTTGGTGCTGTTTGGTTGAATTCCTACATAACCTAGCTATGAAAATGAAAAATAGTTGAACATGGATGAGCAAATTCAAAATCTGAATATAATGTCTTTGCATGAAGTTGTGGATCCAAAATCCAAGTGAGAGACTCTTATTTATAGATGAGAGTGATAGAGAATGAGGAAAAAGGGATGAATGTGGGATCAAACACCAACGAATGACCAAGTACCACTTGTCAACATGTGAGTGGACAAAGGTGGAGCATATTTTGGTCATTGCGCAATTAAATGCAATTAGGTAGAAATTCAAAATGGATGAAATGACATGTTGGAGGGAGGATAAAAAGAACTTAATGCCACTTGGATCAAGGAAAAAAGGACATGTAAGAGATTTAAATGCCTTGTTGGATGTACAAATCATTTTGAAGGGATTTTTCAAATTGGAGAATATTCTAACATTGATGCCTTTTTTAAAGTAATTGAGGATTGAATAAATCAATTGAAATGATTTTCATGAGCAAGTTGCAAAATCTAGAGGATTTAGGTGATTAAGATTAAGATTAATCAAGATCTGATTAATTTTAAAAGGAGATTAGTTGATTTCACCATTTTGATTTTGATTTTTGGATTAATTTAAATCAAAATGAGAGGAATATGATGTAGACTTAATTAAATAAAGATTTTAATTTATTTAATTAAAATGAGATGATGTTAGATTAAATTAAATAAAGATTGATTTATTTAATTTAATAGAATGACTTTAGAGATTAATTAAATAAAGTGAATTATTTAATTAAAGGGAGACTATAGGATTAATTAAATAAAATAATCTATTTAATCAATAGGAGATGGTGACCTAATAAGATAAAAAATAATTTATTTAATTAAACAATGAAATGTGTTGGATTTAATCAAATACAGATTATTCGATTAAATGATTCACAAAAGTGATGATTCAAGACGAAGCAGTGTTAGTAAAATTAGGATCAAGTGTATAGGATTAATCAGTACATTTTCCATGTCTACATTTTGCCCCTCTTTGAAGCAATGTACCTACTATGTTGGTTCAAAGAATAACCTCGCGATCAAAATTCAAAAAAAAAATTGATTTTTTAAATGCCCCATTGCTACCCCAGCAAGAAGAAACATACTAATATACTGCCCCCTCAAGAGATCAGATGAAAATTTTGATTTTTTGGGATATCTCATGAAAAAAGAGGACAAGGTGCCCAACGGGTCTAGAAAGGCTCCAAGATGCCAAAAATGTGCAAAAATGTGAAAAAATGATACAAAATGACCCTCATTTGGGAAAAAATGAGCTCGAGGGTCCAAAACCCTAGCTAGATGGCTAAACATGTTCAAAAAAACCCTAATTTTTAGGCTTAAATAGGCCTCAAGGGGCCACTTCCACTTCATTTGCACACCTAGCCTTTAAAAATTCTTGCGATTTGAGCTCTAAGGACTAATCGAGATAGTGCAATGCATGCTTCCACGACACATTTTTTAGCATGTGCAAGTGTACCAGAGGCTTCCCAACACTAGACCAACGATATGTCATCTTGTCTCGACCTTTGTTTTCAAATTTTTAGTGCATTAATTAGGGTCTAGAGGTCAACAAAGTCAAATGACGTTGTTTAGTGCCACTGAAAACCTTAAATCAGCACCACGCAAGCCTAAACTACACCGCTAATGAGAGTTGCACCATAGTGGTGCAATTTAGAATTTAGGGTTTAGGGGTCAAAGTCTACCACATTTGCAAATTGTGCAGCAGTGATTCAATTTTAAATTTAGGTTGAGAGGTCCAATTGAAATACTGTCAAATTGTGCCTGGTGGTAGAGTTTGGAACTTTAAGGCTTCTAGCGATACAGTTTGGAACTTTCAAATAGTGATGCATATGCAAACAGTGACACATTTATTGTTTTGGTCATGCAAGTTACTTTAAATAGGATCTTATTTTTTTATGAAACTTGACGCAGTGACTTTCCTAATGTAGGAGGACATGGAGCCAATCCACTTGCAAGAGCACAGATCTTCTATTTTGAGTAGATTGTCACAAGATCCCCTTTGCATGAGGTACTCCAGGAGCACCTAGGAGAGATTGTATTATGGTATGTTGCTTATGCCCCAGTGATCAAGATGCACCTCGATATGATGACAGTGTTGGAAAGTGTTGGCATAGTGAGACATCCTCATTTCTGCTCCCCACAGGCGAGACCACAATAACTTTGGAGGATGTGTGGCACATTCTACAATTATCGATCCATGAAGAGAATCATTTATGATGTGGATGTCAGGATATATTATTTCTTTGATATTATGGGCCTGGATGAGGTTATCTTTTTAGAGGAACAAATCAAGCTGGAGCGGTACTGAGGTCAAGTACCATCTTTTTGATTGATTGTGGTTGTGATCATTTTGGGACTTGTAGCACCAAATTAGTGTGGTCGATATTTCAGCTCGGGATGGGGTCTTTCCTGGGAGTGGATGCTCTGACCAAGAGAGTGCTTCACATGGGGGCCAATGATGTTAGCCTCCCTGTACCATGATCTTCATGAGTTCACATACTACGATAGCCAATCCATCAGATCAAGAGTCACATTGCTGCATATTTGGGCCTGGGAGCACATTGCAATGCTTCGGTCTCTAGGAGTTACACCAGTTGATAAGGAGTCAGATGACCCAGTCATCTAGAGATACAAAGGAACCTTGACCTTCTCACATATAGGATTGGTTGGCATCCAGCATTGGCAGCGGGTCATCAATGAGATGACCGTTTTTACTTGGAGACCTTGGCTCGGCATGCCTACCTAGTATGATGATGTTTGACAGTTATTCTTCGCCAGGAAGGGCCATCTGATGCAGGGTCGAGAGAATACAATGATAGAGCAGTATCTACCAGACCACGTTGACCAACAGTTTGGAGAGACCCAGGATAGACCCGATGACCACTATGTGGCCATCTTCACATGTACTACAAGGGAGATGATATGGGGTTATACCATTTTGGAAGATGAGGCAGTGCAAAGTTTTAGGTAGCTACTGGCTAGGCCATGGCCTTATGATCAAAGACCAACAAACATAAGGGTCACATAGGCATATAGAGATTGATTATGTCCTCCGATGAGATTGACAGTTCCTAGTGCACAAATACCATGGAGGAGACCTCAAGGCTGATCAGCAAGGTGGGGGTGGGGGTAAGGATGGAGATGGTGGCAGAGGCAAAGGAGGAGGTGGACCCCCTCCACACCAGTCGCACCAGCCTCATGATCAGAGGGGGCCTAGAGATTAGGATCACAATCAGAGGGATCAGGCACATGATCACTAGTAGAGGGACATTAACAGGGAGCAAAGAGACAAGGATCGGCAGGATTAGAGAGATCACCAGTAGCAGCCACCACTGTTGTCACCACCCCAGTCAGACTAGAGAGATGCCTTGATCTACTAGTTACAAGCACAGGTTTCCACCTTAATGGATGAGAGGGATCAGGTGATTTAGTAGCGGTAGGTTGTCAAGCTACAGGCAACACAAGAGATGGGTTGGCGATAGTAGCTGGAGAGTATGGCTACATCCTCCTCTAGGAGCACAATATCCATGCAGGCATACTCAGAGGGCATCAGAGAGGGAAATTACTATTGGGTGCATTACCACCAAGTAGTGCCTCGAGCGGCTCAGGTCCCAAATTATTCACAATAGAATGAATATAGGCCCCCAAAGGATCATAGGGAGAGGTCGGGTGGCGAGGGGAGCAACTAGGAGGGCTAGCTTATTTTTATCAAAGACATTATTCTTTTTGAGATCCACAAGCTCATTTTTTATAGCCTTGTGGGCGATTGTACTATATTGATTAATACACAGACATCTGGTCCTAATTCATGTACCATGATAGTTGTATATTTATTTTGATGGTATATGAGATGATTCAATCTGATGTGTGATGTGTCCTATCTTATTTATGCATTATGGATGGATGTTTTTACTTTCTATATGCGATGATCTATATGTGATGCAATGTGATGCATGTTTCTATATGATGTTTAAAATGTGATGCAATGATTTATAGATGCATTTCTTTTTCAATATCTTTTCTATGCACTTTTAGGATGATTTATGGATAATTCAAATGTTATGATACGTGGATTTTAGACTAACAAATCTATATTATGTACCTAATGGACAATGATGATAAAATGTATGAGATGCAATATTTTTATTTTTCATTATCTTTCTCATGTATGATATGGTGATGAATTTAAAGATGTCATCATGATGCACATGATATGATGTGATAATGCATTTTTTATAATGATGTCTATGTGATGGTGAATTTAATGATGATGTCTATGTATATGATATGATGTGATGTACATGGTATGATAATGCTTATATGATGATGACAGCAGATGATATGTATGTGATTTTATATGATTATGTAATGGATGCAAATGAATGATATTATGATGTATATGTGATGATGCATTGGATGCTTTGATGATGTACATGATATGATTTTAATAATGCCTATGTGATTATTCTTTTATGCTTATGCAATTAATGCAAATGTATGGTTCGTGAAATTCTTATAATAACCAATCTATATTATGATGTGAATGATGAACTACAATGCGTGTGAGATGATCAGTGTTTCCTATATGTCATAATATGATGTGCATTATGTTTATGGTTTGTGGATACAAGATGGATGCATTAGTGATGATGATCAACTATCATGGTACCTTGTTAGTGCGGAAAGAAGACAAAAGAAAGAAGAGAATCCAACAAGTCAAAAGATGATGACGATAATGATGATGATGATGATGATGATTTTCTTACTAGGAATTGGGACTTTAAAAGGGTCATTTACCTTATGTTTGATAATACACATAGGAATGATGCATCAAGGTATAAAGACCCAAGATGGCGTTGCACCTAGTGTGATGGACTTTGACTCAACAATTAGATAAGAGTACTCTTGTTCACACCTGGCACACAGAACCTCATTTAGAATACAGTTCAAATATTTCGAGCATCTTGGAAAAAAGCATAGAAACTCAATTGTTCCTATGTGGTCAACAAGACACCTAAAACATCCTCCCTACAAACCAAATAAAGCATGCATGACCAAGGTTATATTACAAGAATATCCAACAAGCACAGCACATAAAAAGACAATGATCGTTGCCCCATTCCTTTCTTTCTAATTCCCTTCATTTGGGACATCATTGAGAGGTCATTAAAATGAGTGCATGAAGATAAGCCAAAAGACAAAGATAAACTAAACAAACAAGCTAATGCTCTTTGAAACCACTAGCCAAAACTAAACTACACTGATGCCTGATGTTGATGTCCATTGTAGGAAGGATGCATATTAGGACACGATATTATCAGATGATTGATTTTGGACTGATTGGATGATAGGATATTAATAACAAGAGTTGACTTAACTTGTTTACTTACTGACCTAGACTTGAGACTTTGACTCTTTTAAGATTTCACTTTTAACCTACTAGACTTGTTTCTGACTGTTTCACCAAAGGTTGAAGATGACGATTGATTTATTGTGAGTGAATGTTTATTTTGGGTGGAAGTGAGATGGGGATGGATGGATTTTTTCAAATATATAGATTTTTTTGAAGTTTTAAAATGTTTTGAGATTGTTTTTGGTATTTTCAAGGTGTTTTGCAAATGTTTTGATTTTCAAATTTTCCACTATTTTGGGGTTTTCTAAGATTTTTACCAAAAGAATAACCTAAAGACCTATCCTAAGGGCCTCGGGGTTTGATCAAAATATTATCCTTGCCTACATTATATATGTAGAGACCACATTGTTCGACTGACACAAACTCTATTATTGATGAGATTAAACAAATGGATTGCCAATTTATTATAACAGACTCCTAAAGGACTGATCTAAGTGTCTTGGGGGATAATCAAGGATCAACCATGCCTATGTTCAAAGCTCAGAGATGACATAGTTTGACAAGATGACTTTGTTTTTTACTTTTTGAATGACTTTTTGACCTATTTTTGGATTTTGATATGTTTTGAATGTTTTTTGGATTTTCTAATTTTATGAATGTTTTTGGATTTTTTAATTTTTTTATTTTACAGAGACTTCAAGAATGTACACAAATCCAATCCGATGAGAACATGCCACCAGTGTGAATAAATAGACTACTCTGATATACGCAAGAAAAACTGACCTTGAGGATGGGTTGAGTAGTACTAGGAGGGATCATGACACAAGCACAAGACCAAGCTATGGTGCATATGCAGATAGGTGATGGATGGAGATATGGAATGCAATGGATGATGGAAATGTAATGGATGGAGGATGCAAAATGAGTTGTACAGATCCTAGTGGATGGAAAGTGCTTATTTGCATGAGGTGCCTATTTTCCAGGTTTTCACCAAGTTACTTTCCCAAAGCACCACTGAAGTGGTTTTCACTAGAGGATTATTTTTCTCTTTACTATTTTCAATCCTTTTTCTAATTTTTTTTTTGGAGTTTTTTTTTTTTTGACTTTTTTGTTGTCACCAAGATGCCTGTTTGCCAGGTTTTCATCAAGGTGACCATTTTTTTAGGACATTTTCTATTTTTTTGTATTTTCTAGTTTTATACCCTATAATAATTAGGCATAAAACTTTTTGAGATGGAAGTTGTTCATGGGCTAGTGCAAAGGTTCCCCTTTAGGTGTTGATAACCGATATTCCCTTGACTTGTAGCTTGTCATGATGATGAATGGTCCCAACCAATTGGGTTCAAATTTTCCCTTGCCATCTAGATTTGGAATGTTCTTTTGGTTCTCCTTTAACACAAGCTCTTTGACTCAGAATGTCAGACTCCTAATCTTCTTGTTGTAGCTCCCTTTGAGTCAGTTTTAGTACACTTTCAGATGGTTTAAGGCATCCATGCATCTCTCATCCAGCAATTCCAGCTCATTCAATATTCACACCCGATATTCCTTATCCATGATGAGATTATACAATGATATTCTCAGTGATGGGAGCTCAACTTCAATGGATAATATGGCTTCTAATCCATAGACCAGGGAGAAAGGGGTGGCACCTATTGGTGTCTAGATACTTGTTCGATAGGCCCATAGGGCGGGGTTCAACTACAAATTTTAGTCACAACCAACATCATTGACTATTTTCTTGAGGATTTTTAGGATGTTCTTATTTGTAGTCTTATCTTGGTTGTGTCCTTAGGGATAATATGGAGAAGAAAAGAAATGTTGGATTTTAAACTTGTGGCATAGGTCACAAACATCCTGATTCTTAAAGGGTGTCTCGTTATCCAAGATAATGGCTTGAGGGACACCATAACGAAAAAATTAAATAGTTCAGGATGAACTTTGATATATTTTTTCCTATGATATAAGTCATGGGTATGGCTTCCACCCACTTGGTGAAGTACTCAGTGTTAGTTATGATAAATTTATGTCCACTAGATGAGGTGGGGGTAATCTTTCCAACAATATCAGCCCCCACTCTGAAAAGGGCCAAGGTGTGACAATCAGATGAAGCTTTTGAGTTGGTGCATGGATGAGATCCTCATGTTGTTGACATTGTAGACACCTTCTGACATAATCATGTGCTTATCTTTCCATTGTAGGCCAATAGTACCCTTTTCTCAACATTTTCTTGGCTAAGGTCATACCACTCGAATGTGAACCAAAAATAATGTTATGTACCTTGGTTAAGGTAGTCAATGTCTCCTCAACATTTAGGAATTGTAACAAGGTTCCTTCAATGCTTCTATGGTAAACTGTATCTCCTATGATAACAAAACGAGATGCTTTTTTGATAAAGGCTCTCTTGAGGTAAGGGGTTATGTCAGTTGGGAGGACTCCCATTCTTAGTTAAGTGTATTTATCATGGTACCAGGGTTCACCAAGACCAACGATTTCACACAAAAATTCATACTCTAGTACCTCGAATGCAGGCATGAGAAGCTGCTCTATAAGGAATTCTTGCTTTGGGATGTTGCGTGGGATTTCTAGGAGTGATCCAATTGTAGCCATTGCATATTTCGCTCTATTATTTGCTCTTGGTAGCTGCTCAAATGTGATATCAATGAAGAACTCCTTAATACTTTCCACCAATTTCTTGTATGGAGTTAGCTTTTCATACTTTGTTTCATACTCATTGTTGACCTGGTTGATTATGAGCTGTAAATCTCCATATACCTTGAGTGCCATTATCTGCCATTGCACTGCTATTCTTAGCCCTATGACAAGAGCCTCATATTCTATGATGTTATTTGTGCAAGGGAACGATAGCTTGTATTATTTTGGAATGCAATCCCCTTTTGGATTGATGAAGAAGATCCCTGCTCCCAACCCGTGTTGTGTGTAGGGTCTATCAAAGTACATTTTCTAGTGATCCGCTACACTTAGGTTGAAGATTGATTCATTTGGGAACTCTGATACAAGTGGGTTCTCTGAGTATATTGGTGCCTCCACCAACTAATCTACAATTGCTTGTCCTTTGATGGCCTTGCACTCCACATACTCAATGTCATGCTCTATTAGGATCATAACCCACTTGGTGGTCCACCCTATAAATCTTGCTTTGGAAAGTAGGTATTTAAGGGGGTCTATCTTTGCAATAATCTCTATCTAATGGGCTAGCATGTAATGTCTAAACTTTTTTGCTACAAATACAACTGCTAGATAGGCTTTCTCAATGGATATATAGTTCAATTCATGGCCCACCATAGTTTTGTTGATATAATAGATAGCTCTCTATTTTCCATTTTCATCGTGCTATGCTAGGAGAGAATTGAGGGTTGTTATTGTGGTTGATATGTATGCTACCCCCTTGTGGAGTAGGTGAGAGTAGGGGACAACCTTGTCTACTAGTTGTGTTATGAATCGGTGGATGGACTGGAGTCTTCCTTGTAAACCCCTTAGTTGTTTTAGTGTTTTAGGTGCCTCAATTTTGAGGATGGCCTTGACCTTAGTAGGATCTATTTCAATTCCTCTCATGGACACGATGTACCTGAGGAGCTTCCCTAACTGTACTTTGAAGACACACTTCTTTGGATTGAGTTTGACTTTGTATTCTTCTAACCAATCAAATATGGAGCCCAACGTTGCTCTGTTTTCTTGTCTTTTCTTGGATTTAGCCAATATTGGTGTAGCCACATTCAGAGGGTCCTCTAAGAGAACAATTCGGACCATGTAGCAAGAGTCACACAACAGAAGCAACATAGAAATGGAGGAAAATAAAAGATCAAACATTCTTATTATCAGAAATCTCAATTACAACTAGCCGACAACATTTGGATTTACAAGTTTGGCTCGTAGGCCTGATTACAACATGCTCAAAATACCATCTTCCTACATGCTCCTCAGTGTGAGTGAAAATATTACAAAGCAAGTCTTATCTTTTTTCTAATCTCTAATTCTATTTTTTCACTACTTGCTACTAATGATCAATTAAAATGCTTTATATACATTCGCAAATCCAAAAAACATCCACCTTGGCCCAAAGATTATTACAATCTCTGATTAAAGAAAATGTAATGTGAGAGTGCATATGCCAGCCTCAAATTTGAATTACTCCTCAATGAATGCATAAGATGAACTATGGACCTAAATCAAGGTCGAGAATACCCCATATAACAATTTGAATCACACCATCAAGATCCACAAGATACAAAAATGATCCACAAGCGATCAAACTAGTTTTTAGACAAGAACATTATTTCGGTGTTAGTTCAAGAGACTTCCACATAATTTGAAAGTGATAACTTTCCATAAAATGAACCAATTGAGCTCAAATTTTGGAATAAGGTAAATGAACATGACAACGATGTAAACATAGATCCATAAGGCCTAGCAAGAAAACATGAAGAATTATTGGATCTTCCAACTTGAACAGAACACAAACTGAAACAAAGACAAACTAGAATGAAAATATTTTTGGGTGATGCAAGATTGCCATGACCCAAGGATGCTCCTGCATTAGACACCCCTAATGAGAAAATATGTTCCATGAGAGGAACTCATGAACATTGAACTAGATTTGGGATGAAGATCCCAAGCTCATTCTTGATCCAAATATCTTCTCTATCTATACTTCTCTTCATCCTAACCTCTTTTCTTTCCTTTGTCAGTTCCTTCAACTCCTTCTTCTCTTTTCCTTCCTTTTCCTACCTCATACCTACATAAGGTAGTAAGGGAAATTTACCACCACTCACCTTCTTCCACCCATCTGATCCACCTCTCCTACAAGAATTCACTTTGTATGTTGTTTTATCTTCAACCCAAGTCTTCTGCTACACAACTCTACCTTTAAACTCTTTTGGTCCCATCTCACTTTTAGATTTAGCCACAAGGTTCTTCTTCAAATCCATGTCATCCTCCAATACAACCTTTGCATCTTGCTTCTCAACACTGCAACTCTTCACAAGACTCAAGTTCCTCACTTCCTCCTACTTATTCTTATAGGAAGACAAAGTAAACTTTTTTCCATTCTTCTCTACAATAATCAAATTCCTTATTCAATCATATATAGCTCCTCCATCAAACTACCAGGGTCTACCCAAAAAAACATGACAAGCACTCATAGAAAAAACATCACACAAAACTTCATCTCTGAAGGGACCAATATTAAAGTTCATCTAGCACTACTCTTTCACCTCCTTTACCTGATCATCTTGTAACCAGCTTATCCTATAAGAAAAAGGATGTGGAATCCTCGTCAAGCCAAGTTTCTCCACCATCTCCTCAAATACCAAGTTATCAGTACTTCTAGTATCTACAATAACCTTATACCACTTACCTCATAATTTGCACATAGTCTAGAAAAGTTTATTCCTCTATGAAGTGTCAACCTCTTCCCTGCTCTACCTCATAAAGACTCTCCTAAGCATAAGATATTCTCCTTGCTCTGGTTCTATCCCATCTTCAACTACCTACTCTTCATGTGCCATATAATTATTTTTACTAATCCCTTTACTTGATCCCTCAGGGCACTCAAAAGATCGATGTCCAATTTCTCCACACTTCAAATATTTTCCCAAGAACTCTTTGCTACCATTTCCTCTCCTTTGTAACCTTTGTTATGATTCTTTACTCCACTTAGGTCTTGATTCTTCTTCACTTGTCTACTTCTCCCTGCTACTATTTATTTTCCTTTCTTTCCCTATGGGATTATTCTACTTTCTTTTCTTCACTTTATCTTCTGCCTTAAGAGCATATTGGTAGGCATCTTCAACTGTAGAAATCCTCAACATACTCATCTCATTTTGAATGTTAAATCTAAGTATGTTTATATACCTTTCCACCTTCTCCCTAATCATCTCTCGGTGCCCAGATCTAATTCTCATCTTGTAGAATTCCTTAATATAATCTTTCACACTCATGTCCTTCTGCTTCAATTTCTGCAACTTCTTAAACAATTCCAACTCATAGTCTTCTGGAATAAACTTAGCCTTTAGTCTTGCAACCATCTATCTCCACCGAGTGATCCTGGTTTCACCATTCTCCACTCTGCCCCTCTACAACTCTTCCCACCATAAGGTAGCATTTCCTTTCAACTTAGTTTGTGCCAACCTAACCCTCAATGGGTCTCTAATATCCTCAAGCTCAAAATAGTCTTCCAACTCTCCTATCCAATCTATCAAGTCTTTTGGATTCAATGTACTAGAGAAGTTAGAAACCTCCACCCTATGACTTTTACTTAATTGTGTCACTTCTCTCAACAATCTCTCTTCTCTCACATATGTTGGTCCTTCAACCTCTTCAGCCTCAAGTTCTTTTGAAGCTTCTTCATATTCATCCTCTGATTCTAGGTTTCTCCTCAAACCACCCAAGAGGTTTTGGATCTCATTCCTCATATCATTTTTAAATTCATCCATCATCTACTTCATTCTTCTAGGGTTCATCCTTCTCAGAAGCATCTATCCTCTTGCTCGGTGCAACTTCCTCAACTCGGTGATCTAACTACCAGGTTTCAATTGCCTCTCTTTCGGCAATCTATTGAACACACTCGCGGCCTACCTCAAATCGGCGATCTGTTCACCCAAGGAATGCCACAAGGACCGCAACCCACTCAAGGTTCGTAACCATCTCTCATCTCAAGATTCGAAAGTTCATAACCTACTCTGATACCATCTAGTGCAACCACAGTCAGAGGGTCCTTAAAGAGAACAATCTGAACCATACAACAAGAGTCACACAATGGAAGCAACATAGAAAATGGAGGAAAATACAAGCTCAAACATTCTTATTATTAGAAATATCAATTACAACTAGCTGAAAACATCTAGGTTTACAAGTTTGGCTCGCAAGCCTAATTACAACATGCTCAAAATACCATCTTCCTACATGCTCCTCAATGTGAGCGAAAATCTTACAGAGTAAGTAATCTCTAACTCTACTTTTTCACTACTTGCTTCTAATGATCAATTACAATGCTTTATATACATTTGCAAATCTAGAAAACATATGTGTCAGCCCAAAGATTATTACAATCTCTGATTAAAGAAAATGTAATGTGAGTGTGCATATGTCAACCTCAAATTTGAATTACTCCTTGATGAATGCATAAGATGAAATGTGGACCTAAATCAAGATCCAGAATACCCCATAAAAAAATTCAAATCACACCATCAAGATCTACAAGATACGGAAATGATCCACAAGTGATCAAACTAGCCATTAGATAAGTACATTATTCTAGTGTTGGTTCAAGAAACTGCCACATAATTTGGAAATAATAACTTGCCAAAAAATGAACCAATCGCACTCAAATTTTGGAATAAGGTAAATGAACATGACAACGATGCAAAAATAGATCCGCAAGGTCTGGTGAGAAAACATGAAGAATTACCAGATCTACCAACTTGAATAGAGCACAAATTGAAACAAAGACAAACTGGAATGAAAATATTTTTGGGTGATGCAAGATTGCCATGACCTAGGGGTGATCCCACAATAGTCGTTTACAATTTTTTGCCAAACTAGACACTGAACTAATTTTTTCTAAATAAATATTCACTTTCGGACACCTGTAGCAGCTAAACCGTGAGGAATTTGAAGATGATGCAAACTAGAGTTTTGTGACATTTTTTCTGTATATTCTTTTTTTTTTTCAAAATTTTGGAATTAGATTGCACCCTTTTCCATCTCCCTCGAAAACTATTTTTTTAGAAAACAACATTTTTAAGGAGTGACATTTATCGTATAATGCATAACTTTTTGTCCATGAAGGATAAAATTCTAATTCTTTCAAATTTAGATTTGTAACTTTGATATCTAGTGCTTCCACTTGGTTAGATAGTGTTTTATTGAATATTTTTTCCTTAATCAAGTTTCGAGTCAAACCAATTACAATTCAAACATAGGTGGACCATATAACGCGTAAATTTTTTTGTATGTATCGAAATTCAATTTTTTTATTGGATCAAGGACATCAATATCTGGTGCACTCATATTTTTCAAAAAAAAAAAATTGATAATTTTCTATTTTTCCACATGTAGAACATAGAACTTGATTTTCAATGAAAATCCTACATTCATAAGAAATAAAAAATAAATATAATAATTAAATTAAATTTATTTAAAATTATACTTTTTGGAAAGCTTATAATAAGGACTACATACTTATAAAAAATAAACTTTAAATGAATTCATTTGATGCCCCAAAAGGTAAATCAAAAGTGGTTTTATCAACATTTTGATGGGTGTAAAGGAGACTCTGTTATAGGTATGGTTTAAAAATAATGGGGTTCTATCCAAAGGGATTTAATCTAAGGTAGTTTAATCAAACCCTCTTCAATTGAAATGAATTAAATGGAAATTTTTAATGTTTAAATCAGTATATTTTCTAAAAATATGTGATTTCAGCAAAAATTAAAATCTCCCAAAAATTGTAAACCAGCTTTGTAGGATCGGCCCCCAAGGATACTCCTGCATCAAATATATCATCCACGCAATCTTCCATAGTTTTTTGGATCATTTCATGAAATATTAGTGTCATGGCCCTCTAATAGGTTGCTCCTGCATTCTTCAACCCGAACGGCATCATATTCCAGCAATATATACCCCATGGGCAAGTAAAGGTCATTTTATGTTGATCATCTTTTGCTATCATGATCTGGTTGTAACCTGAGAATCTTTCCATCAATGATAACATCTCATCTCATGTCGTCATATCCACGATCATATCAATGTTTGGCAGTGGAAATTCATCCTTGGGACATGCCTCGTTGAGGTCTCTGAAGTTTGTGTATATACAAATGCCCCCAGTGGGCTTTGAAATAGGTACAAGGTTTGAGACCCATTCTAGATAATCTATCGGCCCTATGAACCCTGCATCTAGGACCTTCTACAATTCCATTTTGACCAACAATACAATTTGGGGATGCATCTTTCTGAGCTTTTGTCTCACTAGCATTGCTTCAGGGTATATAGCTAGGTGATGAACCACAACTTCTAGATCAAGCCCAGGCATGTCGACATAGGTCCATGCAAATTTTTTCTTTCTTTCTTTCAGGAATGCAGCTAGAAGTTCTTTTTCTTCTATGAGAAGTGACTCTGCATAGAATGTTATGTGTGGTAGTTCCTTTATTCCTAAGTTGATTGGATTGCACTTCTCGGCTAATACGGATAACTTCTCTTGATGAATTGCATTGAGAGGAAGATTGAATCCTTCATCCTCCAGCACCTCAGAGAGGTTTTCATTATTGGATATGTCCTTTATTTTTACTATTTTCAGGCTAGAGAGTGCCACAGTGTGGATTTCACTCAAATACCTAGAGATTATTCTCAGATTTTCACTTTTGCAATTGAAGGATTCAATCATTTCCTCGTAATAGGTTTGTTTGTTTAGTATGATGTCAAACCCGACCTTGTGATCTCCATACGGTACCATATCCAATAATCCCATGAATTATTAGAGTGCCACATTATTTTTGAAAGTTTCCAAAATTGGTGGTCCTCGTTGATTGTAATAGATGAGTTGAGGATAGACTAGGTTTATTTCATGGGTTTGATGGTCTAACTCAAAAAACAAGGTACTAATCATGAGTAGGGAGGAATCATCATAAATCATAAGCAAGTTAGTTATGGGATCCTCATCAGTACTACACACATCAGTTATGTCAAAGGTAAAGTTGTCTAAGGGTAGACCTATGGATACCGGTAATTGAAGGGTGGTTGTTGATAGTTGAGGGGGAGTTTTGAATTTTTTAACCAAGGTACCTTTTCCAAGTATGGTCACCTTCAAAGAGGTACATCTGAGACCAATATTTCTTAGTCGCTTCTCTAAAATGAGGGGTTCAAATAGGCCATTCTCATTATGCCCGAGTTTCTTACTTTTGTCATAGCCCATACTGAGCATCACTTGTAGACCTTTGTTTCTTTCATCCATTAGAAGATCAAGCATAGGCCTTTCATCTTGATATAGGAGATTGGATATGTCTCTTTCATCTACTATTTCCTAACTTAGATCCCCCTAGCTTCTAAATCTAGAAGGTTCTACTTTAAAGATATGGGATGATGTTTCAGCTGGTTGGGGTTGCTCGTGAGTCCTAGGAGATTGAGGTAACTCTCCTATGACAAAATTACTCTTCTTCATTCTATATTCCCCACACCCATAGTCTTGGATGATGACCTTTATTTTGGATATATCAAGGATGGCGAGTTTCTTTATCTAAGAAGTGTAGGCTAATGTAGTTGGGTCTATATATAGAGTGGTAGGGCCTTCATCGTTCTTTGGGACTTGGGGGATTTTATAGTATTTTGCTTCCAGGCTCTTACAATAGGCAAAGGTCTTGGGATCGCCATGGACCATGACCTCTTGATTTTGATATGGGAACTTGACGCACTGATGGAAGGTGGATACGACTACTTGCATCCCATGGATCCATGGTCTTCCTAGGAGAATATTATAGGGTAAATAAAGGTCAAGGACCTAGCAAGTGGTTTCCATAATGGCTAAGCCTACTTGAATAGGGAGCTGAATAGTGCCCTGAGACACTCTTTCCTAATCATCATATGCTTTGATTGTGATTCCCTTGCCCTTTTCAATGGCATCCACTAAGAATCCTAGATTCTTTATTAGTTTGAGGGAACAGATGTTGAGACCTGCACCCCATCCACAAAGACCCTTTTGACTTTGTTTTTATGAACTAGGACTTCAAGGTGGAGTGCACGATTGTGAGATGGATGTGCATGGAAATCCTAATCAGAGAATGTTAGGAGACTTGGGGTGGTGATATTTATGGCCATATCTTGGAATTGGTTAGCATCAAGATCCATGGAGACAGTGGATAAAGTCAATGCTTCCTCTAGGATTCTTCTATGGGCGGGTGATATCTTTAGCAACTCCATGATGGAGATCTAGGTTGGGGTTCTTTTTAGTTTATTTAGGACATTATAGCCATTAGGAATGGTTCTCATAATTGAAGTAGATTTCCTAGGTGGTTGTGATGGTCCAACAATGGTGACTTTGTCACCACATGTGGTGACTCCACAATCAGCTTTGGCTCCTTTAATGCTAACAATAGTGACCATTTCATCAATGGATGCAACAACATGATCATACACATGGTTCACATTGGCATACTTTTTTTTTCCATAGTTGTTCCCTTGGTTATGATCTGGCATTGGATTTGTGTATATTTTTAAGTCCTAATTCCCAGCTAGTTGCTCAACATTTATGATCTTGTCGTCAATGAGATCTTGCATTAGGTTTTTCAACCTCATGCAGCTAGCTATTGTGTGTCCCTTATTTTTTTGGAAATCACAAAGGTGATTCTCATTGTACCATGGTGGTTTTACTTGGGGTTCCTGATAGTTCTCATAAGTGGGGATTTTGATGAGATTTTCATTTATCATTTTCTTCATGACTATTTCAATTGGTTCCCCAAGGGTAGTGTACTTCCTCTTGGGGGGGATTTCTATTTATCAAGGGTGGTCCCCTTGATTATTCAAGTTGTTGACTTGATTGTTGGAAGGTTGTTGTAATACAACGTTGGTTTGTATGTTGTTTCGATTGTTGTTTTGCAGTTGTTGCAAGGTTTGGGTGTTTTATTTGGGAGCACTGATTTTGACCTTGTCGTCCACCACACCATCATTAGTGACATTTTTTTTTCCTTTCCCATGTGTGTGGTTTCTCATTATAGCTGGTGGATGGGTGATTGTCTTGATTTTCTTGATATGTAGGTGTTCCCCCTTGTGCAATAAGGGCTTGTTCAATGTTGAGTTCTTTGGGGATCAATTGGTCATAAGTGGTGATGCATTACACCTTAAGATGGAATGCCAAGGTTTTCTCAAGATTAGTAATGATGGTGAAAACTTGTTCTTCCGACATGGCCCATTTTCTCCTATTGGCCTTGGATAACCATCTTTAAAAGAAGGAAGCGAATGATTCCCCCTTAGCTTGTTTAAGTGCAAATAGTTTCTCTAGACTAACATCCATACCAATATTGAAGGTGTAGTTTTTTATGAATGTGTCTACAATCTCTTGGATTTTTTTATGCTAAGAGGAAGGCAAGAGAACCACTCCATTGTGGGACCATCCAAACTTTGAGGAAAAATTTGCATCAGATATGTATTGTCATTTGTGACCTCCATGCAATGTACTTGGAATTCCCTGATGTGATCTTCAAGGTCTCATGTCCCACGATATATGTTGAATTTAGGGATTTCAAACCCTTTAGGAATGGTACCATTGCAAGGCTCCTGTTGAAAGGATAGGGACACAAGTTGCTTGGTGTCTTTGTTGTTTTCCCTGGTTGGAGAACAAGCACTTGTTGCGAGAGAAATTTGATTTGTGTTGTCATGACGTCTTGTGGATCGGGAGGTGGAGTGAATGTGTTTTGAAGTGGTCGAGGTGTTTGAGTGATTGGTGGAGTGTCGGGTATGTTGGTGGGAGCTTGTTGCAAGTTCTGTTGTGTGATCAAGGCTCACTAATATTCCTGCATTTATTGTTGTTGGTCTTGCTACTATTGTACCAACAACGCTTGTTGTTGGTCTTGTTGTTGCTATTCCAACAATGCTTGTTGTTGGTTGTGATTTTGTGCTAGCAACACTTGTTGGTCTAATAATGCTACTTCTTGTTGCACTTGGTATTGTTGTAGGGCTTGTTGATATGCTTTTTGTTGGGCTACTTGTAGTTCTTCCTGGTATTGAGCTTGCGCTTGCACTTGTTGAGCTTGGTATTGGGCTTGCGTGTATGCTTGAGCTTGCGCTTGTTGGGAAACTTGTACAGCCTGTGCGGCTAGAGCAGCTTAGGCAGCTTATTGTTTTTGTAATAAGGATTGGGATTGAGTAGCCTGTTGTGCTTGTTGTGCTTGTTGCACTTGTTGTGCAGCTTGAGCTGCTTGTGCTTGTTGGGTGGCTTGTTGGGTAGCTTGCATTTTTTGGGCTTATTTCTCTTGAAATTGTTAATATGTCTTTTGATAGGTCTATTGAGCTGCTTGCAACATGATGCTATACTGGTTGGCCACATTTGGTCGCGGTGGTGGTGGTGGTGGTGGATTTGAGATGGTGTTTTTTGTCATGATGAGAGATATTGTCATATTGATGGTGGGGACTTGTGTGATGGTTGTTTCAATTGATATGCTTGGTCCTTGAGAGACCACGTTTATGCATGGTGTAGTAATTTCTTGGGTTGCTTGGATGGTTGTCATCTATTGTTGTGATATTGACGGAAAGATTCAAGGATTTGTCACAATATTTTGATTGATGATCAGGGGGTTGTTTTGAATTTGATTGAGTTGTGGTAAAGGAGGTAATCCCAAACCAAGAGGTGGTGTGGATATTAATGGAAAAGGTGGAAGCAGTGGAATGGTGAGTGGTGTATTCCCTTGAGGAAATGACGATGATGAGGGGTCAAATATGCCCCTTGGTCCAAATAGCCCACCTTCTCCTTGCAAATTCATATGGAGAGAGGTTTGTGTGTTGAGAGGCATTGTGTGAAAAGATGATGATTGGTCATTGGGGTCCTGAAAGGTGAGCAGAACATGTGGGTGTACCAAATTTAATGGAACAGATTGACCCAAGAGAGTGTTCACATCCAAATCTTGGTTGTTCGCAAGGGGGTGTGTTTGTAATTCATGGAGTAATGAGCTCCCCTTGTTAACAATTGGTTGAGTTGGAGCAATGGATGATGTGATTTGAGGGATGCTTTGAGTGATGCTTTGAAAAGGAGGTGTGGATGAGATTGGGGGCATGATCCCAAGAGGTTTCTCCACAATAGTGCTCACATCATACTCAGAAGGGAGTTTAGCCCCTTCTTTAGTTAATTCAAGCATGTATTGGGAGGTATTGAGTCTCATCATGGCATTGAAAATTCTGTGAGTTTTGGGATTTTGAACCATTTCAATGATTTCATCTTGTGTCATCACTAAGACATCATTAGTGACGTATTCCACTTGGCCTTCCTCTTGAGGATTTTGTGATGATAAAGGAAGATTGAGCATGGGATTGCTAAACCCAACGGGATTGATTTTGGAAGTTATTTGAATTAGGTCACTCGAAGTTGATTTTTCTTTGTTTTTTTCCATGTTCTTGTGTTGAGACCTAGTTTGAACCATAAAATAGGGGTCAATTTTCAAGAATGTAAGAGATGAACATCTAATTCTTTGGATTTGACCTAATCTTTAGGTTCAAAACATAAATTCTAAGATACTAAGGATCAAAAGGATGGTGATGAGATGATGAGATATGAATGATTGGTGAATGATTGGAACTTTTATGAAACCTTGAGGAGGATGCTAAACTTTAGGACTTTCGGATTGATTGTTTGATTTGATTTTGGATTTTGATTTTAATATGGGATAATGAACTCATAAACTCTAAGAGGTTGGATGTTTTCTTAAAGTGAACTTGTCCATAGGATGATAATTTGACTAAGTGTACAAGGAAGGATTCATCTACACACACAGTCAAACAAGTTGATTTGGATTTGTCTTGATTTTTTGATTTCAAGAGGATTTTCCCAAAGTTTAGCATAGAGGAATTTTTCAAGATTTCCAAGAGTTTTTTGTGGGGTGAATTTTGATTTTTTGATGTTTGGAGGATGGATGAGAGTGTTTTTATTTTTATCCTAAGAGACTTAGAAAGACTTTTGTTTACTAGACCAAGGTGTTGAAGAACATGCTAATACTTCTTATGTGAGATACTCAAACCTTTGAAAGAGACTTGGATTTTGACAATAGTAAAACGAATACAAATTTGGATTGTTCCTTGATGCATGTTTGTAAAAGTTGAAGGTTAGTCTTTCTCTAAATTTGTAAAGCATAGACAACCTTTTCTTGCGAGCTTTTTGACTAAGACCTTTGGACTTTGGTTTTCGGATTTTGACCTCGCGGGAAATCATTTGGAAGAGAACATGTATGAGGTCCAATTGTTTCTTTTCTTTGCTTAGTGAGTTCTTTTTACCACAAACAATTCTTGATTGGGTTTTCAAACTAAATGTCCAATGTCCCAATTTCTTCTCATCCCACAAGGTCCATTATGTGGAAATCAAGGAAATTAGGGAAAAGCTTCCCTATTGTTGACTTTAGTGAGAAAATGGAGATATAAATTCAAATGCTTAGAAGCCTCTAAGGATAAAATCCCTAAGGGAAAAAATAACACTTGAATTTTTTCAAAGGTATTTGCTTCCTAAAGGGTTTGAAATTTGATGATTATGTTGAATTTTTGTTTTCCAATGTTTAAAATCCAAGCAAAGTGTTTTGATTCCAAGAACATGCACAAACCTATGGATATTGAGACAATATTTGTTGAATCCCCACTTGGATAAATCTAGATATTCCTACTCTTAGCAAATGATTAGATGTTTGACCACATAGGATCCCCCTTACAGTGCACTCGCTTCTCGAGTCAGGAAAACATCAATACCCATGAAACTCCCATGGAATACTTCTCATCTCTATTAAAATCCGTAAAAATGTGGGGCAGCTTCAGAATGACCATTCTTGCACCAATAAATAGATTAAGTATTTTGGTCTTTTAAACAAAGGGTTCTAATATAAATATTTCGTTTGTGGGGGATCATTCATGCAGCAAGAGACCATTGTTGCCCTTCTTGTTGAAACAATCCTCGTGATACTTGAACTTTCCTCAAGTACACACACTTATATACCGATTGGAAGTCGCTTGACTTTAGCGTGTTCTCGGTTGGGCCATTCCCTTGGGTGATTACATTTTCCCACAAGGCAAGACCTCTAAAGATAAACAGAAGCAAGCAAGTGCATTTATAGTTGGATTGATCTTTGTTGAGAAACAAAGAGAGAACACACATGATATACTTCACTCACACTCGCAATATTTTGTTCAATTTTAAAAATTCCAAATTCAAGTGTGGAGGTAATCACTTATACAACTTAATATCACAAAAAGCCTTGTGATTCTCAAAATCATCATGAGGCACAAGAGAAGTGCATACGTATTTTAGATGATATTACTTTGGATAAGAGATTACAACACATAGAACCGCATGTTCATTTTTAATCCCTCAAAGCAAGAATTGGATTCTTTTTTAGCACCAAAAGGAAATATGAAGGTTGCTTGTTCAATTGTTAAACCTTAAACAAAATCTAGTAAGATGCCTAAGGTTCTTTTTAATCCTTTTGTGTTGTTTTTTTTAGAGCCCAAATGAAATGTATTGAGTCCTAAAAGCATGAAAGATAGCAAATCCTTAAAAGAGGGATTATAATTTCTCCTCAAAGTGTTTAAAACACTTAATATAATAAGATGATAATGCCAAGACAAGCCTTTGTATTCATTTTCCCCCTTCACCTTTGATCAAGCCAACCTACAAAAACTGGTCAAAACTATAAAAACAGAGGTCAAAAAATAGTTAGTAGTCAAAAGCAACCAAAATAAAAAAGCACATGTTAAAATTAATTTGAAAAGTGTCTTTTACCCCACTCCAACAGTGCAGTATACAGAGGCGGTGTAGTTTGGAGAAGTCAGTGGCGTTGTATAGTACCACTAGAACTAATAGTGGTGCTCTGCAGCAAAACCAGTGAGCATGATTACAACATTATTTTGAGAAAGCAACACTATTTGGAGTTTAGAAATTTGGTGACAGAAAAGTGGCCCAGCATTGAAGTTTGAAATTCAAATTTCTAGGTGAGAATGGCTCAATGTCATAGTTTTGGATTTTAATAGTAGTGCTATATGGTGCCACTAGACTACTAGTGGCGTAATTCCTCTTTTAGCAGCATACTTTTCCTATAGACACAAAAAGTTCAAAAAACCACAAAATTTTGAAGAAAAGTGTGTTAAAATCTTCAAGTCAGCTCTCCTAGCGCCAAAATGTGAATGTCAACGTTAGACCTGCATAGACACAACAAACAATCATACAATTAGATCATTATGCAAGTTAAATCAACATTCTCCATAGAATCCATTTGGAATGCACAAAATAAGAAGTGGAAATGAAGAAAACAAACGAAAACTATCAAATTCTATCTAATGCAAGCAAACTCTCAATCCCATGGGGGAATTTGTGTCATTTTGATGTGGAAAATGGCCCTTTCCCAATCCCTTGTAAGCTTGGTGGTGATTTGATGAAGATTTGGTGCTCCTTGGTTGAATTCCTACATAGCCTAGCTATAAAAATGAAAAAATGATGAACAATGGATGAGCAAATTCAAAATCTGAAGATAATGTCTTTGCATGAAGTTGTGGATCCAAAATCCAAATGAGAGACTCTTATTTATAGATGAGAGTGATAGAGAATGACGTAAAAGGGATGAATGTGGAATCAAACACCGACCAATGACCAAGTGCCACTTGTCAACATGTGAGTGGACAAAGGTGAAGCACATTTTGGTCATTGTGCAATTAAATGCAATTAGGTGGAAATTCAAAATGGATGAAATGACATGCTGGAGGGAGCATAAAATGAAGTTAATGCCACTTGGCTCAAGGCAAAAGGACATATAAGAGGTTTAAATGCCTTGTTGGATGTACAAACCCTTTTGGAGGGATTTTTCAAATTTGGAGAATATTCCAACATTGATGCCTTTTTGAAAGTAATTGAGGATTGAATAAATCAATTAAAATGATTTTCATGAGCAAGTTGCAAAATCTAGAGGATTTAGGTGATTAAGATTAAGATTAATCAAGATTTGATTAATTTTAAAAGGAGATTAGTTGATTTTACCATTTTGATTTTGATTTTTGGATTAATTTAAATCAAAATGAGAGGAACATGATGTAGACTTAATTAAATAAATATTTTGATTTATTTAATTAAAAGGAGATGATGTTAGATTAAATTAAATAAAGATTGATTTATTTAATTTAATAGAATGACTTTAGATATTAATTAAATAAAGTGAATTATTTAATTAAAGGGAGACTATACGATTAATTAAATAAAATGATCTATTTAATCAACACGAGATGATGACCTAATCAGATAAAAAATTATTTATTTAATTAAGAGATGAAATGTGGTGGATTTAATCAAATACAAATTATTCGATTAAACGATTCACAAAGGAGATGATTCACGACGAAGCGATGTTAGTAAAATTAGGATAAAGTGTATAGGATCAATCGGTACATTTTCCATGTCTACAGTTTTATCTATAAGTAAATTTGATTCAAAAGAGAGAGGACCCTTGGGTACCCAAAAAACATGACCATCTTCTAAATGAAAAACCCTCATTTCTTCCACATGCTTTCATTTCATAGAAGTACTATTGCACTCAATAGTGCATGCATCAAGCTTATACAATGTGTCATATCTGACACCTCTAGCAATTACCATAGCACCTCTAACCATCTTGCATCTTGCATCAGAAAATACTTCATGCACATTTGCATCTATTAGTTTCCTCATAGATAACAAATTTTGTGTTAAATTAGGGATATGCAACAAACCATTAATCCTTTTTATTCCACTATCAAGAAACTTGATTTTAACTTTACCATGGCCAACAATATCTAAATGAGAATCATCACCCACGTACACCTTCCCTCCATCAAATTCTTTATATTCAGAAAACCAATCTCTATTAAAGGTCATATGGAAAGATGCACCTAAGTCAATTAACCATGCATCATTACCTACATGAGTTTCCAAAGCTGAAATGAATGCATCACCATCTTCTCAAACTCAAAATCAGAATCAAATTTCTTTCTTCTATTCTTCTTTTCTACTTTGCAATCCATATGAACATGTTAAGGCTTTCCGTAATTCCAAAAAATAACTTTGGACTTTCCAAGAGACTTAGATCTCCCCTTGGACATGGATTTATCACACTTCCCATTCTTCTTGCCTTTCTCCTTAGGTCTTCCACAAACATTCAAGGCCTCCTTAGCACAGATGAATACCTTCCTCATTTCTTCAAAAATAAAAGAACTCGCCACATTTTCAATCTTCAATATAATAGAAGTACTCTGAATATCCATAACAAGAGAATCCCACAAATTAGGCAAAGAACAAAGTGGGATCTGGCATTTCTCTTCCTCATCCATTTTGACACCAACCGATGCCAACCAAGCCACCATCATAATGAATTCTTCGAGGTGGTCTATAATTCGTTCACCCTCTTCCATTCTTAAGGAATATAATTTCTTCCTCAAGAAAATCTTGTTCACTAAAATATTTGGCATGATACATCTCACCAAGTTGTTTTTGTGCGGAGGTCTCTTCATGGATATTAATTAAAATAGAGTTTTTCAAGTACAATCTAATTAGACCCTTGGCTTTCCACTCCATAACATCATATCGAGCAGCATGAGTAGGATTTGCAGGCCTTAAAAAATTCTCATCAATAGCATCCCACAAATCTTGATCTATCAACAGATCCTCCATCTTTAGCTTCCACATTTCAAAATTATTTATAGAAAATTTATCCACCTCTATTCTACTTGATGAAATTGCCATCTGAAAATTCTTGTAATGAGATCACAAAGTGTCTTCTGTACAAGCTTTCACTCAAATATAGATTAGTTCAAAAATCTCAACAACCCACAACTAAAACCAAAGGTGATCAAGCTCTAATACCACTTGTAAGGAAGTTGAGGTAATGAAACAACTTCCTACATGAATCTTGAGAGGAGAATAAAACAAAAAATTTACAAATATCTACAGTTACAAAAAATTAAATAGAAATAAGCAAAAATATCATGCATACCATAACATAGTGATTTACGTGGAGAAAACCCTTTGGAGAGAAAAACTCCATAGTCCAAAAGCCGCCCAATATATTATTTAGAAATTACAAAGATTACAATATACATGCATAGCAAGCTTCTCACAAGGGTATCACCAACTAGAGATCTAGAGGACACATGATCGCTATCAGACTCTTAGAATACATCACAACACACAATCGTAATACATTTCCCTCATAAAATAGGATTGTCGTGCTAATAAAATATCATCTGTTAGATATAAGACATAATGATAAACGGTCCGGATTTATAATAATAAAAAATTTCTTTCAGGGGTGTTTCCCTCAAGCCCCCATTGAGGCACGTTGCCCCTGGACCCCCATCCAGGGATGATCCCCTTGGACTCCTCACAAGGGAGATCCCCCCATGCCCCCCATCATCATTAAATGAACAATACCTTATGTATCAACAATAACTTATGTAATTGCAAGGTTGAGACACATTTTCCCAACACTTTTACACTAGGTGATATGGAGGACATGAACCATGAATCTTACTCTACAATAGGTAGAAGCCTCACATATGTTATGATATGCACCAACTAGACATTGTCCAAAAAATGAGAGTCTTGAATAGGTTTATGGCTAATTTTGATGGGGAGCATAAGATTAAAGTGAAGAGGACATTTAGCTATTTTTAGGGTTCTAGAAATTACTATTTTTACTATTAGGGAGACATTGTATGACACCTAGAGAATGCTTATAACAATTTGATGACACTTATAGCACATTGGGTCACTTGGAGCATCCCAATAATAGCGTTGGTGATACATGTAGCTATGCTTTAGGATTCCTAGAGCACCCTTACATTAGCTCTATAGGAGACCTCCAACAGTTGGGGGATAACATAGGTTTTTTAAAGTATATTGGAGAGAAGATGTGCACATTAGGAGGTCAACCACAAACTGTGTTTAGCTTCTTTGGTGGTTCAATTAGTTGGATAAATAAGTGATAGGTTGTGGTCACCTTTTCCACTATATAAATAGTTTATACCGTAGTCACTCATGCTAGTAAGGTGGTAGTATAGATTTAGAGGTTGTGATTAAATTTTGGGATTAATTAGAGAGTGGTAAGGATTAAATTTGATAGCTAGGGTTCCATCAACTTGAAAATCATGCACAAACAAAGCACATTGATGTGCAATACCATTTTCAGTGTTCATTGTATGGTCTCAAACAAGCCCCTCGGGCTTGGTATGAGAAGATGGACTCTTTCTTGTTTTCCTCTCACTTCACATGTTGTCATTCCGATCACACAATGTATATTCAACGTCAGGAGGGTGATCTTTTGATTCTTGTGCTATATGTAGATGATCTCATTCTTATAGGTAGTTCATCCTCCATGATTTAGAGTGTTTAGAGAGCTTTGATGGAGCAGTTTGAGATGACAAACCTCGGTCTTCTACACTTCTTTCTGGGTCTACAAGTTATTCAATCTTCGGATGGGACTTCCATATTTCAGAAAAAGTATGCTCTTGATATGCTTCAGAGATTTGGCATGCTAGATTGCAAGCTTTCCCCCACTCCATTTCAGTCAAATGTTGTTTTTTCTTCCACTTTTTCTACTCCTTCAGTGGATCCCACTTTATACAAGCAGTTGGTTGGTAGTTTGTTGTACCTGACACATTCTAGTCATGATCTTTCCTTTGCGGTTGGCCTTGTCTCTTGGTTCTCCCATGATCCTCATGAGAGCCATTGGCGAGCAGCCAAATGTATTTTGAGGTACATTCGGGGCACCACTCATTATGGCATTCACTACACTTCAGGATCCCCTCACATTTTTGGCTTCACTAACTCAGATTGGGCTGGTGATGTCAATGATTGGAAGTCTACTTTTGGCTTTGTTTTTTGCCTTGGTTCTAGTCCTATCACATGGTCTTGCAAGAAGCAGTCTACTATTGCATTATCATCTACAGAGGCTAAGTACCGAGCAGCAATATTAGCTAGTCAGGAGGTTTTATGGCTTTATTAGTTGATGACAGAGTTTGGGTTTCCTCTAGATAGTCCCACTATTCTTTGGTGTGACAATCAAAGTGCCATTCACATTTCCCGCAACCCAATGGAGCATTAGCAGACTAAGCACATTGAAATCCACATGCACTTGATCAGGTAGTTGATTCAGGATGGTTCTCTCATCTTGGAGTACATTCCTACAGAGGAGCAGGTTGCAAACATCTTCACTAAACCTTTGGCATCTTTGTGCTATCTTCAATTGTGCTCCATGTTTGGGGTGAAGGAAGTTGTCCTTGGGGGGTCTCTGTGAGGCCTTCCTTCCTTCATGTTTTTTTTAGCATGTTTCTTTATCTCTTTTTGGAGAGGAGTTTTTTCCCCACTGGGTTTTCTCCTATACTATGCTTTACAGATATTTGGTTGTATTCGAGTACCTGATCAGGCCTAGTTGTTGGACCCAATTTTACTTTCATGCATTGTAGTTACTTTTGCTTTCTTGCACATGTTTGTAGTTGTACTTTTGCTCATCTTAAGGGGGGTTGTTAGAGTAAAGGTTTTAACTTAATTATGTTAATTAAGTTATCTTTATTCCTCTTAAGAGTTCACTTTAGTTGCATATTGTGACATTAATTATTAAATGTCTACCTATTAAGGTTACTTTTTAGGTTTTGCTTGATCTCCTTTTAAGGATTGATCTTTGTAAATAGTTCATTATATTGTTCTGATAATATATCTCTCATATTACAGAGCTTCAAAACCAACTCTTTCTTTTCTCTCCATTCTCTTCCCTATGACAGGTATCCCTTTGCATGCAGGTGTTCTTGGACTCTGAAGTTGGTTTTAATAACTACAATTTTTTATTAGAGGTAAAAAACTAGTTTTGAAGGGGCCTGAAACCCCTTACAAAAGAAAGCAGTTGAAACTAAAGAAAACAACACTAAGCATAAATATTTCTATAAATATTTCTATGATTGTTAGATCTAAGTCTATTTAGAATATATTTCCTCTTAATATTAAGTAGGAATTTGTTTAGTTATATTTTGATTAATTTAACTTACCCATGCCTTCATGATTACATCTTATTTCTTTTAACATGTGTATCACATAATGTTATTTATGACAATTATTAAATGCTAATTGGGTCTTACATGATCAAATATTCTTCTTTCAACCTCTGATTGCTTCCATCCTTTATATGCAACCAATTGAATGGGGAATATATTATCACAAATATTACTTTGATGACTACTGATAGTGCGATAACCTAACCTTTTTAATGGTGTAATTCCCATCACAACTTCATGTTATTCATGGCTTTACACCATCATAACTTCATTCTTTTCATGGATGTATGTCATGTTCCACCTTCATGCTCTTTATAGCTACTATTGTGCCTAATAGATGTTTCCTTCATTTTAATTTTAATTTTTAATCATTGAGATTATTAATAGATTGTACAAATTCCTATTTCAATTTTTATTAAATGTTACTCATTGTAACTTTTTAATGTTTGCATGTTTTAAGATAATGTGCTAATTAAGAGGAGAATTGGCTAGATTTTCATTCTTATGTTTATCCTTTTTATGAGTGAATCTTTACTTTCATGTTGACTACTTTAGTCTAGTGTAGTTGTGAGCCTCATGTATGCAATGGTATGCATGTTATATTATATTACCTAAGAAATGGGATTCTTGAGATAGTTTATGGATAATTTTGATGGGGAGCACGGGATTGTAGTGAAGAGGGTATTTAGATATTTGAAAGAATTATAGATTATTCTATTTTCTATCAGGAAGCATTTTGAGACGCCTAGAACATTCATATAATAGTGTTGGTTATACCTATAGCTATGTTGGTGATACATGTAATTATTCTTTTGGACATGTGAAGCACCCTTAAAGTAGTGATATAGGAGACCAACAAAAATTAGTGGATACAAATGTAGATGTGGACATACAAAGGTCTACTACTAGCTATGTGCTTACCTTCTTTGGTGATGCAATTAGTTAGATGAGTAATGATTTGATTTTGTCTATGTTTCCTCTATAGAGATGGATTATATGGCAATATGTTTGTTAGCAAGGATTGTATTATATTTTTATATTTTGTGTTTAATTGTTGGGATAAATTAGGGAGTAGTTTGGATTAACTTTGATAGTTAAGGTTCCATCAACTTGATGAAGAATTCTACTTTTCACATGAAAACAACGCACATTGATCTCTATTATACTACTTTCTTCATGACCTGGTGGAGGACAAGAGGGTTATGCTTGAGAAGGTGGATATTTTTTGTGAACATTATACATTCTTTGATGAAGCTTGTGAGCATGGATAAGTTTAAATGGTGCAAGAAGGATATCCAATTTTCTCTATTAACAATTAGTTCAATTTTGTTAGCTTTAACTTTAGCTCATGTAAGGTATACAACAAGTAGGAGAATGTTGAGATTAGGTTTCATACACATTGCTAATCCTTATGCTCGTCTTTATTATTTATTTTATATAATTATCCCCACATGGAAAATGGCCTCTCACTTAAGCTGACACTTTATGCCTCATGTGAATTAAATAAAGATATTGTAAGACATGTAAAAACATGGATGACTTTAATCAAATTATAACACACAATTTATGATGGGTAGGAGCATTTTTCAAAAGGGGAATGGGTCTAAAATGGAGGACCATATTTTGGTGGGTGGATATGATATATATGGAGTTACATTCCACGTTAAGAATCTTGACCCATTATTATATGGGTGTTCGAATTTTATCATGGGACTTGTGCATCATTTTTAGCACATGGTTTTAGAAACCATGTGTGGTTTCCAATTTGGACTTGGTCTATTAATAGATTTTTGAAATGAAGATGATGCACTTGTATTTATAGGGGTTATATTGTCAAAAAAATTCTCTAGATATAATTAGTGATTGTGATTAATTTATTTGCTACTCTATGAATGTATTGTAATCATGGTGGTTGTGTTACTATATTGGATGCTCCTTTGATGTTGGATTTTTTCTTGAAAGGTTTTTCCCAATGCATCCATTACGTTATGATTTTTCTTGTGTTGTATGCATAGATATGTTTGTAAATCTTTCTAAAAAATTTAGATTTAAGTCTATTTAAAATTTATATCCTCTCAACATTAAGCGGGAATTTTTTTTTGTTGCATTTTTCTTTCAATTACACATGCTTTCATGATTACATCTTATTACTTATCATATATTTGTCACATAATGTTATTTTTGACACCTATTATGTATGCTAATTGGGTTTTGCACAATTGAATTGCTATCTCTCAGCCTCTAATTCCTTGCATCCTTTAGATGCAACCAATTGAAGGAGGCATATACTAAAACTAGCATTTTGTAATGACTATGAATAGTGTGACAACTTCATCCTTTCAATGCTATCATGCTTTTAATGACTTCATGCGGCATCATAACTTCATTCTCTTTATAGCTCCTATTATGCCTAAAGAATGTTTCCTTCCTTTTACTTTTATTTTTCAATTGTTGAGATTATTAATACATTATGTTAGTGCCTATTTTATATTTTTTTATCAAATGTTACTTATTGCATCATTTTTTTGTTTGCTTGTTTCAAAATAGAGTGGTCATCGTGAGGAGAACTTGTCAAATTGCCATTCTTATATGTATTATTTTCATGACTTGAATCTTAACTTTCATTCTAACTACTTTAATTTCACATGCACCTTCATACTAGTTTACATTCAATTCATAATGGAGATAAAATCTAAGAGAAAAAAACACATTTTTTGCAAAATTTATCCTTCATTTTGGATTGAATTTAAATAGTTCCTAAATGCAATGAGTAGTAGTATACAAGTTGTATGTTTCTACATAATAGTTAGCAAATAACCTAATACTATCTTGATCATACTTTCACACATCCCCGAGGATTAGTCATAATCTTTAGTTGTATCCATTTATTTTCCAATGTCAAATATGTGGGCATGGAAATGAATCCAAGACTTTCATATTCAAATTTAAATTTAGGCTTACTCCCTTCCTACTAGCTATTATAGGTCATCTTGAGAGACAATGTGTTGATATTAAGCTAAGGAGCCCTATAAAAATACAACCCTAATAATTAGATATGAAGCGAGATCCATTTGTTTAATTCCAAGAGTGTCATATTCATCAACTTACCTAATCATTTCTTGGGCTAGGCATAATATATGGTTGTTAAGCATATCTTTAATCATATCAAACTATTAATTTAAATTTAAAGGTTTGATATCAGGAGAAGATCCTTGTTTAGGAAAGTTCCAAAGTTATTTTTCAACACTACCTACTCTTCAAACATGAACCTAGATAGCAAGATAAAATGTAATGCCCTAAAATTGCATAAAGGGAAAAACCACAAGTAGCAAAAAAAAATTTTGAACAAGCTTACAAAAGCGCTAACTAAAACACTAACAAGGATAATCATGCATGTGCACAGTTGTATACCACATGCATCAAGGGATGCTACTCATGCATCATCACCTTCAACACATCACTCAAAGGCGGGATGGAGGGTAATGATGTTGGATGAGTCGAATCCCTCTCACGCATACTTAGACTATATAGTATAGTTTAGCTCAAACATTGAGTTGCTTGAGGATTGCCAAATAAGAAATGCTACAAGCACCTCCATAAAGTAGGTCATACTAAATGATGATATTTAATTACAAGTTCATTGTATACTAACCTATACTATTCCTATCCTATTTTTAATTTTGCTCTTCTGTTAGATTTTGCTTCAATTTGCAAAAAAGACTAATAAGTATATTCTACATAGTACTCTAAGCCCCAAGATTTCATTTATCTATTAAATTGTTTTTCATCAAAATATTACTCAAAGAATACCATCTTCCTAGAAATAAAAATCCTTTTACTAATTTGGTTGAAAGAAACACTAAAAATCAAATAAACACGTTAATATTTAACTATAATTTATTAAAGAAATCATAAACATTTTAACTCCTTTTGTTTTTACTAAAATTGAAGAATAAAATCCTTATTAATAAATAAACAAAAATAAATAATATTTACTAAAATTGATTAATAATACAATTAGTAATCTAATTACCATTATTATAATTATTAATTTATTTATACATTACTAACTAAATTAAAGAATTGATGCAAAATTAATCAATAAATATTAATACCTTACTATTTTACTATTCTTGCTAATAATTTATTAGCTTTATTAATACAATTAATAAGAGTTTGGTGGACTCACTTTAAATATTTATTATGGAATCTAAGTCCCCATTTTTATTTTTATTTCAATTTTAATTTATAGATATCTCACTTGTAAGAATTAGAATTGCTTGAGGATAAAACTTAAGGGACCTACTCTCCCTTCCATTCCACAAATCTCTCCCTAGAAATTAGTTTTAAATTTAGCTACCTAATATTCCCATGTGATGGTTTTTTTTCTCACACAAATTTTAAAATACCACTCACAACAATCAAAACTTATTTATCTAGAAACATGAAAGCGAAAACATTTTCTAACGTATAGCATGCCTTGATTTTAGGTTCCTAAAATTATGCAAGCTAAAGAAAGGTGGCATAAAGGATATAATGTGATGAAAGAAATGGGACGAGGACAACATTTACCAAGAGGATAAAAATGGAGATTTTTTAAAAGAACGGTTCGAAGGATTATTTATTTAATTAGCACCGATTCCAGTGCCTTTAATAATTCTTTTAATTCCAGTGCCTTTAACAATTCTTTTAATCTATCCAGGATTAATTTAATGACAGAGAAACAAGGATTATATTTTTTTTTGTCTACAAACTAATGGTTTGATAAAAATGATGACAGCTTTGGTATGCAATATAATTAAATATAAAAGAACTAGAAGAAGTTTTCTACATATCATAGACAGCTAAAAGAGATAAGCATGGCAAGTTTTTTTTGGCATTGATCTGTGCACCCATATTCATTATGGCTTCCTTCCAGTTGTGCCCTCCAAGATTTAGCAAGTTTCTCAAAAACTCAACATTGTCTAGGCTAAAATAAATTGAAACGTTCCAAGCTAAATGAGTCATCATAAATTCCAAACGTTTTCCCCACAACCCACAAAACCAAGAAAAGACACAAGGTGAAAATAACTAGCACTTGCACCCCAATGAGGTGCAATACTTATGCCGAAAGGCTGAGCCCACATTATTTACGGCCGTTAAAAGCAGTGAACAATGTGAAGAAAGTAGTGATCTATCTCACATATCCCTCTCTACCTCTTCATCCCTTCCTCCCTACCCCCTTCTCTCTCCCTCTTGCTCTCTCCTTCCCTCTTTATTTCTCTCTATATCACATATCCCTCTTTACCTCTCGCTCCCTTCCTCCCTCCCTCCCTACCTACCCCCTTCTCTCTTCCTCTTGGTCTTTCATTCCCTCTCTATTTCTCTCTATATCACATATCCCTCTCTACCTTTGCCTCCCTCCATCCCACCTATTTCTCTCTCACTCTCTCCTTCCCTCTCTACTTCTCTTCCTCTCTCACTTATTCCTCTCTACCTCTCTCTCCTTCCCCCTCTAATTGTCTATATCTCCCCTATCCCTCTCTACCTCTCCCTCCCTCTCACTCTCTTCGACTCTCTTTCCTTTTCTACATCTTTCTATCCCACCTCTCTCTCCCTCCCTATCTCTATCTCACTTATCCCTCTCTACCTCACTCTGTCCCTTTACTCTCCTCTATCTCTCTCTTTCTCTATCCTTCCCTCTCTACTTCTTTTCCCTCCTCTCTCTCTCTTTCTCTATCCTTCCCTCTTAATAATTCTTTTAATTCCAATGCCTTTAACAATTCTTTTAATCTATCCAGGATTAATTTAATGACAGAGAAACAAGGATTATATTTTTTTTTGTCTACAAACTAATGGTTTGATAAAAATGATGACAGCTTTGGGATGTAATGATATTAAATATAAAAGAACGAGAAGTTTTCTACATATCATAGACAGCCAAAAGAGATAAGCATGGCAGGTTTTTTTTGGCATTGATCTGTGCGCCCATATTCATTATGGCTTCCTTCCAGTTGTGCCCTCCAAGATTTAGCAGGTTTCTCAAAAACTCAACATTGTCCAGGCTAAAATAAATTGAAACGTTCCAAGCTAAATGAGTCATCATAAATTCCAAACGTTTTTCCCACAACCCACAAAACCAAGAAAAGACACAAGGTGAAAATAACTAGCACTTGCACCCCAATGAGGTGCAATACTTACACCGAAAGGCTGAGCCCACATTATTTATGGCCGTGAAAAGCAGTGGACAATGTGAAGAAAGTAGTGATCTATCTCACTTATCCCTCTCTACCTCTTGCTCTCTCCTTCCCTCTTTATTTCTCTCTATATCACATATCCCTCTCTACCTCTCCCTCCCTTCTTCCCTCCCTACCCCCTTCTCTCTTCCTCTTGGTCTCTCATTCC
>VDFB02373365.1:251469498-251497986 GCA_007258455.2 Sequoia sempervirens
TCCCTCCCTATCTCTATCTCACTTATCCCTTTCTACCTCTGTCCATCCCTTTACTCTCCTCTCTCTTTTTATATCCTTCCCTCTCTACTTTTTTTCCCTCCTCTCTCTCTTTATCTATCCTTCCCTCTCTACTTATTTACCCTCCTCTCTCTCTCCCCCTCTTGCTTTCTCCTTCCCTCTCTACCTATCCCACCCTCCATCCCACCTATTTCTCTCTCTCCTTCCCACACTCTCTCTCTCTCTCTCTCTCTCTCTCTCTCTCTCTCTCTCTTTCCTTCTCTACTTCTTTCTATCCCACTTCTCTCTCCCTCCCTATCTCTATCTCACTTATCCCTTTCTACCTTCGTCCATCCCTTTACTCTCCTCTCTCTTTTTATATCCTTCCCTCTCTACTTTTTTTCCCTCCTCTCTCTCTTTATCTATCCTTCCCTCTATACTTATTTACCCTCCTCTCTCTCTCTCTCTTTCTCTATCTTACCTATCCCTCTCTACCTCTCCAACCCTCCCTCCCCCCTTCTCTCCCTCTTGCTCTCTCCTTCCCTCTCTACCTATCCCTCCCTCCATCCCACCTATTTCTCTCACACTCTCTCCTTCCCTCTCTACTTCTTTCCCTCTCCCACTTATTCCTCTCTACCTCTCTCTCCTTCCCCCTCTAATTCTCTATATATGCCCTATCCCTTTCTACCTATGCCTCCCCCCCTCTCTCTCTCTCTCTCTCTCTTGACCTCTTGTTTAAGTCTTATAAAAATGATTTTATTCTTAATAGTTTTTCAAAAATGGTATAACATTCATTCTTATAAACTTTTTTAATTTATTTAAATTAAAATTAGGTTTTATAATTGTTTTAAAATTGTTTTAGAGTTTAAATTAAGTATAAGTTGTTTACAATTTAACACATTCTATTATAAATACTGTCAAATATAAATTAAAAGAACTAAAATTATACTTTGTTTACATTTTTATTGTTTACAAATAAAATGTACTTGAATATATTTGTTGCAACACTAAATACTATTATTTAAAATAATTTATAAAATGTTAAATTTCAAGTATTAAGTTTATAAGTTTATATTGTAAAGAATTATATTGTTTAAATCCTTAAATTATATTTAGTGTTTATTTATTCTTTTATAAATTATTTTTCTATTTACTAAAATATCACATTCTTATATAATTGTTTGTATATTTATTAATCTTTTAAGAATTGTTTAAATTTAATACTTATAATTCTTTTAATTTAACATTTAGTGATTATGCTCTTGTTAAATTTTATAAAAACAATTTTTATTCTTAAAAAGTTTAGAAAAAGGTATAAAATTTAAAAAAAATTAAAGAATGAATTTTATACCATTTTTAAAAAATTACTAAGAATACAAATTATTTTTATAAGACTTAAACACAAGCATAATCACTAAACATCTATTAAATTAAAAGAATCACAAGTATTTATAGTTTTTATTTATATTTGTTGCAACACTAAATCTTATATAATTTATTCTTAAAATTAATATTATATTAAAATAGTAAAAGATAGTATTAGGTACTTAGTATTGATTGATATAAAGTTTTGCATTGTATAAATCTTTAAGTTAATACTATTTAATGTTGCAACAAATATATTATACTTCTTTAAAAGTTTAAATATAATCAAATATTAAACTTATTAAGATAATAGTAATAGTATAAGTCTTATAATTCTTATAAATCTAATACTTATAATTCTTTCATAAATTAAGAATAATGAAAAAACACAAATTAGTAAGAATAAAAAGTCAAATGATTTAAATATCTTTTATAAAAGTTAATACTTAATTTATAAGAATTAAATCAATTTGTTTAATAGTTTAATATTTAAATGTTAAATGAAAATAACTAACAAAAGCATAATTACTAAATGTTAAATTAAAAGAACCAACAAGTTATGTATATGTCAAAGCCCTCATGTTTGTGGGTAGTTTTGTGAGAATAACAATGTATTGACAAAATACCATTTTTTTTAATATTTTCTTTTCAAAAGCGAAATAAAATCTAAATTAATTTCTTTCATACAGTAAATATAAGTATAATATAGATTTATATTTTCGTTAAAAAGCTAAAAGAAAAATATAAAATATATAAAATTATATTATATTATATTATATTATATATGTAATCAATATATATATTGTAATAATAAATATATGTATCTTTATATTATTATTTAATATTTTATTTTTATATTATTATTTTATATAATATAATATATTATTTATTATATTTTATCATATATAAAATAAATTTTTATTATTATAATTATTGTAAATATATTATATGATATTTTTTGTCTTAACATATTGATTATATTTATTATTATAGTGATTTTTGTTTGAAAAGAAATTATCAAAAATAGGTATGGAAGATATTACAGACGGTTAGTTCAAATTTCAGCGTGAAAAAAATCACTTCTAAATAATATAAAATAAGTAATTTTTTACTGTTCATTATGTACGGCTACCATTGTGTACAAAGAATTACGGAATAAAATAAAATGCAGTGGCTGTCAGTTTGTACATTCCGCAAGATGGCATGCATCATAATTAACTCCATAAATAAAAGGATCATTCATAAAAATCGTACCAGTTCTAGCTTGCGCACTGTATTAATTTTACAGTCGACTTTCATTTTCATTTTCATTTTCATTTTCGAGTTTATTTTCATTTTCTCCCCGGCGGCGTCTGACTGGAGGAGATCCCACCAGATCCCGGTGGGATCTCCTCCCATATAATAGCCTATCGGCTAATAACATTGTATTAATTTTACAGTCGACTTTCATTTTCATTTTCATTTTCGAGTTTATTTTCATTTTCTCCCCGGCGGCGTCTGACTGGAGGAGATCCCACCAGATCCTGGTGGAATCTCCTCCCATATAATAGCCTATCGGCTAATAACAGAATAAAGCGAAGCTAATTTCAATTCTGTTCACCGCAATTGAATCTTTTTTTCTTTCTATTTTCTTGTGCAGATTTCCTTAATTTAAGACTCATTATGACGGTTGTTTTCACTGGCTAGCTGCACATTTAGGTTGTCAATTATAAATGTAAATAAATAATAATATAATGAACGTTCCAGAGAATGCTTTGGGTATTCCACCGTAATTCTGAAACCCTAAAGAAATGTGACAACTCACAATATTCATCTTTTAAGCTGGAGGGATAAAATGTAGTGGCAATGGCCCAGGTTTGGTGGTCGACTCAGCCATGCCCATGAGAGGGGGGGTGGCAGTAGAGATGCACCAGGCTCCTCTTCTAGCTGAACGATCACTTTCCAAATGACGGTGCTATCGCTTATTTCTGTCATCATTATTGATTTTTTTTTTTTTTCCCTTGCCCTTTTGGTACTTAAATCCTCTTCCCTCTTACAGCTATAGTATTTCTTGCAGAGTAAGGATTAGGGAGGTCATGTCGATGGCATGCTCTAGTCTGGGTCGACCAAATCTCGAGCATGGTCCTCCCAGAGATATTCATTAGCGTAGCCAAGAGTACAGCTGTGTCAAATAATAATATTAAAAATTCCTTACTGTTATAATCTTCTGTGTTGGGTTAGAAGCAGGGCGACGCTGGCTCGAGGGGCTAATAAACAAGGCCATAAACTCTACCCAGAAAATAATTCTATGACTCCTTTTATTAATTTTCTTCATTTATTTATATTGTTTCCTTTTCTCTCTCTTTCTTTTTATATTAACCCTAACTGGTATATTTTCCACGCATGGGGAAACCGTTGTTTGCAAGCGAAACTTTAAACATGAAATCACAGAGGATAAGGGTAAAATGCTAAATTGACTTGCATGAGGCTTCATCAGTCAACATTTGCTACTAAAATCTTAGTGGGTATGATGGTCTAGAAGTGATTATTGTATAATAGAAAACTGAGGTCAATTTGGGATCAACCAAGTATTTCAGCAGTGTACCTACTAGGTTCGGTTTGGAGTCAAAATGCTACCATAAGAACTCTTTACTGGTTATTCATAAATATACACACATAAGGTAGATTTGCACACAAACCCATATATATACATTTTTATTTTTTTTTAACAAAATGTTCATTCATCACCTAAGTTCTAACAAAAGTTATATTATGCATCTAAAACTCCCTGATTCCACCATTTCCCAGTACAGAAATTATTGCATTTGGTTGAGCAGCAACTGAAATATAACAGAAACTAAGCACTGTTTACATCCCCATTATTTCCATTACCAACAGGTTATCAAAGAACTCACAGCCAAGATGCGTATTTCTACATTTCAACAATTAACACAACCAATACACATATTACTAACCTGATAAATATACTTACTCATTTTCCACCAAGTTTGCACAATCATATAGGAGTTGAAGATTTGAAACAGATTATTAGAATCCTTTACAAGGAAGTAAAAATTTAAGTACCAACATAGGTAACTAAATAGGCCATATTACCAGTTTTCATTGAATTTGTCATAGCTGACAAAACTCCATATTTCAGGAACAATTTTCACGGTCCAGCTGGAAAACTTAGTATATCTTCTGAATGTGAGAAAATAATCAATGAGGGGAAAACTCTCCACTTCCTCATGGCATCATCAAGCACTACAGGACTCTACCCAACCCCCGAGCCAAGAGGATCACCCAAACCCAAATCAATTCAGCCATTATACAAGGGTTAATGATATCATTTACACCTTTTTCCCTATACCCAAAATTTGGAACCTTCATGACCATTTTCCCATTTTAAGAAAGGTAAAGTATCCAGTCAAGATTCAAAGGTATCTATAAAACAAATGCTAGCAGAAGAACGTACATGTATCCCATACTCAGGTCGGCCTTTCTCTCTCATTTTTCCACACAGGCTCTTGTGATAAAAGGTAAAAATATAAGACATGCAAAACTCACCTCCACCATACCATGGATAATCTTGAGAGGTAATCTCCAGCTTTTATTCTCCTTCCCTTCCAGCCTCCTCCCTCCAGCCCGCTCTATCCCCCAGGAGGAATTCCCCCTAATCTACTTCTCCAACTCCTATTTAAGACCTTTCTGGAATATTCCTAATACCCTTTCTTTAAGCCACACTTCTGCATAAAACCAAGGACATGACTCATACGATTAACCTCCACTCACGGGTCCCAAAACACCAAAATGTTACTTAATAAGGTTAAGGTTAAGTAAAATGGCTAGGATTTAGGCGATCCTCTTGTACTCCTCATTGACCTCTTAACATATATGCACACTTCCATTATTAGTACTTCGTATATAAATAATCAAAGCGAGGCAAATCATCTTATCAAATTGGCAAAAATAATCATAAAATAAAAACTAATATATGCACCTAGGAATGCTTTGGTGCACCACTAAAATAGTTATAGCCTTGCCTTTCATAATTGGTCATAAGATTTTTGTCAATCAACATTAGCAACTTGCAACTTTCATTTCCCAAAAAGAACATTAAACACAATCATTTAAATTCAACAGTTTTAGACAGCCTATCATTTCATGTTCAAATAGTCGTTCAAATATCCAATTCAGTTCTCTCCTTTGTCAATTACCTTTTTGCATTGAATCTAATTACAATAGTTAATATATCAATCAACTATATAGATGATACATTCAAAATGACAACCTTGACAAGTTCAAGAACACCTTATGTGATAATATTTCAAATGTGAGAATAATGTCAAACCTTTCATATTACTTCATAATGACTTCATTTAACAACTTACAAATAACAAATATGAAGATTTAACAAACCAAATTGAAAAAACATAAAATTATAAATGGTAATGATAGATAAGTTACATCAATATTTTCACTAACCATTTGTAAGAATCAAATATTGGTAACAATTTATTTATTTAATTAATAGTATAACCTTTCTTATCTCCGAATCCTCGAAATGAGATTACACATCTTATTAACAAGGCCAAAGAGTTTTATTATCATCAAGGAATGAAATAGACATATAATAATATTCACTAAATACTAAAAAATATCATTGAGAAACTATTTCTAAAATTAGGTCCATATTTCAAATCCTTGGTTGAGTTTGTTTACATGACTCATGTTCTACCCTCATGACTCAAAATATTCCTCACATGTAATACTATGTAATCATGTGCATCAAGGAATTCAATTTAGACCAATGTTACATAATTCGTCAGTTTAACTCAACTAATGAATAAAATTGAAGCACACTAAAACAACCTAGAAAATTACAACTGTTGTAAGAAAGGTGTGGGACCTTACACAAAATATATTTCATGCATTTAAAAGTGTACAATTCATCTTTTCTAGACATAAATTCAAACCAAAACATAAAACTATTCAATTAAGTGTTTATTAAAAATGATTAGACATCAAATTATTCACATAAAACAATTTCATATCACGTCTCTGCCAGATGCGTCCAGGGTGGATATTGGAGAAAATCAAATAAACTAAAAGAAATAAGAAAAATAAAATAAGAGTAAGACAATGAATAGGAGGTCATGACTTTTTCATGGCTCGAGGAAATTGGGCATTGATAGGGGTTGTCCTCATTCCTATGCGGAGGAGACATTGAAATACATAGAGATGGTCACATAGTTGCTAAGAATGGTGTTTCACCTCTTTGACCATCCAAAAATTGTAGGGGCAAGGACAAGGTATGGCATGCAACAGGTCGGTGGAAAATAAAAATAAGAAACATGCTCAAAGCCATAGCAGCTATCAACAACCTAGCAAAGGCGAGGGCTATCCAAAATTAAATGGGCATGGTGTGAGGTGCAGAATAGGGGATGACCATGCCATTATGGAGGAATGGTGACCCTCTAATTCTTTAAAATTTCTTGTAGGAACAATACAGGACAGTGCACGAACCCATGACCGTCCTTAAAAATGACATTTCAGGCAATTTGAGGCATGTATGTATACTTTTCAAAGGATGTGGCAACGAGTGCGAGAGGAGGAGTGCAATAAATGACGTGAGATGGAGAGATAAAAACAAAAGGCAGAGAGATAGGCGAATAGAATGAAATGGCATGGGGAAAAGAATGGAAAGAAAATGGAAAATGAAGATTCACATGGGGAGATAATTCACAAAGCGATGGAGAAGGAGAGAATGGTGTAAGAGAGTGAGAAAAGAGAGAAATCGGTAGCAGTGAATGAAGGATGGTGTACAGATGGAAAGAATCTTGCAATCCTCCGTTAATCTGTAATTTAGATCTATCTGTGTTTGGAAGGAAAAAAAGGTAGAAGGTGGTTGCTTGAGGGTAGAACGTGTTCTCATGGAACACACAAGATTGTTGGGTGTGTACAAATTAGATTTGTTGATTTAGGCTCAGAAACGTTCAAGAAAATGCAACTGACAGGAGTGTGAGAGCTCAGTAGAGATGACAAATGAAAGAGGTAAATAGGGTTTTTTAAAGAGAGGCATCGGTTTTCCATTTCCATGACAACTCGATGAAGTCCATTTGCATCTGCGAGTATGCACAATGAAGATATTAGGATTTATTTATTTTTTTCAAAGAAAATGTTGTTTTCTATTGATAAAAAATGAGATAGGAAGTGGGACGAAGAACAGATGCAAAGTGCATAATTTTTCTGATAATAACCCTAATGGATGGGAAAGAAAATGTAAAGAGGAATTATTCATATTTTACGCGGAAGGCTATCCTTAATTGAAGAAGACGAAGCTAAAAATGGCAATCAATGAAATGAAATATTTTAATAACGTCCACGAGGCCACAACAGCCTATGGGACCCAGGAACAGCACAAGACCACCACCGAAAAGAGAAGACCCTAAACAGCCTGAGATCTTCACTCGAGGTCAGCTCTACGACAGTGAATTTTGATGATGTAATTTGCGGATTTGACCAACCTTTCCTCCTCAAACAAGGTATTTAAGTTATCCACTTGTAAGGTGTCCCCATAACTGACCCGAATATCTTTATACCCTGAGCACTCCATAACAAAGTGCCACTCTGTCTCCACCAATCCCATGTCGCAAAAACGACATATTCTTTTTTCCCACTCTTCTTTAGGAACCATCCATCTGCCCGTTTCACATCTAAGACGATGTGAGTTAGTTTGGAGTTGAGCTATCAACATCTTTGCTCTCCATTTAATATTCGCTCCTATATATGCCTTTTCTTCATGGTCCCCCTTGGGATTAAATTCTTTGATATAATAATCTTTTTTTCGCCCTGATTGTTTTGTCCATATAGCATTTTTGAATTTTTGTTTCACATTTTTTTTTATTTCTTCATTTGTACTTGGACAATTTTGCATATTCACACCCCACTTTTCCATCCATTTTTTGTTTTGTTTCATCCATGTATTCTTTCTTCTATCCAACTTTTCTTTTACAATTAGCTTAGGCCACCGATGGTTCTCCATATTCTGAACCTTTTGTAGGTAACTTAGTAACCAAATCATCACGGATGCCTCCAAGGGGAAGGTGCCCCTCTTCGCTAGTAAAATCTCATAAGGTATTGCAGTTTTGAGATTAAGGCTGCTAACAATTAGATGCTTTTCAATTCTTTCCACTTGCCTCCATTTCTGATCTGACATGTTGTTGCCCCAAATTTCGCACCCATATAGAACCACTGGTCACAAGTAAGCCAAACAACATTCTCTTGGTTTTCCAATCCCATAATTCAGCATTTCTACATCTATTTTGTAGAGAGTAAAGTGCTTTCCAGCCCCCTTGGATCCTTTTTGCTCTACAAGTTTCCCAACTGAGCTTGTAGTGAAAATCTAGCCCAAGGTATTTGTATTCATCCACAATTTCCAGCGGATTGCCTTCAAAGATAAAGCTAATTTGTTGTTTTTTCCTTCTAGAGAGAAGATCATTATTTTAGTTTTACTAGTATTCACTTGCATCCCAACTTCCTGACAAAAGGATTCAAGAGCTTTCAAATGCTTTCTTAACTCATGTGTTGTTTTAGCGATTAGAATGAGATCATCGGCATACAAGAGCAATTTTATTACATAATTGGCCAACTGAATACCTTCCCCACCAACTTTGTCTATCCACTCTTCCAACTTGTCAATGTAAAGCCCAAATAGCGTTGGAGAAAGTGGGCAACCTTGCTTGACTCCAATGTCACTGCCAAAGCACTCAGACATACCTTCATTGGTTCTGATTTTAGCTCTGAACCTGCTCATACAGCCTATGAACAGCCGCCCTAAGTGCCTTTGGGACTCCCAGTTCCTCCATTCTATTCCACAACTTGCCCCGTGGCACTATGTCAAAGGCTTTTTTGAAGTCTACAAAGTAGCAAAAGGCCTCCTCCCCTTGAATGTTCCAAATTTTTTCAATAAAAAATCTAAGAGTAATACCGTGATCGATAGTGGAATGTTTTGGTCTAAAACCAGCCTGCCCTTCAGCTCTTTTGCCCTCTTTCTCAACCCAACTACTAATTTTGCGCTCAATCATGCTTCCAAAAAGTTTTCCAAGAAGCGGATTAATCATAATAGTGCGGTAATTTGATGGGTTATTAGTGTCCCCACTTTTGTATAAGGGAACAACAACACTAGTTGTCCACCCTTCCGGAAAGCCCTCTTGAATAACCCTATTGAAAATGCCCTTGATGCAAGGTGCAAGGACCTCAATGCCCCATTTTAAGAATTATGCTTGCAGCCCATCAATATCCTGTGCTTTTCCCCCAGCCAACCTTTTTATCCCTTGATTGATGTCTTCGATGGTGAAAAGTTCAGTGGTAACCATGATTGTTGGAGGTCTATGTTTATCTTGTTCCCGCTCATACAGTAACTTTGCATATTCCAACCATTGAGAGCTTGTGATATTGTTTTCCGCTTGTTTTCTTTTTTGTTGTAGCTCCTTCCAGAATTTCTTGGGATTGTTCTTTCCAAGGGCAATCAGCTCCAGCCTTCTAGTGCTTACATATTTTTCTTTTTTGTTCCGTATCATCTTTTTGTATTCTTTCTTGTTTTTTGTGGTCCTTCCACCCTCACGAAATTTTCTTTTTGTTAACTTGCACTCTTCATCAAACCATGGGTTTGCTGGGAAAGTAGATGCAATTGCCTTCTTAGGCCTAGCCCTCTTACACTCATCCAAAGCCTTGTGAACAATGGGGATCATCATACCCTTGTTTATAGTGTGATGCCCCGTGCTAGCTAATTTCCTTTCATACTCCCTGAAAATCCTTTTGAGGGCATTCTTGAAGACTTCCTGATTGTCATGGTTCATGATGATTCTACCTTGCGGAGGCACTTTCTTTTTGCTGATATGAATCTGCCCCCCCTGGTGCATGCTAGTGTGGGTGTCAAGATTTACATATATTGGATTATGGTATGATTTCAGCTCTAAAGGACATTTTCCAATCACTAGTTCCTTTATCTTTGACGTGTAAACATGCGAGCAAATGACATAATCAACCACACTTTGCCCATTGTATGTTTTGCAGGTGATGTTGCCTGAGTTCGGCCATGCCTTCATACCATTGCAAATGACCAAGTTGAATAAACTGCATAGCCCCAACAACTCAGCCCCGTAGTGCATGACATTGTGCTTACTATCTTGTGAATTCCTTTCCCACAATGTTGTCCCTCTTCCTCCAGCCATAGCGGATCAACTTTCTCCTTGTCCTTGCTTTTCAAGTTGAGAGCTTGTATGTTTGTTGTCCTTGCGTTAAAATCCCCTATTAAAATAACCTCTCCCATGCCATTATAGACTAAAATGTCTTTTTTTAGCGCAGCAAAAGGATCCTCATGGTCTAGGTTCCTTTTCTTGTAAGATTTGGAGCCTTTTGGGGCGATATAGTAGGCTGCCACTCTTATGATAGTTTGATTTTCTGTTATTTTAAACCATATATATTGTTTGTTTGGGTCTTCTTTCTCGACTTGAATGCTATTGCACCATATTTCTTTGATTAGGACTGCAACTCCACCATGCCCTTTGCCACTATCTGTTCTCTCATTCCAAATGGAAGCTTTTTTATATCCTTCAAAGTCTGGAATCTTACAGCCACCGTGCTCATGAGTCTCCATAAGGATGATGATGTCCTTTCCTTCTGCAATGGGCCCTAAACCAGGTCCTCTTCTCCACAGGTAACCTCTACAATTCCAACTTACCATTGACACCTAATCCTGGGGGGCCCCGAGTTCCTATTTTTGGTGAGTAATTTTGTCACTAACTTGAGCTTTCCCATTTTGTAACCAAGCCCATTTTCCTTCGTTCCTTGCTGCCTTTACTTTTTCCCACTCTTTACGCCTTTCTTCTTGTTGTACTATTGTTAAGTACTCGTCAAGGTATATTTGTGTACCTTTAAGAAACTTCTTGTTCCTTAGCAGCTTGTTCTTATCTTCAATGTTCGCCAAAGTGACCCTTACATGCCTACTCTTTCCATCTTTCACCCATTTTCCAATTTTGTTTGCTTGTTGAATGACACCTGTCCATTGTAACTCGTCCCTAAAAAAATCTTTTGCTAGCTCCTTTGTGGTTTCTTTCTCCCCATAGTCCTTTAGCCCTTTAACAATGACATTCACAACCCTGACATTTTTGTCATTCTCTTCTCTTATTTTCCTTCAAACTTTCTTTTCTATGAGGTCCCTGTGTGTGTCTGAAGGACCTTTCACTACGTGAGCCTAGCTTTTGGCCTCCTCTAATTGGTCCCTTAGCTGGTTTTCTTTTATCTTTACGCTGTCTAGAACTGATTGTATCTCTTTTATCTGCGAGTTGCTACTTTCATCTACCTCTCTTGATATTCTTTTTTCTATTGTGCCACTTTGTACTAAAACTTGTCTTATCGAAATCAATTCTTGCTCTCCATTTGACATGGAGATTTGAAGTTTACTTATTTCTTCTTTGAGAAATTTTTTCTCCCTTGATAATTGCCAATTAGCATCCGTGATCTCCTTCATTTTAGCATCTTTAAAGAGCCCCCTTGCCTCTAATGATTGGAGCCTCTTGTTCATGGCCATTAACTCATTGACGTACAACTCAGAGGACCACATTAGTGGTGTTGTGGTGGGACTATAAGAATCAAAAGGTTTACCCTCACCCCCTTCTACCTTGCCTACTGAAATGTTTATCTCTTCGCATTGGTTCAAGACTAAGACTAGATGGGATGTTGGGTACATTTTTTTGTTACCTTCGGATTCTTCTTTTTGAACTTGTTGGATTTCAACAGAGTCTGATAAGTACTTGTGTTCCAGCCTTGGTAGAATTACAACAAATTTCCCTCTCTTTGCAAACTTTACCTTTCGAGTTTGCCTACGATTTAAAATACCTTTGTAATGTTTTCCATTTACAAACACACACTCCTCCCCTATGTTTGACCTATCCAGTGGATAGCCCATCACGTAAGCACCCCATGTGTTAAACAGAGCCGCAGCTGAGGGCTCCCCTGGAAGGTGTGTTGGGGGATTAAAAGGGATTAGAGTAGTCCCTTGGGGTTGTGCACCACCGTTTAGGTTTTCAAAATTTTCAATAGCTACTGTGTTGCCTTCCACTGCCTCATTTACTATTAACTGCTTTGGTATGTTATTAGACTCCGTTGGCAAAGTAACCTTGTTTGATTCTCCCAATATGTTGGCCTATTTTGTTATGCTAATAGTCTCAGTTGACCCTGAACCCACACTCGATACCCCCGAGTCTTCCATTCCTTTCCCACTTTTAGAGTGCTTAATCATTAGAGATCTTTATAGTTTGGTGCGTGTTTTTGGAAAAGGCAGCCATTTTGTTTTATAAATGCCATGCGCTTGATATAAAAAATAATTTTTTTTGATGCCAAAGGAGAAAAAGGAGGCAAAGAACTGAAAAAGATAGATGTGGGGCACACCTGTTCCCGTTGTTGTGTTGTTTTTCGAAGAAGCTTTATCTCCTGAGTGGAAAGAAAGCCCTGGGCCCACATGGTCACGCCCTTCTACTCTGCCTTTGAACCTGACTCTTGTTTCTGGAAATCCTTGTCACTTTCGTAAAAAACTCCCAAGCCCTTCTCGATTTCAGAAAAATCCCCAAAAGCACCTATGTCGGTGGTGCCAGTTCGCCACAGCTTGTCAATGGTCACCACAGTCTGTTGATGGTTGATGGTTGCCACAGCCTGTCTTGTTGATGGTCGCCACAACAAAGGAAAGGTCTAGCTAGGATGTTTGACCCATGCTTGTGATTCGAACCTGCATTGCAATGGTTCCTATCAATCTGTTGACCATGAAACGAATCTCAGTCGTTCATCATTTTTCACAAAAGTATCTCAGTAAGAGTACAAATTCTCAAATGGAAAACGTTTATTATAAAGCATTATGTATATGTCTGGCCTTTTCGGCACAGTAAATGTAACCTTTTGATGCCCTCATTTTTGCGCATACAGAATCATATTCCCTAAAAAGGCTTTAATAACTTCTATACGGACGATGTACATGAAATCCAATCTTGCTGGAATGAATCTCCACCTAAAAGTCTCCATTTTTTTGGGAAATTATTTTTAAATTATTATATTAGAATTATTTTTTTATATTGATTTTATTTATATTATTTTTAAATTATTACATTAGAAAGAGAAGTTATATATTAAAATTTTAAAAGTGTTTATAATATCATTTAATTTTTTTTATATTGAATGAAGACGTCAAGTAAATTTATGTTTGTAGGTATGTAATATTTATAAGATTTATTACGTTGTAATTTTGCACATGTAATTTTTTTTTGTATATACAATTTCATTAATAACTTTTTAAATTGATTTAACTTCTAATATATAAAAAAATTAAAAAAAAATTGACAATGTTTTTTTGTTTTTAATTGTTATTTTTGTTTTAAAAAGAAATAATATATCTGTATGAATAATTTTTGCAATTTTGTCTTTTAAACAAAAAATGAAAAATGAAAAATATGTCAAATCTTAATAATGAACGCATTTAGGTTTTAATATTACCACATCTTGTTTTATTTTTCTATTTTTAAATACTTATTTTCATTTATTTGAAAGAGTTATTTAATATATTTAAATTAGCATAAATAAAAAAATTCTTTAATTAAAAAATTTGATTATAATTTAATTATACCTATTATTATATATTATATTTTAAAATAAAACTACTAATTACATAAAATGATTAAAATAGTTTTATATATTACAAAAATAGATCACAATTTATCTTAATTGACTTTCCACACTTCTTCGGCATACCCATTGCACACTAAGGTGCAATTGCTAGTCTCAATACTATCAACTCCTTAATCTCAAATGATAAATTGAGAGGACTTGTATAAGCTTAGGAATAGGCTTGTTGGAAATATATATTAATCTCAAGTCAGAATTTTCCTCATCAACCCCCCAATATAAACTTGGTTGACTTGCCAACATTTACTATGGTAGGTGATTTTGAATTTGAAATCAAGCACTCATTTTTTGAGCAAGCAACACAAGACAAAAGGGAATGCAACAGTTGGTTGTATGAGTTAGTTTTGTTTTTTGTATTTTGAGAATATCTTGTAGCAGCAGAAGAAATGTTCAATACAGAACAAGGAGACAACAGACAACAGTAGGGAATGTTCTACAAAAGCAGCAACTAGTTATAGTAGCATAGTTAGTTTCAGATTGATGTGAGAATAAGCAATATGTATTGGACTGTAGTCCAAATAGTTTATGTTTTATTTTGTATTGTAAAACAAAGCATGTACTCTATAATTTTGTAATTTTGGAAAGCAAATGAGGAAATATAAATCTGTATTTTTTGTCATACATTTTGTTGTCTCTGTGCAAATTTTTGTGTGTGTTTTCTGTTATGTCCTTCATTTTGTCACAACACAACATTTGTGTTTTGTATTGTTGCACCCCTACCTGCCAACAAGTGGTATCAGAGCCCTATTTTTTTGGGCAGTTAGTTTTTTTGTTTAATGTGGGTAAAGCTCTAGGTTATCTAAGCATTCATCTATTTTCTCAAATTTGAGAAAAATGGCAGGTGGTGAGAGCTAAGGTTGGCAGCAACCACTGAATTTTGATGGGCATAATTATGATATATGGGCTAAGAAAATGAAGATAATATTGGTTGTTAATGACCTATGGGAGTTGGTCATCAATGGTTTCAATGATATTATAGACCAAGCAGCCGATACATCCCTCTCTAATGCACAAAAGAATCAACTAAAAGAAAATAGGATGAAAAATGCAAAAGCCCTCAGTTTGATTGAAGTAGCCTTGATAGAGGCTATTTTCCCATGTATTGCAATAGTAAATTACTCAAAGAAAACTTTGTAAATATTACAAAATAGTTACAAGGGGATTGACAAAGTGAGGTTAGTGAAGTTGCAATGCTTGAGAAGAGATTTTGAGACTTTGAAAATGAAAGATAGCAAGTAAATTTCTGATTTTCATACTAAAGTTTCTACCTTGATAAATCAGTTGAGAATCAATGGTGAAACAATAGAAGAAAAAAGGATTATTGAAAAAATCATAAGAAGTCTTCCTACTAAGTTTGATCCTATAGTCATTGCCATTAAAGAGGCAAAGGACTTGTCCAAGATGACTATAGATGAGTTGATGGGTTCACTACAAACCCATGAGCAATGGTTGAACATATATGCTCCTTCCCTAGAGTAAGCTTTCAAAGCTCGGACCAATGGAAGAGGTTGGGGAAGAGGAAGAAATAGTAGAGGTAGAGATCAAAGAGGCAAAGGAAGAAGCAATTTTAGAAGAGGAGACTCAAACAGCCAAGAGGAGCCAAGCAGCTCACATTTAGCAAACCAAAACCAAAAGAAGAACAACAGTTCAAATTAGAGGTATGACAAGAGCAATGTGCAATTTTTTTGAAAGAGGAAAAAAATGGGTTTTACAGAGACCCGAAACCACAAAGATTACAAAATAAAGAGCAATGTGCAATGTTATTACTGCCACAAGTATGGACATTATGCTAGTGAGTGCAAGAAGAAGCAGTGTGACCATGGGAGTCAAAATGTTAATGTAGCAAATCAGAACAAGGCTGAAAATGAGGAACAGTCCAATGTATTCATTGTTTGCAACCTTGTTGAATGCGGCAGTGATGGAGTTTGGTATTTAGATAGCAGATGCAACAAACCACATGAGTGGTAACAAAAAAATTTTGCCTCCATAAATAGCAACATAAAAACAGAAATCAAAATGGGAAATGATGAGAAGGTTCTCGTCATTGGAAGAGGTGTTGTCAGCATTCAAACCAAGAATGGTGAGAGGCAACAAATCCAAGATGTTTATTATGCCCCTGGCATAAAGCATAACCTACTGAGCATTGGAAAAATGATCTAAAATGGTTATAGAATCTTGATGGAGAATGGAGAATGCAAGATATTTGATAAAGAAGGCAGCAAGAAAGTGATGGTAGTCGTGCAAATGACAAGAAATAGAATGTTTCCTCTAAGGATGCACATAGTATCTATGATAGACACAACAAAAGGACAACAACATCAATGTTCTTCAATACTCAATAGCAGAACAACAATCAACAGTTGAACAACAGTCTGCATTTAGAACAGTGATCAAAGACCAATCCAAACTTTGGTGTTTAAGGTATGGGCACTTAATCTTTTCTAGTTTAAGTTTATTATCTAGAAAAGGAATGGTTAGGGGTTTACCATCTATTGTAGAACCTGGTGGTAAATGTGAAGTATGCATTTTAGGAAAATAACATAGGTAACCCTTTCAATCGGGGTATTCTAGGAGAGAAAAAGAACCTCTTGAATTAGTGCACTCAAATTTGTGTGGACCCATGAAAACCCCAAATTAGGAAGAAACACTTATTTCATGACATTCATAGATGATTACAACAGAAAAAAATTGGGTCTATTTCTTGAAAAACAAATCGGAAGCATTTGATAAATTTAAATTGTTTAAGACAATAGTTGAAAAGGAAAGTGGACACTATATCAAAGCCCTTAGAATAGATAGAGGGGGAGAGTACATCTCCAAAGAATTCATAATTTTTTGTAGGGATGAGGGCATTCACAAACAATTCACAACTAGGTATACTCCATAACAAAATGGAGTCGCCAAAAGGAAAAATAGAACCATTCAAGACATGACAACAAGTATGCTGAAAGCAAAAGGGCTATCACACATATTTTGGGGTGAAGTTGTAGCAACAATTGTTTACATATTGAATAGGTGTCTTACAAAGGTTGTCCCTGATAGGATTCCACAAGAGGCATGGACAAATAGCAAATGGAGTGTTGAACATCTAAGAATCTTTGGATGTGTGGCATATACATTCATGCCAAAAGAGAAGAGGAAAAAATTTGATGATAAAGGAGAAAAATGCATTTTCATAGGCTATAGTGAGGAGTCAAAAGCATACAAATTGTACAATCATATCACCAAGAATGTTGTGATTAGTATAGATGAAGTGTTTATTGAAAATGAAGCATGGGATGGAATAGTGGACAACACCACAAGTATTTCAATTACAATATACCCTTTGATGATGAAGAAGATCCAAAAAACAACAATCTTGAAGGAGTAGTAGAAAACAAAAATTTAGGAAGAAACTACCGCAGAGCCTTGGAAAACAACAACTCTAGCAGTACTCAACAAAATAGCAACTTTGGCAGTGTTCAACAAAACAACAACTTTGAACAAACACAACAAAGTAATAGCTCCAGAGTACAGCAAAGCAGTAGCTCTGACAACTAGCAGTACAACTCTAGAGGTTAGAGTAGCAACAACTTGGAAGGTAATTCAGACCCTACACTTGCATCATTAATGCCACAAAAGACAAAGAGTGTGAGGGAGATTTATGACAGCACAAAGCATGTTAATTTTGATGAAAATTTATATTTTGCATTATTCTCTTATAGTGATCCAACACATTTTGAGGAAGGAGTGAGATAAGAGAAGTGGTGTAAGGCCATGGATGAAGAGTTGGAGTCTATAGAGAGGAACCAAACATGGGAGATGACCAATTTACCCAAAAGTAAACAAGTGTTTGGAGTGAAATGGGTCTACAAGACCAAGTGTACAGTAGAAGGTAAAATTGAAAGACATAAAGCAAGGCTAGTGGTCAAAGGATACAAACAACCTGGAATAGATTATGATGAGACATATGCACCAATTGCAAGGCTGAAAATAGTTCGGGCAGTCATAGCAATTACAGCCCAACATCATTGGAAAATGTTTCAAATGGATGTGAAGCCAGCCTTCTTCAACGGAGTGTTGAAGGAGGAAGTGTATGTGTAGTAGCCATCTGACTATGAAGTCCTAAGGCAAGAGGACAAGGTATATAGGCTCTGAAAAGCTCTCTATGGGATGAAACAATCACCAAGGGAATGGTACAGTAGAATAGACTCCTATTTGATGAGCAATGGTTTCAACAAAAGTAATAGTGAACCCATGCTTTACATCAAAGCAGCTCAATGTGATATTTTAATAGTTGTTTTATATGTAGATGATCTAATTTTTACTAGAAACAGTGATAGTTTAATTATTGATTAAAGAGGTGATGAAGAATGTTTAAGATGACAAGTTTGGGTTTGTTGAAATACTTTCTTGGGATTGAAGTGTAACAAATAGAGAATGGCATATTTATTTCACAAACTAACTATGCCTATGTGCAACGTTATTTCTAAACTTAAAAGATGAAAAAACAAAGAAATGCAAAGGAGAAATAACACAACACCACCTCAAGATTATCCTAAGTTGAATTGAACAAAACAAATATTTAAGCAAGAGATATACCTTGTCCAAGTGATCTTTTTGGTTGGCCCTTTGATGAAGATTCGATGTGTGCTCCTTGATGGAAAATATGAAAAAATGATATGCAAAGTGATCTAGATTGCAAGATGAATGCAATGAAAGATGTGGGTACTTGGATAAATGTATGGGATGGATGGAATGCAAGCTTGAAGAGTGCAACAATGGAGGATGAATATGCAAGTGCTTGAGATTGCTTGAAAATTGCTAGAGTAGAATGCCTGAATTGTGAATGTGAGTGAATGAAAATGAGACCAAATCTTCCATTTAAGGGAAGAGTCTCTAGAGGATTCAATGGCTAGGATTTAGCCAACATGGACAAGATAGAGGGTTGTGGTGAGTTGAGGACTCACAAACCCTCACATCTTTCCATGTGGAAGATGTGGTGTCAAAAGGATAGGTGATGTGGAAAGAGGACATGTGAGGTGGAGGTACTTGCAAGTACCTTGGGATTAGGGGGAAATATCCTTAAAAATGAAGTTCTTGTCCTCATATGAGAGATGGTGACAAGTGAGAAATTTTAGAAAATCCTCCCTTATCATCATAGGGATGAGAGAAGTTGGGGGAATAAATGTGAATTTAAAATTCACATGATTGGGCAGTACCTTGGGGATAAGACAAGCTCCTCATAAAGGAGGTCTTTGTCCCATGTGACTGATGTGACCTATGAGGGAATTTAGAATTTCCCAACAACCTACATGGGGAAAAGAAATGCATTGAATGAATAAATGTGAATTTTAAATTCACATGGGAAAGAGGTCAAGGCTTAAAAAAGAAATCACTTATGAAAGGTTGACTTAAAGGACATACCAAAGATGGCATGTGATTAGATTAACATTGTGCAAATAGGTGATTAAGAATATTAATGAAGGATTAGAGACAAGTGGTCAAATATGGAGGACGTGACATTAATCTTGATTAAGGGTGTGCACATCCCAATAATGGATTAATTAAATTAATCTAGATTAGAAGAAGATTATGGAGGATGTTACAAGGAGAGAGAAAAGAGGGAATTTAAAATTGATTTAAATTCAAAAGGCTAAATGACTAAATCAAATAAATTGATATATTTATTTAATTTAGAGAAGAAGGATGAAAGGTAAAGTATTTAATTATTAAATTAAATACTTTAAAAACCTTAGGCAAAGGGGAAATATTAATTAGATAAATCATTTAGTTAATATTGATGAAATAGATAGATAAAGGGGACAAATTTGACCATGTGGGAGTGGTCAAATTTGGATGTCTACATTTTCCCCCTCTTTGAGATGGCATTACGAAGTAACATCATTTCAAAGAAGATTAAAAGATAGCACAAGGAAGAAGATGATTAGATTGGAAAATATGTCCCAATCATCAAAGGAGTGACTAGGAAGAAAGATGATGGGGGTGAAGATGAAGATTAGGGATTGAGGATGCCCCCTGGAGAGGACACGCGGGTTCAAGAGAACACAAATGTGCTCTCGAAATGGATGAGACGATAAAAGGGTATATGAGGAAGATGATGCAAAGTAATGGATAAGAGAGGATGATAAGCGATAGGAGATTGGGAAGCATAAAGGAAGCACAAATATGTTCAAGAAAAAATGTGATGTTGCCCTAGTCAAGCTACAAGCCAAAATGGATTGATGATGGATGGAGTGTTGTTGAGGATGGAATGATATATTCCAAGACAACACAAAAGGATAGGGAAGGATACATCCTAATGATGATGACGAAAGTGATGATGAAAGTGTTGTTGATGAGGGAAGGATACATCTCGATTATGATGAGGAAAGTGTTGTTGATGACGGAATGATACATCCCAAAACAACACCAAAGGATAGGGAAGGATACATTTTGATTATGATGATGATGATGATGATTGGATCAAGGCTTGTAGCAAGGTTGGGAACAAGATCAAGGATGTGATTAGATGATTTGTGTTAGATATGATTGAATTAGGATTGGATGGGGATGTGAGATGGTTGAAATGAATGAAAATGATGAAGGAAAAGATGCTTAGAATAATCAAATATGATTAATCTAAACAACTTAAAATGAATATGATGTAGCAATGCACATGAGATGAAATGCAATGAACCTAGAATATGGAATGAGATGTAATCCTAATGTGATTTACCATTTTCAGAGCACTGATTTTTTCTATAGCATAAGACACCAAGTGTCAGGGTATGTGTAACCAAGGCAGATTAGTGTCCAATGCACAAAACAAACAAAACAAACAAGAAGGCTATCCCAACACCCCAAAGTCACAAAGACCTTGGTCAGGATAGGCACTGGGATAACCACAAGCACAAGAGGTTTCCCCAGCATAACACAAGACCACAGGGATCTTGGTGGGTACAACATGGGACAACCAGGAAGACAACAATAGACGAAAGATCAAGATACGCCCCTATGTTAACTAGTCAAAGCACACCATGATATGATAGATCAAGGTGACCTTGACAAGGTATAATAGGGAGCTCAAATGATAAACAAAATACAAAAGCACCAAAAGATCACAATCAATTTCAAATGTCCTTTGCCACAAGATTAAAGGGATGGATGGGATTGATGAGGTCTGTTAGGAAGGATGCATCCTGTTGAGACCATAGATGGATACTAAACTAAAAGATTGTTATGACGCGGGATACTCAAAGCTGATTGGATCTAATATTAGAAGTGGATATCATTTGTTAAGAACCAGTTGGATAAGGGCATAACTTGATGACATAACACAAGAGAGATAAGACACGAGACTAACACACCCTAAAGACCTAGGGGCTCAAGGGCCGATCAAAGATTAACCTTGCCTACATGAAAGAACAGATCCCTCGTAGTTCGATAAAAAAACCATGATAAAAGCGGAAAGAGGACAATGGATACTAAGATGGATGACAAAGACTGGATGGAAAAAGGCCCCAGGGGTGGATCAAATGATTGATCTTGCCTACGTGAAAGTGTAGGGGCAACGTAGTTTGACAAAATATCAAAGACAAACAATGGATAAGGGATGATGAGATAACCATGATAAGTGGATAAAATGATGGGACCAATATGATGAGACAAGACTGACCTTGTGGATAAAATAGGTTGATGGTGTTTACATGAAGCTCAGGGATAGGATAGTTATCCAAATCATCAAAATATGAAGTGGGAGGATGATATGATGGAGAGATGAGTGATGAAAAGTGATAGGAGATTGGGAAGATGTGCGAAAGAAGTGGGAGTGATGACGATGAGATAGATGGCATTGGGTTGCATGGGGGGAAGCCTATAGCTAGATACCAATGACAAGGGATTATGAGATGGGATGAGGATAAAGATGAATGGATGGATAGATAAAGATAAGGAGATGGAAAGATGCCAGGATGGATGGATAGAGGGATAAGGATTGGGAGATGACAAGCGTTTTTGGATGGGTAAAGAGATAAGGATGGGGACATGGAAGGGATTGTTTGGATGGATGGATGGGAAGATAAGGATGGGGAGATGAAAATCATTTTTGGATGGGTAAGGAGATAAGGATGGGGAGATGAAAAGCATTTTTGGATGAGTAAGGAGATAAGGATGGGGAGATGGAAGGGATTGTTTGGAGGGATGGATGGGAAGATAAGGATGGGGAGATGGAAGGGATTGTTTGGATGGGTGGATAGGAAGATAAGGATGGGGAGATGAAGGGGATGCTTTGATGGACGAATAGGAAGATAAGGATGGAGAGATGAATTTTTTTTTTGGGTGGGTAAGGAGATAAGGATGGGGAGATGAAAGGGATACTATGATGGATGGGTAGGAAGATAAGGATGGGGAGATGGAGGTGATGCTATTATGGAGGGATACAAAGATAAGGATGGGGAGATGAAAAGCATTGTTTTGGATGGGTAAGGAGATAAGGATGGGGAGATGAAAGGGATACTATGATGGATGGATGGATAGGAAGATAAGGATGGGGAGATTGAGGGGATGATATGATGGATGAGGGATGGCTCCAAGGATTTTTAGAAAGGTGGTAGATGCCCCCACTCTAGATATGTCATGTATGATGAGGCAGGGGGGATGGAAGATGAGTGGATGGGAAGAGAAAGGAGATAAATAAAGGGGGATATGACAGGTGGATGAGGGAGGGAGATGGATGTAAATAGGATGCATGGATAAGGAAGGGAGATTGATGGTAGCACGACTGGTGGATAAGGAAGGTTGATGGATGTGGATAAGGATTAGGATAGTGTATAGGTGAGGGGAATGCATGCCAATAGGTGTCCAAAGTATGCATATATGTTTCCGCCTATTTATATCAAGATCACAAGGAGGATGGAGGGAATGGTATAAATGGGATATGACAGGCAGGATGCGTAAGACAGGTGGGATAGAGGAGATGGATGAAGGGGATGCAGGTGCCCCCAAGTGCAAAAGTAGGTTGGATGGGGGATTTACACATGATGCCTATTTTCCAAGTTTTCATCATGGTACTTATTCAAGGTGTTTTTTTTCCAAGTTTTCACCATTGGACGAATTATTTCTCTTTACTTTTTTTTGACTTTTTGGATTTTTTTTTTATTTTTTGGATTTTTGGATTTTTGGATAGTATGCAGATAGAGATGGATAAGGATGAGATGTGGATAAGTGGATTTAGAAGACATGTGATAAGGAGATGGATGAAGGAATCGAGCATCAATTTCCATACAAGGTATTAAGAGCCCATGTGTGAAGTGACTATTGGATATTGGTACAACCTTATTAAGATAAATGGATTATGCAAGAGAATGGATTAAAGGGCTTTGATGTGGGAGATATGTGGGATAATGGATGGGATGTTGGAAAGTGTATGGATGGAATGATGGGGTGGATATGTGATGGGGTAATGTTTTTCAGGACCAACATTGGCACACATGGTGATGTATGTGAAAGGATATGAGGATTAATGGATGGAGAATGTGGGGATAATGGAGGAGATGGGATAGTGAATTTTGGGGCATAAGGACCCAAAACAGATTTAGGAGATGGTGGATGAGAATGATTAGCTTTAAGATTAGCAACTTTGGATGTTGTTACAAATTTTTCATTTGAAGGCATCACATCTTTTTTCTTTGGGATCCACATGGTTTTGATTTTTGTTTTGGTGGGCCTTTGTGGCCAGTGGGTTTGATTTGGATTTTGGATTTGATTTTTCTTTTTTTCAACATGTCTTTTTAAGGAGACATGAGGATCTTTAGATTCATGTGGATGTTTAGATTTATGCATTTTTACTTTAGCATCCAAAGTTCTTTTAATAGCAATGGGATGGGTGTGAGGAGATGGATGACATGGAGGAAACATGAATAGAGTGATGGAGGTAGGATTTTTGGGATAATATGTGGATGGAGGATGTGTAGGTACGTGCCTTTGTTGATCCTAATTAGGGAACATGAAAGTGGGATGTTTATTATGGGTGACATGGATAGTTGATTAGTGGATAAAAGGATGAATATGACGAGATGGAGGAGGTGATTGTGGAGTATAAGGGCCCAAAATGGACTTAGTAGCTGCACGATGTGTGATAGTTGATGGAGGGACATAAGGACCCAAAATAGATGGAGTAGATGAAGGAGGAATGTGGATGGTTGTTTTGAGGTGATATGATGGAGGGGGGATGGCGGCAAATGGTTTCGTGGAGTGATGGGAAAAGCCTAATATACTTTTTGAGGAGGCTCGTTGAGGACGGATAGAGGTTGTACCAACATTTTTGGATTGCAAGTCTTGAGAGATATATCCAAGACCTTGTGTATGTGGATTTTCTTTGACATGGACGGGCTCTAAAATACCTTGCTCATAAAGGCCTAAACCTTTTACTTGATAGTTCATACTCTTGAGCATTAGATCTACGGTAGGATATTTGTTATGTTGGAAGAATGATGTCAGTCCATTATTAGGTGGAGGAGGATGGGTAGTGTATATGCTCGGTTCCTCGTCTACAAGGAAACCACCATGGGTGAATGTGAGAGTATCGATGGAATATAAAAGTGGTGTGGGGATAGTGGGGTTAGATGATGATGGAGGATCATGGGATGGAGATGATAGGATAGCAACATCTTGATTAGGATGAGTGAGTGGTAAGGGATCAGGAGAGGGATTAGGTGATATGCTAGGATCTGGATTTGTGACGGCAAGTAATAAGGGCTCATGTGATGGAGTGATTGGATATTGAGTGTCAAGGGGATCATGGGATGGAATGGATGGGGGATTGTGGTCTTGAGGTGGACTAGATGGGATGGTAGGATCTTGATTTGGAGAAGGGGATACATTGGTATGCTCTGGATCAAGCTCTTGGCATGACTCATCGTGTGTGAGTGGCATGATGATGGAGTGTTGAAGATACTCCTCAAGTGGGGGAGATGGAAGGATGTAGGATTCATGAAGTTCATGGGAATGGATTATAGTGATACTAGGAGTGGGAGTAGTGGATTGGATTTTCATATCTTCCATGGATTGGGTTGATCTTGGAGTAGAAGGAGTGGATTGGATTTGGGTTTCTTAGATGGATTGGGTGGATCTCGGAGTAGGAGATGGGGGTTCAATGGATTCATTGGGTTTGATTGTTTCAACGAATTGGGTGGTGCTAGGGGTGGGAACATCAATAATAGGTGTGGTACGGAGAAGGGTCTCATCACTAGTGACCGTGGATGATGGATTGGGATGGCATGGTTCCATGACTTCAAGGTGTGGAGTTAGGGATGTCTTCTTTATCATAAGCCCTTCGAGAACTTCTGGAGTGAGAATTGTGCATATTCTAGGCATAGCTGGGGTGATGGGAATAGACGAAGGATTATGGGTTAATGGAGGATTGGGATTATGGATTGGTGGACTAGGATTAGATGGAGGAATGTGATTGGATGGAAGAATAAGAGTAGGTGGAGGATTAGGATTGGTGGGGGGATCAAGATTATATGGAGGGTTAAGGTAAGAATATTGTGATAGCAGACTAGAATAGGAAGATGTGGATGGTGGATTGATGTTAGAGGAAGTAGATGGGGAATTAAGATAGGAATATTGGGGTAGTGGATTAGGACAAGAGGATATGGGTGGTGGATTGTAATAAAGGTATTGGGATGGTGGATTAGGATGGGATGATTGAGATGGTGGATTGAGATAGGAGGACGTGGATGATGGATTAGGATAGGAAGATGTGGATGTTGGATTAGGATAGGTTGATGGGGGTGTAGGATTAAGATAAAAAGGTGTGGATGTTAGATTAGGATGAGCAGACTGGTAAGGAGGATTATGATAGAGGGACATGGATGGGGGATTGTAATAGGAGTATTGGGATGGTGGATTGGAATAAGAGGATGTGGGTGTTGGATAAGAGAAAGATGTAGATGAATGATATGATGAATATGCAAACGGGGAAGATAATGGATATCCTTTGTCAGAGGTAGCATAGGGAGAGTTATTAGGTGTGGATGAAGACATAACAAGATAAGTTGGAGGGTTAATTGAATTTTGGAAAGCGGTTGGGGAAATATTACTAGAAATGATAGCATCAAGGGGATCTATGTCATATACCTCTTGGTCAACAAAACTTTTTTTATCGTCGTCAACATAATTAGGATTCCCCTTGACTACTATTTTTGGTTGCATTGGTGAAGGATAAGGATTCATGATGTTGGATTATATGGATACAGATTGAAGATATGGGAACAAATGATTAGAAGAAAAGAAAAAGTGATGAATGGATAAATAGGATGGATCAAAAGATCTTGGATGGAAATGGACTAAAGCTCAAGTTAGGATTTAGGTCAAGCTCATATTGGGATTGGATTAAAGCTCATATTAGGATTGGATTAAAGCTCAGATTAGGATGATTGGATAGGGATATGATTAGATTATATTGGATAAGATTGATTGATGAGATGATTAATAAGATTAGATGATGGATTAGATAGGATAATGAAAGGGATTCTAAACCAAGTTCAGAGATCACCCTAGGTGACTTAAGGTACTGATTAATCAGATTAAAGGATAGATAGATGATTATGGCACCGAATCCACCTCAATATGGAAGCGAATTGATTGGGCCGAAGATGATAACAAACTCAAGACAGATGATAATCCTGAGCAGATATGGATGATGATGATCAAATTCAGAAACCTAAGCCAATTCGGATAATAACCTCTAAAATAGAGTTTAGGGGATTCAGATTGAGAAAATGATGATGGATACACAACCTAGATTAGTTCTAAGATGTGTCTATTTGATTTAGATGATGAATGGATGACCTGCAGATGACTGGTGGGCAAGGTTTCCTCACTAGAGGGCAAGGTCACCTAACTGGAGGGCAGGGTCGCCTAACTGGAGGGAAAGGCCGCCCAACTGGAGGGAAAGGTCACCTAATTAGAGGGTGAGGTTTCCCAACTGGAGGGAAAGGTCACCCAACTAGAGGGAAAGGTCACCCAACTGGAGGGAAAGGTCACCTAACTAGCTTTTAGACTCTCAGAATGGGGAGACAAACTCTTGAAACAAGGAGACAGACTCTCGAGATAGGGAGATGAACCCTTTAAATGGGTAAAGGGATGCTCTAAATGGGTAAACAAATGCTTTGAATAGGAAATTGGATACTCCAAATAGGAAAACAGATGCTCAGAACAAGAAAATGGATGCTTTGAATGGGAAAACGGATGTTCCAAATAGGAAAAGAGATGCTCAGAACGAGAAAATAGATGCTTTGAATGGGAAAATGGATGCTCCAAACAAGAAAACGGATGCTCGAAATGAGAAAACGGATGCTCTGAATGGGAAAATGGATGCACCAAATGGATGAATGGACTAACTGAACAGAAGAGGGGGGGCAAGGTCACCCAACTGGGGGCAGGGTTGCCCCTGTTGAGTGCAAGGTTGCCCTTGTTCAAGAAACAGGGAGCATATTTTTTATGTTTCACAGATGGGCGATTCTGCAAGGTAGAATTGCCCTTGTTGAGGGCATGATCTTCCAACTGGGGGAAGGGTCGCCTATCTTAGGAGTAGAATCTCCCCTGTTGAGGGAAAGGTCACCTATATAATGAAGGATGGGCAATTTTGACAAGAACAAACAGTGAAATGACTCAAACAGAAGGCAAGGTCGCCACTGTTAGAGGCAAAATCGCCCCTATTAAGGGCAAGATCGCCCTTGTTAGTTGACCTAAACTTAACTTGGATGAAAACGGTTATGGAAAAGGACCAAAAACACCACAAACAACAAGCAGAAGGTAAGGCTAACTTAACTAAACAAAAATTCACTGGTTTTGCATAGAAAAGATAGTTCAAGAAGCACAATCCTAAGATTAGTAAGATGACTATTGCCAACACGGTCCTCTAACTAGGCTAAACAAGGAAAACTAGAGAGTCCTTGATATATGCACGGTATGTGAGGAACAACTGTGAACACCAGCCCATCATAGGCATGAGTCAGACGCCACAATGAGGTACTGGAAACTTGGCCCAACTCTTCATGTCTTATCTAGGTATCACCCTAGCTTCGACGCTTCACCAAACATGACGTGACTGGAGTGGGGTACAACTTTGACTCTCCCCCCTTTATATACCCCGCTGGTACACATGGTTGGGATTGTCCATTGGGGTGATGAAATCCCCAAGCAGATCCTGCTAAAAAGAGGAAACTAAACATTTTCAGCTAGTCCCCAGACTTACACGAAGTGGAAGGGGAAAGCTTGAACGATCTAGTGTCTCTTAGGTAACACCAAGGACTAAGTGAGCTATGATTTCTCTTCATCCAAGATCGCCAAATGGTACAAGGGGATTGGATACGTAAATAGCCCACTTTCAAGCACTACAAAGAAATTTTGACTCCCCCTAATTAG
>VDFB02373365.1:251498086-251837339 GCA_007258455.2 Sequoia sempervirens
TCCATGCACCAACTCAAAAGCTTCATCTGATTGTCACACCTTGGCCCTTTTCAGAGTGGGGGCTGATATTGTTGGAAAGATTACCCCCACCTCATCTAGTGGACATAAATTTATCATAACTAACACTGAGTACTTCACCAAGTGGGTGGAAGCCATACCCATGACTTATATCATAGGAAAAAATATATCAAAGTTCATCCTGAACTATTTAATTTTTTCGTTATGGTGTCCCTCAAGCCATTATCTTGGATAACGAGACACCCTTTAAGAATCAGGATGTTTGTGACCTATGCCACAAGTTTAAAATCCAACATTTCTTTTCTTCTCCATATTATCCCTAAGGACACAACCAAGATAAGACTACAAATAAGAACATCCTAAAAATCCTCAAGAAAATAGTCAATGATGTTGGTTGTGACTAAAATTTGTAGTTGAACCCCGCCCTATGGGCCTATCGAACAAGTATCTAGACACCAATAGGTGCCACCCCTTTCTCCCTGGTCTATGGATTAGAAGCCATATTATCCATTGAAGTTGAGCTCCCATCACTGAGAATATCATTGTATAATCTCATCATGGATAAGGAATATCGGGTGTGAATATTGAATGAGCTGGAATTGCTGGATGAGAGATGCATGGATGCCTTAAACCATCTGAAAGTGTACTAAAACTGACTCAAAGGGAGCTACAACAAGAAGATTAGGAGTCTGACATTCTGAGTCAAAGAGCTTGTGTTAAAGGAGAACCAAAAGAACATTCCAAATCTAGATGGCAAGGGAAAATTTGAACCCAATTGGTTGGGACCATTCATCATCATGACAAGCTACAAGTCAAGGGAATATCGGTTATCAACACCTAAAGGGGAACCTTTGCACTAGCCCATGAACAACTTCCATCTCAAAAAGTTTTATGCCTAATTATTATAGGGTATAAAACTAGAAAATACAAAAAAATAGAAAATGTCCTAAAAAAATGGTCACCTTGATGAAAACCTGGCAAACAGGCATCTTGGTGACAAAAAAAGTCAAAAAAAAAAAAACTCCAAAAAAAAAATTAGAAAAAGGATTGAAAATAGTAAAGAGAAAAATAATCCTCTAGTGAAAACCACTTCAGTGGTGCTTTGGGAAAGTAACTTGGTGAAAACCTGGAAAATAGGCACCTCATGCAAATAAGCACTTTCCATCCACTAGGATCTGTACAACTCATTTTGCATCCTCCATCCATTACATTTCCATCATCCATTGCATTCCATATCTCCATCCATCACCTATCTGCATATGCACCATAGCTTGGTCTTGTGCTTGTGTCATGATCCCTCCTAGTACTACTCAACCCATCCTCAAGGTCAGTTTTTCTTGCGTATATCAGAGTAGTCTATTTATTCACACTGGTGGCATGTTCTCATCGGATTGGATTTGTGTACATTCTTGAAGTCTCTGTAAAATAAAAAAATTAAAAAATCCAAAAACATTCATAAAATTAGAAAATCCAAAAAACATTCAAAACATATCAAAATCCAAAAATAGGTCAAAAAGTCATTCAAAAAGTAAAAAACAAAGTCATCTTGTCAAACTATGTCATCTCTGAGCTTTGAACATAGGCATGGTTGATCCTTGATTATCCCCCAAGACACTTAGATCAGTCCTTTAGGAGTCTGTTATAATAAATTGGCAATCCATTTGTTTAATCTCATCAATAATAGAGTTTGTGTCAGTCGAACAATGTGGTCTCTACATATATAATGTAGGCAAGGATAATATTTTGATCAAACCCCGAGGCCCTTAGGATAGGTCTTTAGGTTATTCTTTTGGTAAAAATCTTAGAAAACCCCAAAATAGTGGAAAATTTGAAAATCAAAACATTTGCAAAACACCTTGAAAATACCAAAAACAATCTCAAAACATTTTAAAACTTCAAAAAAATCTATATATTTGAAAAAATCCATCCATCCCCATCTCACTTCCACCCAAAATAAACATTCACTCACAATAAATCAATCGTCATCTTCAACCTTTGGTGAAACAGTCAGAAACAAGTCTAGTAGGTTAAAAGTGAAATCTTAAAAGAGTCAAAGTCTCAAGTCTAGGTCAGTAAGTAAACAAGTTAAGTCAACTCTTGTTATTAATATCCTATCATCCAATCAGTCCAAAATCAATCATCTGATAATATCGTGTCCTAATATGCATCCTTCCTACAATGGACATCAACATCAGGCATCAGTGTAGTTTAGTTTTGGCTAGTGGTTTCAAAGAGCATTAGCTTGTTTGTTTAGTTTATCTTTGTCTTTTGGCTTATCTTCATGCACTCATTTTAATGACCTCTCAATGATGTCCCAAATGAAGGGAATTAGAAAGAAAGGAATGGGGCAACGATCATTGTCTTTTTATGTGCTGTGCTTGTTGGATATTCTTGTAATATAACCTTGGTCATGCATGCTTTATTTGGTTTGTAGGGAGGATGTTTTAGGTGTCTTGTTGACCACATAGGAACAATTGAGTTTCTATGCTTTTTTCCAAGATGCTCGAAATATTTGAACTGTATTCTAAATGAGGTTCTGTGTGCCAGGTGTGAACAAGAGTACTCTTATCTAATTGTTGAGTCAAAGTCCATCACACTAGGTGCAACGCCATCTTGGGTCTTTATACCTTGATGCATCATTCCTATGTGTATTATCAAACATAAGGTAAATGACCCTTTTAAAGTCCCAATTCCTAGTAAGAAAATCATCATCATCATCATCATCATTATCGTCATCATCTTTTGACTTGTTGGATTCTCTTCTTTCTTTTGTCTTCTTTCCGCACTAACAAGGTACCATGATAGTTGATCATCATCACTAATGCATCCATCTTGTATCCACAAACCATAAACATAATGCACATCATATTATGACATATAGGAAACACTGATCATCTCACACGCATTGTAGTTCATCATTCACATCATAATATAGATTGGTTATTATAAGAATTTCACGAACCATACATTTGCATTAATTGCATAAGCATAAAAGAATAATCACATAGGCATTATTAAAATCATATCATGTACATCATCAAAGCATCCAATGCATCATCACATATACATCATAATATCATTCATTTGCATCCATTACATAATCATATAAAATCACATACATATCATCTGCTGTCATCATCATATAAGCATTATCATACCATGTACATCACATCATATCATATACATAGACATCATCATTAAATTCACCATCACATAGACATCATTATAAAAAATGCATTATCACATCATATCATGTGCATCATGATGACATCTTTAAATTCATCACCATATCATACATGAGAAAGATAATGAAAAATAAAAATATTGCATCTCATACATTTTATCATCATTGTCCATTAGGTACATAATATAGATTTGTTAGTCTAAAATCCACGTATCATAACATTTGAATTATCCATAAATCATCCTAAAAGTGCATAGAAAAGATATTGAAAAAGAAATGCATCTATAAATCATTGCATCACATTTTAAACATCATATAGAAACATGCATCACATTGCATCACATATAGATCATCGCATATAGAAAGTAAAAACATCCATCCATAATGCATAAATAAGATAGGACACATCACACATCAGATTGAATCATCTCATATACCATCAAAATAAATATACAACTATCATGGTACATGAATTAGGACCAGATGTCTGTGTATTAATCAATATAGTACAATCGCCCACAAGGCTATAAAAAATGAGCTTGTGGATCTCAAAAAGAATAATGTCTTTGATAAAAATAAGCTAGCCCTCCTAGTTGCTCCCCTCGCCACCCGACCTCTCCCTATGATCCTTTGGGGGCCTATATTCATTCTATTGTGAATAATTTGGGACCTGAGCCGCTCGAGGCACTACTTGGTGGTAATGCACCCAATAGTAATTTCCCTCTCTGATGCCCTCTGAGTATGCCTGCATGGATATTGTGCTCCTAGAGGAGGATGTAGCCATACTCTCCAGCTACTATCGCCAACCCATCTCTTGTGTTGCCTGTAGCTTGACAACCTACCGCTACTAAATCACCTGATCCCTCTCATCCATTAAGGTGGAAACCTGTGCTTGTAACTAGTAGATCAAGGCATCTCTCTAGTCTGACTGGGGTGGTGACAACAGTGGTGGCTGCTACTGGTGATCTCTCTAATCCTGCCGATCCTTGTCTCTTTGCTCCCTGTTAATGTCCCTCTACTAGTGATCATGTGCCTGATCCCTCTGATTGTGATCCTAATCTCTAGGCCCCCTCTGATCATGAGGCTGGTGCGACTGGTGTGGAGGGGGTCCACCTCCTCCTTTGCCTCTGCCACCATCTCCATCCTTACCCCCACCCCCACCTTGCTGATCAGCCTTGAGGTCTCCTCCATGGTATTTGTGCACTAGGAACTGTCAATCTCATCGGAGGACATAATCAATCTCTATATGCCTATGTGACCCTTATGTTTGTTGGTCTTTGATCATAAGGCCATGGCCTAGCCAGTAGCTACCTAAAACTTTGCACTGCCTCATCTTCCAAAATGGTATAACCCCATATCATCTCCCTTGTAGTACATGTGAAGATGGCCACATAGTGGTCATCGGGTCTATCCTGGGTCTCTCCAAACTGTTGGTCAACGTGGTCTGGTAGATACTGCTCTATCATTGTATTCTCTCGACCCTGCATCAGATGGCCCTTCCTGGCGAAGAATAACTGTCAAACATCATCATACTAGGTAGGCATGCCGAGCCAAGGTCTCCAAGTAAAAACGGTCATCTCATTGATGACCCGCTGCCAATGCTGGATGCCAACCAATCCTATATGTGAGAAGGTCAAGGTTCCTTTGTATCTCTAGATGACTGGGTCATCTGACTCCTTATCAACTGGTGTAACTCCTAGAGACCGAAGCATTGCAATGTGCTCCCAGGCCCAAATATGCAGCAATGTGACTCTTGATCTGATGGATTGGCTATCGTAGTATGTGAACTCATGAAGATCATGGTACAGGGAGGCTAACATCATTGGCCCCCATGTGAAGCACTCTCTTGGTCAGAGCATCCACTCCCAGGAAAGACCCCATCCCGAGCTGAAATATCGACCACACTAATTTGGTGCTACAAGTCCCAAAATGATCACAACCACAATCAATCAAAAAGATGGTACTTGACCTCAGTACCGCTCCAGCTTGATTTGTTCCTCTAAAAAGATAACCTCATCCAGGCCCATAATATCAAAGAAATAATATATCCTGACATCCACATCATAAATGATTCTCTTCATGGATCGATAATTGTAGAATGTGCCACACATCCTCCAAAGTTATTGTGGTCTCGCCTGTGGGGAGCAGAAATGAGGATGTCTCACTATGCCAACACTTTCCAACACTGTCATCATATCGAGGTGCATCTTGATCACTGGGGCATAAGCAACATACCATAATACAATCTCTCCTAGGTGCTCCTGGAGTACCTCATGCAAAGGGGATCTTGTGACAATCTACTCAAAATAGAAGATCTGTGCTCTTGCAAGTGGATTGGCTCCATGTCCTCCTACATTAGGAAAGTCACTGCGTCAAGTTTCATAAAAAAATAAGATCCTATTTAAAGTAACTTGCATGACCAAAACAATAAATGTGTCACTGTTTGCATATGCATCACTATTTGAAAGTTCCAAACTGTATCGCTAGAAGCCTTAAAGTTCCAAACTCTACCACCAGGCACAATTTGACAGTATTTCAATTGGACCTCTCAACCTAAATTTAAAATTGAATCACTGCTGCACAATTTGCAAATGTGGTAGACTTTGACCCCTAAACCCTAAATTCTAAATTGCACCACTATGGTGCAACTCTCATTAGCGGTGTAGTTTAGGCTTGCGTGGTGCTGATTTAAGGTTTTCAGTGGCACTAAACAACGTCATTTGACTTTGTTGACCTCTAGACCCTAATTAATGCACTAAAAATTTGAAAACAAAGGTCGAGACAAGATGACATATCGTTGGTCTAGTGTTGGGAAGCCTCTGGTACACTTGCACATGCTAAAAAATGTGTCGTGGAAGCATGCATTGCACTATCTCGATTAGTCCTTAGAGCTCAAATCGCAAGAATTTTTAAAGGCTAGGTGTGCAAATGAAGTGGAAGTGGCCCCTTGAGGCCTATTTAAGCCTAAAAATTAGGGTTTTTTTGAACATGTTTAGCCATCTAGCTAGGGTTTTGGACCCTCGAGCTCATTTTTTCCCAAATGAGGGTCATTTTGTATCATTTTTTCACATTTTTGCACATTTTTGGCATCTTGGAGCCTTTCTAGACCCGTTGGGCACCTTGTCCTCTTTTTTCATGAGATATCCCAAAAAATCAAAATTTTCATCTGATCTCTTGAGGGGGCAGTATATTAGTATGTTTCTTCTTGCTGGGGTAGCAATGGGGCATTTAAAAAATCAATTTTTTTTTTGAATTTTGATCGCGAGGTTATTCTTTGAACCAACATAGTAGGTACATTGCTTCAAAGAGGGGCAAAATGTAGACATGGAAAATGTACTGATTAATCCTATACACTTGATCCTAATTTTACTAACACTGCTTCGTCTTGAATCATCACTTTTGTGAATCATTTAATCGAATAATCTGTATTTGATTAAATCCAACACATTTCATTGTTTAATTAAATAAATTATTTTTTATCTTATTAGGTCACCATCTCCTATTGATTAAATAGATTATTTTATTTAATTAATCCTATAGTCTCCCTTTAATTAAATAATTCACTTTATTTAATTAATCTCTAAAGTCATTCTATTAAATTAAATAAATCAATCTTTATTTAATTTAATCTAACATCATCTCATTTTAATTAAATAAATTAAAATCTTTATTTAATTAAGTCTACATCATATTCCTCTCATTTTGATTTAAATTAATCCAAAAATCAAAATCAAAATGGTGAAATCAACTAATCTCCTTTTAAAATTAATCAGATCTTGATTAATCTTAATCTTAATCACCTAAATCCTCTAGATTTTGCAACTTGCTCATGAAAATCATTTCAATTGATTTATTCAATCCTCAATTACTTTAAAAAAGGCATCAATGTTAGAATATTCTCCAATTTGAAAAATCCCTTCAAAATGATTTGTACATCCAACAAGGCATTTAAATCTCTTACATGTCCTTTTTTCCTTGATCCAAGTGGCATTAAGTTCTTTTTATCCTCCCTCCAACATGTCATTTCATCCATTTTGAATTTCTACCTAATTGCATTTAATTGCGCAATGACCAAAATATGCTCCACCTTTGTCCACTCACATGTTGACAAGTGGTACTTGGTCATTCGTTGGTGTTTGATCCCACATTCATCCCTTTTTCCTCATTCTCTATCACTCTCATCTATAAATAAGAGTCTCTCACTTGGATTTTGGATCCACAACTTCATGCAAAGACATTATATTCAGATTTTGAATTTGCTCATCCATGTTCAACTATTTTTCATTTTCATAGCTAGGTTATGTAGGAATTCAACCAAACAGCACCAAATCTTCTTCAAATCACCACCAAGCTTACAAGGGATTGGGAAAGGGCCATTTTGCACATCAAAATGACACAAATTCCCCCATAGGATTGAAATTTTTCTTGCATTAGATAGGATTTGATAGTTTTCATTTGATTTCTTCATGGATTGTTCATCTATTTTTTCATTTTCATAGCTAGGTTATGTAGGAATTCAACCAAGGAGCACCAAATCTTCATCAAATCACCACCAAGCTTACAAGGGATTGGGAAAGGGCCATTTTCCACATCAAAATAACACAAATTCCCCCATGGGATTGAGAGTTTTCTTGCATTAGATAGGATTTGATAGTTTTCATTTGTTTTCTTCATTTCTATTTCTTATTTTGTGCATTCAAAAGAATTCTATGCAAAATGCTGATTTAACTTGTATAATGATCTAATTGTATGATTGTTTGTTGTTTTTGTGCAAGTCTAACATGTAAATTCACAAAAAATATGTTATAGCACCAAATACTTGGCCACATTGGAGAAAAGGGTATAAAGACCTTGAAAAATGAAAACCTTCTTGAAGGATTATCTTATTGTAATCTTGAATTTAATTTTTGTGAGCATTGCATTTATGAAAAATAAAACCATGTTTATTTTTACTTGAGTTCTCATAAATATTATGGTGTATTGGATCTTATTAATTTTGATTTCTTTTTCCTTGTATATGTTCCTTCAATTTATGAATCCAAATACTATGTTTCATTTATTGATGATTATAGTAGAAGGATTACTTTTTAAAGACTAAATCTAAAGTTTTTAGTTGATTTAAAGAATTTAAAGCAATGGTTGAGCTACAAACTGGAAATAAAATAAAATTTTTGAGGAATAATAATGGTGATGTAATGTAAGGGCTGAAACAACCTTCAAAACTATCTTAAAGCTATTTTGAAATCCCCACAAACATTTATTCAAACAATTGGCAACAATGCTCTAAAATTCAGAAATTCAGACCTGCACATATGCACACTTATTTGCAAAAAAAAATGAAGGATGGTGTAAGGAAACTATGCAGCCATAGAATGACAATTTCCACATAACCCAAATCTAAAAACATGCAAGTAAAATACTCAACATCAACATGCAAGAGAATAGACAACATACCCATCAAAGATGACACAAGATATACCTGGGAAAACCCTCAAGAGGGAAAAACCCAGCCTCCAAAAGCATCCACACTCCATGTATTATTCAGCAATGAAAACCCATTACAATACATCTGCAGAGACTCCATGAACACTTTTGAAGTACAAGCTATCCATGCATTCCATGTGACCAAGCATGAATCCACACATTCCATGCCATGCTTCAAACCCTCACAAATGCACAAGCTCAACCTGCTAACCTGCAACAAACTATCCAAACCCTTGACCAACTTTTTGATTCAACCCTAAACAACTACCCTTGTGGTTGCTTTTATAGAAACAAGCTCCCACAAAACCACCAAGTGGTATTACATAAACCATGTGCCCAAAAATACTACATCATGTGACCCCACATTTAATATTGGGTACTTTATTATATTTTATTATTCCCCAATATTAAATAATTACATTTTACAATTATGTCCCAATGATACATACAACAAAGTGGCCCCAACATTATAACTCCTTGTGATGCACGTCCATCTAGAAAACCCCTAGGTGCACCACACACATAATAAATAAATAAATAAAATATTACAAACATTATGCAAGGTGTACAACACCTAATTCTAACAGATGGATTACATCAATAAATCAGTCAAGAGGGACTGATAACAAAAACTAAAAATCAAATTCATTCATTGAAATTTCATGAAATTACCACAACAAGGTTTCAAGCTCAAATAGTGAGAGCTTATGCCAATCGATGCATTCTCCAACACCTAGAATCCTCCTGTAGCTTCTCAAAATTGCCTCTTACAATCTAGAATTGATATGGGATGTGGTAGAACATTCCCAAACCTACAATAAAACCTTCAAACAACCTCCTCCATGAATGCCACACCTTCTATGACTTTTCTTATTTTCTTCAAAAACTCCACTCAGGAAATGACCTCCTTTTCAAGATTTTTCACCATTTCCATGAATGTTTTCACATTCATTTTTCCTTCTTCTCCAAAAACTCACGACTAATTCTGAGCTACACCATTAATTATCACCAATAAACTAAAAATAAAAACATTAAAATCCAACCAATCAAAATCATAACTCCCAACAACCATTGGTTTGAATAGTTTCACCCGAAAAGGCCAAAATCCAAGATTGGCTAATCTTGGCGTCCACTTCCCCCAGTTCCTAATTTTTAGGGATTTTTGAAATTAATTTTAAAAAATTATTTTATTCAATTTACACACCTTATGAATTCATTTTCAAGAGTTTAAAAATTGGAAAATCAAAATTGCATTATTACCCTACTTTTTCACCTTGTCAATGCTTTTCATGCTTTTTGATCACTTCACACAAGGAAAAATTAAATTAATCATTCCAACATTATTTCCCACCAAATAATCCATTTCAAAATTGAAACAAAATTTTAACCTTCAAACCACTACAAGATTGCACATAGCCATGGATGCTCTTACATCAAACACCCACGGTAGAAATAATTTTTTTGTGATTTGCATTTAGAAAAAAATGTAGACCTTATGTCTATCTTGGATCCACCTCATTTCCTTGTCCACTGAAATATTTCTATGCACCACTTTATGCAAACTTACAACATTACCATGCTTCATCCTTCTTCTACTACCCATCATGTGATTCAAAGCATCAAATCTATTGTCCCACCAATATACGTCATCAAAATTAGAACTAACAATTAAAATTATACCTTCTTATTCTACAAAAAAAATGTATTTTCTTACCTCATTTTCTGTCCCACCTTTTCCACCTCCAACTATGTTTCCTTCATGAAATTCCACTATTTCAACACCTTCTGAAAGGCATGATATTGTTGCAACTTGTCTTCCTTCACTCAAAATAGTGTTAGTACTATCATCAAAAGACTTAATTTCCATATTACTTGACAAAGAATCATGATTAGTAATCAAAAAAAATTTATCTCCACAATTCTCAAGCAAGGATTTTTTGGAAAACTCTTCATTAACATTTTCACTGAACTCTTGCAATCCAATTTTATTAAAATTTATTTTTTCTGCAAAAAAAATTCTATTCCTTCACTCTCTTTCTCATCAAAGGAAACAAATAAATCATATTTTACCTTACCCTCTGCTGCAACCTTCATTCCACTTGAGATCTTTTCCTCAATCTGAGTCAACAATTCACCTTTCTCATCTTCTTCACATTTAGTATTATCAAAGACAATATATTCATGATTCAAACCATCTAAAAGTTTGATTTCATCAACCAAAAAAGACCTTGCATTGATGTGAACCTTACCCATTTTTTCTTTCAATGGCTTCAATTTGTGTTTCACTCCATCCTTCATCAACGTGTATGTGTTGGCATAATCATAATGCATCACCTTTCTGTCAAACTACCAAGGTCTTCCTAGAAGAATATGCAAGCATCCATTGAGACAATATTACATAAAAATTCATCATAATAGCCTCCTTTCTTAAATTTTACCTCACATTTTTCGTTGATCAAAATATTCTTGTCATCTTGTACCCATGCTATCTGATATGGATTTGGGTGCTTCTTCCTTTCTAGTTGTAATTTTCTTACCATTTCATTAGACACTAAATTCTATGTGCTTCCACTATCAATAATGGCATTTCATGCATTTCCTTCACACTTGCATCTTTTCCTAAACAAACTTTTCTTTTGAATGGATTTATCATCTTCATTTGATAGTGTTCCCCTAGCCATTAAAGTTTCACCATATTTTGCTTCTTCAGAATGTGATGATCCTGTATCTTCTCTATTCAAATTTTTTGCCCTATTCTAATGTTCTAACCTTCTTCTTGGTATTTCTTCATGAGGACACTCATATGATTTGTGACCCTCTTCTCCACATTTGAAACAAGTTAATTATAATTTCCTCTTCCAAATTCTCTACCTGATCTTCCTCTTCCCCTGAAACCTTGATCATGGGTCTGATTTTAACTCTCCCCTCTTTCTTCCTTGTTGTCCTTAGTGTCTCCATTCTAATTATTTTTCTTTATAATTCTTCACACTATTTTTATCATTCCTCTTTTCTTATTTTCAAATCTCTTGTTCATTCTTTCTTTAATCTTCAAGGCAATTTGATATGCATCTTCCATTATCAAAACTCTCACCAAGGTCATATCTTCTTGAATGCTTGAGCTTAACAATTAATATACCTTGCAACCTTGTACTTAGTTTCTTTATCATGTCCCATTCTAACGAAAATCCAATGAAACTCTTTAGTTTATTCCTTTACTATCTTTGTTCCTTTCTTCAGTGCTTGCATCTTCTTGAGAAAATCCAACTCATAGTCTACTAGAATGAATTTTATTTTCATTTTCTCAATCATTTTGTCCCATTTTGTTATTTTATCCTTCCCCTTTCTTCCTCTTTCCATATGAATCTCTCTCCACCAAATGGAAGCATGACCCTTTAATTTGGTTTTTGCAAACCTTGCTCTATTAGGATCCTAAATTTCCTCGAATTCAAAATACTCCTCCATATCATTAATACAATCTATCAATTCCTTTGGATTCAAATTTCCATTGAATGTAGGAACATAAATCTTTGGCATCTTTCCAATCTTTTAAAGGGCTCTCAGCAATGGGTCATTTGCAATTGCTGTAGCTGCATCTCTTTGCCCACTTGTCAAGTTGGCATTCTCTGAGGCTTCTTCTTCATCTCTCTGGTTCTCTTCTTTGTGCAAACCCTCTTCTTATCTTTTCTTGGAGTGTCTCCACTTGCCTTCTCAAGGATCTAAATTCATCTCCATGGAATTTTTTTTCCATTCTTCTTCTATCTCTGCCCCTACCACATTGGGCTCCTCTTCCATACATTTTTTGAAATACCCACAATCTCAATCCTGGTGCAAACTACCTCCTTTTGGCGAATCTGCTTGCACACTCATAATCTTCTAGCTCTAATACAACTAATTTAAGGGCTTCTAAAACCTTCAAAAACTACCTTAAAACCATTTTAAAATCCCCACAAACATTTATTAAAACAATTGGCAACAATGCTCTAAAATTTAGAAATTTGGATCTGCACATATGCACTCTTATTTACAAAAAAAGGAATGATGGATTACATCAATAAATAAGTCAATAGTGAATGATAATAACAGATAAAAATAAAATTAATTCATTAAAATTTCATAAAATTACCACAACAAGATTTCAAGCTCAAATAGTGAGAGCTTATGCTAAACAATGCATTCTCTAGCACCTAGAATCCTCCTATAGCTTCTCAAATTAGTCTCTTACAATTTGGAATTGATATGGGCTGTGGTAGAAAAGTACCAAGCCTGAAATAAAACCTTAAAATAACCTCCTCCATGAATTCCACACCTTCTTCTATGAATTTTCTTGTTTTCTTCAAAAACTCCACTTAGAAAATGACCTTTTCGAGATTTTTCACCATTTCCATGAATGTTTTCGCATTCATTTTTCCTTATTCTCCAAAAAATCATGACTACTTCTGAGATACATCATTAATTCCCACCAAAAATATAAAAATTAAAAAATTAAAATCTAACCAATCAAAATCATAACTCCCAACAACAATTGGTTTGACCATTTTCACCCGAAAAGGCCAAAATCCAAGATTGGCTAACCTTGGCATCCAATTCCCCCAATCCCTAATTTTTAGGGATTTTTGAAATGAATTTAAAAAAAATGTTCTATTCAATTTCCACACCTTATGAATTCATTTTCAAGAGTTTAAAAATTGGAAAATCAAAATTGCATTATTACCCTGCTTTTTCACCTTGTCAATGCTTTTCATGCTTTTTGATCACTTCACACAAGGATAAATGAAATTAATCATTCCAAAATTATTTCCCACCAAATAATCTATCTCAAAATCAAAATTTCAAAATTGAATCAGAATTTTAACCTTCAAACCATGATAAAATTGCACATAGCCATGGATGCTCTTGCATCATGATGATTTTTTCTCTAATAATTTTGACAGATTATGTAAAGATTGTGGTATTCATAGAAAAAATAAAACTTTGTATTCTCCATAGTAGAATAGAGTTGCAAAAATAATGAACAAGACACTAATGAAGAAGGTTGGGAGTATGTTGAGTGGTACTAGTCTAGAGCAAATGTTTTGGGATGAAGTTGTTGTCATTGCTTGTTACCTGATTAATAGGTCTCCTACATCAAATATTGTTGATAAGACACCTATAGAGGCATGGTAAGACCATAAGACTTCATTAATACATCTTAGATTTTTTGGTTGCGAGGCATATGCACATGTGCCAAAGGAGAAGCAAATAGATTTGGAGAACAATGTTGTGAAATGTATCTTCATTGTTCAGAGACAAATATGATGTGAAACGATACAAGCTTTGGGATCCAATTGCACAAAAGGTAATATATACTATAAGTTTTATTTTTAGATAAACTAAGCCTTATTTTGTTACATTGCATCTAGAACAAAGTAAATAGGCAGATGCGATTCAATTTGCTTCTACACCTGAGAAAGTTGAATTGAGGCCCATGGATAGACAAGAAGTTGAGGAGAGCTCATCTAGCTCTAAATATTTAGAAGAGGAGACAAAACCTCCAACTCAGCTTGTTCATAGGTCTACAAGGCATAGAAAGCCACCTGATGATTGGAGACGTATTTTTTCTTTGAATACTAACATGGATGGACCAAGATTGGTAGAAGAGGCATTAGGTATGAATGATGTAGAATCTTGGAAGATTGCTATGGATGAAGAAATGGTAGCTTTGAAAAAGAATGATAAATGGGATCTTGTACCATTTCCTAAAGAATGAAAACCTATTGGTTGCAAATGGGTGTTTAAGAAAAATATTGGTTCAAATGGAGGTATTGAGAAGTACAAAGCAACGTTAGTTACAAAAGGCTACCCTCAAGTTGAGGGTGTTGATTATGGTGAGATATTTTCTCCTATTGAAAAAATGGCATCCATTAGATTTTTTCTTTTTGTTACTACTCATGCTATAGAGGTTCAGAAAATGGGTGTGAAAACTAATTTCCTTCATGGTGACTTGGAGGAGGATATTTATATGATACCACTATAGCACTACATGGTGAAAGGTAAAAGTAAATTAGTTTGCAGATTGAAGAAATATTTGTATGGTTTAAAAAAAAGCCCTAGGATGTGATACCAAAAATTTAATACATATGTATTGAGTTTGGGATTTGAGAATTCTAAATCAAATAATTGTGTTTATTATAAAAGTGATGGTGATAATTTCTTGTTCATTTCATTATATGTTGATGATATGTTATTTATTGGTAGAGGGAAATGCATGATTTTAGAACTGAAATCTCAGCTTGCTGCTAAATTTGAAATCAAAGATCTTGGTGTAGCTAAAAAAATTCTTGGGATGGAAATAAAAAGAGATAGAGTGAACAAAAAACTATGGCTTGGCCAAAGTAAGTATGTCAATTCAATTTTACAGAAGTTTGATAAGCATTATTGTAGACCATTGTGTGTTCCTATTTCAAATGGAACAAAGTTATCTATTTTAAATTGTCCAACATCTCCATCAAAGATGGAAGACATGAGCAGAGTGCCTTACCAAAGTGCAGTTAGAAGTTTGATGCACGTTATGGTTTGTATAAGACTAGACATTTCCCAAGTAGTGGGAGTTATTTCTAGATGTATATCTAATCTTGGTACAGTTCATTGGGATGTATTTAAAAGAGTATTTATATATTTGCATCGTACCTTAAATTATTCCTTGTGTTATCATAGTAATATGATTGAAGACAAGATTTCCCTTGATATTCATGGTTATGTGGATTCATAATTGGGAGGTGATGTTGATAGTAGAATATACGCCAATGCTTATGTGTATAATTCATTTGGTTATGCAATTAGTTGGATGAGTAAGTGACAAGTTGTGGTTGCTTCGTCCACTACTAAAGCAGAGTATATGACAACTACTCATGCTTGTAAAGAATTAATTTGGCTTAAGAGACTGTGTTTAGATATTGGAATTAAACAAGGTGCAATGAAAATTTATTACAATAGTTAGAGTGTGATATGTCTAGCTAAGAACCCAAAATTTCATGCCAAGAACAAGCACGTTGATGTACAATATCATTTTGTTAGAGATATATGGTCAAAGATGGTAGGGTGAAGTTGGTTAAGGTAGTGAATTTGATGAATGTTGTTGATTCGTAACCAAGCCTATGAGCATAGAGAAGTTTAAATGGTGTTAAAAAAATATAGGCCTTTCAGCCCTTAGTAATTAAGAGATGATGTTTATACACCCTCTCATTGTATTTGCAAGGTGTTTGACAAGTGGGAGATTTATTGGGAAAATTTCTCTTGACCTTGCAATTAAATAAGTTACTATTGATACATAAGGTACTATTTATTCGATGAAAATGGGGGGTGTGGGTGGGTCTCCCTCTCAAGGGGTCCCAAGGGATCATCCCCCTGATTGTGGGTCTGGGGGCAGTGCACCCCAACGGGGGCTTAGGGGAAGTGTTCTCAAAAGGAAAATTTTATTTGTATTTTATTATTGTAAATCTAGATCGTTCATCATTATGTTTCATATCTAATGACTGATATTTTATTAGCTTTACTTGCCTTAGAAGGAAACCTTATTTTATGAGGGAATTGTATTACAATTGTATTACAATTGTGTATTTTGTTATTGTAAATCTAGATCGTTCATCATTATGTTTCAAATATAATGACTGATATTTTATTAGCTTGACTTGCCTTAGAAGGAAACCTTATTTTATGGGGGAATTGTATTACAATTGTGTGTTGTGATGTATTCTAAGAGTTTGATAGTAGTCATGTTGCCTTTGGATCTATGGTTGATGATACTCCTATGAGAAGCTTGCTCTGTAAGTATACTATAATCTTTGTGATTTCTGAATAATATATTGGGCATCTTTTGGAGTGTGGGGTTTTTCTTTAGAAAGGGTTTTCCCCACATGAATAATTATGTTATGGTATGCATGAAATTTATGTTTATTTTTGTTTAAGTTTTTGTAATTATAAAGATCTATAAGTTTTTTGCATTATTCTCCTCAAGATTAGTGTAGGAAGTTGTTCCATTACCTTAGCTTCCTTACAAGAAGGACCTTAATTAAAATATTTCTTAACACATGAATAAGAATACTCATTGGTTTACAAATATCAATGTTGAAACACTAAAAAATAGATCCATCATACTTCATTTGACTTAACCAAAGTTTTATGTTATCTCTATCAAGATCTTCTAATGTTCATTCAAAAGATAAAATTAGAAGTTCTCAAATCCCTAATAGTTAACTATAATAAAAGCTAAGATTTTATATCCTTATTATTACCAATCAACATGTCACCCATATACAAAGTGAACATTAAAATAATCACCACCCTAGTTATAATAAACATACTAATCTAATTTGGACCTAACAAATCCTAATCATAAAACATGAGAATCAAACTTTTGATAGCACACTCAAGGTTTTTTTAAGACCATAAAAAAGATTTATTTAACTTTTAAACTATTTTATCCTTATTATTTATCATATAGTGATTTAGTTATGTCATGTAGATATCATCCATATCTATAGGTAAGAAATTTGTCTACACATCCATTTTCTCAACTCAAGGAAAAATTTAGTGTCAAAACATAAAATAAATCTAGTGGATATAAGTTTTGCAACTAGAGAAATGATATCACCAAAATATATTCGCTCTACCTATGAGTAAACCTTTGTAACCACCCTTAATTTTTACTTATCTACCTTTCTCTTAGACATAAATTTCTTCTTTAACAAAATTTGCATCCATGTTTCCTTGACTCACGAAACTAAACCGTTTGCCATGTTTTATTGTTATTTATGGTTAATGAATAGTAATTGGATCATATTTTGGTGAATGAGAGGGGTTAGGATGCATGTCATCCATAACAATGTGGAAAGATGATCGCAAAATGTTATTGAATACCTATTACAATGCTACAAATCACATGTAGTAGCTTTATAAGCTTTAAATATATTGATTTCAATTTGTTAGTATAGGTTTTTATTTTCTTAGTGGGTTAATTTATTTTCTCTTAGTCATAGATTTTTCACACTTTTATTAAGCTTTCTTACTAGGATAATAAAGTGAGTTTATTATTTAATAACTAGGAGATAAGGTGATGAGGTGTCTCCATTCTTAAAGGGTGGAGCATTTACTATTTTCATCACTTTATTTAATATTGGTTGTTACTTCCTATTGGTTAATTTTCCACCTACAGCTCCATCTCATTTCTATATAAACTCAAAACCTAGCTTGTATTTGGCAACTTGGAAGCTTTTAATATATTACTATCATTCTAACATTGCATATCTCTCAAAGTCACTTGTTTGTATTGTTTATGTTTTTCCAATTTATGTAGCTTAGATTTTCTCTTATAAAGTTCATTAGGTTGTCAATCTATTTTAGATTTATAACATGATATTAGAGATTTTGTTTTAAGAATTTTGAGTTCATAGATTCTTGATTGAGAGTTTGTCATAACCCATTTTTTATTGCATTTAATTTATAATAAGGTAAATTGAATTATTAAGGAAATTCAATATGTTGAATGAAAATTTGATATTTATGAAATGTTTCAAAGAAGTTGACCATCTTTTGACCATGTGATCATTTTAACTATCTTATATTTTATCACAATTGAACGTTACTGATGAATTGTGTAACTGCAAGTGTGTACAATTATAGGAAAATAGGTTGAAGGATGAGAACACGGTTGAAGTAGGATCATTTATCTGGATTGAACTGTAAGCTTCATGGAATCTAGGTGCACACACCAAAAAATGGCATGATGACTGCATTTGAAATTCATATAGGAGAATATCAATCATATTTGAAATGATTCGATGATTAAAAAGGTAGACTTATGAAATGAAATACATGTGAATTATTATTTAATTTTCTATCTTGATCTTGTGTTTTGAGAATTTAAAAGAAAATGATAGCATGACCTGGCACATAAATGAATGTATAAATGAATAATCACTAAGAATATGAATGGTCACTAGTATTGGAAAAACTAATCCCTGAACTATGAAATTAAATCACTACTACAACTTTCAACCTCTTGGTTGGAATAACACTCCCAAAACCTTGCATAGATTCTAAAAACAAGTAGCTATCATATCACAATTCATTTAATCATTGATTGTGTAACCCTAGTGTACATTAAACATGGATTGTCTATACTAGCTCTTGACAACTCTCTCCTAATAATTTTCCTCTACTTTAAATGTTTAGAAAGTTTTGTATATATGCATGTTAAGAATGATAAAATAATTAGAATAAATATAAGGTATATGCAATAACAATAATACCATTTACCAAATTTGATATGTTAGATAACTATGCTTAATTTAATTGATTGCACATACATATGAAGTTAGTGTTTTTAAGAAAGTGTTTTACCTTTCATAGTGCATAAGCGGATGATAATAGTATGTAAATCTAGAATTATGTTATGTAATTTTAAGGTGATAAAAGGAATGAGGAGTGGAAAATACAATAGATATTATGAGAATATGAAGAAGTGTAAGAGTACAGGTATTGGGAGAATATCCATGATTGAATATAAAAATATATAGTTTTAAGGGAATAGGTTTCAAGTAATACTATATTCATTAGGCCAAGGAATTTTCCTTTATATATAGAGTGTGCCAGTATCTTGGACCCTTTTCCATATAATATTTCAAGCTTGTGAAAAGAGAAAGGGGGATCTACAGTACTAGGAGCAACTAAACTAATGCCATGATCAATTATGTGTTTTTATGTGAAGAAGATGATAGGGGATTTGGGAAAATATGATTATTAAATGAATGAACATATTTATGGTAAGAGGAGGGAGAAGATGAAGGGAAAACTTTAGAATAGGGTAGATCAATTATTGAAGAAAGGGTAGTTAAATTATAAGAGGGGACATGAAGGGGTATGATTATGAGGAGGTAATGACTTATTGATGAAATTCTAGTTTCGTTGATACAACTTGCTACACTCGATATACTACTATATAACTATGTGCAAAAGTTTTCATACCATTCTCTTTCTTCCAATATACACATGAGATTAGTGTAATATAAGAAACCTCACTACTAATATGTGAAACCTATTTATCCTCTAATTTTTTAACAATATAAGTAACTTGAAGAAGTATTAGGAGGTGATTTGGGTGAGCCTTTATTTATGAAATTTTAGTATAGAAGTATTTGGCAGTGATTTGGGTGAGCCTTTATTGATTAAATTTTGGGTTTGAGACATAACCTCTTAAGTGTTAGACAAATGTGTAGAAAAGGATATAATCCTATGTTTCAGGATGATGGATTTGAGATCAAAAAAAGCTCTAAAATTGTGGTTGTTGGTGGAAGAAGGACAAATGGAAATGTTTATCAACTTCAAGGTGTTGATGGTCACTATTTATGACTCAGATTAATGAAAGTTGGCTATGGCATAGAAGGATATGTCATATTAATTTTGCTTGCTTAGTGACCTAATTAGCTTAGTTCAAGTTGTGAGAGATCCAGCAAGGACTACAAATCCCATTAATGTTGTCTGCAAGGAATTCTGAATTGGGAAGCAAGCAAGAAGAAGTTTCAAAGTCAAAGACCAATCTACTATCGAACTATTAGAACTCTAGTGCATATATAAATTTTTGGTCATACCAAAGTAAGAAGTCTTCAAGGTGATAGGTATGTAAGGTTATTGATTGATGATTATTCTAGAATGACATGGGTTGCTTTTCTCAAAGAAAAATATGAAGCTCTATATAAGTTCAAAGCATTCAAAGTTATGGTTGAGAATGAAATTGATATGAAAATAAAGTTTTTGAGATCTAATAGAGGTGGAGAGTTCATCTCCAATTATTTTAATAGCTTTTGTGATAGTGATGGGATAAAGAGGCATTTATCTACCCCTAGGACTCCTTAGTAGAATGGAGTGGTTGAAAGAATGAATAGGACTATTCAAGAAGCTGGAAGAACAATGATGGAAGAGGAAAAACTACCAGAAGTCTATAACTGGAGAGAAGAAATTCACATTGCTATCTACATTCTTAACGAAGTTCAAGAAAGAGTAAATAGTGCAAATAAACCCTATGATTTATGGTGTGGAAGGATTCCTACGATCAAATATTTTAGAGTGTTTGGAAGCAAGTGTTATATCAAAAGAGATGAAAATTTTAATACAAGATCTAATGAAGGTATCTTCCTTGGATATTCTACAAAAATTAAAGCTTACTGGTGCTACAACAAGAGATTAAAGAAGATTATTGAAAGTGAAAATGTCAAAGTGGATGAAGACTTATAGAAGAATTTTTGGTGATAGATGGATATGAATTAGATGAGTCCTCTTGTAAAGAAAATCGCAAAGATGAAGATAAGGAAAAATAAGTTCAAATTGAAGAGGAAGACACTTTGGAAAGGATTCCTAAGACCGTTAAGTATGTGCAAAAGAATAATTTTGAAGATCAAATCATTGGTGACAAAAGAAGAGGTGTGTTGGCAAGAAGAAAATATGCTATGGAAGAGGAATAGGTAAATATGTTTACTCTATAAAGTTGAACCTAAAACAGTGATTGAAGCATGCAAGGATGTATATTGGATCAAGGCTATGGAAGAAGAACTAATGAAAATTGAGAAGAATCGGACATGGGAACTTTTCCCAAGACCAACAAACAAGAATGTGATTGGAACTAAGTGGGTATTCCAAAACAAACTGAATGAGAATGGATAAGTAGTAAGAAACAAGGAAAATCTTGTGTAAGGGCTAATCACATGTAGAAGGAATAGATTTTGAGGAGAATTTTTCTCCAGTGACAAGAATGGAAGCTATCAAGATGTTTTTGGATTTTGTACCAAACAAATATTTCAAAGTATATCAAGTGGATATGAACTCTACTTTCTTGAATGGTGAGTTGGACTTGAAGAATTATGCATTGAACAACTAGAAGGATTTCAGTTATCAAACAAATTGGATATGTTAGCAAATTGAAGAAGCATTATATGGATTGAAGCAAGCTCCCAGAGCTTGGTATGCAAGGTTAGATAGGTACTTGATAAAACAAGGATTCAATAAAGGTACTATAGATAGTAATCTTTATTTCAAAATTGAAAAAGATCAAATCTTACTCATAGTTGTGTATGTTGATGACATAATGTTTGGAGGAAATGAAGGTATGTGCAAGAGATTTGTAGAATAGATACATAAAGAATTTGAGATGTCTATGTTTGGGGAGATGAATTTCTTCCTTGGGTTACAAATCAATCAGAAAAAAAAAGGTATATTCATCTCACAATCAAAGTATGTCAAGGAAATGTTGAAGAAGTTTGGAATGGAAGATTCTAAACTAGTATGTACTCCTATGGTTATTGGTTGCAAGCTAAGTAATAATGATGAATCTCCTAAGGCTAATTAGAGAAAATATGGATTAATGATTGGGGAACCGCTATACCTAACTACTACTAGACTGGATATCATGCATGTAGTTTGTCTTATGTCTAGATTTCAAGAAGATCCTAAAGAATCACATCTTGCAATAGTGAAGAGGATATTTAGATACTTGAAGGGCACTCTGGAACATGGCTTGTGGTATACAAAGGATAATGATTTTTCTCTAAGTGCTTATACATATGCAGATTGGGCAGGTGTATTGATGATATGACAAGTACAAGTAGTATATTGGTGTCTTGGTTGAGCAAGAAGCAAGATTTAGTATCTTTATCAACTATAGAGGCAAAATATATTACAGGAGCATCTTGTTACACACAGGTGTTATGGATGAAGCAAACCTTGAAGGATATTAGATTTTTTTACAATGAACCAATCTCTATCTTTAGTGACAATACAGGTGCCAGTAATATTTCAAAGAACTTGGTAATCGAATCAAGGAAAAAACATATCTCAATATGGTATCACTTTTTGAGAGAGAAATTTCTAGAGAATGAAGTAAATCTTGAGTATGTGTCTACAATGGATTAAGTTGTTGATATATTCACTAAGGCTCTTCCTAAGGATACTTTTTAGTATCTTTAGGATAAGTTAGAGGTCATTACCCCTCCTTCCTTGAACTAGATGTATAAGGTTATGCATCAGTCTAGTGGATTTCAAGATTCATTCCTTCTTCTAGACTAATTTTGGAGGCTACCTCTCAGGGGGAGTAGGTAGTGGTTTTGTTGGTTTTTTTTCTTAGGGGGAGTTAGTGTTAGTAAAAGTAGGTGTTTTCCTTTGTCAACTATTTCAAAGGATATATGCAATAGTTGATAGCTGGTAAAGTTTGTTGTGTGCTCCTAAGGGGGAGTATGTAGAACAATAAAGAGGGAAAGTGTGTATGTTTGGTGTCAAAGGGAGAAAGAGATGTAAAATATGTTGTCCTTTTCCATTGATGTCAAAGGGGGGGATACAAATAATATAAAAAAGGAGAGTATGATGTAAGGGGGAGAAAGAAAGAGAGAGTTGATATGGAGTAGTGTGTTGGTGATTAGAGTTTTCTTGTTTGTTACTGATGGTTTTTCACATCATGTATTGCCATCGATGACAAAGGGGAAGATTACTACAGGTATGAGTAGTTGGTGTTGTCATTGATGTCAACAAGCTTGGGGGAGATTGTTGCAGGCTTATGTTTGTGTTGTCATTGATGATTGGTTGCATTGATGCTTTGATTAGTTTCATTATGTTGTCACTAGTAACTAAGGAACAAGTCAATCCTTTTTTTTTATGGGGAGTTGGTGATTTATCATAAAATCCTAACATTTCTACAAAGGCTCCATCATGTTCAAAATAATCTAATGATCCATCACTTGTTGTATTAATTAATTCAGGATGCTTTAGAGTGAAGGTTGTCTTAGAAGAATCATGCATGATGGTGTTGATGTTAAGTGAAGGCCTTTTTGCTACTTTTTGTTCTTAGAAGGGCAATATCCAAGACCATTTTTTGTTTCTTGTAAGTTAGGCTCTATAGGGACACAAATGCCTTATTCTTTCACACCACATCCTTTTCCACTATAACCAAGTTGTTTCAAGAGCTCATAACCTCTTCCATATAGGTTTTCCATTTCTTTTGGATTTGGTGGTTGTTCATAATCAACTTCATCAAATATTGTTGTGTAACATGTGTCCTCTTCTAAAGTGGTTGAAGTGGATGCTTTTACAGGTTCCTCAAAATGTTGTGTTGACATTACCATTATTTATTTTCCCTTTTCACATTCTTTCGTTGTGATTTTGTATTATCCCATGAACATAGGTGTGAAATCCAATGAACCCCAATCATCTTCTAATAACTTTGTGACTTCAATATTCTTTACTTTTTCTTCTTCATACACAGGTTCAACCTTTGAAGTTGGTATCTATGTTTTCAAAGGGATTTCCTTGTCTTTCTCTGTGAGCAAGCAACTTTCTAGGTGAGGTTCAACCTTGATTGTATAGATCTTGTTGTTATAGACATACTTCATTAAACAATGAAGAGTTGAAGGTACCCCATTCATTTCATGGACCCATGGTCTACCCAAAAGAAGATTGTATGAGAGATCTTGAGGCATCACATGGATAGGAGTTTGTAATGTGACCTTTGCAACTCTAATAGGAAATTTTATCACACCAAGAGGTTGTTTTCCCACATTATCAAATCCATGAATAGATAAAGAATCTAGTTAAATCATAGCCTTGTCCACTCCAATATTATCTAATAGGTTCATACTACACACAATAAGAACCAAACCATTGTCAATGAGAGTTTGTTTTATTCCATATTTGTTAATGATAGCCACTACTATGAAGGCTTCATTTTTTTTTTTTGTATTTCCAATGGAGGTAACTCGTCTTGGTGAAAGATAATGTCAATATTAACCAAATTCATACCTTGAATTAGGGTTGCTACATCGTTTGGTTATGCACTAGGAGGGATAACTACTTGTTGAAAAGCATTTTGAAGCATGCTATGGTAATTATGTGAAGCTCGAATGATATCCCATAAAGAAATCTTAGCAAGAGTGTTTTTAAGTTGTTCCACAAGATCATACTCCTTTCCATTATGAAAAAGCAAGCAAGGAGCACTAGGAAAAATTAGTTGAGGCAATGGTAATGAAGTAGGTATTGTTTGTGGCTACCTAATGTTCCTTTTGTTATATGGATGAGAAATAGTGTTATAAATTGGTCGTTGCAAAACATTGTTGCTAGTAAGTTGCCTTGAAAAATTCAAAATGGTTCCTTGAGGTAATGGTTTGTTTTTAAGTGGTCCTATGATAAGCACAAGTTTGGTTTGAACTTGTTTTTTTTTTTATGTGAGGGTGGGTAAATAGTAAGTTGAGGTGTGATTGCATTAACTTCTCTATGTTTTGGTTTGTCATAACAAGCCTTAATGGATGATCCTTGTGAGATGAAATCCTCAAGGGCTTCATCTAACATATTAAATTCATCACTACTGAAGGGATTGAGGGACATTTTAACTTGTCGAAAGAGATCTAACATTGTCAAATAACTATGCCTTCTCGTAGGTTGACCATTTAATGTGTAGTTTCTTGTTTAGTGTTTTGACATATTTTATGGTTTCTAATGTTCACAAAATGAAATCTGGCCTATCTAATGCAATGCAATGATGAAAAAAATAACCAAAGATCTAAAATAATATAATGTACTAAAATAGAAAATAATTTTTTCAGTTTTCCTCAATATTGCACTAAAAGAATAGCTTTATTCAACATACAATTAGATTGTTTCATAATTTCAAAATGCAGATGTAGCAGAAGAAACAAAATGCAAAAAAAGACATAAAAGGAACCCAAAAATATGATAGGATACCTATACAGGGATAGATTTTCCCTAGGGTGAATGGGTCCTAGCAGAAGGGTTGCAAAAATTAAAATATGAGCCTAAGGTTTACTGCTAGGTTTTCTTGTTTTTGGTTGCAAACTATGGTTTCAGTGACACAATTTTCCAAATTTTGGTGTCTAAATGCAAGTGAATTTAGTGAAAAATGATGAACAATGTGACACTTTTTGAATTGAAATTTTGACTCAATTTATGATTGTGAATGGCTAAAAGTATACTAATATGCAAGTACTATGAAAAATCAATATAATATTTATGCAATTTTTTGAATTTTTCATATTTTAAAGGATGCAAAATGCAAACCTAAAACCATAAATGAGATGTAAACTAATGCAATTTTAACAACCCTAAATGAGATGCAAACTAATGCAATGCAATACAAACTAATGCAAATCCTAGATCTAGAGTTTGAATGGACTCCAATTTCAGAAATTTAGATGTACAATGTTGAGTTCACCAAAATGAAATGAAGGAAATAGGTGAGGTAGGTAAATTGAATGGGGGAAACGTACATATTTCCATACTTTCATTAGGAAAAAGAGATCCCCTAGGGTAATATTGACTTTCAACCCTTAGATGAGTCAATCTTGATGGAGATCTTGTTGTTTTCATTATGACTGATGATAGTGTAAATTAACCTGAAATGAACTTTTGGGAGAAAAACTAAAAATAGTAAATAAACTCAATTATGCAATGTAACACTTCAACCATCAATTTAAAACCTTAATCTAGTAGAATCCACAAACTTTCAACAGATCTAACAAAGGTATGATTTTATGCACCTGTCACAAAAAGCTCCTATTGAGTGTCCTCCAGGGATAGATTCTTCCTAGGGTGAATGGTTCTTGCTAGGCCTTTCTAAAATTTCAAAATTTGGATCTACAGCTTCTGATATGATCTTCGTACCTATATCTTTCAATCTTCACTTCTGGATTTGGACTTGCAACAAAACTAAAAAAATTGGTTTGTGGAGTGAGACAAACAAGGTGTATGAGCTTTGCTAGGGTTTTGTGGTGTTTGCAGTCACTCTTGGCCCCTCTTGCATCATACTACACTTACTGTGCAAGAGACTCCTCTTTTCTTGTGTGTATGACTACATTTAGTGTGGTTTTTGTCTTTTAATATGCTTTCAACTAGCTCTAACCCAATAGTTCATGCTGGTGTTAACAGTTGATCAGTTTTGCTCAATGGCTCCTCATCCAAACAAACAACCCCTGAAATTTTTTCTCAAATCCTTTCATGAGGAAAGTGTTCTGACTCCCCAGCTAATGTGGTTTTTCCTTTACTAGATTTTTATTCTGCTTGTCAATGGCTTAAGCAACACACCCTTGTTGGATATTTTGTTGGGAGGACTCCCCCTGAAAGTGTGCTTAAGGAGTGGGTCAACAAGGCTTGGGTCCATCATGGGGTCCACCTTCATATGGTCCAAAATTTAACCAAGGGTTTCTTTTTGTTCTACTTTGTGGAGGTCAATCATGTCCAGGCTATCTTAGCCCATGGTCCCTAGTATGTTAGGTCTTCTTGATTGGTTTTCTAGGCATGGACTCGAGATTTTTCTATCTCGGATGACACCAAGTTGAAAGTCCTGGTCTAGATTGAGTTTCCAGGCTTACCCTTACCTTGTGTGCCTTTTTTGAATCATATTGTGTCCTTGTTGGGGAGGGTTATTTGCATTGAGCCCGATAGGTTTTTTCAGGCCTGACCCTAGAAAAGGGTCTGTGTGGAAGTGGACCTTTACAAAGATTTGAAATACTCCATTGATATTCAAATTGGAGCTCTTCCACATACCTTGAAGGTCACTTATTTTAATCTTCCCAACATGTGTTATAGGTGTCAATCCATAGACCACAAGATTAGGGACAACCCTTTGACAATGTATCATACACCTTCTCTACCATGAGATGTTGATAAACCTCATCTAACGAATGCTTCTACTACTAAAACTAATGAAAAATGGACTACAGTTATGAAGTACAAGAATAAGTCCATTGGTTCTAGGTCAGCCTCCAAGGCCTCCAAACCGGCGAAAGCTATTTCAAACCCTTCAATGAAGGGGAAGGAAGCTCTTGTTGGGGCTGATAATGTTCTATCACAGCCTAGGCCAAAGGCAACACCTCAACCCACTGTTGTCATGATAACACAACCAAATGTTTCTCCTCCCATATCGGGAGCTCAAAGGTTGTCTCGTAGTCCTTCTCCACCAAGAAAATAAGGGGAATATGTGCAAGAAAAGTGGAGATTTTGCTCTCCTTCTATTTAGATTGGGTCAGTTCCACCAAAATTTTTGCAGAATCATTTCTCTTCTCTGAATGAAGAGGAACCGAAGTTCGATGATATGGAGAAGTTTCATTCATGAATTTCCTCTCATGGAATTTCCGAGGTTTGATAGACCTCTCTAGAAAGTATTTTGTCAGGGATACCTTGAGTAAGTATTTTGGTATTGAAGTTATTTATCTCCAAGAAGTTAAATTTTTTGATTTTTTGCTTGCTTCGGCTTGTTGCTCTATATGGCCAGCTAGTAAAATGTTTTGCACTGCTCATGATGTTTGGCATGGTAGAGCCGTCACCCTTTTTTCCCCACAGTGGCACTCTTGTGTGGTTGACCATGAGTCTGATCCCACTCATTGGCTCATCTGGATCCTTCTCAACATTGATAATCATTCCTTTGGGATTATTAATGTTTATGCTTCTAATGATGTCGTGGAACGTTCTTTGCTTTCGCATTGGATTGCTCATTCATTTCTAGTTGCTACTTGGTTACTGTGTGGGTATTTCAATATGGTTGAGATGGTGTATGACAAAGATAGCGCCTTGCTTTCCAGATGGGTAGTTGGTGAAAGGGAGGCATGGTTTTACATGCATAATAAATTGGGGCTCTTTGATCCCAATATTGGCCATCTCCATTCTCATTCTCTCTAGCACACTTGGTGTAATTACATGAATGGTTCTGACAGGATATTTAAGTGCCTTGATCGTGCCATGATCTCGACTCAATATTTTCTCTTTTGATAGTTCTTCTCTCTTAGTTAAGCCATTACTAGATGTGACTTTTTCAGACCACTTCCCCATTTATTTTTTCATTGAATGGGAGACTCGACAACCTTGCACGTGTAAAACTCAATTCTTTTTTAACACATCTTTTCTCTATCACAAGCATACCCTAGCCCACATTCATAGAGTTTGTAATCTAGAGTGTAGGCTAGCTCATCATACAGGCTGGATTACTTGGTGGAATGATGCTATCACACACACAACTAGATTTGTGTGCATTTATGGGCACTAGATGGCTATCTTTCACCAGTGGTCTTATGAGTCTACCACCACTAACTTGTGCTTGGCTACTGAGGCTTTGGAAGCCAACCCCTTTTCCCCATCATTTCAATTCAGGGTGGCAGAATTAAGGCACAAAAAGAAAGTTGTAGACAATTATGCTACCAAAGGTGCATAGATCAAAACCTGACTACATTGGCTAAAAATTGGTGATCATGCCTCCAAAGAATTTTTTTTGGCACTTCATGCTAGGCACTCATCCCCAGGCATTAAAAAAATCAGAGATGGAATTCAAGTGCTCTCTGAGCTTCCTGACATTCTCTAGGCCTTTGTGTGTCATTATGAGTAGGTTTTCACTACACAAGAACCCATGCGTATGCAACAACAAGCCCTCCAAGCTTTCCTCAGCCCAAAGAAATTTTTGTGATCAATTGTTAACAATTGATGACCTCAAGGAAGTTGTTCATTCCATGGCTGATGACAAAGCCCTGGGGATCGATGGTTTCCCTTGTGAGTTTTACAAGGCCCTTTGGGACTATGTTGGGAAAGATATGTATCATGATTACTTAGAGGCTTTTCATGTTAAATCTCTAGGTAACTTAATAAACAAAGGCAATATAAAATTCATACCTAAATTTAGTGATCCTGAGGATATATGCAACTAGAGGCCTATCATGCTTCTCAATGTCTCCTACAAAGTCATCTCCAAGGCTTTAGCTTTGAACATCCACCATCTTTTACCTCAGATTGGTCACTTGCAGCAAACAGGGTTTATCAAATCTAAGTTTATTTTGGATATTATTATTGTTGTTTGGGAAGGCATGGAATGGGCCAAGCATTCAAACAAGAAAGCCATTTTTGTCAAAAATGATTTTTCCAAGGCCTATGACTACATTGAATGGCATTTTATTCTTGTTATGTTGCAAGCTTTTGGTTTTGGGCCTAATTTCATTTAGGCTATTCGAATGCTCTTTGCAGATGCCTCTACTTGTATCACCATTAATGGTCATCAATCTTCTGCCTTTGGACTCTTTCGTTCCATTTGGCAAGGGTGTTCGCTTGCCTCCTCCCTATATGTGCTTATTACTGAAGGATTTGGCTACCTTTTGGCCAATGCGGTTTCCCAACAATGTGTCAAGGGAATTTCACTGCCTAACTCTTAGGATTAGTTGGTTAATTGCCATTTTGTTGATGACTCTTTCTTCACTCTCCTGAAGGAAGAAGAAAATATTAAAGTGGCCTTGGATTGTCTTAATACTTTTTGTCTTGCTTTCAGCTCTGCCATTCAGTGGCACAAAGCTTTGTGCTACAAACAGTCTATTCTTCCCACTCCTTGGTTTCAATAGTATAATTAGAAGTGGATTGGGATAGGAGAAATTTTTTGGTTCCTAGGCATTCCCTTTGCTTTCCAGGCATCCCCAACTGAGTTATGGCAAGATGTTCTTTCCAGGGTCAAGCAAAAGATTTCTTACTAGATTACTAAGCCCCTCTCTTTGGCGAGGAAATTCCAAGTGTGCTCCAAAGCTCTTGTAGCTACCCATGTTTATTATTCTTCTTGTTGGGCCTCATCAAAAGCTTCCTATGACAAGCTTGAAAAATTACTCTGGGATTTTCTTTGGGCCTTTTGTGATTCCCATAGAGGGTTTCACTATGTTTCCTGGGATTTTTGGTACCTTCCCAGAGATTTTGGAGGGCTTGGGTTGCTCTCTACTCAATGACAAGGGACTTCCTTGTGTGTCAAATGGATAATTTGTGCCCTTACTAGCGATGAGGCCTAGAAAATTCTTCTTAGACATTGTATTCAGTCAGAATTTCCTATTCATAGACCCACTTGGAAGAGGATTGGCTTTCAAACCCTTTTCGTCATGGAGGAACCAGTCCAAATTATGGGAACTTTTGTGGCCAAAAGCATTTGGAGAGCCTGGGAGGTAGTCAAGCCCTAGCTTCACTAGGCTGGCTTTGGGTTCTGTGATGGGCTTTCACTCAACCAGTAGAATGTTTGGTGGTCACCTCTCTTTGCTACAAATGGTCAACCGTTGGCTAAGTCGCCTTGGCTTAAGGTGCTCAAATTCCACAAAAAGGGCATCTAGACCTTGCAACAGATTTTTCAGAGACCCACTATGTGTACCATATAGTGGGAAGAATTATGTGCCCTATAAAGGCTTCATAACTAGGACCATGCAACTTTTGATGGTCTGGTGAATGCTATTCGAATAGAGATGCTTCATAAGGTTAGAATTTGTGGGTCCAAACCATAGTGGAAGGAATAGAAGTGGTACTCAGACACCCATTTCAGGAATTACAAGCCTAGGCTTGGCTACAAGTGGCTTTCACAACATTTTCCTACGACTCAAAGTTTGAACCAGAGGTGGCTTCTTCAATCTCTCACTCATGTCTGGCATAAAATATTTTCTACCACTTGGTCTACAAGTGTTGAGCCAAAAATTTCCCATTTTTCTTGGTGCATTCTTTTCCAAGGCTTGCATGTGGGTTCTTGGCTTATTCACCTGGGGGTTCAGGACCATCGTTGCCCTTTTTGTGGGAAAGCTGAGACTTTTAAGCATCTTTTCTGGTTTTTCGCCAGAGCTCAATAGTTTTGGACTTGTATTCATGACTTCTTTCGGCCCTTTATGCTGAAGCCTTTCTCTTGGCATATGATTCTGCTGGGAGACTCACCTAGACTTCTTGCTAAGTATACCCAGCTTTGGCACACTTTTAGGGTGGAAATCCTCTTCAATATCTGGAAAGAGAGAAATTCTTGCATATTTTCTCATTCTCAAATGGATATTAATGTTTCATTATATGCTAAAGCTATTATTTGTTCTAATATGCTCTTATAGATTCAGGTGCAAGCAAACAAAGTTGCACTTGAGATTGCTCACCTGCAAGTGCTTTTGGACCACTGGGGCAATGCCCCATGTACTGTTATTTGAGTTCCCGCTTTTCCCACCTCCTCCCAGAGCCGGTAGTGGAGTGGTTTATTGCATCCCTACTCTCAGCCTCCTCTTCGGAAAGACTCTCACCCTCCTCGATGGACCCACTCTCCTCCGTCGCGGACTAACCAGGGGTGGCCCTCTAGTGATGCTTCGGGGGGTGGAAATGGAAATTCCGGGTGGCCCTCTAATGACACTCCTGCTTCTAGCTCTGGTTGGCTAGATTCTAGCAAAAGATTTCCATGTCTAGTGCTTGCAATCTCACCCTGGTGCGAGGATAAAGATAAAGAGAAGGAAAAGGATGTTGATGATGGTTGGGGTCCTCCTGACATCACTCCAGACCCAACTGATGTATAGGGGAAGAAAATGGATGACATAGACCCTCCTGGCTCTGTTGGTACTATTTTGGCCACTTAATGGCCCTTTTTTATATGTTTTGTAATCATGGACTTCTAGGCTCGGCCCACGTGACTAGTTGATTTTTTGGTTTTTCTGGGCTTTGTCCATGTGACTCTTGGGGTGTACCTTCTTACCACCCACCTTTTTTTGTGAATATGTAACCTTATCTTTATTTTAATATAGATATCTGCCTATTCATCAAACAAATTTGGTTTGTTTGTATGGGGGTTTGCCTCGATCGAACCCCAAGTTTGGTAATTGAACTTTGATGAAAAGTATAGATTTGAAACTTGATAGTGTGTGAGAGCCCTAATATTAAGTCTGTCTAAGATTATTAATATCTAGAATGCAAAGAAACCTTATTCAAGTGTGTTTGAATAATATCCCTAAATGAACATGAAGAATAAATACAAGACCTAGTTAGGGAGAAGTCAAATCCCCTAATAGATCTAGAATCTTATTATACCTTGCTTTAGGTTACTAGTAGAATGAAGATAGAAGATGGGATCACTTGGAAACAAGTCATTAGATCAAGGGAAATGGCTGTCTGCATGTCCCAAAACCTAGAATCCACCATGATCCATCATAGGCATCAATCTTCAATCATGAACAATTCTCGATCAATCTTGACAAAATGAGCTTGAAGACCTACAACAACAATTGAAATATTGCTCCAAGAGTTCAACTTTGCTTTCTTGAATTTTATCCTTTCTCTTAAGTGCTAATCTTGTGAATATCTTCTCAATATTTTTCTCAACCTAGTGTAAAATGGTGAAAAGACTAGGATTTATAGGCTTCCTTTCTAATTTCTTGATTATTAAATCCTGAAAGTCAACATTTAAAACTTGAATCTAGGACTTTAAAATGCTACAAAAAAATGTTTAAATTTTGAATTTGGATCTTAAAGGGGACTCATTTTCCCAAGGGTGAGTGGGTCCTACCCTAAAAATCTAGGATTAATGAATTTCAGGGCATTGAATTAATTAAATACATTTATTCAATGCATGTTTCTTTTGGAGTATGGACAGACACTAAGAGGGGGGGTGAATCAGTGTCTATTAGATAGACCTAAAAATTAAACCTTTTTAAAAACTTTGACAAAGACTTTTAGTTCAAATATCCTTTCTATTAATAACAAAATAGAATAATTACTTTGAGAGCATTCATGAAAAGAGGTAAACAAAGATGTGACAACATTAACTCAGTTCATTTAGACAACTTATGCCAATATAACTTGTGTGAGATATCTTGCACTTGTCAAAGATGTGACTAACATTGTTTAACAATCAGAGCATGATGTAAAAATAGGTGCAACTCATAAGACTATGTACATGAAGACCAACATCTTTGAATCACTTTAAGACCATTAGATTTCAATGTGGCTTTATGAGACACTATAACAACTATGCAACTGAATGACATATCATAAGCATTGAGACAATAAAGAGTTTTACTACATTATGACAAATTGAAACATAACAATCTTGAACTATGAATCAATGAATGAACATGTGATGTGATAAACTAATTACTTTTCATCTCAACATGCAAAACATATTTGGTTAAACAAAGCTTTTAAACCAGTTTGCAACATATGACTGTGAAAGTACTTGTAACAATAGATCACATTAACATTGCATAAATAAGAACTAATAATAGACATTAATGCATCTGATAACTTATGAAAATCAGATAGACATGAAAAAAAATCACACCAAGACTCATCACATAACAAATTATATGTCCTGAGTGGAAAACCCTCTTGGGGAATAAAAACCACTCGAAAAAATATTTATCTTTATTCACTTAGAGAACCAACTTTACAAAGTTCAGGAGCACCAACTCCACAATGTTCAGGAGCACCAACTCCACAAAATTCTGGAGAACCAACTCCACAAAATTCAAAAGCACCAACTTCATAAGATATAGGAGCACCAACTCCTTTACAATACATAATAGTTATAGCATTCTATCAATACCTTGGAATTACAATTTGCAATCCTAGAATCTCAATAGAAGACTATATATATATATATATTCAATAAGCACATTGAAGAATGTTGTATAAAAATGACAACATCTTCTCTTTTCTTACATATTCTAGGTCTTCAACAGAATAAATAAGTTCTCCTTCATAATCAAATTCACCTTCTTCTTCATCCACAGTTTTGTTTGAACCATCATAAATCGTAGTGACCATAAATAGAGATTCTCCTCCTTCATCATCTAATGAGTAGTGATCTGCTTCTTTTGAGGACAATAATATTCTTTGGAAAGAAGGTTCCTCCTAAAATTGTTTCTCTTGAAACCCTTGCTACTACTTTCATTTTCTCCAAAAGGACATTTAGAAGTATAATAACCAACTCTTCCACAATTAAAACATTTGAAAGGTAATTTACCTTTATACTTGCTTGATCCCTTCTTCAAATTTCTCACAAATTTTGCTTCTTCTTCCTTAGATTTGCTATGTGAACTAAATGCTTTTTCTTTCTTTGCAACTTTGAATGAAACTTCTCTTTTATGTATACCTTGAACTTAATTTCTCATCTCATAGAGAATGAGAGATCCAAATAGCTCATCCATGGTAAGTTTTGTCAAATCTCTGGCTTCTTCAATTGCAGAAGCTTTTGAATCAAACCGATGAAGGAGAGTTCTCATAACTTTCTACAAAACTACTGAGTCAGTTATGTCTTTACCAAGACCTCTGATTCCATTGAGTGTTTCATCCACTCAGAGCAAATATCTAGCAATGTTCTCCTCTTCCTTCATCCACAAGTTCTCAAAAAATGTTCTATAAGATTGTAATTTTTCTTGCTTGACAATATCATTTCCTTCATAGAGCATTTTTAGCTTAAATCCCAAATCTCCTTAGTTGTCTTGCATTGCACCACTTTAACAAACTCATAATTTTTTAAACCACTCAAGATAGAATTCTTTTCCTTATAATTGTTCTCATGGGCCTTCTTTGCATTAGTATCAATAATAGGATGAGAACGTTTAGTATAATCATCCTTTGCAGCTCTCCAAACATCATACCCTAGTGAAGTAAGGTAAGCTTCCATCCTGACACTCTAGAAGGAATAATTGCTTCCATCAAACAATGGTGATTTAGATGACTCTCTTTGAGCCATGTGTCCTAATCCAAGATCTACCTTTAGTTGTTAGGCTGCACCAAGGAACATGGCTCTAATACCAATTGTTAGAACACAAAGATATACTGAGAGGGGGGTGAATCAGTGGGTGATCTCACAATAGTGGTTTATAATTTTTGGCCAAACTGGACACTGAAATTATTATTTTTAACTAAATCTTCACATTCGGGCACCTATAGCGGCTAAACCATGAGAAATTTGAAGATGATGGAAATTAGAGTCTCATCACATTTTGTCTGTAGATTCTAAAAAAAAATTTTCAAAATTTTTGGAATTAGATTGCACTTCTTTTTCCATCTCCCACAAAAACTGGTTTTTTTTCAAAAAACATCATTTTTAAAAAGTGACACACACTATATAATGCATAACCTTTTTTCCATGAAGGATAAAATTCTAATTCTTTCGAATTTAGATTTTTAACTCTAATATCTAGTGCTTCCACTTGGTTAGATAGTTTTTTATTGAATATTTTTTCTTTAATCAAGTTTTGAAGTCAAACTAATGACAATTTAGGCATAATGTGACCATATAACGTGTAAGTTTTTTTGTATATATTGAAATTCATTTTTTTTTTGTTGGATCAAGGACTTCAATATCTGGTGCACTCATATTTTTTAATTTTTTCTTTGATAATCTGCTATTTTTCTACATGTGTGAAACAAAGACCTTCATTTTCAATGAAAAACCTATGTTTAATAAAACTAAAAAAACAAATACATAATAAAACCAAAACATATTAAAATTATATTTGTTGGATAGTTCATTCCAAGGGCTACTTGATTCTAGTTGGGTTTGTGAAGATTCCTCCATTTTCATCCTCAACCCGAGCTTCAAAGTGTAAAAATTTAGGTTTTTTGTGTGAACAAGGTCAAAAATTAGGGGAAAGGGGGGTTCACTAGAACCAGGGGGTTCTAGGTAACCCCCTTCAATATGCATTTTTCCTTTTATTTTTTGGGCAGGAAATGTGGGCCCAATAATTAATGGGTTCGGTCGAACCCTAGTTTGGTCGAACCCCTTTTTAGTTCAATCAAATGTGTAGGTTCATTCAAACCCCTAAAACTAATTTTTTTGCCATGGGGTCATTTTTTCTCAGTTTTCCTTCCTCCATCAAATTGTAAACCACTATTGTGGCTTCACCCCAGTATATCCATAAAATTACCCAATTCAACTTTATCAACCAAAACTTTTTAGTGCCATAAATTGATAAACAATAAAATGTAGATAAAAAGCATAAGTGCACAACCATAACACCATATTTACATGGAAAACCCTAAAAGGGAAAAGTTATAGTGTGAAAGCTTCTTGGAGCTACTATCCAAATCAAACCTTACAAATAAAAAATAGAATTTACAAGTTTTATGGCTTCAACCAAAGGAATTTCACAACTCCCTATAAACAATAACACTTATAGAATGAGGCTACAACCTCTGTACACAATGTTGAAAAATGAGGTGTTTTCTTAGCTTAATACTTTGTAAAACTTTAATATTGCTGATCTATGTAAGTCTTTTCTTTGTTACATATAGTCTTTGTGGATGATTATCTTGATTAATCCATTTTACTGTTGTAGAATGTAGAGAGAAGTTGATAGAAGAACTAGACATGATATTAGAAAGATCACACAAGATGTACCGTGGAGAAACCCTTTCGGGAAAAAAACTCCACCAAGAATTATTCTATTATTCAATCTCTGAATTACAATAGCTCCAATTCTTGCTTGAGAATGCTTCTTTGTCTTTACCAATCTTCTTCACACCTGCAATAACAATTATGAAAATCTATTCAACTTGAATGAGATATAGAGACAATATGCAACCTTGTAATCTCCAAATGGTGATAATTACAATGCATAAGCTCAAGCCCTTGAAAAGGTACGCCATATTCCTTCAAGTAGAGTTATTCAGTGAAGACTAAAGCTTACAACATGTGCATCATGCATTTGGGTGTCCCAAACTGAAGCTACAACTTCTCCTTCACTTTGGTGATAATTCCAAAGCTCTTCCTCAAAGTTGGCACCCTTAAGTAAAGCTACTTATCTGAGCCTTCAGAAATATCTTATCATGCATGAGAGGTAAATCCAATAAAGCATCTTGGTCACCCAAGTTGTCTCCAAGTGCTTTATAGTTAATTGAAACATTTACTCAACACCATTCCCAAAGAATGGTCATCCCTTGTTAACTGGAGGTAGTCCCTGTTATCTATCATACAACTCAATGTTATTAGCCATGCATTACAAGTTAACTGAAGCTAACTACATGCAACTAAAAATAACCAACATGCATGCAACTGAAGATAACTGAACCGAACTGAGCTGAACTGAACTAAAATGAATTAAACTAAACTAAACTAAACTAAACTGAACTAAACCGATTCTGAACTTAACTTAACTTAACTTAACTTAACTTAACTTAACTTAACTTAACTGAACTGAACTTCAAGCATGCAAACATCAAATCCTAACTCCTAGTATCTTTACATGCATTCAGAAGTGTTAACTGTTACTCCATATAGTTAACTAGACACAAGGTGAGTTTCACCTTACCATGTGAGTGTCCCATGTGTCCCTATTATTTAGGAACTCACTATGGACGCCTTCACATGCTTCTTACATTTAGAATTAATTACAAATGTCAATAATCATGATTATTTCATCAAATATTAATCTCAACTTAATCTTAGTGTTGTTGAACACATTCCAAGAATCTAGGAGATATATGAAATAATTAATGTTTAGGATTTGCAATTGAATGGCAACCTATTTCCAACACACAATACTTGATATAATTTGTTGATCTATCATCATTGTAACACTCTTTTTCCTTTAGTTCACTACTTCTAGCATTCTACTTAGTAACCCCTACTTCCTTCGGCTCACTACTTTCGGTACTCTTCTTCACCTCAGACAAATACAATTGCCTTCAACACACTATTTTTGGCACATTACAAACATTACACTGCCTTCAACTCACTACTCTAAGCACATTTCACAAATCTTTTATGTCAAGAAACTTCAAGTATCTTTGATCACAACCTTGATCTTCCATTTATATCCTCCACAAGCTACAAAAAGATTCTCCTTGTCAGTTAGAATGAAACATATGACATGAAACATGCAACAACCATAATAAGTCAACTCTAAAACATCTAATGGAAGAGGGAATCAAATGTGGTCCAGACAAAGAGATAAAAAGGACCCATTTCACATTTTCACACAACCCCATGCTAGTACACACTATAAAAATTTGGCACAAACACTTCAACATTCCAAGTCAGCCCAACAAACACTTAACCTTGCAAGAATATATTCCAAACCACATGGGTGATCCCACAATAGTGGTTTACACTTTTTGGCCAAACTAGACATTGAACTAATTTTTTTTAACTAAATCTTCACTTTCAAGAACCTATAGTACTAAACCATGATCAATTTGAAGATGATGCAAACTAGTGATTTGTGACATTTTGTCTATAGATTCTAAATATATATTTTAAAAAAAATTTGGAATCAAATTGCATTTCTTTTTCCATACCCTTTGAAAACTAGTTTTTAACAATAAACACCATTTTTAAAGAGTGGTGTGTACTTGCTAAAATATAACCTTTCTTTTATGAAGGATAAAATTCTATTTTTTTTCAAATTTAGATTTGTAACTATGATATCTAGTGCATGCAATTGGTTTCATAGTGTTTTATTGAATTTTTTTTCTTAATTAAGTTTTTGAAGTCAAGCCAATTGCAATTTAGACATAGGTTTACTTGCTAACACATAAATTTTTTTGTATGTATCAATTTTTTTTTTATTTTGTTGGATCAAGGACATCAATATCTAGTGCATAGATATTTTTTAGTTTTTTTTTTATAATATGCTATTTTTGTTGAAAAAACTATGTTTAATTAAACTAAAAAAATTACATAATAAAACCAAAATATATTAAAATTGTATTTGATGGATAGCTCATTCCAAGGACTACCATCATCCAGTTGGGTTTGTGAAGTTGATTCCATTTTTGTCTTCAACCCAAGCTTGAAAAGGAAAATTTTTGTAGAAAAATGCTAAAGGAAAGAAAAACCCATTAAAGGGGGCTTTGCTAGAAACTCTCTTCTAGAAAACCCCCCCTTCTATACAAACCTTTAAGGGGTTCTAGCAAAATCCCCTTTCTAGCAAACCCCCCTAAAGTTGTTTCTCACCCAAAATGCATTCTACCTTCCTTAATGTAATTGTAAACCAATATTGTGGGTTTACCCACAAGCAGTATCAGAGAGACTAGATAACATCATGTAAATTACATTACAAGAATTATATGATATTCAAAAACACTATCATACACCCCTCTTACAAATTCACACAACATTATTTTGGCACAAGCAAATAGACACTAAACCCAACATGACTTGCAAACCCGAAAAACACAATCTTGAGATAGAACATTGAAAACTTGACTTGATGTACATATCAACACCTAAAACTTGACATGAGAAAAAAAATAGACAACTTGAGTGCATCCTCTAAACCACAAGACCACAACATCAACTATGAACAAATGTGAATCTTTCTTTGAACCTTCCTAACTGCAACAACACATTAGATTCACTTAGCTAGCTTTGAAAACTTCTGTGGTAACTTTCATTCACTAAAATCAAGAAAATACGTACATCACATATTTTATTTCCTCACTTCCAAACCACAAGGTCATATCTTCAAATGTGGAGGAATGTAGAGCATTCTCTAAAGCTTCTTCAAAACAACTTCCTAAGCCAACGACTACATAAAAAATTTGATACTTTTTTCATATATTATGTAATGATTTACATCAAGAGACAGGATATAATTATTCTCAACATTATAGATCACAATTCCATCATTCTTCATCAACATGATGAAACCACAGCTTCACAACTCTTTTTTCCATCACATATATTGCATCACATGTAACCTTTCACAATACGACTCTATTGACATCAATGACAACACTTGCAACAACCTGCAATAGAATATTGATAAGAAAGAACTTGTGATCACCAAATAGAATGATATTTGATATAAATACCAATGCAAAAGCCATTTCCTAACCATATAATTCTAGTTTTAATCACCTCCCAAGGATTCTAGATACTTTTGATGATGAAAGTGCCTTGAGTTTAGATAGGCTCCCACATGGTGAGGAGAGTGCCTAAATCAAACCATTTCTAGGCTATCCTACTTAAAGGCACACCAAAGCTAATGTAATGTTTAATGAGAATCTTCCAAAATTCATTTCTTTATAAGGCTCTAATAATCCATTTGGTACACAAGGAAATGTGTTTCTTATGGATTGAAAGGAGGTCTAATACTCTAGAATTCTAAGGGAGGAAATATTAATCCAATGCAACTTGATTAAATTTATGGTGATCATCACTAGATGCTTAGAGAAAATCATAGACTAACTCTTCAATTTTTAAATAAGAAGCTTTTAAAGGCACCTAATGATAAGAGCCATTTACATCCCATTTTATGCCACATTTCATCCTATTTCATGCACCCTCATACCCATTTCCATCTTCCATTTCCATTCTATAACATACCATTTAACTATTTTATGTTGCATATGGTTACATATATACAAGATGTATTTAATATAGTTTTGAGATTAAATTATGAAAATTAATTATTGATTGTCTTTATTAATAAGCATTGTTATTTTATGCCTTGGAAAATATATCTTGTAGCATGCTTTCTGACACCTTTTACACAAGAACTTCATACTACAATTACAGTTTGTTACAATTCCCTCATCCTCATGGATATCATTAATCTCTACGATAAGAATAGTTGATTTCTTGATGCTTATTGTGCACCATGGCAGATTTCCTATAGTTATTTCTTTATAGCACTTCTCATATGTGATCTACAACCATGTCAATTCATTTCACTCTATGTTAAGCTAATATTTCTTAGCTAAGTTTCCACCTCATAATGATTGGTACATGATAATGGAACAACTGATTGGTATATGAAACTATATTAGAGAAGCTTGTGGTGGAAATTTTTTTCCCTTGGTTCAGACATATTGCCAAACTGTGTGAGGACAAAATTGAAGGTTTTTCCATTTCCTATTTTTTTGTTGCTATTGTAACAATTTCGTTCATGACTAGAAAACAAGATCTTATGTAGACCATCATATTATATGCAAGTTGGAAATGAACCAACCTATTCTTGTACGTAGTTGTTACAAGCTGAAGCTATAAATAGTATGTAATATTAGCTCAAACATAGATTGGTGTGAGAAAATTATATACATAGATTATTGTAAACAAGATTTTGTATCAATAGTATTATTTCCTGATAAATAAAATCATCATTTGTATGATCAACACCACATAGAAGAGATTTTGTTTAAGCACTAGACGTATTGAGGAGGTAGGATCCACTTCTTGGGATGTCTGGTGATTTCTATTAGATTAGATGTGTGTTTATTTGAGTTATTTATTTGATATGGTTCCTATTTTGTTTGCAAATGTGGTTTGTTGTTTATTTCTCATGAGATTATTTTCTAGATTAAATGTCCATGCTTTATATTGCTTTATGATTTCCAGATTGGTTTTCTTTGGAAGCTGTGAGTTTAATTTTTGTTGTTATTGTTGTTGCCAGGAAGTGTATGTTCCTGTCGCTAGCATTATCTTGATATGCAATAAGTATATTTTCTAATCACATTTCATTTCCACTCATTTCACTATCTTCATGCCTTCGGTAGATATCCACAATAACTTTCACAAGTCTATGATCCCCAAATTGACATTTTAGGAACAAACTAAGGAAATTAATACTTTTATAGCAATTTGATCCCAACTCCTAATCTACAGTTTTGTCCATCACCTAGTAGGAAGAATACTAGATATGAGTGGTAGAAGACATTTTGGAGAAAATTTGAAACTTACTAGACAATGAAATAGGCTTGGTAATCCCATAGTTGAGTTTGTTTTAAAATTGTGGCAATAACAACATACCAAAGATTAGAAGGAGAAACTTGAAAAGCAAAGGGTATGCTTAAAAAGTGAAAATTTTCCCATGTTCAATCCATTTCCATCCAAAGGTGTCAAGCTAGTTATGTTTGGAAAGAAAATATTAGTTGTAGCATTAAGTCTTTTACATTGAATGCTCGCACTAGAAGACAATAAAAAATATTGAAATTATGAAGTGCTTGCTTGATATTATTCTCATCCTCAATGAGAGAAAAAAAGATTATTGGGAAAATTACCAAGGACCAAATGAATTTGAGAGTTGGAAGAGAAATCCCCTTAACTAGGAAGTTATAAATCACATGGGTGAAACCCTTGAGCAGTGAGCACATAGAGAGACTTAGAAGTAAGAGAACAACCTTGACGAATAGAGTGAAGAGCTCAAAAAGTTGAAACCGTTGACCACTAATGGTGATGTAATGCAACACATTTGCAAATAATATTTGCATAGATTGGGTGAATTTAGAGCCTAAAGCATGGCAAGGATAAATGGGCATTCAATACAATCATAAGCTTTAGCAAAGTCAAAATTGATGAAAATGATAGAATGATAATGGACATCAAACTCATTCCATACCATCCCAAAAAACAATAATATTATCCAAAATAAACCTAGAATATATGAACCCAATTTGCTCAAAATAGATCAACTATGAAAGCATAAGCTAAAGCTTAAGAGTCAATGCTTTAGTGATAATTTTGTAAAATAAATTCAAAAAAGTGATGGGCCTCCAATTGTGGATGTTTTTTGAGTCTCCAACATTCGATAATTAAATTCACTAAGAACTTGGAATGAAAGACTTCAAAATATATTTTGTGAAGATCATCATCCATAATGTCCCAAAAGGCTTTATAAAATCCATGTCATTGACCATGGTAAAAACACCATCCTAAGATCATCTTTGATGAAAAGTTATTCAAGACAATTTTTTGGTGAATTCAAGGGTGGAAAGAGAATACTTGATCAAGTATTGCATTTGAAAATCATCTCCATTGCATGGATGAGAAGATTATAAACCGATGTTTACTTGCAATACACAAAATATTTTGTGCAATCTAGCTTTTAAGTGCTTACATGACTTTGACGGATTTGTTTCAACACAACTTTGGTAAAAATATGTGTTATCAACCTTAGAATTTAAACAAAGGTCTTTTCAAGTTCATCTATTTGTCAAATACAACTCATCCTAGCATCCTAGTTGTGTGTAAGGACTTTGTGTTTGTTTATCATTTACACCATGGATCCTTGGCTTGAGAACATTATAATGTAGGATCTAGAACCCCTACTCTTGTTAGTGTATGTAAATCCAATTCAAAAAAAAAACCATAAAAGAAGATCCTAAAAATATGTATCCATTAGATGATTTTATCCCAATTAAATAAAAAATCATGTCGTTGATGATAATGATAATCTTGTAGATCAAGACGAGTATTCTGATGATAATTTTTTTTGGAAAAATGACTAATGATCAAATGACTTTGAGAGTTTGAAGAGAAACCACCTTGACTAGGAAGTGAGAAATAACATGGGCTAAAAGATAGCCAAATCCTTTAGTAGTGAGCACATAGAGAGACTAAGTAAGAGAACAACCTTGATGAATAGAGAGGAAGAGCCCAAAAGGTTAAAAACGTTGAACACTAATGGTGATGTAATACAATGCATTTGCAAATAATATTTGCATAGATTGAGTGAATCTAGAGCCTAAATCATGGCAAGGATAAATGGGCATTCGATACAATTATAAGCTTTAGCAAATTTAGTCTTGATGAAAATGATAAAATTCTATGGACATCAAACTCATTCCATACCCTCCCAAACAATAATAATATTATCCAAAATAAACCTAGAATTTATGAACCCAATTTTCTCAAAATGGATCAACTATGAAAACATAAGTTTAAGCTTAAGAGCCAATGCTTTAGCTATAATTTTGTAAAATAAATTCAAAAAAGTGATGGACCTCCAATTGTAGATGTCTTTTGAGTCTCCAACATTCGATAATTAAATTCACTAAGAAATTGGAATGAAAGGCTTCAAAATATACTTGTGAAGGTCATCTTCCACAATGTCCACAATGAATGCAATTCTACCATCGATCATTGCATTACCCTTAGACACTTGATTGAGAAGGTTTGGGATAGACAAGGAGAAGAGGTCTTTTGTTGCTTCATGGACTTCAAGAAAGTGTTTGACATTGTTCCTAGAAGCAAATTATAGCTAGAATGGAAGAGTTAGGAATTCTAAAAAAGTATAGGGTTGTTGTTCATAGGTTGTATGATCATGTACGAGCTAAAATCAAAACTAAGAAAATAAATGTCAGAATGTTTTGGAAGTGACATTGAGGTGAAATAGGGTTGTTCATTTTCACCTACATTATTTGGGTTGTAAATTGACAAATTAGAGGAGTGGTCAGACAAATTTGGTGGTGGGGGAGTTCACTTGACCAATCATGTAATAAAGTTGCTTTTATATGTTGATGGTCTTATTCTAATAGAAAAAATAACACATGATTTAAGGGATCACTTGAAAGGTCTAGAGTTATTTTCCTAAGAGGTTGGGATATAAGTGAACACCAACAAAACAAAGGTTATGATATTTACCTTGAAGAGAAAGAAGATATTGAATTTGTCTTCAAAGGAAATCCCTTACAAGTGGTTAACGATTATAAATACCTTGGCCTTGATTTTCACAATAAACTTCGCTAGAAGACATGTAGAGAAAAAAGGATAGAAGGTGGATGGAAAGCTTTATACTCATTGCAAAATAGATGTAGGAGAGCTAAATTATGGGATTAGAAAACTAAGAAAACTCTATTTGGTTTGTTAGTGGTGTTGGTGGTTGTATATGGGTGTGAACTTTTGGGGGGTAGGGTACTTATGGAAACAAATAGAAAGATTATAAAAATATCTAATCACAAGTAGCCTCAAAATAAAATTGCCAATTCCCTATGAGATTGTTTTAGCTAAAGTTGGGGCCTTACCTATGGAGTCATTAGCTATGATTCGATTACTAAATTATTTAAAGAGGCTAGAGAACATGGAGATGCCCCATTGGCCCAAAATGGCAACAAAAGAGAAATTAAATAGAAGGAATCTGAGCAAATGGGTGAAACACAATAACAAGTGGATGAATAAATGGGGCATCAACATAAAAGACTGCCCAAATAACAATAGTACAATCAAAATGTACATGCAAGAAAAATTTAAAGAAAGCATGTTTGCAAGGGAGTTATCAAGGGAAAAAGAATATTACATCAAGCACTTAATCCTTCATTTGACCATACTCAAAAAAATTATATAGGAGCATAACTAAAATGGAAAGTGAAAATGCTAATAGCTCAGCTAAGAACTAGTTTGTACCAATTTAGATGTGAAACTGGAAAGTGAACGACACCTAAAGGAGAGTGGGCAGATAAAATATGTAAGTTTTGTACTTTAGAGCTACTGGAGACGGAATGACATTACATCATATGAAATGTTTGGCTTACATGAATATTTAGATCAATTATATCAAGATTTTAAATGTGGACACTTTGGGTAGTTTGATTGAAGTAGAGAAAATAACAAAAAGTGTTGATTACTTGATTGAAATAGATAGCAGCAGATCTAAGATCCAAAAGGAAAGGGGGCTCAAGTAATTGTTGGGTTGGTGGCTAGGGGAGAGGGGCCTATAGTGGAGCACCCTAACTTCGCGTTTCTCAAAATCCTATCTGGAAATTTCAAATCACTTCCAATTTTGTACAATAGTTCATTTGGCAACTCACATGCTTCTATATTTTGTTTTAGGGCCACATCATCAAATATGATGCCACATCAACATGCTTTTTGTTGAGGTATCCAAAAAAGCCCCAAAAAGAGGTGAGACTGATAGTGGTGCACTAAGCCCTATTTTATTGGTGCGCTGATGTGGCATCACATGATTTGCCAATTTGTGTACTTTATGGATAAAAAGTGGTTTTATAATTGGATATTAAGGTGCTCCACTATGGGGCCCACTAAAGACTACTTCTATCCCCACTATTAGACCCCGCTCCACTATAGGCGCCTCTCCCCTAATTTTGTTCTCTGCATTTGTGGTATTTTGTTCTGTTGGTGATCAGTGGGTCCCATAAGCTGATTGACCTTGTGAACATTATTAAAAGTCTTCATTCATTCATTTATGTCCTTGAACATGGGCAAAAACAACATCCTCACGACCATCTTTTTAACTTCCCAGATAATGCGTTGATGGCTTCAAGGGTGGAAAGAGAATACTCGCAACACGCTGGCGTTTACTCCATTGCGTGGGTGAGAAGATTATAGGCCGGCGTTTACTCGCAATACGCAAATGAGTCTTTCAAGTGCTTACATGACTTTGACGGATTTGTTTCAAACACGACTCTGGTAGAACGTACGTTTGACGGCTTTGTGTCACCACGACTTTGGTGGTAAAACAGCGTGCCTGTGACGGTTTGTGTCAACATGAATTTGGTGGAACGTAAGTTTGACGCTTCCACATAAATTTTGACAATCTTGAATTCCACATAGCTGTACATTTTCTTAATCCACAAACTTGTGGTGTTTAAATCATATCTGTGCCTTATTCAATGCTAAAATTCAGAATTTTAATCTATTCATTCTTAAAACATTCATTTTTAGATTACATATGATTAATAATTTAGTGAGAACAGCTTTTGTAATCATGAAACATATAAAATCTATATTATTTCTATTTAAATTTTTATTTTTTGGCAATATTTTCATATATGTATATAATGATAAATAGCGCAATCTTGTGTGAAGTTGGGTTCATCATTCTAAATTTGTACTTCATATACATACATATTCCTATATCCTCGAAACCTACCTTATCCTTTATGCACACATATCTATATGGTCACCTTATCTCTGTATTTGTCACATTTACCTATACACCTTCTATTTATCTATTAGCCACTTAGATATGCTTACTCACCTTGGGACACTCCTGTAGTTATGAGGGTGACCCCACAATTGTAGATTTGTGTCCCTTCTTTTTTGTTAAAATTCATATCTAAAATATGGTCAACTAGTCCTATTCACCTTCTTGCATTGAATTGGCTAAATACATTTTTTCCACAAGTGGATGCTATGTGTTAAGTAGCTAAAACCATTTAATGCATTCATTATAACACATTTAGATACACATGTTCTCTATCATTTTACCACAATAAAGGAGCAATTAAAATCTACACTTTTCAATATGGGTTTTAAACAAACTAATAAATCTTCATAGATCATCTTAAGAGGGTTGCTTACCATCTTCAAATCTTTGTACACACTGCTAGGGGTTGAACTATAACTTATCACTTTTTGATATAATGTTAGCCCTATCATGGTATTTTTAAATACCCTGAGCTCCTGAAATTAGTAGTAAGCATAGATTAGATAAAAAACATTCCAATGAAAAATGATAGAGAACATATCTGCATTGAGCAAAGACAATTTTAGAAGTATCAACAAGCATGCCATCCTAGATCTAACTTAGGTGGTTGGACTTAACCCCATACATTACAAAGGATCAATATAGAATCTAGAGCATTTATATGACACCAAGGCTACATTTCCATGGACAAATCAAAGAATATTTTAAACTCTTCATCAAGTCACATTCATTCTTTGGTCAATGACTCAAGTATCACAATCTTATTCATTTACTTCCCTAAATTAGTAAGTGTGATTGTGTAAGTTATCAATTGCTAGTTGTCATTAGTTAATCTAGGTTTATTTATGTTGAATTGAATATACTTGTTTAATTATCCTAGGTTAACCCTTACCAAACCTTAATTCCACTATATATTTTATGAACTTATTCAAGGGTAAACCCACAAAATTGGTTTACAATTCCATTGAGGAAGGAAAATTACAAAAACGCTCCTATGATTATTTTTTTTGCTTTTAGGGGTTTGCACGAATTGGGGTGTTCGAATGGACCTAAAAGGGGTTTGAATGGACCCTGGTTCGAGCAAACCACATTAAATGATGGGACTCACATTTTTTGCATTTTTTTTATGACGAAGACAATGAAAAATTGAATACAAGAGGGGGTTCACTCAAACCTAGGTTCATTCGAACCCCTCTTTTTCCCCCTTCTCCCCTCTAGAACCAATTTTTTGCAAATTTTTTCCCTTAAAAGATTGAGTTGAGGATGAAAATGGATGAAACTTTACAAACCCAATTAGATGATGGTAGTCCTTGGAATGAGCTATCCATCAAATATAATTTTAATATGTTTTGATTTTATTATGTATTTTTTTTTTAGTTTGATTATTAAACATAGGTTTTTCACCTAAAATCAAACTCTCTGTTATGCACATGTGGAAAAATAGCAGATTATCAAAATAAAATTCTAAAAAATATGTTTAGGCTAGGTATTGATGTCCTTGATCCAGTAAATTTTTTTTGAATTTTGATACATTCAAAAAAAGTTATGTTGTATACGGTCCGCCTATGTCTAAATTGCAATTGGTTTGACTTTGAAACTTGATTAAAGAAAAAATATTCAATAAAACACTATGAAACCAAATGAGCCAGTTAGATATCATAGTTACAAATCTAATTTTGAAAAAAAAAAAAAATTATCCTTCATAGAAAAAAAAATTATGTTGTATACGGTGACATCACTCCTTAAAAATGGTGTTTACTAATAAAAACTAGTTTTTGAAAGAGATGGAAAAATAAGTGCAATCTAATTCCAAAAATTTTGAAAAAAATATATTTAGAATCTACAAACAAAATTTCACAAATCACTAGTTTGCATCATCTTCAAATTCCTCAGGGTTTAACCGCTATAGGTGCTCAAAAGTGAAGATTTAGTTAGACAAAATCAGTTCAGTGTCCAGTTTGGCCAAACATTGTAAACCAGTATTGTGGGATCACCTTCAATCATATACAATCTAGTTTGATTCTAAGGTTTATTACATGAATATTAAGGTTTTTCAAATCTACAATTTTTCATATATACATATTGTTTCTAGATATGAAATCTCTTTACATTTCTCTTTTTCATTTTCTTTTTGAATATTGTTACAATTTTTGTACTTTAAAGGTTTTGATATTTATTTGATATCATTTCACCCACCCTACCCATATTTGGCCAACACAATAGGGTTTCAATTTTAGATTTGACATATTTGATTTTGCATTATGAAAGTATACTTTTAGGTTTTGGTTTTTACTTTTTTCTATGCCATGAGTCACTAGGAATTCTAATATTCCACCAAGAAAAAATGTTTTTCTAAACCATAGCATGGTCCAAACTAATGAAAATAAGGTCTATTCTAATTCTCATAATGAGAAAAATGTAGAGTATGATCATTAGGATCATCTAAACAAAGAAGATTCTTTTTACCAAGCTTGCTAGTTTGGCTAATGAAAGAAAAATTATATGAATATATTAGATATAATTCACAATGTATTCATAAAAAATCCTTATGGTTTATAGATCATACAAGATTTTAGAGATCCAATTGCTTCATTTAGTGTGGGTATTGCATCTACTTCCACATGTACTTCTACCATAGATTCATTCTCTACCATGGATACCTCCACTACCGCCATTTTCTATATTTTATCCCAAATATATATTACCTCCTAGCTATACCCCTCTTTAGATCCTCATCACCCAAATTTTTTACATCTCCATACCTATATCCTCATCCACTAGTAGACCCACTATTTTATGTAGCTTACATGGAAGCCACATCCACAACCATTTCTGCATCCCATGCATTTTTTAAGTATCAAGCCCTAAAGGATTAAACCCTAAGGCTTATGCTTTTTGTAGTGACTTGCTAAACCTATTCTTGATCACTTAAGTTAATTTCATTATGAATCCAATTGGTGGTCCCTACTTCAATCCTTGTTGCCACCAAATGTTGCATTCTTATTGCATTGCACACTCTCAGTTAATCACATGTTCTTGTTTTTAAAAAAGTTCAAAGATGCAATGGTGTGGTTTTGTGACATGTTTCATGGTCACTTTTACTTTATATCTTTTTTTATGCTACATCATCCTTCTCTAGCATCTTCCTATTGGTGTCATATGCTAATAGTTTATCTCAAGTTCTCATTCAAGATGAAAGCTTAAGGATGTGATGTTATGGAATTGTGACACGTGTCCTTGTATTATTGTGGGTCTAACACCTTTTCAAGTCTCTTCAAGGTGACTGAGTGTTGATTCAATTTCATGTAGTGTCTTATTGCATGCCCTCTTACATCATGAGTTCATAAAATAATTGTAAAGGAAATATGTGATTGTGCACAATGATGATACCTATTCTTGTTTGTCTCACATGGTGCTAGCTGTCCATTTTCATTTGAGGACCTTGCAATCAAATTGGGCCCTTGTTCAATGATGCATAAAGAGATTTAGACATGGTTTATTCTCATTGGCCTAGATTATTAATGCAAGGAAGCTAAGGTAGCAGAACAAATTCCCACACTAATCTTGAGAGGAGAATAATGCAAAAATTTTATAGATATTTTTAGTTATAGTAACTTAAATAGAAATAAAAATATATATCATGCATACCACAACATAGTGATTATGTGGAGAAAACCCTTTTCGGGAGAAAAATCCCACACTCCAAAAGTCACCCAAAATATTATTTAGAAATCATAAAGATTACAATATACTTGTAGAGCAAGCTTCTCACAGGAGTATCATCAACTAGAGATCTAGAGGAAAGACAATCACTATTGGACTCTCATAATACATTACAATACACAACCATAATACAATACCCTCATAAAATAGGGTTTCCTTCTAGGGTAAGTCAAGCTAATTAAATATCGGCCATCAGATCTACTTGACCTAATAGTGAACATATCAATAGTACTCTATGTATCAATCTAGTGCCTTATATAATTGCAAGGTTGAGACACATTTTCCCAAAAATTAACATGGCATGAATTCATTTAAAAGGATTTTTGAATAAAATGAAAGGTTGTGACCACCACTAATCTCACCTATACCATCTAAAGGTCATGGAGAGGAGAGGGACTGACTACTCAAGACCCCAGGTCATGGGAGGGCCTAGAACAATAGGCTACCCTAATCTACCTCAAGCTAAGGGAGCATTTTAGGAGAGTTCAAAGTTTAAGCACTAAAAAGGAAGAGCAACCTAGTTGTTTTTGTCCATCTACAAGCCTGAATGTTTTAGGAAGATAGGTGAGTAGATTTTTGGTGTTTGGAATGCAACTCAAACATCTTATTGCTAAAGTAATACAGTGTGAGGCACAAACTCCAGTGTGGTGTGTTGATGTCTCAATGGTGTGTTAGTGTCCGTACATACAAAAGTGCTAGGTACAGACTAAAATCATAGAAAACCAACTAATGACCTAAATGATGACCTAACTAATGAATTCTACTATAATAATAGAACCAAAAAGTAATAAAATGAAAAAAATGGCAAGAAGAATACTTTAACTTAATCTAATCTATGAATTAACAAAGTGTTGAAAATGAAGGTGAAATTGTAGCTTAAAACTTGTAAAACTATTATACTGTAGATCTAATTAAGTGTTCTTTGTCACAATTCTTTGTGTATGATTAATCTATTTAGATCAATTTTACCAATTGTAGAAAGAGAAAAAATATTGTAGAAGAATGAGACAAGAAGATAGAAGTGACAAAGCATATATGTGGAGAAACCCTTTTAGAAAAAAGCTCCACTAGAATCGATAGTGCTTGCATTATTTAACCTTATAACAAGATTAAAAAAATACTATAGCAATCCTTGATTGATATGCTTCCTTGCCTTCAACAATCCTTCATCACAACCTACAATAAACTCTCATACACTTTCTGTAGCACAAGCTATCCATGTATTCCATGTGACCAAGCATGAATCCACACATCCCATTCCATGCTTCAAATCCTCACACAAATGCAAGCTCGACTTGCTATCCTACTATAAACTTTGATGCAATTGCTGTAATAAATAGACAATTAATGAGCATGTAAAATCATAAGAGTTATGAAATACAAGAGCATAAAGCTTCTCACAAAAAACCATTCCTAGGTTGTGCAAACAAAATTCCACACTATAACATGAAGGAAAAACCAAAGTCTCCTCAATTTAGATGCCCCAAACTGAACACTTAACTAATCATTGGTCAATAAAATATCTTGCAAGCATCACCTCAAAGTTGGAACCCAAGAATGGGCCCACTTAACTGAGCCTTGTAAATATCTTCTCATGTAAAAGGTGTTAACTTAAAGATGCCAACTTGGGTGCCCAAGGTGGGTCCAAGTCAATCTTAGTTAATTGAAACATATTTCTCCACCAATTCATGCAAACACTATGCATGAATGATCATCCCCACTTAACTAAACGTATCCACCTATTATTTGTCATGCAACTGAAGCCATTAACTTCATGCAACTCAATTCAACTAAAGTCAGCTAGCATTCAACTGAAACTAACTACATGCAACTGAAGATAACTGAACCATAACTGAACTGAATTGAATTGAATTGAACTGAAATGAACTAAACTGAACTGAATTGAACTGATACTGAACTAAATTGAACTGAACTGAACTAAACTAAACTAAACTGAACTGATAACTGAACTGAACTCCACTCATGTAAATATCAATCCTTAACTTTTAGGATCTTTACATGCATTACTGAAGTGTTATCAATCCTCCAAGTAGTTAACTTAAGCAAGGTGGGTTCCACCTTCCATGTGGGTGCCCTATGTGCTCCTATTTTATAGGATCTCTTCTTGGTCATACCCACATTTTCCTTTCATTTAGAAATAATTACAATTGTCAATTTACATGTTCATTTAATTTGAATTTAATCTCTTTCTAATCCTAGTGTTGGGGAACACTTTCCAAGTACTTAGGAGATACATAAAATATGTTTAGGATTGCCATTAAATGGCATCCTATTCCCAACATTCTCCCACTTGGCATTATTTATTGCAATTGTTCTATACAATGAGTCATTATTATAAATTAAGTACATGACTCAATGCCAATGGCCTTCTTGCACCAAGAGAACTTATCTACATCATTGATCAACGTGTCAATTTTCTCAATCAATACCTTTCCCAAGTCTCTGTAACCAAACTATCATAGGTAGAACTTCATGCTATCAGCATAACAACCCAAATCTGCAAATAAGTACCTATATATCCACCATCCCGCAAAATAAGACTTCAAGGTAATAACACACATAGACATGTGATAAAAAACCTCTGCAGTAACTCATTGTAGTAAAGTGTAACTGTTGTCAATTAGATTTGCACCCTGCTGAATACAAGATTCAACAATCTACTAAAACATGGAAACCTTCTTCAGATGTGGGTGTTCTAAATGAAGAAGGAATCTCTAAAGTGAGTTGGTTCTCCGAATTATGAATATTATTCTAAGTATTTTCTAGGAAAATGGATATTAAAGGGGTAACTTGAAAATAAAGCCTATGACTAACAGATGATTCACCAAACTTATGAAAATTTAGACCTAACCACTCATAACAATTTCTCTATCACAGTAATCCTCACAATCTCATTAGCACATACTTCATCAGTGATTTGCATAAAGACCTAGAAAACTAAACACAACATGCAACTAGAAACATGTAGTTCTGAATGAAGGTTTACAATAGCAAGACATATAAGGATTCAAGTTTGAAAACACAAATACATCAGATTGCCATTACAAAATTGAGACAGAAAATAAGGAGAAATCTGCTGCTCTATTAAAATTGAAAGAGTATCTTCCTGAACTAAGTACATAGAGTTTTCAAGCTGAAGAATGCTAAGAGCCAAAAACTATATTCTGAACTGGGAAGAAGAAGAAAGGCTAAGTCTTTTCAAAATATATCTCTCGAGAAACCCTAATCGGAGCTCACAAAGAAACTCAAGGAAAAAAGCTTCAAACTATCTCAAAAGACTGCATAAAAGTAGAAAAAAACACACTACTTTCATGATCATACTGAAAAGCCTCTAAAAATAGGCTAAATCTACTTTAAAAGCCAGAAAAACACCTTATCTCTCCAAGATAAAACTCAAATCTGACCAAGAGGAAAAATTCAATATCAATCTACTAAAAATAGCAAGAAATCATAAAACAATTTATAAGGATTGCTTTATGATTCTGCTTTACATGATTGCAGATTTTACAATTTATCTATTTTTTGCAATTAAAGATTGCAAAATATTTTGTAAAAAGAATTACATTCTTATTTCACCAATACAATGCTTGATTTTTCTTAAAAAAAATCATAAAAATATCGATGGAAAATTGTTCTCTCCTATCAAGATCCTTAATTGATTTCTCTAAAATCAATTAAAACAAAAACCCTAAGTCAAAAGTGCAATGATTTTACAACCTTTATTGATTTCTCACTAAATCAATTAAAATCAAATATATCCTCCCTTATCAACTCCTCACCAAGGCATCATTAATCACAAATTTCTCTAAGTTTAGCCCCTTACATTGCCAAAATTTAAATAAGGAAACCCTAAGTTTTAGGAAAATAAGACCATCACTCTTCAAAGCTTGACCTAGGCATATTAGAGTTTGACCCCTTCAAATATTAAACTTTAGATTCTGATTAATTCACAATAATCAAATGCTATGGTCAATTATGAATATTCGAAGGCAATTATAATGTCTGACCTTATTCGAATTAGGGCAAGGAACAAAAAGAAGTCAAACCCTAAAAATGATTTCATTTTTGCAATCATCATTTCAAAGACATTGAGCTCTGCTTGAAAGGATAGTTCCGCCATGATTGAGCTCAATCTGTAGTTCGTGTGCTTGAGAATCTTCACCCTCTTCTTCAGATAGTTGAATCTTTGACTGGGTAAGCTTGGTTTCTAAAGTATTGTGGTTTTTCACTTCATTCTAAAAGCAAGAAAGGCCATTAAGGCCGCGGCTGTAACACAATGTCTAATGTATTTTATTTTACTTTTTGTGCTTATTTGAGAGAGCTCGAGTCTTGGGCTTGGGCTCTCTGTGTTTTTCTCTAGCCGCCATGGTGAAAACCTTCAAGTTTGGAGCCTCCTGTGAATGTTCTGGCCGTGGCTAGTGTGTTCTCCTACAGGCTTGAATTGGTAAGTTGTGTCCTAGCCGTATACTTCCTCCTACAGAAACTTAAGAAAGCTTTACTTTACTTATAATTTCATGGCCATGCACATGCCACACCATATGTATATGAGGAAAAGCATTTTTAAAGCTTTTGGGCTCGACCAAAAATAGGAATCTCTTTCTTTTTCACATTTGAGGACAAACCCCTTCATGGGTATCATGAGAATCGATGAAAACTAATATTCTCTATTCTGAAGCTCGACCCACCAAAGGATATTCACATTTTTGTACTCTCCAAAACAAAACCAGATATGGGTATTTGTTATTCTAAAGAAATCAATCTTACTTTGATACTTTATCTTACAGAGCTCGACCATTATGATTTCCATCTTTATTCTTGTTATTTCATATAAAATCCTCATATGGGTATCTTGTATATATGATAAAACAATTATCTTGTTGCTATGATAAAATACCCATATGGGTAAGCTGGAAATTGTATTAAATATGTTTGTCTTGATATTCATGTGCAAACTAGCTCGACCATGGAGATTTCTTTTCTCTTCTGTTATTTCTTGAAAGACCCCTTCATGGGTGTCATTGCAAGTTGTAATTTTTGTATTTGAAATCAAACCCCAAATGTGGGTATATGGGAAACAAAATCTGTATATTCATTTTGCATTCAATTTATGGGCTCGACCCATCATGGCTAGTGCTTTTCTTTGACATTTTGTTAAAAACCCTCACACGGGTATATGAAATTCTAGAAAAGGTCTCTTGCTGCTCCACAAAAATGATCGTATATTCTTTGAAAATTAAAATTTCTTTATGTGAATTTCAAACCAACTATGAGTAAATGGAAAACAACAAAATTTGTATGTGTAAAAATATGGGCCTTACTCACATGGTATTTTTTTCTTTTCTCAGTTTTCCCCATGAGAATGCTAAAGAAAAAGCCTGAAGCATATTGAAACTCTAAGTATTTGAAATTCCAAAGCATATGTCTTGAATTCAATTTCTCAAATGGACCCCCTGTACTTCAAATATACTGCATTTTACTCAAAACCCTGATGTGGTATTCAAAAAATGAAGGAAGTCATAACCCTATCTCTTCCTATAGATGACCTAAATGAGAAATTAGAACCTTGAAGAAACTTGGATTATCTCTCAACCAGGGCACACTGCAACATGATAAAAACATAACATTAAATCTGAAGCTTCATATGAATACTTGATTGAGGTTGGGCACTTACTACATTCAACATTCTAATTAATATCCCTTCTATATATCTGTATTTGTTTGAAGATCTTTCAACTGTCATTTCATACTGCTCACATCATCCTCTCACACAAAAATCTCTTTGATTTGAGTCTGAAGATTTCTGGTCCATCTTGCTACTTATGCATTCACAATCATGCACCTTCACTCATGCTATGTCCAGTATGAGTTCTGTTCATTCTAGAAATGAGTTTCGTATATTTAAATCCTTGAAAATAAACTTGATTGAGAACAACTTAATGACAACAAAATTCCAGAACGGTGTACTAGTTTACTTCTTTTCAAAACAGTGATGCATAACCCACCTAATGTTGTATTTGCACCCTCAGCCAAACTAGAACTGACTGTTTCATTTATCATTTGAATGTAATGCCTGTGCTTTCATACTCTTAGGTTTCAACCTGGCACTCTTCATGCATTTTTATGCTCCACTTAATAAACTATTCTGTGAATCTGCTCTCTTCTTTGACGAAAATATGAATCAACTCTCTTCGTTAAGGCATTATGTATGCCTGTTCACTATCCTTGAGTGTGAGAAAGAATACTGTTGAACTAAACCTTGCATAACATATGATCATGATGAACAAATAATACTGTAACAAAAGAACATGAACCATACAACAATTTCTTAGATAAATGTACCGAGTTAAGTGATTAAGCAGATTAAACTCACTGTTCACCTGTAGCTTTCAGAAAGCATTTACCTGATTGTTATGAATGCACAGTTGGTTTAATAGCTTGACAGATAACTATGCTTAACTCTTTTAGTTGTATATCATTTATTTTCTTGATGAATATGATGATATGATCTCTTATAAGCCCACTTGTAATGAATAAGGGCAGCATGCCAAGCTCTACCCTTGTGGGAGCCCATTTTTCTCCACATGCTTGGTCTTCGAATAATTAATAGCATCACGATTTTCCCTATACCTGCACAAGGAAACAAACAATGTTAGCATAAAAACAAGATATGATGATCATACTAATGTTTCTCCCTTAGCTTATGCTTTTGTACTTTTCTTGATTGTTTTAGTGTATGATTAGTAGTGGGCTGCATTATTGTTGATGGTTCATATAGGTATCTTCATAGTCAGAGCCTCTGACATCCCTCTTTTCCTTCCTGTAGGTTAACGGAGCTCAAGAAGACAAATGGTACACCACTTCAGTGTCGACCATCAACCGATCAGGAAATGATGATTATGTTGTTACTTATGTGATTTCCTCTTTTAATGCATCTTCCATAATGTAGTGTGATACTAGTGATGCACTATGACAGTCACATCCACGACTTGTGTGGATATTTGATTTCATTCTTTCGCTTTTCATTTTGAAAATAAAAAATGCATCTCCATACAATGTTGTATTATCATTTGAATTCTCACAATCAAATGAAATTCTATAAATACTAATCACTTTATGAAATGAATGAAAGCATTTAAAATGCTTTGTTGTTTATATGCTCAGTTCTGTCTTTCATTTGATTTTGAACATTTAATAGCATTTTCTAAAATTTTGATTCCTCTTTTCAAAGCATAACTATCACTTAATAAATAATGCTAATTAAGATGCAATCAACACTCAAGCATAACACAAAAATAACTGTAACTTCACCCTTAAATATAACATTATTCAGCTAGCTCCACCAATTGAGTTGTAGTGAAAAATTGGTAACAGTAACCAATCCAAGAGAGGTAACCCTCTCATATAGAACATATATATACCTTCGAGAACTCCCATTGCAAAGGTAATGTGAAATCTAAAAACAAGATCACAACATTAACAAGTCCTATAGCACTTCACATAGAGGATGCGGCTAACTCCTCTATCATAGTGTCAAAGAAGCATACAATGATATGCAAAATACATCTCTCATAACACAAGAAACTTCAAGAAGAAGACAATATTCCCACAAAGAGAGAACCTGCAAATCAAACCATGTTCTTATACCACACTAACATGTGCCAAACTATGTAAAGAAAGATCTCCTTCAATACTTCCAAACTGAAAGGATATCAACATCTAACCCTTCAACTTATAATGAAACATGGTAGAACTTATATGTAAACCTCTCATAGAAAGTAGATCAAACTTAGCCAAACATTCCCACAACATAAGGGAATATGCCCAAAGCCACTAACTATCTCTCATACCTCTCCTACCCAAATCCTCAGAACTAACTCAAGTTCAGTATATTGCAAGGAGAATAATGGAAATACATAAAAACATGCATCTACTTCTCAATAATCCCTTAGAACTCAATTTTCAAGACTAATGCATAAGAGAAGAAAATATAAATATAAATAATGCATCTAATAATCAAGTGGGAAACATCTCTTAGATCATTTACCTACCGAGTAGACCAAGATTCAAATACAAGATTGTCCTATGCATAAAACACCAAGCAATATAGGTTTTCAATAAAGAAAACCTTCTCATCAGGTCTATGATGGACTCATATCCATTTCCAAGTGTAGGCTTCTCAGTCTTTACTATTGAAAAAAAATGATAACAAGTAACCATTTCAACACATATCTCTTAACATAAGAAATAGTCGGCCTAACCCAAGTCTCTCTAGTATCCATGAGCACCCACCAATCAATCCATGCCAACTTCAAATGCAACCTGCATAATCATAAAGCTCCAAGAAAATGATTAATACTCAAAACCAAAAAGAACTACATCCTCTCCAAAGGAAGAACAATAAAACCATTACCAAAGATGTTAAACATGCGCAAGACAACTGGGTATGTGCAGGATCATGATGGGCCAAAAAGTGGCAATATGATGAGTATTTGTAGGGTATGTCTCTAACAACTTTTTTTTACCCAAATTTGATGAAATGAAAAGGGTTTTTAAAGGAGATTATCAGCTTTCCACCAATATAAATTATTCTTTACTTTGAATTTAATAAATAATTATTATTCATTTTCTATTTAAATTACTACTAAAGTCCTAATTGATAGGCTGATTGAAAAACATCTATAGCTTTCAAATGGTATCACATTTTTGGAACCTAAAACATGCATCACATTCTACACTTCACATACTATAGGATTAAAAAAACAAAAATTGAATTTCATGAAGTTTTGGCCAAGTTAAGGTGGTCAGACATACGAGTTTTTATATTTTTTAAAAGTTGTAATATAAAATTCATAATTAATTATTTACTTGGAAAAAATTACAAAAAAATATGCATCACATCTGAACATGAGTCCTCTACTTATGTATAAAACCTTATAAAAAAAATATTATCATTTTATTGTGGTTAGGGTGGTTAGACAAACACCTACTTCTTATTTTTTCCCTGAAATTTAAGTACTACTGCATTGAAATTTCAAATTTTCACCAAATATATATATATATAAATAAACCTATTAGTTTAGAAACTACATTCAATTTTCTACAGATTATGTTCTTACATATTTTTGAAATAATATAAATAGCTTATTCAAATTTTTACATCAAGTTGCCCAACTCTGATATATATATATATATATTTAAATAAACCTATTAGTTTAGAAACTACATTCAATTTTCTACAGATTATGTTCTTACATATTTTTGAAATAATATAGATAATTTATTCAAATTTTTACATCAAGTTGCCCAACTCTGATTTTTCTGAATTTTTGCCACTTAAGGGCCTGTTTTTTCCATGATGATCTTGCACATACCCAACTGAGAGGGGGGGGGGTTGAATTGGTTGTCATACAAGTTCAAACTTAAAAAATTTATTGCTTATGAATTCTTCAAACACACTATTCTATTATTAAGAATGAGCATGAAACACAAATAACAGAAAGTAAATTAACACAATGAACAACATATTTTTTATGTGGAGAACCCAATGAGGGAAAAACCATGGTGAGGGTTAACTCACACTATATAGTATTTTCAAAAGAGGCTCATTGCCAAAAGGACTCACTGTCCAAGTACAAAGGCTCACTGCCTACAAAAGGGACTCACTATCCAACAAGGAGGCTCATTGCCTACAAAAGATTATACAAAATAGAATAAGGCTTTACAACCCAAAATGAAATAGAAAGATGCACTTATCATGTGCTAATATAGTTCCGAAGATGCTCAATATTCAGAATTTACACCCTTCATTCTTTTCTCATTTTACATCAACTACTGCCTTTCTGATCACACCTTTACATTCATTACTCACTCACTATTTATTCTATCTCTTCTATGTTGTCTATCTTTCACACATTCACTCTCTTCTCTTTAAAAACTGTTCGCCATATATTTATATTCGATCTCCATCACAAGCATCAATTAGGTCGGCCTAATTAGATGCAATTCAATTTTAAAAGATATCAACTATTGGCTCCAATAGATTACAAAATATTTTCCAAAAGGCAATTTAACCACTAGCACATTGCATTATGTCAGCTTGGACCAAGAAACAAATCACACAAGAGTTTTCATATCATATCAAAATTAACTTAACAAGTCGGCTAGGAATAGTCTTCAATGCAGCTAGAATAATGTCACTTCATCGTACGAGCACCAAAACACGAAATAACCTGATCATGCATGACTTTAACATCCATAAGTAATTTTCTGAAACTGCAATTAGAAAATGTCAACTGTAGAGAAATGTGGATTGGTATACCAGAGAGGCACCAAAAATACCAGATCAACCACTGGAGAAGATAAGTCAGTTATACACACCGGTTTTAGAGTACCAAACCAAGCTACCAACATCTACTAACATGGTGACATCAATGACAACATAAATATAACCTACTCATGTTTCAAACAATCTCCCCCTTTTTAATTGATGGCAACATGTAAACAAAATTCTCCTTCTTTCCTCAAAACAATGTTCCTCAAAAAATTTTAACTTTGTCCACTATCTCCAACACTCTCCCCCTTTGACATCAATGGAAAAGGGTGCCAAAATCGAGTGTAAACATGGTGACATCAAAATTCAAAAACTTCCAATAATCTAGGAATTTTAAGAAAATAAAAATTAAATGTACTTTCTAATAATCCCAACATAGTAAAAGAGGGTGACCAAGCTGCACTGAAGCATTGTTTCTCAACATCTTTTGCATCAATGAGAATTCTGAAAAGATGCTCTAACCAGACTTCAGTAATTACTTTAAGTAGCCATAAGGTCTTTGTCACATCATCTCTCTGTCTTTGTGTAATTATTAGTTCAGCCTGTAGTTCACCAACTCTTATTCTTTGCTTCCCTTCTTTATCTTCAAATATATCAAAATTCTTTCCAATGTTTTTTACATCAGCTTCAATCGCTTTAGTTTTTCTTTTGAAATTATCTATAGCTATAGGCCACCAAAGATGATACTTGTAAACATCTAATATATCTTTAATACACTTCTTTATTTCCACAATCAATCCAGACAATCTCTTCTTAGCTTTTTCACATCTTCTTTCAACCAAGATTCCCATCTTACATCCTTCTAGACCTTCAAGCAACATCCTTTCTTCAACAATCTCAATCAAATATTCTAGTAAGAAATCAGAAATGGGTATGTGCAGGATCATCATGGAAAAAACATGCCCTTAAGTGGTAAAAAATTCAGAAAAATCAGAGTTAGGCAACATGACATAAAAATTTGAATAAGTTATCTATATTATTTAAAAAATACGTAAGAATAGAATTTGTAGAAAATTGAATGTAGTTTCTAAACTACTAGGTTTTTTTTTTTTTTTAAATCTATTTGGTGAAATTTTGAAATTTCAATGTAGTAGTACTTAAATTTTAGGAAAAAATAAGTAGGTGTTTTTTGACCACCCTAACCACAATAAAATGATAATATTTTTTTATTTTATTTTAGATATAAGTAGAGGACTCATGTCCCGATGTGATGCACATTTTTTTGTAATTTTTTTCTAAGTAAATAATTAATTATGAATTTTTTATTACAACTTTTAAAAATATAAAAACTTGTATGTTTGACCACCTTAACTTGGTCAAAAATTCATGATTTTTTTTTTTTAATCCTATAGTATGGAAAGCATAGAATGTGACAAATGTTTCGAATTAAAAAAATGTGATACCGTTTGAAAGCTATAGATGTTTTTCAATCAACTTATCAATCAAAAATTTAGTTATAATTTAAATAGAAAATGAATAATAATTATTTATTAAATTCAAAGTAAAGCATTATTTATATTGGTGGAAAGTTGAGAATATCCTCTAAAATCCCTTTTTGTTTCATCAATTTTGGGTTAAAAAAAAGTCGTCAACAACATACCCTACACATACCCATCATATCGCCACTTTTTGGCCCATCATAATCCTACACATACCCAACTAGTAGATACTTCAATACCTTTTTGAAGTAGATACTCTCAGAGCATCATCAATTTTAGTTTGTCAATGGGCTAGGTAGCATTCCATAGCTCACCGATCTTCTTCATTTTTCCTTCAACTATCATAGACTGGATGTCATTAGGATCATGGGGTTCAATTCCAGTCAAAAATTCTTTCTCCTTCTTATCTAAAATGTCAATGATGTCTTCAATTATTTCTTTTCTCCTTTTCGATTCTAGAGGGGAATCACTGATAACACCCTCTAATTATCTTTTTCCAAAGGAAGAGCCCACTTCAATTCGACTTGATGTAGATATACTAGAGCAAGGGTTTGCTTTCAAAGATGAGAAATATGATTTGCTCTTGTTTACATTATTTTCCAAAGACTTTAGATATCTATAAATTTTCTTTCCAATAGGGATACCAGATTCCCACATCACAGTATATTTTCCTGGTAGAGAATTCAAAAAGTAAAAGACCAGACACACCAGCAAGGATCCAAAATGAAAGGGATAATTCTCAACCAATGACATTCAAACATTATCAAGCAAATTCTCAAGCAACAATCTACATAAATCAAACTGTGTGTTCTCCTTAACCATCATGTGGGTAATATGTACGGCAATTGCTAAATTTGAACTTTTGGTTTATGAAATAAATTTTGTATGAAATACCATACGCAACATACCTAACAACCGAATTAGCAAGTGTATCAATCAAAAGGGCTCTAAGATCTCTACTAATACCAGTCAGTTCCTCCACATCTTTATATTTCACAATTTCTTTCCAAGGAGTTCTCCAACACGACATAATCCAGTGACCACTTTGATTGCTTCCTTTGAGATCAAATAGGGTTTTTCTAAAAAAATGCTTCCATCCTTGAAATGATTCAACAAGAACAAGATAACCTCTTTATCTGTAATCCATGGAAATTCACTCTATAAATCTATCCCTAGGGTTTTTATGTTCCGTAATTCGACTTTGCTCAACCCTAGCTTAATTCCTTTCATTTTCCTATGATCATATACTTATAATTTGACACTTTTCAACTTTAGAGGGTTAACACCACATGATCCACTGTCCATTTCTATGCTTTCTTCAAATTCAACAAAACGTTTTTGATTTTCTTCTTTCTTTTTGCAATTAGAAAAAGGTTTCCAATTTACTTGATATAATCTCTTTGAATTCATTTTAGAAATGCTTCAAGCTCACTCCAAGATCATTCTAGGCTTCTGTTCAAGCTCTTCAAAAACATGATTTAACCAAAAATATTTTCAAACTTCATCTTATACACCATTGAACTTACCCTAAAACACATTAAATGCAGTAGACACAAAAAAGCTATTAAAAAAAATAGTCTTCATATCACAGAAAGCCCTTATTCGGTTTGCAAATCCTCATACCAACATATTTCCTTTGGTTCTTTTTCCAACACCTCTAAATAATCATTCTTCACATTCCAGCCATGAGCCAACCTCTGACACACCATTCTTCTAGGGGTTTTTATAATCTTCTTATAATGCTCCCCCTAAGACCATGCTAGGTCTAAATTCTGAATAAATCATCTGTACTAAACGAGGGCACAAACACATCAGGAGTCTCATATTTTTTTTCTTCTTATTTCTTCTTCCATAGCTTATCCATCTCTTGCTTCATCTCTTCTTTGTCAATATTCTTTACTGGTTCACTCTTCTCTTCTAGAGCAGTCTTCTTTCCTTTCTTATTATTATAAACTTTAGATACATGTCCAAGTTTGTTGCAGTTATAATAGATCACACATTTCTAATTAAACTATCCTCCATTATTCCTTGATCTACACTAATTTTCTCTGTGTCCAAATTTATTACAGGTATAGCAGTAGCCATTAAAAAATTGATTCATTCTACCTTCATCAAACTTATTTCTCATTACTTGATTGATCATTCTCAATTGAAATCTACATTCTATAGCCTTATGTCCAATCTTCCCACATTCAAAACATTTTTTGGAAAAGGAATTAGAAAATTGGTTTATCCTACTCCTGCATTCAGCTGCTCTATGACCATATTAATTACAAGAAAAATAAACACCAACAAAAGAGGGGTACCTTTGTGCATTAGGTCATCTCACAAGTGGTCTTCTTGCAAAATTCCTTCTCTACTTCCTCTTACCTTGATTCTTCTTCACATCTTTAGAACTTTCCCTAGTATCAATTTCCAAGCCACCTTTTTCCTTGCATGGTTTATGTCCTGTAAGCAGTTCTTCAAGATTACCAAAGCTGGATTTGAAATTATTTTCATAGAGTTTAGCCTTCTCTAGTTCCACTCTTAAGTTTACTATCTCTTGGTCAAGTCTAGAACATTCATCAGACTTGTTCTGCACCATTGTATTCAGACATTCTTCAATCATCTTCTTCTCTTCTACAATCAATTTCAATCCAATTATCTCTTGTTTCAGCTGTTCACTTACTTATCTATGTCTTTCCTTAAATTTCTTCAATTGTTCCTTTAGTTTCCGAACACATTCATTTGCTTCATCAAGATTCTCTTTCAAATATCTATTTTCTCTTTCCACTTTATCAAGATATTTAAGAGCAGTTCAAAGTTCTCCTTTATCATCCATTCATCTAGCCTTCAGGATCTTCCTCAAGTGATTAAGCTCTTCACCAAGGAACCAAAATCTCTGATACCAATTGCTAAACAGGTGCAAGACAACTGAGAAGGGGGTGAATCAGTTGTCACACAAGTTCAAACTTAAAAAATTTATTACTTATCAATTCTTCAACCACACTATTATGTTATTAAGTATGAGCATGAAACACAAATAATAGAAAGTAAATCAACATAATGAACACCATATTTTAACATAGAAAACCCAATGAGGGAAAAACCATGATGAGGGTTAACTCACACTATATAGTATTTTCAAAAGAGGCTCACTGCCAAAAGAAGGACTCATTGTCCAAGAAAAAAGGCTCGCTGCCTACAAAAGGGACTCACTATCTAACAAGGAGTCTCACTGCTGACAAAAGATTATAAAAAATAGAATAAGGCTTTCCAACCCAAAATGAACTAGAAAGATGCACCTATCATGTGTTGATACAATTCCAAAGGTGCTCAGTATTTAGACTTTACACCCTTCATTCTTCGCTCATTTTACATCAACTGCTTCCTTTCTGATCACACCTTTACATTCATTACTTTCTCACTATTTCTTCTATCTCTTCTCTGCTTTCTATCTTTCACACATTCACTCTCTTCTCTTCAAAAACTGTTCACCATGTATATTTATATCTAATCTACTTCACAAGCGTCAATTAGGTTGACCTAATTAGATGCAATTCAATTTTAAAAGATATCAACTGTCAGCTCCAATAGATTACAAAATATTTTCCAAAAGGAAATTTAACCATTAGCATGTTGCATTATGTTGGTTTGGACCAAGAAATAGATCACACAAGAGTTTTCATATCATATCAAAGTTAACTTAACAATTCGGCCAAGAATAGTCTTCAATGCAATCATAATAATGTCACTTCATCGTACGAGCACCAGAACATGAAATAACCTAATCATGCATTCCTTTAACATCCATAAGTAATTTCCCAAAACCGCAATCAGAAAATGTCAACTATAGAGAAGTGTTGATTGGTATATCGGAGATGCACCAAAAATACCTGATGAATCACTAGAGAAGATAAGTCAATTATACACACCAGTTTTAGAGTACCAGACAAAGCTACCAACATCTATCAACATGGTGACATCAATGACAACATATAGATAACCTACTCATTTTTCCAACAAAATACTCTGAGGGCCCTCCATGAAACAAGATGTTAAAACCTCTTCAAATTACATGAAGATAACCATATCCTACCAAAGCCCCCACTGAACTATGATACTGAGCTATACATAGCAACAAGATAAACATAAAACCATCACTATCAAAAAATCCCACTAAAACATGTAACCAAGCTGCCCATGACATTGTGATAACCATCTCCTAACTAGATCCATTGAATCTTTCAATATCTAGACAAGAAGTATAACTCATTGTAACATACTTCTTTTACAAATTTGTAATAACACAATAGTAAAAGCTCCCACTACAGCCAAAAAACCTTCAAACTTTTAAGAGAAAGGTGTCCAAAACTCTACCCAACCATTAGCTTTGATACCAAATGTTGAAAATGAAGGTGAAATTGTATCTTAAAACTTGCAAAACTATTATACTATAGATTTAATTAAGTGTTCTTTGTCACAATTCTTTGTGTATGATTAATCTGTTTAGATCAATTTTACCATTTGTAGAAAAAGACAGAAGATTGTAGAAGAATAAGACAAGAAGATATAAGTGACACAACATTTATGTGGACAAACCCTTTTCGGCAAAAAACTCCACTAGAATCAATAGATCTTGTATTATTTAACCTTAGAGCAAGATTACAATAATACTGTAGGGTATGTGCAGGATCATGATGGGCCAAAAAGTGGCAATATGATGGGTATGTGGCTGATGACTATTTTTTTACCCAAAATTGATGAAATGAAAAGGGTTTTTAAAGAAGATTCTTAGCTTTCCATCAATATAAATTATGCTTTACTTTGAATTTAATAAGTAATTATTACTTATTTTGTATTCAAATTACAACTAAAGTCCTGATTGATAGGCTGATTGAAAAGCATCTATAGCTTTCAAACGGTACGACATTTTTTGAATCCAAAACATGCGTCACATTCTATGCTTCACATACTATAGGATTAAAAAAAGAAAAAATTGAATTTAATGAAGTTTTGACCAAGTTAAGGTGGTCAGACATATGAGTTTTATATTTTTTTTAAAAGTTGTAATAAAAACTAATAATTAATTATTTACTTGGAAAAAAATTACAAAAATATGCATCACATCGAGGCATGAGTCCTCTACTTATATCTAAAATATTATAAAAATATTATCATTTTATTGTGGTTAGGGGTCGACAAACACCTACTTCTTATTTTTTCCTAGAATTTAAGTACCACTACATTGAAATTTCAAATTTTCACCAAAAGATTTAAAAAAAAACCTAGTAGTTTAGAAAATACATTCAATTTGCTACAGATGAACTATTCTTACATATTTTTGAAATAATAGAGATAATTTATTCAAATTTTTACGTCAAGTTGCCTAACTCTGATTTTTCTAAATTTTTTGCCACTTAAGGGCCTGTTTTTTCCATGATGATCCTGCACATACCCTATATCAATCCTTGATTGATAATATGCTTCTTTGCCTTGAACAATCCTTCTTCACATTTTGCAATAAACTCTCATACAATTTCTATATCACAAGCTATCCATGCATTCCATGTGACCAAGCATGAATCCACACATCCCATGCCATGCTTCAAACCCTCACACATGCACAGGCTCAACCTACTAACCTGCTTTAAACTCTGATGCAATTGCTGCAATAAATCCACAATTAATGAGCATGTAAACTCATAAGAGTTATCAAATACAAGAGTATAAATCTCCTCATAGAAAACCATTCCTAGATTGTGCAAGCAGAGTTCCACACTGTAACATGAAGTCAAAACCAAAGTCTCCTCAATTTAGGAACCCCAAACTGAACACTTAACTGATCGTTGGTCATGAAAATATTTTGCAAACATCACCTCAAATTTGGTGCCCAAGAATGGGCCCACTTAACCGACCCTTGTAAATATCTTCTCATGGAAAAGGTGTTAACTTAAAGATGCCAACTTGGGTACCCAAGGTGGGTCCAAGTCAATCTTAGTTAACTAAAACATATCTCTCCACCAATTCATGCAAACACTATGCATGATTGATCATCCTCACTATGCATTATTTTGTAGGAGCTCTTCTTGGGTGTCCCCACATGTTCCTTTCATTTAGGAATAATTGCAAATGTCAATTTACATGTTCATTTCATTCAAATTTAATCTCTTTCTAATCCTAATGTTGGGGAACACTTTCCAAGGACTTAGCAGATACATGAAACATGTTTAGGATTGTAATTAAAATGTTGAAAATGAAGGTGAAATTGTAGCTTAAAACTTGTAAACCTATGTGACTGTAGATTTAATTAAGTGTTCTTTGTCACAATTCTTTGTGTATGATTAATATTGTTTAGATAAATTTTACCAATTGTAGAAAGAGACAAAAGATTGTAGAAGAATGAGACAAGAAATAGAAGTGACACAACATATATGTGAAGAAACCATTTCAAGAAAAAACTCCACCAAAATCAATAGTGCTTATATTATTTAACCTTAGAACAAGATTATGTACAATAATACTATAACAATCCTTGATTGATATGCTTCCTTTCCTTCAACAATCCTTCTTCACAACCTACACAAAACTCTCATACACTTTTTGCAGCACAAGCTATCCATGCATTCCATGTGACCAAGCATTAATCCACACATCCCATGCCATGCTTCAAACCCTCACACATGCACAAGCTCAACCTGCTAACCTACTATAAAATTTGATTCAATTATTGCAATAAATAGATAATTAATCAACATGTAAACTCATAAGAATTATCAAATACAAGAGCATAAAGATCCTCACAAAAAACCATGCCTAGATTGTGCAAGAAGAGTTCCACACTATAACATGAAGTCAAAACCAAAGTCTCCTCAATTTAAGCAACCCAAACTAAACACTTAACTGATTGTTGGTCAAGAAAATATCTTGCAAGCATCACCTCAAAGTTGGCGCCCAAGAATAGGCCCACTTAACTGAGCCTTGTAAATATCTTTTCATGCAAAAGGTGTTAACTTAAAGATGCCAACTTGGGTACCCAAGGTGGGTCCAAGTCAATCTTAGTTAACTAAAACATATCTCTCCACCAATTCATGCAAACACTATGCATGATTGATCATCCCCACTTAACTGAATGTATCCACCTATTATCTGTCATGCAACTAAAGTAATTAGTCATGCAACTCAAGTCAACTAAATTAAACTTGCATTCAACTAAAATTGACTACATGCAACTGAAGATAACTGAACCATAAGTGAATTGAGTTGAACTGAACTGATACTGAACTGAACTAATACTAAATTGAACTGATGCTAAACTAAATTGAACTAAACTAAACTGATGTTGAATTGAATTGAATTGAACTGAACTGAACTCCACTCATGTAAATATCAATCCCTTACTTATAGGATCTTTACATGCATTATTGAAGTGTTATCAACCCTCCAAACTATTAACTTAAGCAAGGTGGGTTCCACCTTCCATGTGGGTGCCCCATGTGCTCCTATTTTTTAGGAGCTCTTCTTGGGAATCCCCACATGTTCCTTTCATTTAGGTATAATTACAAATGTCAATTTACATGTTCATTTAATTTGAATTTAATCTCTTTCTAATCCTAGTGTTGGGGAACACTTTCCAAGGACTTAAGAGATACATGAAATATATTTAGGATTGCAATTAAATGGCATCCTATTCCTAATACAAAGAAGCGTGAGGAAAGCACACCTTCCTACCCATGAGTTGATAACTTCAACATCTTCAACTCAAGGAGAACCTCCACATAGAAGAGAGGAAAATGTTGGGGCTATGTTTATAGGACTATCTCAAGCAATCCCCCACTTTGGTGTTTCCACCTCCACAAACAGGCATATAGTAACAATTGAAGAAATATGATAGATAAAGCTATTGGAATGAAAATAACAAGCAATACATAAACAATATGTTACAATATCAAATACGATAATGAAAAGTGAATAGGAAATGGAAGGATATCACCTTCTCAACCAAGTTCTCTCAAGGAAAATGGAAGAAGAAGCACATGTGCAAGCCTTCAAATACTAACATTACCGCAAAAATGAAGAAAGTGAACCAACGAAACACTTACATCTTCAATGGAGGTGTTGGAGCTTGAAAAATGTTGAAAGTGAATAAGAAGAGTGAAGATAGTTGACCAAAGTGTGAAGATTCAATCAAGAAGCATCCAAGAATGAATGAGATAGCCATTTGAGAGGTGAAAAAGGAGGCAAAAGATTCATTCGAAGTCAATTTGAAGGTGGGAAACACTACACTTTGCGTCCAATGGAGGAGTGTAATGCCTCTATGAATTCCAAAGATGGGAATCCTATCAGGACAACAACATGATGCATAGACATCTGTGTATCACACTAGCATCCTCGAAATAATATCCTCCATTGACTCATAAAATAGCTACCAAGTGGATAGGGAAAGGTGGCAGAAATAAGGATTATAATATCAAACTTAATTCTCTAAGGTAGGAGATAGCGTAAATGTGAAATTTTCCTAGGGGTGCAAATTCATGCCATTACATTTTTCTCCCACTTTAGTGAGAATAAGTGTCAATGAAATTTATGCCATTACATTTTTCCCCCACTTTAGAGAGAAAGTTGTTAAAGAACTAGATCATAATCTAAAGAACTTGGGTGCAAGAGAGAGAAATGGCTCCACAGGTACTCAACCCTAAGGAAATTTGAACAAAAGCACTGTAGCTGCTCACTCCTAGGGAAGGTGAACAAAAGGCTTTGCAGGTGTTCGATCTTATAGAGTTGTTTCTACAAGTACTTGATCTTGTAGAAGATGAAAAAAAGGCTCTACAAGCGCTCAGTCCTACATAGTTGGTTCTATGGGTGCTTAGTCCTGCATAAGATGAACAAAAGGTTATACATGTGCTCAATCTTGTAGAAAGAAAATGATTCATAGGTGCATGGTCTTGTGAAGGAGGTGCCACAGGTATGCAGTCTTTAGGGAGGCTAGATGTGAAAGGCTCTGCATAGTCTGATTGACCCTCATAGGTGCTCGGTCCTATAAGACAACATGCTAATCCATAGAAAAAAAATTTAGGCAAGAAAAAATTCATGTAGATAGACAAGTAGTCATATCTTAGAGCAAGAAATTGAAGGAGAAGCTTTCAAAGGGGTCCCTCAGGAATCCTTCAAAAGAAAGAGGGGTCCACTCAAGGGACGCTCTATTTGAAAACTGATGAAATTTTTGCAAATGATCCTGTCATCAAGGAATACTTTTGAAAGATTCCCTTTCATCAAGGAATTCGAAAAAAGAAGAATGGCCAACTTGAAGGAAAATTCTTAATTCTTTTCATTACAAATGCAATTTCAAAAGAAAATATTGCAATCCTTTTTGAAAAATGTAAATATTTTCAGCAAGGGATTTTTTGGGCACCAAATGCACCTTATTGAAAATCGGAAAGGCATGGGCCCCCTTAGGATGGTGCATGTGAACTGAAGGAGCATGTGGCATCATAAGGAAATGAAGAACATGTAGAGATGTTGTGGCCCATGATACATGTTGAGATCTAGACATGGAAATGTTGTCGCACACACGAGGGACAACACATAGGCACCACAACATTAAGAAGCAAACAATAAAGAGAAAGATAAAAGATAAAAATGAAAGGAAAATTAAAGATGAAGAAATCAAGAGACAAGGGGATCTAATAATTCAGGGTCAGGACTACTCATTGATATAAATAGACATATATAATATAATATACATATGAATTTTCATCAATCCTCTACTATATCAGATCATGAAGAAGGGTACGTGAAAAAAAAATAAAAAAAAATTAGGTCAACATGGAAGGGAGGCCTAATCAGAGGGATATGAATAGTAAAATGGAGAAGGATGATGACAATAATAACAAAGACAGAGTTAAGGCCACTGATTTATGGACTGAGGAAGAAAAGAAATATATGGTGGAGCGCCTTAAGAAAACTATTGAGGATTTACAACATTTCAAAAGTAACCATGATGGTAAGATATCTAAGATGGAGGAAAAGCTGAGGAATATTAAAGAATCCCTCCACAAGGTGCTAGTAATGAGCATTAAAATTTTAAAATGTACAACAAAGACCATGAATACGATGGTGGAAAATTTGGAAAATGCATATCAGGTCAGGACGGTTGTGTACATGGATGTTGAGAAAGAGGAAAGTCGGCTGGAGGGTGGAGGTCCGAGCAACAGAACCAAAGCGAACCTGAAGAGGAAGGAAGACCAGGCTCTTGTGAACATCCAAAAAATAAAAAATCTGCTCTTAATATGAACAAACTTGAGTAGGAGGCGGTGGAGATCCTCAAGAATTTGGCCTAGTGGCTGGACTTTTGGTGGTTTTTTGTTGGATTTTTGCTATGCTGCCTTGGGTTCCATTGTTTTCTTCTTTTTGGGCAGCATTTTTTTTTTGCTTGGACTCTTTTAATGTTGTATCTATCACTCTTTTACTGTTAATGGTTTCAGGTTCTTTTCAAAACCTGTTTGTTCCTTAATCAAAAACATGGAAGGGAGGCCTAAATGCCCCCAACACTTTGCATCGTCCCCAATTGTTGAAAATAAAGACACAAAAAATAGAAGAATGATGCAAAAAATAGAAGAATTTTATGACACAATACACTCCTATATCCAAGCACCTACAAGGGTGACAAGGTCCTCCAAGAACACATCAAAAAAGTACAGGGGAAACACAACACACACACAAATCTAATCTATAGATAAAGAAGACGTGCTCTCCTAGTCCTCATCAACCAAGAGGTCATCATTCTCCCAATCTAGATCATTATAGGGAGAGGGTGGACAAGCCTTCAAGCCTGTGGGATAGCAAGGGGAGTACCCTCCAACTCTCCTAAAACAAGAGCTAAGGAAAAGGGCCCCTTGAGGTCTTCTTTGCTCAACTCCTGTGAGGTAAACATCGTTGATCTTGTAAAGATCACTGAAAAATTTGAGACATCATCCAATGAGTTGAACATGCACTTGACAGGAGTGCCATGTGCAACTGGGTGGGTGAAGAAGGAGGCGCCCAAGTTCCACTACCAACCTCACTAAAAGAATTGGGGTAGTAACAAACTTGAGGGATGTCGAGGCTACCTCCATCACTAGGATGACACAAGCCAAATTAGAACCCTCTCATGAAAAAGGTGATCCCTTCTTCTGACCCCTATTAGAAGCAGGGTCATCCTCAACCGAGGGAATGATGAAAACTTGCACCCTTTTAGGGTGATGATCATACAAGCTCGCAAGGGGAGATGGAAGCAAGATCAAGGTGACATGAACTAAAGAAGAAGGGGAAAAAGAGGAGGGCACAACAAGAGATGAAAAAATAGTCAGCTCCCCTTCTACCTTTTGCAAAGAGCCTACTCAACAACTAGAGCCTTTCTCTAATGCTTATGCTCATGCATAAGGTGGTTTCTTTGGCTGAGAGCTTGAAGCTATGGCTTGAGGAGGAGCAGAAGGCTCCTATTCTACCATGGGAGTTTCCATCATAACTATTATCAATGGAGGGAGTGAATCTTGGATAGAAACAAGAGGAAGAGATGCAGGGACAAAAGCAACAACCCGTGGAGAAGAAAACTCAAGCACCTCAATGGAAGGCTTCTTCCCATTCACCACTAAAGAGGTAGGAATAATATGAGGCTGCCAAGATTGAGACGTAGAGGCAACTCCATGGGGACCCTTCCCCAAGTTACCACAAACAATGGGTTGAGGCACCGTAGGCAAGACAAGAAGGTCAAACACTTGAATCTTGGCCTTTCACCAAGTGGGAACCATCAAACTCCCCATGAGACAAATGGAGGTGGCAGTTGAAGGCACCACAATAGGGTGAAAAGTTGAAGTGGATGGAGCAACAAAAGAAGAGGAAGAAGAAGGCTCATTGGGACAAGTGATCTTCCCCTTCCCCTTTTGTGAGGATGAGGCAACCTGGATTGTTGTGCAATCATAGAAGCCTTAACCGAAATAGCATAGGGGGAAGGCGAGTAGGTCACTTTTGGTGCTATGGCCCTATTCTTGTATTTTACATAAGTGTGATATAATAGGTCTGCCCTTGGAGGAAGCAGACTAATATAGGCAGGCCAAAAGTGATCTAATGAATAGGCCCCATGGGACACTAGGGGTTTATACCTAGTGTCGTGCACAACATGATCTAAGCCTTCATGAGAGAAATTCAAACATTTATGGATCACCAAAGGGACTGTGTTCATGGAAACTAGCCATGAAGTGCTTAGCTTCACTCTAAACAAGTCAAACTTTGGTATGATATCAAAAAGAGCATTTATAGTCCTAGGTCCTACCAGGACTAAGAGGGTGATGGAACTAATGGGAGGGATGGAAACCCATCATGCATACGTATTGTGCTCTTAGATTCATCATAACCATCCTTCTGTAAAAATTCTATTAGCATAATCTCCTTTGTAATAACATTAGCTCGACACATAAGATCAATGAGAATGCCAGTCATGGTGTTCCCATTGATATGAGTGGTAATGTACAAAGGAGAGGGTTCTCTATTCAAATTCAAAGTTAAATCCTATGATGTAAAGGTTATAGAAAGTGATCCATTCACAAGCTACAAAGAAGGGATGAGAAGATGCATAAAAGAGGCCATTTTTACATACTCCAAAATGGACTTCCTCAAGATACCCCAATGGTTCGACAATCAGATAGTGGCCTATTCTATAATTTTGCTTAACAATGTTTAGGGATCCTTCTAACTATGCCACTAGGTGTGGTAGGTTGGGTTGCAAGTATATGCACCCTACAACACAGAAACCTACAACACACCTAGAACATGAGAGAAGATTCCTTCAACACTACGAAATAGAACCAAAATAGTTCACGTCAGGTTTACCAAAATGTAAAGGAGGGGGACCGACTACTTAGGATCTTACCCATGGGAAGGTCTAGAACAACAAGTTGCCCTGATCTACCTCAAGATAAGGGAGCATTTCAGGAGAGTTCAAAGTTTAAGGGATAAAAAAGAAGGGCAACCTAATTTTTGTTGTCCTTCTACAAGCCCGAATGTTTCAGGAAGATAGGTGAGTATACTTTTAGAGTCCGGAATGCAACTCAAACAAAATACTACCAAAGGACTACAGTGCGAGACACAAACTCCAGCACAACGCGCTGGCATCACAATGGTGCATTGGTGTCCATATGGATAGAAAGTACAATATATAGACTAAAATCACATAAAACCAACTAATGATCTAACTAATGAAGTCTACTATAGTAACAGAACCAAAAAGTAAACAAATGATAGAACAGCAAGAAGAATACTTTAAGTTAATCTAATCTACAAATTGACAAAGAAGGGTGAGGAAAGTACACCCTCCTACCCATGAGTTGATAACTATAAGATCTTCACCTCTAGGATCATAACCTACACATAAAAGACATGAAATTTTAGGGCTATGTTTAGAGGACTGCCTCAGTCAGTCCCCCACTTTGGTGTTTCCACCTCCATGGATAGCCAAATAGCAATGATTGAAGAAATATTCATGATAAAGAAAGCTATTGAAATGAAAATACCAAGTAATACATAAAAATTACGCTACAATATCAAATACAATAATGCAAAGTGAATAGGACATTGAAGGATATCATCTTCTCAACCAAGTGCTCTGGTGCAGGGCCACCATTGATTAAAAATTGTCAATCAAGGTTGATATTAAGTAGGCTTTAGGATTTTGGAGTTTTTTTTGCATAAAATAAGGTCATTGAGACCATTTGATATTGTAATAGGTCATAGTTGATGGATATTAGGTGTTTAGAAGGTCAAGTTTGCAAAAAGTGCAAAATATTGAAAATTTGTAAAGTTGCTAAAAAAGTTGCAAAATTGCATTTTTAGGGAAGGAAAACGGTCATAGCATTTCAAAAGGTAGTTGTAGGTGTTAAGACAGTTAGTTTGGAGGAAAAAGTATAAATCAGCTGAAAAGGAATTGATGTAAGTTGATTTTTGAAGTTTGGAAGGAAAGTAAATAAAGATACCACTACTTTTTTCTACAAATTTTCTATTATTCCACCTTTTCCCAATATTGTACGGCCCGTACAAAGGGAGATTGATCCAAAAAAAATTGAACTCCTTAAGTGGTGTGAGTTAGCTACTCATTGCATTTGATTTGAGCCTTTAATATTGTTTTGGGAAAAATTTTGATTAGTTTCTTTGTGACTAGTTTGAATACCCTATTTTAATGGTTGGTAAGTCTCTAAAAATGAAAAATAGACTCATTCCTCATACTGTGACCAATGTAACTTGAGGAATGGGTCTGCATCATTAGTAATTAGGTGAGGGAATGTTGTTTGTGTGCAGGGGAGGTGAGTATTGTGTTGGGCATGAAGCCCTAGTGTGGGAAATGAAGTTTTCCATGTGAATTTGAGAGGTTTTGATATGGTAAAGTGAGAAATTGTTTCCAGGGGAAATGTTGTTTCATGATAGATTGAGTTTGTTTATACCTATTAGGTCCTATTTGAAGTGGTTTGAAGATATTGTGTTGGGAATGAAGCCCTAGTGTGGGAAATGAAGTTTTCCATGTGAATTTGAGAGGTTTTTATATGGTAAAGTGAGAAACTATTTGGGGAAATGTTGTTTCATGATATATTGAGTTTGTGCATACCTATTAGGTCCTATTGTAAGTGGTTTCAATATTGTTTGAAGGTTGGGAGAGTGATTTCCATTAAAACCCTAGGTTTTTGGCTATAAAAGAGGGTTTTGGGATTTGGCATTTTGGTGAGTGAATTTTTGAAAGTAAATTGTGGAATCCTTAGTTTGAATATATGTAAATTTCTGCCCATTTGATTTTAGGGATTTTGGAAAGGTATAGAGACAAGTCTCTTTGCAAAATAGGCCTAATTTGAGGCCTAGTTGGCATTCAAATCCTATTTTGAAAAAATTGTTTCAAAGAATCCTATAGTGATTTGTGAGTATGTTATTGTGTGCCTTGATGGGTCCTTGAAAAGGTTCAAGTCTTGGTTTGGAAGAATATCATTGAGAAGTTATGCTTGATTGAGTCAGTTTCTAGTGCTACAAGGAATTGAGTGAATTTGATGAGATAAAGAGATTTTTGAGAGATTGTGATTTGGAAATTGTTGTTGTTGGTTGATATTGTGTTGAGTGTGTTGTAGGACCTCCCCTAGTTTCTATCAATTGGTATTAGAGCAAAGGTACTAGATCTATGTGGAAAGAGATTGTAGTTTGTGAAAGAGAGATTGGAAGGTAAGGAGGCAAGATTGTGAAGATGCCTCCAAAAGGAAAGAATGTGTTAAAGGAGATGAATAACTTGAAGAGTCAGTACATTAGAGAGATTAGAGAATTGAAAGAGATATTAGCATCCTTAGAGATAAACAAGAGAAGAGAAGAAGTTGAAAGCAGTTCAATTTAGACGATGAAGATGAAGAAGAGTTTGAAGATGTTGAGGAAGAACTTAATCCAAAAGATCATAGAATGGCCAAATTGTTGAAGAAAGTCAAAGGTGACAAGTATAAAGTGAAAATTGATGTTCAAAAAATTGGTGGAAACTTGAATGAAGAAGAGTTGTTAGATTGGATAGCATCTTTGGAAAATTATTTTGAGTGTGAGGACATTCCTGAAGAGCAAAGAGTCAAGGTTGCAAAAATAAAGTTAAAAGGTCATGCACTTTTGTGGTGGAATTATCTATAGTCAGAAAGAAGGAAGCAAGGAAAATCCAAAATTATGGCATCAAACAAGATGGTAGCCAAGATGAAAGGTAAATTTCTCCCTTTTGATTACTCTATTCAAATGTTTAAGAGGTTGCAAAGTTTAAGGCAAAAGGAAATGGATGTAAAATAATACACTGAAGATTTTTACAAACTAAGTATGAGATCTAACCATATTGAGAATGAGGATGAGAAAATTGCTAGGTACTGCCAGGGTGGCTTGAGATTGAACATTCAGGATGAATTGGATTTAACAAATCCTAGAAGTATAGAAGAATGTTATCAAATGACATTGAAGGCTGAAGAAAAAGTAAAAAGAAGGCAAGAAAAGATAGTTAGAGGAAGAGGAAGCATAACAAGAGGAAGAGGATCTTTCTCTACTCCAACGCAAACAAATGAGAATCAAGAAGAGCCAAACAAAAGAGATGAGCAAGTTGCAGATTTTAGAGGAGGTTATAGAGGCACAAGGGCCAAATTTGGTGGTAGAAGGAATCCTAACATTTTTGCAAGGAGGTGTTACAATTGCAATGAATTTGGTCATGATTCTTGGAAATGCCCTGAGAAGATTGGTTCAACATATAGTGGTGGAGAAAGGAAAGGTGATAGGAGAGCACAAATTATTCATGAAGATGAAGCTAAAAGTCCAAAATCCAATAGTCTTCATGATGCTCTTGAAGTAGGTGAAAGTTTGATGATGAAGAGACAAATCTTGAAGAAATCCAAGGAGAAAGAGCTGATTCAAAGAAGAGCATTGTTTAGGACAGCTTGCAAATGCAAAAATAAGGTATGCACGGCAATAGTTGATTCTAGATGCACTGATAACATGGCATCTATTGAAATGGTGGATAAATTGAATTTACAAAGAGTACCTAGGGAAATTTCATGCAAAGTGTCTTGGGTTAATGAAAATCAATCCATTGTGGTGAGTGAACAAGCTATAGTTGAATTTCAGATTGGTCAATATAGAGATAAGGTTGTTTGTGACATATTACCTATGAGTTGTTGTCATATGTTGCTAGGAAGGCCCTTGCAGTTTGATAGGTCAACAATGTACAATGGAAGAAAAAATACATACACAATTGAAAAGGGTGGAAGATTTTTCATACTAACTCCATTGAATGAAGAGGAAAAATAACGGGGTGGAATCATCATGATTGGGAGAAAGGAATATGTGAGTGTTGAAGAAAGTAAGAATGAAGGATTGGTAGCCAATGCAAGGCACATGACAAAGTTGGAATAGTAGGTAGAAGAAGTAATGATAATGTGTAGTTAGATGTGAAGAAGAATGCTTTCATATGGAAGAGAAAGGCAGATATAATGGAGTCTCAGGTTGGTACAGTAAAGAGTAAGTGTACAGAGCTTGTGGAAAAGCAAGAAATGAGTGATGGCATCATATTTGGGACAGTCATGTGCCCTATAGTAGTGAAAGGAGTGAAGATGCAGTTGAAAGATGTTGGAATAGAGGTTTGCAAAGTTGATGGGATAGTGGAAAAGTTACTTGCAGGTCTGACAAAGATTGCTAGGAGTGATGGTACATTTGATAGTGAGAAAGATGTAGATAAGAAGAGCATTGGAAAATGGAATAACAAGAAGCTAAGAGGGAAGTGATAACCACTGATAGAGGGTTGAGTACAGAGGAAAAAGAGAGTGAGATATTAGAGTTTGATGATAGAAGAGTTGAAGAACACCCTACAAGACAGATTACACGGTTGGATCAAGATTCAAGTGATGTTGATGGAAAATATGTCAAGGACAGTGAAGAATCAAGACAAGGTGAACTTGACAAAGGAGTTCCAGATGGGAAAAGGCATGCAAAGTACAATGGTGGACAAGTTGTAGTATCTTTTCCAAGAGACTTGGAAAACTTCAAAGTTGGGGTGTATGGTGCAGGGGCACCATTGATTAAAAATTGTCAATCAAGGTTGATATTAAGTAGGCTTTAGGATTTTGGAGTTTTTTGCATAAAATAAGGTCATTGAAACCATTTGATATTGTAATAGGTCATAGTTGATGGATATTAGGTGTTTAGAAGGTCAAGTTTGCAAAAAGTGCAAAATATTGAAAAGTTGTAAAGTTGCTAAAAAAGTTGCAAAATTGCATTTTTAGGGAAGGAAAATGGTCATAGCATTTAAAAAGGAAGTTGTAGGCATTAAGACAGTTAGTTTGGAGGGAAAAAGTATAAATAAGATGAAAAGGCATTGATGTAAGTTGATTTTTGAAGTTTGGAAGGAAAGTAAATAAAGATGACACTGCTTTTTCTATAGATTTTCTATTATTCCATCTTTTCTCAGTATTGTACGACCCATACAAAGGGAGATTGATCCAAATTTGTTTTGAACTCCTTAAATGGTGTGATTTATCTATTCATTTGATTTGATTTGATCCTTTAATATTGTTCTATGAAAAAAATTGATTAGTTTCTTTGTGACTAGTTTGAATACCCTGTTTTAAGGCTTGGTAAGTCTCTACAAATGAAAAATAGACCCATTCCTCATACTGTGACCACTATAACTTGAGGAATGGGTCTGCATAATTAGGAATTAGGTGAAGGATTTTTTTTTTGTGTGCAGGGGATGCCGAGTATTGAGTTGGGAATGAAGCCCTAGTGTGGGAAATGGAGTTTTCCATGTGAATTTGAGAGGTTTTGATATGGTAAAGTGAGAAATTGTTTGGGGCAGCATTGTTTCATGATAAATTGAGTTTTTACAGACCTATTAGGTCCCTTTTGAAGTGGTTTCAAGATTGTTTGAATGCAAGGAGAGTGATTTCCATTAAACCACTAGGTTTTTGGCTATAAAAGAGGGTTTTGGAATTTGGAATTTTGGTGAGTCAATTTCTAAAAGTAAATTGTGGAATCCTTAGTTTTAATATATGTAAATTTCTTCCCACTTCATTTTAGGGGTTTTTGAAAGGTATAGAGACAAGTCTCTTTGCAAAATAGGCCTAATTTGAGGCCTAGTTGGTGTTAAAATCTTGTTTTGAGAGAATTATTTCAAAGAATCCTATAGTGGTTTGTGAGTATGTTATTGTGTGCCCTAATGGGTCCTTGAAAAGGTTCAAGTATTTTTTTTGGAAGAATCTCATTGAGAAGTTATACTCGATTGAGTTAGTTTCCAATGCTACAAGGAATTGAGTGAATTTGATGAGATAAAGAGATTTTTGAGATATTGTGATTTGGAAATTGTTGTTGTTGGTTGATGTTGTGTTGAGTGTATTGCAGGACCTGAGCCCCTAGTTGCTATCATGCTCTCCATGAAAATGGACGAACGAGCGAGCATGCAAGCCTTCAAATACCAACATTGTTACAAAAATGAAGTGAGTGAACCAACAAAATACTAACTTATAGCTTCAATGAAGGTGGCCAAGCTTGAAAAATGCTAAAAGTGAATGAGAAGATTGAAGATAGTTTCCCAAAGTCTGAAGATGATCAAAAGGCATCCAAGAATGAATGAGATAGCCATTTGAGAGGTGCAAATGGAGGTAAAAGAGTTGTTCAAAGTTGGTTCGAAGGGCAAGAAACATTACACTTTGCCTCCAATGGACGAGTGTAACACCTTTGTAGATTCCAAAGGATGGAATCCTATTAGGACAACAACATGACACGTAGATGTTCATGCATCTCTCTATTGTCCTCGATAGAATATCCCCCACCGACACATAAAACAACTGTCAAGTGGACAATGAAAGGTGGTGAAAATAAGGATTACATTATTGAACTTAATTCTCTAAGGTACAAGATAGCATAAATTTGGATTTTTCCTAGGGGTGCAAATTCACGCCATTACATTTTCCCCGAGTTTAGTGACCATTAGTTTCAATGAATGCATGTTAAGACTTAGAGAGAAAGTTAAGGAATGTATACTTGAACTATCAAGGAAGAAAACTACAATCTAGCAAACTCGGGTGTAGGAGAGAGAAAGAGAGAGATGACTCCACAGGTACTTGGTCCTAAGGAAACTTGAACAAAAGTGTCACAGGTGCTCGGTCTTGTGGAAGGTGAACACAAGGCTATGCAGGTGCTTGGTCTGGTAGAAGATTAACAAAAGGCTCTATAGGTGCTTAGTTTTACAAAGTTGGTTTTATGGGTGCTTGGTCTTGCAAAAGATGAGCAAAAGGTTCTATAGGTGCTCGATCTTGTAGAATGAAAACACTTCATAGGTGCTTGGAACTATGAAGGAGGCACCACAGGTGTGCAATACTGAGGGAGGCTAGATGTGAAAGGCTCCATATAGTCTGATTGACCCTCACAGGTGCTTGGTCCTACAAGGCAATAGGTTAGGCAAGAAAAAAGTCACATAGACAAATAGGTAGTCACATCTCAGAACAAGAAATTGAAGGAGAAGCTTTTAAAGGGGTCCCTCAAGAACCTTTCAAAAGAAAGAGGGGTCTTCTCAAGGGACACTCTATTTGAAAAGTGATGACATTTTCGTAAATGATCCTGTCATCAAGGAATCCTTTTGAAATATTTTCTTTCATCAAGGAATTTGAAAAAAAAAAAAAAAGAAGAATGGCCTCCTCGAAGGAAAATTATTAATTCTTTTTATTACAAATTCGATTTCAAAAGAAAATATTGCTATGGGGATCCTTTTTGAAGGATGCAATTTTTGAAAAATGTAATGATTTTCAGCAAGGGATTCGTTGGCCACCAAATACACCTTATTGAAAATCAAAGAGGCAAGGCCCCCCTTAGGATGGTGCGTGTGAACTGAAGGAGCACATGGCATCCTAAGGAAATTGAGAAAAAGCAAAGATGTCATGGCCCATGATACATGATGAGATGTAGACATGAAAATGTTATTTTACATGTGAGGGACAACACATAGGAACCACAACATCAAGAAGCAAGCAAAGAAGAGAGAAAGACAAAAGATAAAAAAGAAAAGAAAAGCAAAGATGAAGAAATCAAGAGACAAAGGGATCTGACAATTTAGGGTTAGGACTTCTCATAGATATAAATAGATAGATATTATATGATATACATATGAATTTTCATTAATACCCTACTATATTAGATCACAAAGAAGGGTACGCGAAAAAAAAAATTAAAATTAAAATTTGGGTCAACATGGAAGGAAGGCCTAAATGCCCCAAACACTCTACATCATCCCGAATTGTCAAAGATCAAGGCACAAAAAATAGAAGAATGATGCAAAAAATAGAGGAAGTTTACGACACAATACACTCTTGTATCCAAGCACCTACAAGGGTGACAAGGGTCCTCTAGGAACACATAAAATAGGCACGGAGGAAACACAACACACACAAATATAATCTATAGATAAAGAAGAGGTTCTCTCCTAGTCATCATCAACTAGTAGCTTGTCGTTCTCCCAATCCAAATCATTATAGGGAGAGGAGGAAAAAACCTACAAGGGTAGGATAGCAAGGGGAGCACCCTCCAACTCTCTTGTGACAAGAGCTAAGTAAGAGGCCCCCTCAAGTTCTTTGCTCAACACCTATGAGGTAAATGTCATTGATCTTGAAAATATCACCGACAAAGTTTGGAAATCATTCATCGAGTTGAACACATGCACTTGATAAGAGTGCCATGTGTCAATTGGGCGGGAAAAGGAGGCGCTCGAGATCCACTACCAACCCCACTAAAAGACTTGGGGGTAGTGACAAACTCAGGGGATGTCAGGGTTGCCCATGTCACTAGGACGACACAAGCCAAAGAAGAACCCTCTCCTAAAGAAGGTGATCCCTTCTTCCAACCCCTATTAGAAGAACTCAAGTCCTCAATTTTACCCTAATTTTATAAATTTTTCATAAATTTGCATATTTCCTCATTGTTAAGGTATTTCTTTTTTCTTTATTTGCATAATAAAACTATATAATTTCCTTTATTTTAAGATTACCAACAACTCCAAAACCCTATTTTATGCTTGAAAAATTCTAAAATGAGTCAAACTTGTTCTCAATTCGTGAAAGCAAAGAGACCATTGAGCGAAGACCTCATAAACCAATTCCCTAGGTCATCAAGGAATGCTAGGCATGCTCAAGGGTTAAAAATTATGTTGGATCATTTGAGAGACCAGTGCATAGATTGTAGGGATGCAACAATTCTAGTAAATGGACGGTCATTGTTTAAGCATTGGTATAAGAGGAGGTATTCAAAGAGGCCTATCTCACATGTTTGGGGATTTGACCTTGGAAAAATAATAGTCCCAAATCTCTTCATCAATGTTGAATTCATTAGGATACTGATAGAGAAGTACATGATGCTAATACTAGAAGTTATTTCAACCACGAATGATAGATATATATGTATATAGGTGTTTAACCTAAAATAAAAATGAAATAAGGCTATAAATTTTAATGTCTTGACAAAGGAGTATCAAAATGATAGAGTTAGCTATAGGGTGAATTGGTTTCTAAAGCACAAAATAAGGGGTGTAGATAAAATACTAGTTATATTTACCCCTTTAGAGTTGGAGCCATTCAATGAAGACATATTTGAAGACTACTTCATCAAAACCTATCATTCCCTATGCTAGAATTTAGGAAGGTATGTCAAGACCCAAATTCCAATTAACCTATTGTTGATGGAAATTGATATTAAAAGTATAGACCTTGCTAGCCCCACATTTAAATTGCCAAATTTTAAAATTTTCACACCATATGAGGTAATTGTGAATGCAAGCACTTGTGCAATACAAGAAATTCATAAAAAAAAATTAGAATATATAAAATATAGTGGAAAATCCTTTCATGGTAACATTCCCAGTAGTATTCCACCTAATGTGACAAGTTTCAAGCTAAAACTCCTTTAATTTTGAGAAATTTTACTTCAATTTTTTGTAGGATAATTTATGGAAATAATTAAATTTGGAGTTTCATAGCAGCTGGAGAAAAAATGTTTGGTCTCCCATCATTGGCCCTTCACTAATCTTGGAAGCCTCCATCTTCATCAATCTAACTGTTTAATTTTTTATCTCTCCATCTTCCAAGTTGCCTCATGCAATATGATCCCTTGATCTATGTCTTCAATCCTCACTCTCCATCGCATGGGCCCAAATTATATAAATTGAGAGCCTCAACTATTTGAATGTAATGTTGTGTTGTTATTTTAAGCACTTGGTATATCAAAGAAAATTCATTAAATCAACTCTTTGGGCACATCCACCTCGTGTTGGTGCAACAAGGAGACATAGCTAAGTTATGATCACATTCTTTTGTTTAATGTTTTTGTCTTCTTAAGGTTTAACTTGAGTGAACTACATTTGATGGTGAAGCGAGTATTTTGAATTAGTTTGGGTTTCTCATTTATGTTCACTTTTTTATAATTCATAATTATCATGAATATAAATGATGTCATGGTTATGAGAGTGTGGAATGTGGATATGGAGTGTAATAATATGAACACCTAGTTTAAGTTTTAACATAGTTTAAGTTAAGACTTGATGTGTTTCATTTCAAGAAAATAAGGCGTTATCATAGTAGTTTGAAAAATATAATTTTGTACTGCTAACCTAATATTGATTTGAGTTAATTATTACTGGTGGTGGCTTCTCATATGCAATTACTTGATTATGTACACATAACTTTGAAATCCCTCATTTTAGTTGAACATGCAAATATTGAATAAATAATAGATGATGGAATCCTATTGGTAATTTAAGTAATTGAGACCTTCCAATTTGATGAGAAAATTCTAATAAATATTAAAAGAGATGGCTTCTCCTCTTATAGGTATAGTTATTAGAAATTATATTCCCTATTTAGGCCATGTCCAAACTCATGATATAAAATTTATCTATACATGATACATAAGGGGAAATAGTCATGATTTCTATGATATCTTACCATTATCCTTGATGGTATCAACAATGAAGTAATACACTAGACTAGAGGTAAATAAGCCACATTTTAGGATAAATTCTTATTTATCATTGGATTATTACATTTTACTTAATAGGTTGTCTTTTGTTTGACACATGAGAAAGCACTAGTGGTGTATCTAGATGTGGTAGCCTATTACTTATACTAATACCACATACTATTATCGATACCTTATTTTGGTACATGAGAGAAACTATTGATATTCGATTTCAATGTATATATTTTTGGTTTGTTAGAGCAACATGAGGTGTTAATCCATTGAGGATAGACCCTAATACCCATGTTTACCCTCATCGAATTTACTATTAGTAGCATTATGAAATGTAATCTTAGTTGTGATTCTTTTGACACTCCTACCTCAATGCGATAATGTTGATCTACTATTTTATTTGGATAGATGTGAGAATTTTGATATGGTAGATATCCTAACTGATGAAATTTTATTTACATTGATCTTACCTTGGGGAGTTATAGATGTTCTTGCATATGTGATATTTATAATATTTAAAACTTGGAATTTGTGATAACCTACATATTCTAGGTTGTGTGGGACATGCAAGAATATGGCATGATGATATACTCTTTGATCTCTATGTGGTATTAATACCACCATCGATTATTTTATTTTTTTTCACTGGTAATCAATCTACCCAAATTTCTCTCCTCCCATTAGCTAGCTTTATTGAGGTTGCATGATGTTTGATCAATCTATAAATTTGATGAGGCTATTGATCATTTATTAAATCATTAGTGACTCTTATTTATTACTCTATCCTCTATATCATACATTCAAATAGATATTTTTGAATTAATGTTCAATTATATGAATTTAATAAAACATATTGAGTTAGTACTGCGTTAATAATAATTATGAGACAATATTTCTTTATTTTTCAACCCACAGCTTCGCTAATGTGTGAGCTTGTCCAACTTTCATAGAGTTCATTCCTTGTTTGAGAATTGGGTTTATATTAGAAAACCCATGGAAAAGTGCATCCTTTGGGTTGGAAAAGTTTGATCTAGAAAAAATTCCAAGATAAAAGCATGGGACTACAATATGGAAGGAGAATTTTGTTGTCCAAACCCTTTGGGCAATGAGTATTTCCTAGTCTTTTTCAAAGAAGTTTTCTAAAGGAGAATTGTTCTTAGAGGTTTTCTTTGTGTGCATAGCATCTTAGTTAATTCATCCTTTAGGGATTTTGAGAGAATTTTACCTTCTCATAACCAACCCTTTGGCATGAGTACCAAGTCTTTATTTTTGTGCCTTCAACCTTGTGGGCATGTGCTCTTGTTGAGTTATCTTGGTGGCATCATCACACAATCAATGGAGTATTTTGCTTGTGTCTTCTATGTAAGTGTGTGGGGACCTCAAGTAGTCATAAATTGATGCTTTCACATCCCATTCTAGAATATTGTTATGGGACGCCTCAATGTTTCTAATGTATGAGTGAATAATTTAAACATGTATATGTCACAATTGAAATGCAAAAAAAATATTACTCTTTATATTAACCACTAATATTTTAATATAAAAACTTGAACACACTTTCAAAACTAAAAACAAGACATTCTACAATTCTACCAAACTATTAGTCTCACCCGGTATTTATTAATCTAGGTTTATTTGTTCTTTGTTTAATTAGCCTAATCTAACCCTTAGGGAAAGCCTATTTTCCTTGGCGATTTAGAGAATATTTGATATACAACATTATTTCGAAAGAATGTATTCCGTGCGAATTCTGTAAGTTAGCGCAACTCTCGGACGTGATGTAATGGTAAATATCTGTTGGAAAGGGGGAAATTTTCAAGTCAACAGAAAGACTTTGGTGAGATTCCTTGAACTTGGTGGTCTTTTTAATACCTCAGAAAAAACCACTTAGGATTAAAGCTATCGGCTACAGATATATTTCTTCCATTTCTCAGAATCTCTAATTAACAGAAATACGAGAAGAAAGAAAATGGATTGGTCCCTCAAGGATCACTTTGCATTCAACTGCTTGAAATGTTTTGCTTTAGCTCTTGCTATGCTTGTTCTCCAGCGCCATTGCGATTTATTAGTTACTGCTGGAGACACCCTCTCTTTAGGATCTTCTCTAAGAGAAAAGCAGACCATCATCTCAAAGAATAGAATGTTTGAATTGGGATTTTTTAGTCCCAATGGAACCAACAACTGGTATGTTGGCATCTGGTATGCCCAGATCCCTGACTAGGCCATCGTTTGGGTGGCTAACAGGAAGACTCCCATCACAGACATGCTAGACATGCCCGGCGTTTTAACGCTCTCTTCAACTGGTTATCTCACTATCTCTGATTTGCAAGGACAAGGCATTTGGTCGAGTAATAATACTTAGCAAACAAATGTTGGAACATTATAATTTCTACTGGATATTACAATATGACAATGTATTGTCTGCTAGTCAAAAAAAGTGGATAAACCAAAATGTACGCTGATGTTCTGGTATCTTCCGGAAGCCTCCCGTGATCTCTAGAACTCCTCCATTTTCTGAAAGCTTCTAACACCTCTATAAAAGAGGATTGATGTAAACATTTTATTCAGGAAATGCAATTAAATGTTTTATCCTTTTTTGCCTCTGCCCACCTCCTACAAGTGGTATGAGAGCCAATGGTGGGAGCCTGGAGAGCCAGAAGAATCTGGTCAAGTACGTAGCAGACCGATCCAGGGAGACTGCGGAAGTGGAAGCTGTTGTCAAGAGGTGGAGTCATCAACAGAAGAATCTATTATTGCAGACACGGTGGTAGGAGCTAGTTTGAAGAAATAGTCCCTGCTGTTCTTTTGAAGACTGTATTGCTGTAGTTAAAGGAAGAGAACAAATTTCTGCGTAAGGAGGAAGCTGTAGCTGTAAAAGGAGATCACAAAGCTGCCCACATGTAGAAGCGGAAGCTGTGCAAGGATTAGAGCCTGGAGACCCTAAGGTGCAGAAGATTTCAGTCGAGACTAGTTGTTTGAAGTTGACAAAAAGATCATGGAAATTGTTGTGTCTATCCCTGGCTTGTTTGGCCGCTGATTTGGAAAATGAAGGAGCCTCTATTAAGAAAGACGTCCCCCAATAAAGATCCCAGTTTTTTGCTGAGGAGATGTGAAGGATATATCGCAGGCGGGCCTTGGCCGCATGGAGCTAGATCTGGCCAAGGTGGAGATGCCGGGGCTCATGGCCTGCAAATACGGATCCTTGTAGCTGTTTAAGTATGCTCGCTGCTCCAGACTTGTGAAGAAATCTAGCAGCAGAAAGATCGTGGAGTGTTGTAGTTTGAAGAAGCCGACAAAGAAGCACATAAATTTTTTCAATGGTGGCCATTGCAAGGAAGTTGTCAAAGGTCTGGAGAAATTCGTAGTTGTCAAGGATGAGGTCGTCGTTTTTCAATGAAGAGGAGCTGCCAAAGAAAGAGTCTGAGATAGCCGATTGGAAAGTATAAAAAAGGTTTTTTTTTGAAGATCTTGTTTTTCAAGCTGCAGTCTATGGAGAAAGCAGTTCGTCCAAGTAAGGAGTTGCCGCCCAAGCAAAATAAGGTTAGATATTGCTGCCAAAAGAAAGAAGGAACATAGATCTATCAAAGAGTCGGCTTAGAAGGAGAAATCACTGTTTGAAGGACGCCAGAATAAAAGGCGAGTAATTCAATTTTTGAAAAGCAGTTGTGTTTGTTGAAGAGTCAGAAGAACTCAAATCTAGGTGTATAGGTTGAGAGAGTGAAAGATTGTGTAGAAATGCATATTTGAAGTCTGCAGAACAAACTAAGAAAAATGAGTTTTTAAAAAGATCAGATAAAAAAAAATCTGAGGAGGATACTAGTTGTCTGTGTTTAAAGTGTGCATTAGTTTTCCTAGTATGCCAGTTTGTGGTCATCTAAAAACCACCAGTTTGTGAGTTCATGGTAAGCTGAAACCACTTGTCTATGAGTTTGTGGTAATCTGAAATCACCTATCTTAGTTTGTGGTAATCTGAAACCACCAGTATGATAGTTTGTGGTAACCTGAAATCACTTGTCTTGTAAGGATTGATAGTTCGTGGTAATCTAAAAACCACTTGTTTGTAAGGTTTGAGAATTGTAAACATTGATGTAACAAGTAGTAGAAATTAGAGGGGAGTGTTGGAACATTATAATTTCTACTGGATATTACAATATGACAATGTATTGTCTGCTAGTCAAAAAAAGTGGATAAACCAAAATGTACGCTGATGTTCTGGTATCTTCCGGAAGCCTCCCGTGATCTCTAGAACTCCTCCATTTTCTGAAAGCTTCTAACACCTCTATAAAAGAGGATTGATGTAAACATTTTATTCAGGCAATGCAATTAAAAGTTTTATATATTTTTGCCTCTGCCCACCTCCTACAACAAAGGCATCCAGGGCTTCCTTACTGGACACTGGTAATTTTATTCTTTTAGGCGGCCAAAACACTTCTGAGATTGTGTGGGAGAGTTTTGCAAATCCTACAGATACACTTTTGCCTACCATGAAGTTGTGGACGGGTTTGAAACTAAACTCTTGGAAGAGTTCGGTGGATCCAGCGCCTGGGTTCTTCTTTGAACAATTGAATCCATCCCCAGGAAAAACCGACATTATACTGCAGTATAAAAATGGTGTTACATATTACAGTACGGGAGAATGGACTGGTAGCTACTTCGCCACTTTGCCAGGGGCTGAATCTGATTCTATTTTCAAGGAAGAATTAGTAGTGTTCTCTCCCACAAGAATGTACTATACATATGCGTTTGCACCCAATACTAGCAACATGATCGTGAGGGGAGTTCTCAACTCGAAGGGCGAGCTATCAGCCTATTCATGGATTAATAATAATAGCTGGAGACTGTTTTGGTTTCAACCCCAATCAAGATGCGGCGTGTATGGTGTATGTGGGGCTTATGGGGTGTGCTTCACCCAAGAAAACATTCAGTCATGCAGTTGTGTGGAAGGCTTCCACCCAAGAAACGCTACCGCCTGGAGTTCTCAGGAGTGATGGTCAAACGGTTGTGTTAGGCGTACTCCATTAAACTGCTCCCCCATCAATAGCAATGGCCGTGGCAGTAGCACCACAGATGGTTTCCTCCAAGTCAGTGATAAGTCTTTGTCTGATGAGGAAGCTGTTAAATATAGCCAACAGTCGACACTACTAGGATGCAAAACTGCTTGTCTTAATAATTGCTCCTGCACGGCCTTTGCTGTCTCTAATTCTAATACCCCTGTTTGTCAATTGTGGTTTGGAGATCTGTTAAACATGCAAGCTATGACTACGTCTTCTGAAGGCCATTCTTTCTTCATTCGATTGGCTGCTTCTGATGTGCGCACTCTTCATCCAACGGAAGAAGCAGAGTAGTTGCCCTCTCCGTTTCAATTTCTTTGGGCGTTGCTGTTTTGGGTACTCTGTTTACATGGTTTATTCAAAGCAAGCCTCGAGCACTGCTCGAGAAAGGCAAGAATTACGACACGCCAACAACGCTCAGAATGTTCACTTACAAAGAGATGAAAACTGCGATAAACAATTTTTCCCATAAGTTGGGAAAGGGAGCATTTGGTTCTGTTTTCAAAGGAACGCTCCCAGACAATACACTTGTGGCCGTGAAAAAATTAGAGGGTTCCGCACAAGCAGAAAAGCAATTCCGTGCGGAAATAAGCACCATTGGAAACATACATCATGTGAATTTGGTGAGGCTCCGGGGATTCTGCGTAGAGGGATCTCGTAGAATGCTTGTTTATGAGTACATGCAAAACGGGTCTCTCAACTGTTTCTTGTCCGGCAAGTCCAAAGAAGCAGGCAAGGTGTTGGACTGGAATACTAGATTTGGAATCGCTTTAGGCACAGTAAGAGGGTTACTTTATCTTCATGAAGAATGCAGAGATCAGATCATCCATTGCGGTATCAAGCCAAAAAATATTCTTCTAGATGCGGATTTCTCTCCAAAAGTGGCTGATTTTGGGCTGGCAAAGCTTGTTGGCAGAGATTTCAGCAGAGTGCTGACGACAACAAGAGGAACGAGAGGGTATTTGGCTCCGGAGTGGCTCTCTGGCATGCCAATAACAGTGAAGGTGGATGTATACAGCTTCGGCATGACCCTGCTCGAAATAATCTCAGACCGACGAAATAATGACTTTAGTGTGCAGGAATCTCAGCACTACTTCCCGAAGTGGGCAGCAATTCAAATTCACAAGGGAAACACAATCGGCATTGTGGATGAAAGGATTGCAGAGGAGGCGGATGTTGAAGAGCTGAGAAGAGCAGTTGTGGTAAGCTTTCTGTGCATTCAAAAGAATGAGAATGGGAGGCCGAACATGGCCCAAGTTGTGAGGATATTGGAAGGCAAATCAGAGGGTAATGTGGAACAATATGAGAGATCCCTGCTAGTACTGGTCGATGATCATTGAGAAGAGGAACCCTGGAGACGAGAATAAAATTGAAAACAGAGGCTAATATACGATTACTGAATTTGCCGACCATATATGTTTAGGGGTAGAGATTAAGTAGTTAAAGTGGGTTTTATTACATAGATTTAAGTTATATTTGTGTATATATATAACTGGGGCTGCTCTTTCTATTATATTATTAGTCTTGTTAAAGGCAGTGCGTTTTTAACAAACTGTTGTATTTTGTTTGTAATAGTAAATTTATGTTACATTATGGTTGTAAATGTTTGGAGTTTTTCAGTTTTTTTAAAGAGGATTTAATTTTTTATTTGGTGGTTTTTCTTTTTATTTACTATGAAATTAATAAATGTGAAAAGGAATAATAAAAATAGGGGATTTAATTGTTTCAGTTTTCTTCACGCATAATGAAATAAGGAAAATTATATCCATTCAACAAAGGAGCTTAAAGAACTAGTATGTCATGGTCAACGTGTCAACTTTTCATTTTGAGATTGGTCCCTATGATAAATAGGTTGACTCTTTATGCTAAGTGTTATTAGACTAACAATGATTTGAGTAATGATGGTAAGAATCTAAACAAAGTCATGTAATATCATTACTTGACCACTTTTTATTTACTCAACACGACATCCTATGTAAGATTGATTTGTTCTAATCTATTGTTATTCTCATCATCATAATTAGCCATGTTTATAAATATTCTATGAAAATTTCATTATCTTTAGCTTAAATTTTCTTTGATCATTTTTTTTGGAGATTTTTTGGAATACAAGAAGATGAATATAGATGAAAAAATAAATCTTGACACTTGGCTTACTTAGAGTATCTAGTGATTTTTGTTATAATACATGTACTGCTATTTCTCATCTACAAGCAATTCTTTAAATTTAATGAAGTGAGAGTAGCAATGGCAGTGGAGGTTTAAGCCTACTTAGTCAAGATTGTCGTTACTTGCCTCTATATCATATTGAACAACTCAATAATTATCCCAATAACTTATTTAAGAACAACTAGTCCTTTACTCTAAAATAGTATGATTTTAGACCACATTGTTGGTTCACAAAATTTTAACCCCATAATTCTAAAGGATAAACTAGAATACCTAGACCTAGGAATCAAGGAAATCTAGATAAATGGACAATCATATTATCAAGTTGATGAAATTGAAGGAAAATTCAATAATCTGAGTATGACACTCTTCAAAATTTACAAAGCTCAAGAGAGTATAACTAGATATATGGATTATAAATTAGTTTACACATATGAATTTACACCCTAATTTATTCATAATATACAAGGGAAAACTAGGTTAAAAATTTACTTTATAATGCAACTCCATGTTCATGGGTCCATTACAAGATAAATATATATCATTCAATTAAGGACCCATGACTAGAGAAAATGAGGGGGTGAGATAAATGATGAGTGCATAGTGGAGAATTAAATTTGATCATAAAATGTTGTCATTGACAATTTAGGATGTGCATTGTGGATTTCCTTCTTGTTGCACTTAGTTTTTGTTTTTGTTTATTTTTACCACATTGGATTCTTTGCTTAACAGGGGGACCTTAATAAATAACCTTCAAAATTTACTTCACTATCCAACATTACACTTTTTTAGCTTTTCTTGAGCCTAACTATCTTGCTTTCCAATATTCACTCTTCTAGTTTCTAGTGGGATCCACATAATCATAACCAGATTTCATCTTGTAAAGTGAATTTTATATTCCTTTTCATCATATAAGAGATAATCTAGAGTAAGAGACCATGGTAGTGGCTTTTGATTGATACAATTAATGAGTTTGTCCAATTGCATTAGAGACTAATCCAAGGAAAGAATTGATATCCCTCTTCCATTATAATCAAAATAAATTGTATCAATTAATTATTTGTAACATAAATGTAAGTAGGGTTATGTGAGCTAAAGAAAGAAAATCATCCATAATTTTATTTTTTTACCTTCAAAATAATTTAAATGTATTTCAATTGACCTTTTCCAAACTCATTCACTAAGAAATTTGGTTCTCAAATAAGATGTAGTGCTATGGAATACTTGATGTTGGGGTAAATAATGTATCTTCTCTTTGTAAGAATTTGGATTAGTTTATATTATAAGGCTTTAAAGAGAATTGAATTTAAAGCATGAAGGGTAAAATATTAAGGGTGTTTTGAGTGAAACAATTTTACCTAAATATACTATTGGCAGAAAGTGTGTCAACTAAAACCTTTGTGACATATGTGTGCCTATGTGGCATAGATAGTTTCAAATGAAATATTTTTATTGAAATACTTTAGATTGAAAATATTCAACTTAAACAAAAGGAATAAAAAAAATCATTAATTTTTCATAACTTTAGACAAGAAACTTCTAATTTGTCCCACTCTTTGTTGATTTTTTATAATAACAAGTTTTTTGTAGGTTATGATTTTTCTTTTACAAATAGATTCTAATAAAAAAGTTTAATTATAATTTTATTTTAATAAAAGAATTATATGTTTGTTAGTAAAGAAAATTTTCACTACAAATTTCAAAGTGACTTGTCCAATGGGCAACAAAAAACATATTCCAATAATTTGAGATATCATAATGAAATAGCAATCTTCCTCTGCATTTGAGAGGGGAAGCTCCTTCTTATGATGGGGATTTTTGAGATTTTTGTGTACTTTTAACCTAAAAATTACCCAAAGGAGAAAAGAGAAAACTAAAGGGAAAAGAATAATAGAAACCCCAATGGTAGACATACAAATACCTCCTCATCCTCCTCTTATAATTTTATTTTCTATTTATTCAATTGAATCTTGTGGTGGGTTATTCTGCAATGCATAAGCATTTCTATTGTCTCTCCAAAGTGGTTGTTTGTATCTTATGTCATATAAGGGTCCTTTCAGAAGTCATTTGACATATGTCATATTTCTATCTATGTCCATATCATAGTTCTAGTTCATAGGGTATCTTTGGTTAGGAATATTTCGTTGCATTCTAGACTTGAAAAATTGATTTATAAGATAGTTCTCAATTAGATGGTTATCCCATTCCTGGAAAGTTCCATAGAATAATGCATTTGTCTTAATTGGTACATTTTTTAGTTTTGTGTGTAGTATTATTACAGTTCTTTCTCCACGGGCCTTAGGGAAATAATTTTAGACATTGCCTTCCCTTGAAAAATATGTGCACCAAATCTCCTTAGCCTTCTTTGCCTCTCCTCTTGCCAAAATTTTTATTTGTATTATCAATTGTTCTATTGCTAGTAGTAATTTCTCAAGATTCTCCTTTATGTCATCCTTTTTTGGTCTATGTAATGTCTAAGATTCTATGTGGTATTCCATGTAATCATTTCTATACAAGTATTAAACATCCTTCCATCTAATTCTAATTTTATGTCCTTTTGTAATCCAAAGATGAACCATTTAATATTTTATCATTCTATTAAAGGTTCCTCCAATTTGTGGAAGACTTCCTTGAATATTTTGTCATAGGCCTTCACAAATTCATCTTCTCTTTGCACTAAATCCATCATTTTAATGAAACTCTTTGTAGGGATATCTAGTGTGTCAAAGTTTGCCAAGAAATCTTGTTTCACTTCACCCCAACTTTTCTCATGTTTCAGGTAATTTTTGTACCAATCTAGTACATCCTTACTTAACAAAGATATAAAGTCTAATAACTTTGGTTTTTCCTCATCAATGCCTCATCTTTTTTATAGATATTCCAATAGGAATATTTGTTATGCAACCTCTATTGTATTTTTTCCAAATATTAGGGTTTTGATTGATGACTCCATTTTGTTTTGTTTTCTTTCTATTTTAGGTCTATAGATTTGTGGACTATTCTTTAATTAATTTTCTTTCTTTACCCTCTTAGATATATGGGTTTTATGCTCTCTTCCCTTATCTCTTGCTAACTTTATGTCAAAGTACTCCTTTCCAACTATCTCTTCCCAATCTACTTTTTTTCCTAATTTCTCTCTTATCTCTTTGTTTTGTGGTGTCTCTTCTTCCAAAATTCTCCTACTCTCATATGGCTTAGGAGATGAATCCTTGTATGGGGATTGTGACTCTTCAATACATATCTTCACCTTATTTATTAACAACCTTATATTTTTTAGTGAACATAATTCTTTGCCCAAATTAAATATGATCTCCTCTTATTTTATTATTTCTTCTTCCTTTTAATTTCCTTATGCTTCAATCAAATAATCTTCCAAATATTCTTCTTGAATAGACATAACCTTTTATGTAGTTTTCAAAAATTCAATATATCTACTATCTATATTGATTGTAAGGTTTGATAGATTCGGTCTGATTATAGGAATTTTGGAGGGTTATGGTAGGAGTGGAGCCTTTGTGCTATTACAAGATCCTTACAACAACCTTTGAGATTTTCTATAATTGTTAATGTTCTTCTTTAAACTATTTAGTATTTTTCCTACTTTTTCCTATTGTGAATTTGATTTCTCTAGGGTCTTCCATTCTTTTTTTGTTTTCTTTCTCATTTCCTTTAGTAGCACTCACCTTGGCACACTTAGTGGCACCATCATTCATATGCTCAATTCTCATTTTCTCCACATTTTCCATTCTTCTGTGGTGTCTTTCTTCTCTTTCAATAATTTATCTTTTTCTTCTCTCTTCTCCATTTGGGCTTGCCATGTTCATTTTTCTTATCTCATTTTTCCATGAGTGTGGTTGTTTTGGGATTACATTATTCCTTTATTATCTCCCATGGTAGTTATTTGGTAAATTTTCTTATTGGTCACATCTCTTCATGGATTCCTTTTGCAATTCCTCCCCCTTTCCATTCTCCATACCTTTGGTTCCTTACCCCCTCTCACAAGGTAGGCACTAAGAGAGCAGTTCCATAGATTTTCATAGCTTCCTTATTTTTCCTTTTTCTTCTATGTCTGATTTTAAAATTTTAAAAACAAGAGTATTTTTGTCCTTTATGCAACCTAATGAGGGTCTTGACAATGGAACCAATGCTAGAAAGAAAATTGGGGAACACATACCAAAGTTTTGAGCACCAAGTACCTTTTGAGTGTTGTGGTTTATACCTTGGACTTAGTCATATAAACGGATCAATGATTTTATCCAAAAAAATACCAAATAGTTCAATGTATGGGTATATGTAGGATCATCATGGAAAAAATAGGCCCTTAAGTGGCAAAAAATTCAGAAAAATCAGAGCTAGGCAACTTGAAGTAAAAATTTGAATAAGTTATCTATATTATTTCAAAAATATGTGAGAATAGAATCTGTATCAAATTGAATGTAGTTTCTAAACTACTAGTTTTATTTTTTTAGAAAAAAATTCTATTTGGCGAAAATTTGAAATTTCAATGCAGTAGTACTTAAATTTTAGGGAAAAAATAAGAAGTAGGTGTCTATCTGACCACCCTAACCACAATAAAATGATAATATTTTCTTATAATATTTTATATATAAGTAGACGACTCATGTCCGGATGTGATATTTTTTTTTTGTAATTTTTTTCCAAGTAAATAATTAATTATGAATTTTATATTACAACTTTTACAAAATATAAAACACTCATATGGCTGACCACCTTAAAACCTGGTCAAAACTTCATGAAATTCAATTTTTCTTTTTTTAATCTTATAGTATGTGAAGCATAGAATGTGACATATTTCTTGGATTCAAAAAATGTGATACTGTTTGAAAGCTATAGATGTTTTTCAATCAGCCTATCAATCAGGACTTTAATCGTAATTCAAATAGAAAATGAATAATAATTATTTATTAAATTAAAAGTAAAGCATAATTTATATTGGTGGAAATCTGAGAATCCTCTTTAAAACCCTTTTTGTTTCATCAATTTTGGGTTAAAAAAAAAGTTGTCAGCCACATACCCATCATATTGCCACTTTTTGGCCCATCATGATCCTACACATACCCGTATATAATAGAATATCACATAACACAATATATGTATAATTCTAGTATTAATGTATTATCACTATCAATTGAGAATATTCATACATATTTATATCTCCTTTACATCATATACATTCATCATATATCTTCCTCTATACTCTATACTGAAGGGCACAAAATATACTAAGAGGGGGGTGAATCAGTAGATCTACTTAATTCAAAATTCACAACTTCAAAACTACTTATTGTATCATGCAACATGACATTTTTCTACTATTATATAGTTTTTCAATATGAAGAGAACTTAACCATGCAATAAAACACAACACAAGATAATACTATATATACATGGAAACCCAAGATGGTAAATCATGGTGAGAATAGCTTCTTGGATCTACTACCAAAATCCAGCCTCACAATGCAGGAATATAATAAGTGGATTACAACTTGAAGTAGGCAACAACCTACTAGAGATACTAATCCCCTATTGATATGTAGGTGCCAACCCACTAGAGACACCAATCCCTACCAAAATAATACATCAAGTAGAACACCAATCCTACCAAAATGCAAAAATAATGATAGATCATTTGAAATATAACTCTAATATGTACTAGAGTCATTAGTGACACTCTTCCACACTAAGAATGGTCTTCTGATACTAGTTCTCCATCTTTTCTTTACATTTATGTAATCAATATTACCTTGCTTGATCATAACCAATATAGTTGATGCATTATACAACACACCCACACACACTTGATGCATCTAAAATTTTGAAATATATACATGACATTACAGTAACACTCTTCCATGTAAGCCAGGGATCAACACAAAACCAGGACGACATAAGGTGGACCTAAATTCAAATTACATCAAATGCATAATTTACAACGGTCCAAAAAAAAAAATCTTGCCACCAAAAGAATTTTATGCCATGAGCCACCATATGAGCCTTAACTAAGTCCCATCATCACTCCACACACAACATTTGAATTTGCAAACTACTAGTCATTACCACACATGCCTTAAACTTCAGACAAGAATAGAGAATCCTCTAACACTTCAAACTTCTTGCACACCAAGCATATCCTCCAAAAAATTAGGAAACTAATAAAACAAGTGTAGGAATACTCTCCTTCCAAATCGCAAAGCAATCATGCATTTCTTAAAAAATGCCAACCATATTTAGAAATATCTCTTCTCAAAATATATCCTTGAACTAACTTCTAGACCACCACACTCATACTGACTGCATACCCGGTATGGTATAATAGATACATGAACTATCTAAAGGCATCATGTCTCATTGAAACTTAATGTATATTACTTTATATAGGATATAATTGATTAGATAATGTACACATTGATAACCAACATGTTGTTGAAACTTTAAGTCAAATGGAAATTCGAGTACTCCTACTATCTCTTTCATCTTTGACATCCCTGACACTTTTTGGAGGACAAAGCTGAGAACCCTAAAGTTAGCATAAATTTTGTGCCCTCCCTCCTTGCCTCTTTCAAAGCTGAAGGCACTAGATTTCCTAGCTCCCCCAACCCGGATGATGGTAACCTCATCTTAGACCGGGTTCAGTCTGGCAATATTCTTGCCTCTACAAGAAATGGCATTAGTGACATTTTTAGGGTTTTGAAATGGGCCTATCAAGAAATTAATAATCTTAATCAAAGAAATAGGGTCCTATATAGCAAGTTGGAGGAGCTGGAATTGAAGCTGGCCACTCTCAGTAATGAAGAAGGAAAATGGAAAAAGAATAGTACTGGAATAGGAGAAGGTGACATTGAGGATAAATACAAGACTCTGGAAGCTGAAATGGTCAAACTAAAAAATAACATGAAAAATATTGCGGAACAAAACCATAAAATGGCTAGGCACAATGCCATCATCATCAATGCTATGTCTGAAAAGTTGGAAAAGATGCAACAAAGCTCACTGGTCGTTGACCTGGAAGAGGACAAGGATAAAAGCAAGAACGAGGACCAAGGTATTTTGAAAAGGACCCGTGCCAACCTTAAAAGGAAAGTGCCTCCTACTACCCAGATGGTTCATATTTTAAAGAGGGGGGTCTAGGATATGAAAGATTTGGATGTAGAGACTACAGATTCATTAAAGGCCCAAATTTAATTGTTGCTGGCATTTTGTCTGGTTTTTTGGTTTTGTGGCCCTCGCTAGCCTCTTTGGTGGCTATGGACTTGTCTTGTTGTTGTTTTTATAGCCTTTCTGCTTTAGGTGATTTTAATGATCTTATCTTTTTTTTTGTAAACTTTGTGGTTTCGGGTCCCTGTAAACCCATATTTTCCTCTTTGAAAAACTATCAACAACCTTTGAAAATCCTTTGACATCAATGGAAAACCATGTTCAACATATACATTTTCTTCTATATATTCTTACTTACATTTCCTCTCATTATTGTTATAGATATATTTCCTATGCATATACCTAGGGATGGGATGTGACCCATCTATTCTATCTCTACCCTAGATGGTGTATCTTGAATCTTATGCTCTACAAGCTATTTGTGAAAATATGTGGTAGGATTTACTTGACTATGTCTACAAGGACAATGTAGTCATGTGTATCCACCAATTTTTTTTACATGATTCATATTCCCTTCTATCTCTCAACTAACTTATCAACTTGTATTAAAATTCTATAATATATTTCAACATATATTATTCATGAATACAATTTAAAATGTATTCTCATACCAATTAACATTAGATATTTTCCCACCAAAGTTCACCTAATACTAATAAAATTTAGTATGCTATAATAGAAAAATCACAATTATTGTGAAATGGGCATGCCAATAGGTATTTCTAATAAGTTTAACTCTCAATGAGCTAGAAAATAACAAAGAAATGTAAACATATTTTTGTGGTAATAAAAGCAATCTACACAATGTATATTGCGAGAGGTTGGAGTATATATTTTTGTTGAGTTGTCTAGTAGTTTGAGGTTGATATTGTGTGTACATAATCATCCTCCTTATTCTTGAGAGAAGTACATAAAATATCTTTCATATAGGAATATTATTGGTATTTGAAGTTTAGAGAGATACATAGATCCACCAAACATCACAACCACACCATGTCAATAAATGTGAGACCTTGATGATCAATGTCTCTAATGTCAACATATGCTCAAATTCCATGGTATTTTATGTAGGAGTTGGTGGAAAATACCATGAGTAACTAGGGTGATTAGCACAAGGTGTGGATCATGTAAATCTCAAAGTGATTCTGGATATAAAATTTAACCTTGATAAAAATAAATATTGGAAGATCTTGTAGTATCCTATCATTTTAGTAAACAATCACAAAAAATTTCCCTAATGTTCTATTGAAAAGACCCATAACAACCCATAAATTTGTAGTGAGCATAACTTGGTGGCTAATGCACAAGAGTACCACATGTGAGATAGTTGCTTGTACTTAATATTTAAAGAGGATCCCCCCTCATTTGTTCTATAGTAAACTATGCATCTGGTAACCCTAAGGACTTTAGGATATGTTTATTATATAGAGAAACCAAGTAGCTAATTAGAAGCAAAGTTAAAGAGTACTCTAATACATTATCATCATTAGTGAAAAAATAATTAGAGCATGACATAAGTAGTTCCTAACTAGAAATTTTTGTATTTATATTTTTAATATTGACAAGAATATTATGAAATTCAAACTGAGATGGCTCATCACCTTGTTGATAAAAGATATATCATTCAATGTGTTAAATTTGTGGCATATTGTTGTCCCATATTATACCATAGTATACATAGGAATTTCTTTGTTAGGTGACAAGATAGGAGATGTCATAGTATACATAGGAATGTCAATGGATCAATACAAAAATTTCATCAATTAGAATTAATGAAACACCTAGATAGAGGAAATATAGGAGATGCCACTATTTGGGCTCATATACATTCAATTCATCTAGCTGATCAAGATGGAGTTCATTTAAAAATTCATACATAAAAATTTAAGGCAATAAGTTGATTTAAAGAATTTCTTCTCATGATCAAGGAATGTCGAGCATACCTATATTAATTTTCTAAAACGTAATAACATTCGATTATCTACATGAATACCTAGAGAGTAAGTGATGATAACCCAATAATGATATTCAAGCATTTATTATGATGCAATGTATGATGAGATGTGTATAAACCATTTGAGATTGGTTTATTAAACCACTCATGTGATGAAACAACTAGAACTTCTTTGGGAAGATTGTTTGGTTGGCTCATTAAAAATTAATACAAAAATTATGAGATGATTTAAATTATTTTATTAAATTTACTAATAAATTTTATTTTTCATCATTATTATTAGTTTTAGAAAAAATAACTTAAAATAGATATCTTCAATACATCTTTTACATAGATGCATATAAAATACCTATATTAATTTACTATATACACACATGGATAGATTATTTAAGTATTTAAGAATTATTTTAAACATTATTAATATTTTTTTAGCTATATATTTATTTTATTTTTGTTTTGAAAAAAAAAAAATTATATGTAGCTTTTTAATTCTATTTTTAAAAATTCACCATTCCTTATTTCAAAATTCTTTTATTTTATCTTTATTTTTAAAAAACTAATAAATATTGTATATGCATGTATAACTTTCTAATAATTTTATTTATAAATATGAATATATTTTTTAAATTTAGAAAAATTATATATAAAAATAAATATGAATTTTTTTTAACATTATAATATTAAATATTTTGTAAATTATCAATGGGTTTTTAATCTATCCAAGTTGAATAGTTTGGACTAAATTCACTAGTGATCAAGTTTTATTGAATGCAAAATGATTAGATTAAGATAGTACCTCAATGACTTTGCTGAAATATATACCACATAGTCCATGACTCTTGAGATTTCAATCTACATAGATTGATATGAAAACATGAAAAAATGAAATTATATTTAAGAAAAACCAATATATTCGTGAAAAGCATACGATAATAAACAAATTAAGTTAAATTTCATCAAGAAACGACACTTTTTTTTAAGACAAATCAAGTTTCACAGACAAGTGCATAGTTGTTAAAGGTTGTTGCATTCAAAGATGATGTCTCAACAAAAATATATTTGACTATGAAAATGGGTGTTGTTTTCAAGGCAACAACTCAACTATACAGGTCTATTTAATACCTGATTAAAAACTAGTATAGGGGAAACATACGAGTCGCCAAGGCTAACTTCTAACATCCGTAGAGAGTGGAAAATAGGTCCAATTTCTTCGATTTTTTTTGGGCTTGTTCGTAAGCGAGTTATTAGCTTAAAAAGAAAATTTTGGCTTGTGGGTAGTTAAAACACATCTTTTTGAATTCGTAAAGTGAAAGGTGGTCAAAAAGAGTGTTTTTAAACCTTTGTCCCCTACATCTTTACCACTTCACCACTACCCATTCATTGGACAACCAATAAAAACTTAAAAAAATTCAAGGTGTTTTCAATGTGTTTTCATTGGAAATAGATATGTACCAATAGTTGTTTATTTTTTGGTCAACTACACATTTAGTAGTGAACATATATTAGTGTAATTTGTAAATTTTTATTGACATAATTAAAACAATGTAATGACTAAAATATAAACGGTTATTGGAGGATCAGGTAAGCATGGAGTAAACAACAATTGGATCATGGACAACAACTGGCACATTTCCCCTAATTCTCCCATTTCTTGAATTCTGTAATCTAAAAGAAATAAGAGCTGAGAGAGAAATGGATTGGTTCTTGAAGATCCACTTAGCACTCATGTGTTTGAAACACTTCATTTTACTTCTTGTTATGCTTATTCTCCAGAGCAACTACGATTTATTAGTTGTTGGTGGAGACACCCTCTTTGTTGGGATTTCTCAGAGGGAAAAGTAGACCATCATTTCGAAGAATGGTACCTTTGAATTGGGAATTTTTTATCCCAACAGAACCGCCAACTGGTATGTTGGCATTTGGTATGCCTAGATCCCTGATAAGACCATCATTTGGGTCGATAATAGGGAAAATCCAATCAAAAACATGTCCGACATTTTATCTCTCCACATCTGGTTATCTGACTATATCTGATTTGCAAGGAAAAGTCATTTGGTCGAGTAATGACACTCGAAAAGCTAAGGCATCCAAGGCTTCGATACTTGACACTGGTAATTTTGTTCTTTTAGGAGACCAAAACACTTCTGAGACTATGTAGGAGAGTTTCGCAAATCCCATAGATCATTTTATGCCTGGCACAAAGCTTTGGAAAGGCTTGAAAGTGAACTCTTGGAAGAGTTCGGTGGATCTAGTGCTTGGGCCCTTCATTCTCCAAATGAATCCATCCCCAAGAGAGGAGGAGTATTTGCTGCAATATAAAAATGGTGTTTCATATTACAGCTCGGGAGACTGGACCAACAAATATTTCTCCACCATGTCGCAGACAATATTTGATACTTCATTTGAGCAATAATTGGTAGAGTATTTTCTGACAAGACTGTACTTCAAATATGATCTTAGACCCAAAGTTCATTCGATGACGATGGTGAGGTCTGTTCACAACTCAAAGGGCGAGCTTACACTCTAATTTTGATTAATAATAGATGGAACTATTACCAATTTTTCGCTACTACTCAATTGGTGGAGCTGGATTAAATATTGTTATTTCTTAAAGTGAAGTTATAGTTATTTCCGCTTTATGCTCAAGTGTTGTCTGCACTTTATTCATTATTCATCAAGTGATAGTTATACATTGAAATGAGGAAACAAAGTTTCAAGAAATAGCTTTTCAGTGTTTCACAATCAAATGGTGTACAAGATTGAAAATACAAACAACAAAGCATTTTAAATGCTTTCATTTATTTCATAAAGTAATTCATATTTACAGAATTTGATTTGATTGCGAGAATTCAAATGATAGTACAAATTTGCATTCAGACGCATTTTTTCTTTTCAAAATGAAAAGCATAAGATTGAAATCAAATATCCACACAAGCCGTGGATGTAACTGTTATAGTGCATCATAAGCATTACACTACACTATGGAAGATGCATAAAAGGAATAATCACATAAGTATAAATATAATCATCATTTCTTTTTGATTGATGACTTTCGCAGAAGTGGTGCACCATTTGTCTTCTTTGAGCTCCATTGACCTATAGGAAGGAAGAGAGTGATGTTAGAAGCTTTGACTTTGAATATACCTACATGAACCATCAAGGATAATGTAGTATGCTACTAATCATGCACTGAAACAATCAAGAAAAGTGCAAAAACATGAGATGGAAGAGAGACATCAACATCATGATATATTGTTTTATGCTAACATCATTTGTTTCTTTGTGCAGGTATAGGGAAAATCACGAAGCTGATTGCCATTTGAAGACCAAGCATGTTGAGAAAAACGGGCTCCCACAAGGGTAGAGCTCAGCATGCTGCCCCTATTCATTACATGTGAGCTGAGAAGGAGATTGCAATCATCGTGTCCATCAAGAAAATAAATGATATACAACTGGAAAAATGAAACAACATTCATCCATCAAGCCATCAAGCCAACTGTTCATTCATAGCAGTCAAAAATGTTTCTGAAAGCTACAGGTGGACAGTTAATTTAAATAAGCTTGATTGATTCAACTGAGTACATTCATCTCGAACATTGTTGTATGATTATGTTCTTCTGCCATAGGATGTAAAACAATGCATCTTGTTTCATATTAATGCTACAATAGTGTTTTGTTTCTGATAGTGAACAGGCATACATAATTCCTAATTACAAGAAGCACTGTTCAATAAAAGAGAACAAAGGTATTATTTCAAATTTTCATTGGAGAAAGGAATTGTGCATTAAACAACTTTACATAATGAAGGCAAGAGAAGAGAGCCCCAGTTTCCCATCAGAATAAGGTGACAAGATCAATTCAGTGACTACTATACTTGATAAAGGAAGGTGAATGATTCAATAAAATAACCAGTTTCATTATGGCTGAAAGTGTAAATGCCGCTTTAAGAAAAAGTTATGCATCACTATTTTGAAAGGAAAACAATCAAATGCACTATTTTGGATTTTTGTTCTATCTTTCGATTGTTTAGTCATTCAAAGTATACTTTTCAAAGAATAATTGATAGATTACACAAAGATTTTTGTGTGCAAGGATGGTTCAAAACAGTATGGAAATGACACTTAAAAAATGCAAGCAAGTACAAATATATGGAGGAGGTTTCTACTTAAATGCAAAATGTAATCAAAATGCATAATCTTAGTCAAAATATCTACATGTAGGCTTCAGTCAATATTCAGTTTTCATCATGTTATGGTGTACCCAAGTTGAGGAATAACACAAATTTCTTCAAGATTTTTAATACTCAAAGGAGTCTTCTACAAAAGGAGGCAGGGTTTATGTTTTCCTTTATTTTTCTGAAAACCGGCATTGGGGTTTTGAATAAAAGTGCATTATATTTAAAGTATGGGATCCTATGTGAAAAATAAAATCTAAGACAAATGTTCCAGAATCTCATGAATCCGAATGAGGGTTATCAACAGTAAGGTGAAGGAAATATTTGTTGCTCATAATAATATACACCCAGGTGGGGTTTTGCAAAAAAAAAAAAGATTTACACAGTGTTTCCATGGATGAGTTGGAATATAACTAAAGATACATCTAGAAATGCATTTTCTTCACAAACAACAAATACTCATATATGCTGAAAATTGAAGAGTTCAAATGCCAAAAGAAGCCATGATGGGTCAAGCCCAGTTTTTCATGAACAATCAAATATATAGTTTCTTGTTCTTTTTTCTGAAACACCCACATTGGGGTTTTGAATTTAAGGATAAGATTTTCCAATTTTCTAAATTACCCATATTAGGGTTTTATAAGAAAATGCAAAAGAAGGTAAAATATTGTCATGGGTCAAGGTCTGGACCAAGTAAATACATATTCTTCAGAAAATAAAAACACCTATATGAGGGTTCGACAGAAGTCTTAAGGAGGAAAGAAATGAGTTTTGTGGGTCAAGCCCAAGGAGCCTAAGATGTCCTTTCGAGCCTATAATGGCCATGAACAAGAAGGTGAATTTCAGGCCCAATTGTCATTTGAAATGGGAAAGTTCTCTTTTAGCTTGCTATCAAAGCCCAAAATCTGAAGAAAAACAATGATAATCATGCAACATTTCTAAGTGGGATGCATTAAAGATATGCGAATATGGCACGACTTGTCAAAATCCTCAATGTTTTGTAAGTTTTTTTCAGAAATGGAAAAATAACAGGAAATAATAGAGAAGCTTACATTTCATGACTGTTGAAGCCAAGAAACTGTGGCCAAATCTCATCAGAGCTTTCAAGAACTAAGAAACAAGCTCTCATCATGGTGGCTAGAGCATTCACTAGAAACTCTAAGCTCAAAGCTCGAACTCTCTCAAGAAACTTAGAGATGAAAAAATAAGTATAGAAAGTAAAAATGCATTAGAAACTATGATATAGATGCAAGCATAAAGGCAAAAGATGGTTCAGAAATGAAGCAAGAGAACTCAGATGGTGTAGGAGCACCTAGGAGGCATTTGGAAACACTCGGAAAAATTTGGAAGCCTAGGAAGAATTTTTTGATTTTGATGTTTAAGGTCATGTTGACCATTTAGTTTTGAGTTGTGTGATGTTAGAAGATGTTAGGATGAAGGTTGATTGGTAACTTATAGTTGAGTGGATGAGTTTCTCAGTTTGTTTCTCTAGGTTTCACTAGGAGTCAGAAATAAAGTCCAAAATGTTGCATTTGTGCAATTTTTGCCTATTGTGGTGGTTAAGTCCGACCAATGGAGAGGTAACCACCTTGGAAGCCTTTACAAGGTAGTCCTTGAACTAGAATGAGGGTTGGAAAAAGCATTGTAATTGTTTGGGTTTGTTGTTCATATGAAAAAACATTGAAGTTCTTGCAATTTTCTATTTTTTTGTTCTTTTACTGTGTTAATGGAGAGTTCCAGGTTGTGAGCAGTGTGTGGAACGTGTGATAACTATCTTACAAGCTTTTTATAGTTAGTAATTAGCTTTTCTCAACATTTTATAGCTTTGCTTTTAGTTAGTTTTGTTTCTTTACAATTTATGATCAGACCGGCAAGCTGTAAATAATGGAGTCTTAGACCTTTGTTTTCCTCTATACCTGGTGTATAGAATTTGGGAAATGACGCTAAGCTCCATTCCTATAAATAGGATAGGTCTAGGAGTCTTAAAGAGGCAGGAAACCATGGTGGAAGACTATTACTAGGCGAGCTTGATAGTGCCCAGTTAGAATAGTCAAGGAGAGCATAGCACTAAGGTTGCAGGGGTGACCATTCCTTGGTAAACCAAGGTGTGTGATGGTTGTAGGAGGCCTTACAAAGGCTTGGAAGGTAGCAAGAGATCTCACCAATTTGTTTAGTGGTTGTAATAAGCAAACAGTTCACTGTGAAGGTCAAGAAAAGGCCTAAAAAGCCCTAATTCCCACAAAAATAGGGTTACGCCTGTGTACGGCCTGTGAAGGGCCAAAACCTCAAAAATATTGGAGAGGTAGGAAAATGAACCAGGGTCCTTTTTGGAATTTTGTGACATTCTTTGGAAGATTTGGATTTTAAAGCCTACTTTCTCGGGTTAGGAGGCCTAATTGGGGCTCAAGGGCTAGTAGCCCTTCTTAAACCCTAGGAGAGGGTTTGGTGAAAGCGATGGAGAAATGGAGTATGGTGGATGACCAGGAACCCTAGGTGGATAGATTTAAAGCTATGGAAGTCAACACACACCCCTACAACAAGTTGGTAAATCTTGGAGGTTAAGTGGCCTTTAGGGAAGAGTAAGGGCCAAGGGTGAGATAGTGGCAAGGCACCAAGATTGGCTTGGTTAGGAGAATGCAGATGATAGTAGGGTTGGTATGGAGAACCATGGGTGCCTAGTAAGCACTAGGGCATATAGGTTAAGAAGTTGGAGAGTGACACCAAAGAGTTTTCCAAGGTGAAACCCAGAGCATGGGACAGTGAGTGTCTCATCGAACCCATACCTATCAGATTGGTATTAGAGCAAGTTAAAGATTTGGGAAAGAATCTTATATGTCTGAGGTTGAGTCTAGTGATTCCTCCATCATGGTGACAAATGCAGAACTGGCCAAGATGGTTGAAGAACAAGAGGAATAAAATAAACTGTTGAGGGAAAGAATAGCCCAACTTGAACAAGCAGTGAGGAGTGCGCAATTTGAAGGAAGAATACCAAAGGAAGAAGAGGTTGTAGAGGAAGACAAGACCCCTGAACCTAACCCTATTTTGAAAGAGGAGCATTTCTTGAAGGCACTAAAAGCTTTGAGTGGAAAAGCACTTGAAGGCATACCATTATTTAGTGGAAAGATGGAAGCTGATCTAGTCATGGACTGGATAGAGGGTATGGAAAACCATTTTGAATGAGATGGAGTCACTGAAGCACATAAGGTAAAGGTGGCCAAATCAAGACTAAGAGGTTCTGCCTTGACATGGTGGAAATTCATTCAGACAGAGAGGGAAAAAAAAGGTAAGCAACCCATCTCTACTTGGAAGGGAATGGTTGCCAAAGTAAGAGAAGCATATATGCCAGATGACTATGAGATTTAGTTACACAAGAAGAGGCAAAGCCTAAGGAAAAAAGACCAATATGTGAACACTTATACTAAAGAGTTTCAAAAAATTTGTATGAGGTCCAATGTTACAGAGGATGAAAGTCTTAAGGTAGCTAGATACCTTAATGGTTTGAAATGGAACATCCAAGAAGAGATGGCTCTTTTAATTCCTAAGACTATACATAAATTTTACCAATTGGCTATCAAGATTGAGGAAAGAAACAAGAGGAAGCAAGACTAGGCTTTTAAGGGCAGAGGCAAAGGCAGAGATCAAAGAGATCAAAGAGGACATCGAGGTGGCTACCAAGGTAGAGGCAATGACCAAAGAAACCAAGGAGAGTCTAAACTCACAGAGCATGGAGGAGAAACATCTTCTAGAGGAGGATATAACAGAGTTAGAGGACCTCAAGGAGGTTCAAGTAGAGGAAGAGGAGCATGCAGGAGCATTTCATATTTTGTGAACATGAAATGCTACCATTGTAATCAAGTAGGTCATCTTGCTTATAGGTGCCTGGAGAAAGCATCTTCATCAAGCAATGAGAAGAGAGTGGCTTATGCACAAGAGGACACCATGATTCCTAAGTCATTTGAGGTCAGTCATATAGAATCTTAGGTAGGAAAGAATCTGATGTTCAATAGGGTTTTGATCAGACAACCAGTCAAGGAAGAACCAAAACAAAGGAGAGCTCTATTTAGAGTAAGGTGCAAGATACTTGGAAAAGTGTGCAAGGTCATAGTAGATTCAGGTTCAACAGACAATATCATATTAGAGGAGGTAGTAATGAAACTGAAATTGGAGAAGGTACCCCATACTAACCCTTACAAGGTCACATGGCTTAACAAGGGACAAAGTGTTTTAGTAAATGAGCAAGTAACGGTGGAGTTTTCCATTGGAGGGTACAAGGACAAGTTAGTTTGTGATGTTTTACCCATGGATGCATTCCATATACAATTGGGCAGACCATGACAGTATGACATGAGTGCCATATATGATGGGAAAGAGAACACCATTTCATTCAAGAAGGATTGAAAGACTTTTAAGTTGCAGTCACTGTCCGAAGAAGAAGGAAAGTCAAAGACACCAAACATCATGTTGAGCAGTGGTAAAGAGTTCCTTAACAACCTACATCAAGGGAGTGAAGGATATGTGGTTGTGTTACAACCTAAAGAGGAAGATAAGGCTGAAAAGATAGTCCTACCGGAAGTAGTCCAAAATTTACTTGACAGGTATAAGAGTAAAGTTAGTGATGGTACAACTGCAACTCTACCACCAAAGAGAGCCATAAGTCATCAAATTGACTTCATACCTAGAGCTTCATTACCTAACAAAGCAACATACAAACTTACACCAGATCAAAATCTAGAGGTAGCTAGGCAAGTGCAAGAATTGTTGGATCAAGGATTGATTCAAAAGAGCATCAACCCATGTGCAGTACCAGTGGTTTTATCAACTAAGAAAGGAGGTAAATGGAGGTTATGCACTAGTTATAGAGCAATAAATAGGATCACCATTAGGTATAGGTTCCCTATTCCTAGAATTGAAGACTTAATGGATTGTCTTGGAGGAGCTCAGTACTTCACTAAGTTGGATCTCAAGAGTGGATACCATCAGATAAGAATTAAGGATGGTGATGAGTGAAAAAAAACTTTTAAGACAAATGATGGGTTATATGAGTGGAGAGTTATGCCATTTGGCCTCTCTGATGCCCCTAGCACATTCATGAGGCTCATGAATGAAGTACTTAAAGACTTTACATGGATATTTGTGGTAGTGTATCTTGATGACATCCTCATATACAACAAGACAACAAAAGAGCATTTGAAACATGTGGAGTTGGTTCTTAAAAGGTTGCAAGAGGAGAAATTGGCAATCAATCTAGAGAAATGTGAGTTCTTTAAGCGAGATCTAGTCTACTTGGGTTTTGTAGTGTCCAAAGGATCATTGAAGATGGATCCAAGCAAGGTGGAAACTATTCTCAACTGGCCTACACTAACCATAGGGACTAAGGTAGGAAGTTTTCATGGATTGGCTCAATTTTATAGGAAATTCATAAGGAACTTTAGTGGTATATGTGCACCGGTCCTAGATACAATCAAAGGAGGTCCAAAAACTAAGTTTGTGTGGATTCAAAAAGTTGAGAAAGGGTTTGAGAAACTGAAACAAGAAGTGGCAATTCAACCTATTCTTTTGTTACCTAGTTTTGACAAATTGTTCACTGTTGAATGTGATGCTAGTGGAGTGGCAGTAGGAGGAGTGCTAAGTCAAGAGGGCGGGCCTATAGCCTTCTTTAGTGAGAAGCTCAATGAAGCAAAGAAGAAGTATTCCACCTATGACTTAGAACTTTATGCTTTGTTTCAGTCACTTAGGAAATGGAGGCATTATCTTCTACCCAAGGAGTTTGTAGTCTTTACTGACAACCAGGCACTCAGCTATATCAACACTCAAGAGAAGCTGAGTAATAGGAATTTGAAATAGATGGAATACATCCAAGCTTTTACCTTCACTATCAAGCACAAGAAGGGACAGCTAAACAAAGTAGCAAATGCATTGAGCAGGAGGTTGTTGATAGTGCATGAGATACAAGTGAAGAGCATAGGGATTGACAATTTCAAGGGTCTATATGGGGAAGATGAAGACTTTTCAGAGGTCTATAAGGTATGTTCTAACTTTGAGAACCATTTCCATAGTCAATACTCAGAGTATACTTTGCAAAGTGGGTAATTGTTTAAGGGAAAACAGTTATGTGTTCCAAGAGGGTCAATGAGGGAAAATTTGATTCAAGAAAAGCATAATGGAAGTCTTAAAACATTTTGGCATCAATAAGACTTTAGAACTAGTGGAAAGATTCTATTACTGGCCTAAGTTGGCAAGAGATGTTAGAAAGTATGTGGAACAATGTGTTATGTGTATGAAAGCTAAGGGAGGAGCTAGTAATGCTAGTTTATATCAACCCTACCCATTCCTAATAGACCATGGGAGTGTGTGAGCATGGATTTTGTGGTAGGCCTTCCTAAGACCAAGACTGGTTTTGACAGTGTTTATGTAGTGGTAGATAGATTTAGCAAAATGAGTCATTTTATTCCTTGCAAAACTACTCATAATGCAAGTTACATAGCTCATCTCTTCTTTAAGGAATTTGTAAGGATCCATGGATTGCCTTTGAGCATTGTTTCAGACAAGGATGTGAAGTTCATGAGTCACTTTTGGAAGACTCTATGGAATAGATTGGGTACAAATCTGTCATTTGGATCAGCTTACCATCCTTAGATAGATGGTCAAAAAGAGGTGTTTAACAGGGTGCTAGGTAATCTTTTAAGGTTCCTAACTAAGGAGTATGGACAGACATGGGATATGGTTATCTCACAAGCTGAGTATGCATATAATGATAGTGTGAACCGGAACACAGGGAAGAGTCCTTTTGAAGTTGTGTATGGGATGCACCCAAGAGGCATATGTGAGCTCAAAGATATTGGAGCTATGGAACATAGGAGTGGACATGCAGAAGACTTCAGTCAGACCATGAAGGAGATTCAGGAGTAGGTAAAGAGGACAGTCACAGAGGCTACACAAAAATTGAAACAGAAGGCAGATGTGCCAAGGAAAGATGTGCAATTTCAAGTAGGGGACTATCTTATGGTCCACCTTAACAAATCAAGGTTGCAGAAGGGAATTTCAACCAAGTTGCAGATGAAGAGAGTGGGTCCATGCAAGATATTGTCCAAGTATGGTAAGAATGCATACAAGGTGGAGTTACCTACCAATCTAGGAATCTCACCAGTTTTCAACATAGCTGATTTGATCAAGTATAAGGGAACAGTCAGTGATGAGATTTAGAATAGTCAGGAGATCTTCAAGCACATCAGTAATGTACCCCTACCTAATCAAGCGAAGCCTTAGGTAGAGCATATCTTGGAGTCAAGAGTACAAAAGTCTACAAGGAACAAGGTGTACATGGAGCACCTTATCAAGTGGAAGAACAAGCATGAATCAGAAGCTACATGGGTACAAGAAGATTAGTTCAAGAAGTTTGGAATTGACCTATCATTGGTCTCTCCTTCCATTCCTTAATGTTTGGGCTGAGAGGGGGAGAATGGTGCAGGAGCACCTAGGAGGCATTTGGAAACACTAGGCAAAATTTGGAAGCCTAGGAAGAATTTTGTGATTTTGATGTTTAAGGTCATGTTGACCATTTAGTTTTGAGTTGTGTGATGTTAGAAGATGTTAGGATGAAGGTTGATTAGTAACTTATAGTTGAGTGGATGAGTTTCTCAGTTTGTTTCTCTAGGTTTCACTAGGAGTCAGAAATAAAGTCCAAAATGTTGCATTTGTACAATTTTGGCCTATTGTGGTGGTTAAGTCCAAACAATGGAGAGGTAACCACCTTGGAAGCCTTTAAAAGGTAGTCCTCGAACTAGAATGAGGGTTGGAAAAAGCATTGTAATTGTTTGGGTTTGCTGTTCATATGAAAAAACATTGAAGTTCTTGCAATTTTCTATTTTTTTGTTCTTTTACTGTGTTAATGGAGAGTTCCAGGTTGTGAGAAGTGTGTGAAACATGTGATAATTGTCTTACAAGCTTTGTGTAGTTAGTAATTAGCTTGTCTCAATGTTTTATAGCTTTGCTTTTAGTTAGTTTTGTTTCTTTACAATTTCTAATTAGACCGGCAAGCTGTAAATAATGGAGTCTTAGACCTCTATTTTCCTCTATACCTGGTGTATAGACTTTGGGAAATGAGGCTAAGCTCCATTTCTATAAATAGGATTGGTCTAGGAGTCTTAAAGAGGTAGGAAACCATGGTGGAAGACTGTTACTAGGCGAGCTTGATAGTGCCCGGTTAGAACAATCAAGGATAGCAGAGCACTAAGGTTGTAGGGGTGACCATTCCCTGGTAAACCAAGGTGTGTGATGGTTGTAAGAGGCCTTACAAAGGCTTGGTAGGTAGCAAGAGATCTCAACAATCCGTTTGGTGGTTGTAATAAGCAAACAGTTCACTGTGAAGGTCAAGAAAAGGCCTAAAAAGCCCTAATTCCCACAAAAATAGGGTTACGCCTGTGTACAGCCTGTGAAGGCCCAAAACCTCAAAAATATTGGAGAGGTAGGAAAATGAACCAGGGTCCTTTTTGGATGTTTGTGATGTTCTTTGGAAGATTTGGATTTTAAAGCCTACTTTCTTGGGTTAGGAGGCCTAATTGGGGCTCAAGGGCTAGTAGCCCTTCTTAAACCCTAGGAGAGAGTTTGGTGAAAGCGATGAAGAAATGGAGTATGGTGGATGACCAAGAACCCTAGGTGGATAGATTTGAAGCTATGGAAGTCAACACACACCCCTGCAACAAGTTGGTAAAGCTTGGAGGTTAAGTGGCCTTTAGGGAAGAGTAAGGGCCAAGGGTGAGATAGTGGCAAGGCACCAAGATTGGCTTGGTTAGGAGAATGCAAATGATAGTAGGGTTGGATAGGAGAACCAGGGGTGCCTAGTAAGCACTAGGGCTTATAGGTTAAGAAGGTGGAGAGTTACACCAAAGGGTTTTCCAAGGTGAAACCCAGAGCATGGGACAGTGAGTGTCTCATCCAACCCAACCCTATCATCAGAAGGCTTGAGAAAGACTCACCCATGATTTCAGAGGAAGAGTCAACCAATCTATAGGAAAGAATAATGAAAATCAAGCATGCTCAGCAAAAACCCTATGTTCTCATGGAGGCGGTGCCTAGGAAGAGCCAAACTTCAAAGTTGAAAAGTGTGAAATGATAGAGGATTAGGGTTTCCCCTTTGGTTTTTGTTCTACTTGCCCTAATTCGAACTTAGGGTCCTTTTGCATTTTGAATCAAAATCTGAAGCTTAATACCTTGAGGGGGAAAATTATCATATGTCTAGGTCGACTTTGTTTAAGTCCTTAGGGCTTGTGATTTTTATATTAACATTTATACCTTTGCCTTAGTGGAGAATGAAGAATGTCCAATACCTTAGGTTTATTTTAATTGATTTTGAGGGAAAATCAATTAAAATACGAATGATAAAATATTTTATGCTGAAGGGTGAAACACTTATGACTTAGAGTTTTATTTTGTTTTTAAATTGATTTTGAAGAAATCAATTAAGATTTTGATAAGAGAGATGCCTTGTAATCTTTATGATTTTTTGAGAAAATCAAGATTTGTATTGGAGATATAAGTTGTATTCTTTTTGCAAAAGATTACTAAAATATTTTATTGCAAAAATAAATCTAATTGTGAAATTATGAAAATTTGCATATCATGTAAAGTGGGAGTAAAGCGGTGTTTTTATAAATCACTTTATTCTTTGCTATTTTTCGTAGATTTTTGAGAAGGGACTGTCTTGATCGGATTTGAGATGCTTGCTGGATAGATTAAGTGTTTTATTTTCTTTTAAAGCAGATTTAGCCTATTTTTAGGAGCTTTTCAGTGTGAACATGGAAAAAGAGAGTTTTTTCTGCTTTTATGCAGACTTTTGAGATAGTTTGGTACCTTTTCCTTGAGCTTTCTTTGTGAGCTCGAATTAGGGTTTTGGAGAGATTTATCTTGAAGAAGACTTAACTTTCTTTTTTTTCTCAGTTCAGATAATAGTTTCTTGCCCTTAGCATTGTGGAGCTTGTAAACTCTTTTTGTACTCAGTTTAGACAAATTTTGATATACTCCTTCAGTTGAATAAAAACAACATTCCTACTCAATTTTTGTGTCTACTTGCAGTTTCAGTTTGATGTTATATTGTATTTTTGTTCACAGAGTCCTTGTTATGTCCTAAGATTGTAATTCTTGATGCAAAAAGTTCAAAAATATAGGTTGCATGTTGTATTTGAAATCAGGTCTTCATGCAAATTATTTATGTGTTAATTTTCCATAAGAGGTTGTGAGATATTGTGTTTTTTGAAAGCTATTAGTAAGAAAGAAATCAGAATCATCATTAAATCATTATCAAGTCTTGAAAATCATTTGTTAGTCATACGTTTTAATTTCAGTCATCTTTCTAACTCTTTTTGTCAGAAAATCACTTAGAATAATATTTATCATTTGGAGAACCAGCTCACTCTGGAGATTCATTCTTGCAATGAGTTACCCACAACTCAAGAACGTTTCCATGTTTCAATAGATTGTTGAACTTTCAGTTTCAATAGGGTGCAAATATATTTGATAACAGGAACCAAGTTTACAAATTTCCCTAGTCAGATTGCGGCATGTATGGTGTATACGGAGCTTATGGAGTGTGTTTCACCCAAGAGAACATTCTATTGTGCAGATGTATGCAAGGCTTCCACCCAAAAAATGCAACTGTTTGCGTTCTCAGGAATGGTGGTCAAGCATTTGTGTTCAAAGTACTCAATTAAACTGCTCTGCCATCAATGGTAGTGGCAGTGGCACCACTGATGGTTTCATCCAAGTCACTGATAAGTCCTTGTCTGATGAAGAACCCTTTCAAATTAAGTCAGAGTCGACTCTACCTAGATGCAAAACTGCTTGTCTCAACAATTGCTCTTGCATGGCCTTTGCTTTCACTAGTTTCTGTTGTTTGTAAATTGTGGTTTACTGATATGTTAAGCATGCAGGCTACTTCTTCCGAAGGAAAGTCTTTCTTTATTAGATTGGCTGCTTCCAATTTGCAGCAATCGTCAGCCAAGGGAGGAAGAAGCAGTAGAGTAGTTGCACTCTCCATTTCAATTCCTGTGGCCATTGCTATTTTGGGTACTCTCTTTATTGGTGCATGGTTTATTCAACATAGGAGTAGGAGATTGCTTCAAAAAGTCAAGGATGACACACCAACATTGCTCAGAACATTCACCTACAAAGAGCTCAAAATAGTGAGCAACAATTTTGCCCATAATCTGGGAAAGGGAGCATTTGGGTCTGTCTTCAAAGGAACTCTACCAGACAATACATTTGTGGCAGTGAAAAAAATAGAGGGTTTCACACAAGCAAAAAAGAAATTCCATTCAGAAATGAGGACCATTGGAAACATATATCGTGTGAATTTTGTGAGGCTGTGGGGATTTTGCGTAGAGGGATCTCATAGAATGCTTGTTTACGAGTACATGCAAAATGGGTCTCTCAGCTCTTTCATGTCCCACGAGTCTAATGAAGCAAACAAGGTGTTGGACTAGAATACCATATTTGGAATCGCTTTAGGCATAGCAAGAGCATTACTTTATCTTCACGAAGAATGCAAAGATCAGATCATCAATTGCAATATCAAGCCATAAAATATTCTTCTAGATGTGGATTTCTCTCCAAAAGTGGCTAATTTTGGGCTTGCAAAGCTTGTTGGCAGAGATTTCAGTAGAGTGCTAATGACAACAAGAGGAACGAGAGGATATTTGGCTCCGGAGTGGCTCTCTGGCATGCCAATAATAGTGAAGGTGGATGTATACAACTTCGGCATGACTCTGCTTGAAATAATCCTAGGCCGATGAAATATTGACTTGAGTGTGTAGGAATCTCAGTACTATTTCCCCACGTGGGTAGTGATGAAAATTAATCGAGGGAAACACAATTGGTATTGTGGATGAAAAGATTGCAGAGAAGGTGGATGTTGAAGAGGTGACAAGAGCAGCTGTTGTAAGCATTTTGTGCATTTGAAAAGATGAGAATGGGAGGCCAAACATGGCCCAAGTTGTGAGGATACTGGAAGGCATATCAAAGGGTGACGTGGAACGATATGAGAAGTCCCTACAAGGGCTCGTTGATGATCATTAAGGAGAATAAAATTGAATTAGATGTTGTTGCTAGAATTGCTCAATCTTTCAATGATATATATATATATATATATGTCTATGGGGTTGAGATTAGTAGTTCAAAAGCATTTAGTAGAAATTTCTACTTGTAGGTTGTTATCCAAGTATTATATATATAATAATATTATATAAATATTTTGTCTATATGAATATTAACGTGAGATCAATACATATTTTAGCAAGAACAATTATAAGATTAATATTAGATCTTTCAAAGCAATCATTCAATACTTTAATCAATTAATTTTTTTTTTTATTAATAGTAAGAAGTTGAATATTAATGTATGTTAGAATTTTTACATTGTTATACAAATGTTAATATTTTTAAAAGTTTAAGTATTATATTATTTATAAAAATTTAAATAGTAATATCAATTAGTTCAAATATTTGATGGTTATTTTCTTATATGATTTTTTGTATTTTATATTATATGATAGTGTAAATTGTTTGGAGATTTTTTTCTATTTTTTTTCAAAGAGAATTTGATTTTCTAATTGCTAAATCTCAATTTTCAATAATTATAAATTTATGAAATGTGAAATGAAAAAAATCCAGGGAGAAATTTATTTTCCTCCATATAATGTGTAGTAAAATATGAAAATTTATATTTATTAAATTAATTATTAATTTAAAAAAATATGGTAAGAAAGAAATGAAATCATGCAATATCATTATTTGATCACATTTCTTTATTTTGCATGATGTCTTGTGGAAGATTAATTTGCTCGCACCCATTGTTATTCTTGCTACCATAATCAGTTATGTGCTCATAAATATTTTATATCTTAGCACTTCAACTGCAAATAATATACAATGAATTTTGTTATAACATAGATATCGATGTTTCTTATCTACGAACAATCCTCCAAAATAAACTGGTAATAACAATGATAGTGAGAGGCTTAGGCCTACTTTGCCAAGATTATTCTTTCTTCCTCCCATAATTTATTGAAAAGGTTAATAATTCCTTCAATATTTTTTCTAAGAACACATGGTCCTTTCCTCTCAACATATATGAGTTTAAATCACATCATGTCATTTTATAGGAACGTGTGATTTTAATGGATATGTTTATAATAACACAAATTATTAGAGAAAGAGTGGTTTTGGATTGAACTCATATAGAATATTTTTGAGATCTATGATGTTAGATCATGTTGTAGAAGAGAAGATTGTATACTTTTTCCTCTTTCTCATTTATTTTATATTTATTTTTAAACATTGTCATAAATGTGTTACTTTAGTACTTGATTTATTTTGTACATAAGTTGATAAAATTAGAAGATTCATTAGCTCTTAATCATATTAGTCATCTTGGGGTGAGGGGCCTAGCTTGATTGGTTAAAGCATCCTATTGTAGGCAAGAGGTCACAAGGTCTAGTATCCCCCCAAACCCATGGTGCTAGAGGGCGTGTTGCGCCTGTGCCATCGGTCACATGAAAAAAGTTTACCATGTGCACTGCAATTTATTAGTCCTCTTAATCTTATTAATACTACTAGATTGAATTCATCCTAATTCATATTAGTTTTCTCATCATGGAGTAGCTTACCCTAGACATAATCACATTTATAATAATTTCTATCAAATTTAAATGTGCTTTTCACTTATCCTAAGCCTATCCTTGCACCAAATTGGATCAATGACTATTAGTTTGCATACCAATTACCACCTAAGATGTATATAAAGACAAGTTCCAAGGCACTAGTTGAACATCAAGCAAAAGATATCATAGAGCTTGATACTCATTTTAGATTATGAGAAATACTAAAGAATTTATCATTGCACGAACATTTTATCAATAAATACAACACTTCAAGAACTCTACATTTGTATCTTCAAAAATTTTAAAATTAATTTATGGGCCTACGTTGGAGCTAGAAAGTTTCATACTTCAAACCTCTTCCAACAAACTCATGGCGATTCTTAGTAATACTAGATCTAGATACTAGATATTTTCATATATACATAGGTTCTTAGAGTTCACAACAACAAAGAATTGAATAATGATATGGTACATAGGATCACACCACCCCAAGTTGGAATCTATATAGGAGCGAATTTGCACCCCTTATGTAAATTCCCCTTTCTTACACCCTCACCTTAGAAAATAAAATTCGAAGGAAAAATTCCACATCACCCAACTACCTTCCTTCCACTTGGTACCTATCTTTTGTGCTAGTAAGAGAATTTTTGATGGAGATGCACACGCGGTGTGTAGACATTCACGTGGTGCATTGTTGTCCATGATAGATTCCCACGTCTAAAATTGGCAGAGGTGTTACACTCCAAATTGGGGTTGATTTGTAATGTCCCTCTTTGACCAACCAACCCTAAAAATGGAAAATTCTTCCCACCCCACCTTCAAAAACATTATTCTCTCATTCATTTCATCTCTACACACATTCTCAAGCCATCTCTTAGCACTTCTAGCATTCACTTCACTCTCAAGCAGCATTCCAACACTCCATTGTAGTAGCATTACTCCATCAACTCCACATTGTAAGTGTGAAGCAAGCCATAAAAGTGTGGGCTTGGAGTCTTGCGAGACCTTGCCAAGTCCATATTCTACTACATTGGCTAGTGAGCTTTTGGGTGGAGGTGGTAACATTTCATTCCTCTCCTTTGTGATTTGATTGAGTAGCATTGTATTGTTTTGAAGTGTGTATTGCTCTCTTTTCTTTCCTTTAACACATATTTCTACTTTGTTGCTTTCTAGTTGTTTGTGGAGGTGGAAACACCAAAATGGGGGTCTGACTAAGGCAAACCCCTCTATAGCACCAAGAATTTTCCCCTTCTTGCTTGTGTGCAGGTGAAAGTACATGCAGAGCAAGCTAGCAAATAAATGCTTATGTGAGATTATCTTCATCACCCTAGCTTTTATCTACTTGCTTTATCATCTTCATCTCTATTTCTCATACTTTATTATTATGTTTTTCCCATCAAAACCAACTAGCTAGGTTGTTAGTTAGTTTTTAGGTAGTTTGTATTGTATTCACTATTTTCTGACTGTACGACGCCAGTGCGCCATGCTGCCATCCCATAACTATACTGTTGTCCTCAGACAAGGAGCTATCTGAGACATAGTACCAACTCCAAAAATAAGCCCGCCTAGCAAAAACCTAAGTTCAAGACCTTTAGGGTGATAGAAGTACATTATATTCCTCATCATTCTTGATCCTTGTCTCAAGAAATCCTTTAGAGTGAGGTAAGTAAGGGCAACCCTTCACTCTTAACTCTTTGTGACCTAGATCCTTGATGTGGTTGGTCCCCCTCTCTTACATTTTTGGTGAACCCAACGTAAAACAATGTCTTCCTATTCATCAGTGTTGATACTTTTCCCTTGTACCTTGTGATTGTTGTAAGATTAAGTGTTGTGAAGGTTTATGGGCATCACAACCTAGTCCATGAATTTTCGAGTATGTTGTTAGGAGAAGTGTGTGACACCTTCTGATGGAGAAGATGAAGGTCACTTCTGGTTTCTCTATAGGCCCTTTTTGTTGGATCTATCATTGGTCTATCTACCTATGAGCAATTTTCAAGGGGCAAGGTAGAATTCTTTGACGAGACTGACCACGTCCCCACTCCTCCTACATATCCTACACCATTGTCAGTAGATGAGCACAAGGTTGTTTACATTCCTTTAGAATATATCTTTACCATTAGCAAAGGACTGGGTGACTTGGAGAATTTCTTAGAAAAGGACCTGAAGTTGGTTAGAGTCACTCAAATTATTAGCGAGATAAAGTATATAGTGGAAAAAGATCGAGCATGCATAGAACTCCTAGCTAGTCTCTCAAGTCTGACTGAAGTGTGTGCCTTTCTAAACAACCCTAACCTTATACAAGGGGTCACTATCAAAGACCATGAGAGATAGTTAGGAATGTCAATTCCTCCCATGTCTGTGTACATGGCCGATACAATCCCATCGATCAATGCCCCCTCTACCTTTGAGATATCTGAAACTATCAAAGTAAACAAAATACCCTTAGAGATTTTGGTGGGTTGAGTGGTGGGGGATTTAGTAGTGGTGGTGGCTTCAAAAATAGAGGTGGTACTATCAGGGGTGGTTCCAATGGAGGCCATGGTGGTGGCTCTGGTGGAGGCCCTATTGGTGGCAATGGCCCCATTGGTGGTTTCGACGGTGGTCCCATTGGTGGTTTCGGCGGTGGCCCCATTGTTGGTTTCGAAGGTGGCTCTAGTGGTGGTTCTGGAGGAGGTCCCACTGGACCTTTGTCATCCCAAGACCCTATTCTAAATACTCTTCTTCAAAATATGGGTAAGATGTAAAGCTAACTAGCAAGTCTCTCCCAAGCCTTTACCCAACCTATCTTTCAGCCCTTCTTCCGACATAGCTCGTTGTCGGTAGAAATCTTAAACACTCCCTTCCCATAATGAATGGAGATTCCCAAGTTCAAAAAATATGGGGGAAAATGGGACCCAAAAATGCATGTGTCTGCCTTGAATGCCTTGTGTACAAATTTCTTCCATCACGATGCATTGATGGAAAAGCTATTCCCTTGATCTCTTAAGGACACAATGCTCAAATCGTACTATTCCTTACTTGAAAACTCTATTTTCTCATTCGATCAACTTGTAAATTAGTTTCTCTAACAATTCCAAGCCAACATCAGACCAAAGATGACCTTTTTAGATCTTGTCTGATGCAAATAAGGGGATAATGAGAAGATTACTTATTTCATAGTGTGGTATCAAGCGCTCTTCTCATAGATCTTGTACCCACTGCTCAATTCTAATGTGCACAAGGTATTAATAGGGAACTTGTAGAGACCTTAGTAGAAGTTTTCCCTTATGAAGTACTCTTCTTTCACACATCTGTGTGCGACATTATGAGAATATCAACAAATGGTAGTTCAGTTCAGGAGATCCTCCTCGTGCTCCCGTTTAGAAGGAAATTCCATTGTATCAATCTCTAGAAAGGGTAAGGCTATAACAAATGTAGTAGCTGCTATGAATGATAACATCCTTAGATGAAATAGAAAGTTCACAAAGTTAGGAGAATTGTATTCTTCCATCTTGCAGAAGTTGCTAAAGGATAATATCATAGCCTTAGAGAACCCTAAACCTCTTAAGGAACCCTACCCTAGTTGGTATTAGCCTTTGCAGCCTCCCACTACTTTTTCTCCCAAAGTAGTAAATGAGAAGAGGCCTATTGTTGAGGCACTAGAGCCAACTCCCCTTGTTGTTTCTCAGCCTACTCCTGTTTAAGAGCTTGTCCCTCCATTGGAAATAATAGTAGTGGATCACATGGCTAACTAGGATCCTTTCGTCCCTTTGTAGCTCTCGACCTCTAGCTTGAAGAGTCATAGAAACCACCTTGTGTGTGAATGCAAGCATCACCAAAAGGCTCTTGTGGCTAAGTAGGTCGCTTTGTAGAAGAAGGAAGAGGAGTCGACCACCCATATTTTAGGGCCTCCTGATGTGTCCTCCTCTCTCCTACCCTCTACTTCCATCCACTATAGTTTAGTTTCACTTCCAACTCCCATTATGAGTGCAAGTGCACCTAACTCCAAAAAGGTGCAGGTGTTTTGTTATTGTGGAATTTAGTAGTGCTCATTCTACAAATAACCCCCTATAAAACTTGTTTGTTTCCTAGGTTCATGGAGTTCAAGCACATAAAATGAGGTGATTTTCAATCCACCTCAAAATGTGTTCCAAAGCCTCAAACAATCAATTTAAGCATCCCCCTATGTCTGCCTTGTGAAGACCTTCGAAACGAGTACCTTCGTGAGCTCTCACTCTTGATACTTAGTAAAATTGAGAAAAGTCTAGTTGTTTGAAAAAATAGTGCTCTACTTCTTTTTGGAAAATTGACTAAGTGTTAAAAGTGCAAGGGCACCAAAAATCAATGCCCCTACACTTAAGTGATTTTTGTTTTGGTGCAATGGTGCTGATTTTTAGCACACTTGCACTTTTCTTCTAGACTTAGCCAATTTTTTACTATGGTGTTATTTTTAGTGCCCTTGCACTTTTCTTCCAAACTTAGCCAATTTTTTACTATGGTGTTATTTTTAGTGTCCTTGCACTTTTCTTCGTGACTTAGCCAATTTTTGACTAAGGCATTATTTTTAGCACCTTTGCACTTTTTCTAGTTTTGTGCCACTTTTTATGCCTTAATTAGTTGCATGACTTTTGTTCATTTATGACACTCTCAAATCACTTTTAAGTGATTTTAATTGACTTTAAGTTCATTCCTCCACTTCATTTCACCATGTTGAATAGGTTTCATTGTTTTACAAAAGAGGCATATAAGTTTCATGGCATTGAAGAAACTCATTCTCCCACTCAAGTTTTTCACTAACTCCTACACTGGAGTAATCTTCCCATTTGCCAAGTCGCTCAAATGTAATGCTTCATTACTTGCATTGGATTCTTCAAGAAGAAAATGTCAGGGCGCTTATTTTCAGTGCCTTGACATCTCAAAGTTTATCTAACACCCCAAAGTGCAGGGGTGCTGAAAATACTGCACCAAACTACCTTGCTCAAAGTGCAAGGGTGCTGATTTTTAGCGCCCTTACACTTTTTGCATTTTAACTTAGTCTCTTCAAACTTGCTCTATTTCCATTCCAGACCCCGTTTCTCTGCTCCTGCATCATTTTTGTGCCTTGTTACTCATTTCATGCTTGTTCAACATCATTGCTCGCTTCACGCTTCCCAATGTTTCTTTTTTCTGCTAACGCTTGTTGATTCAACATCTTTGTAGATCCTTTTGAGATGTCATCAAGTGATCCTAAATGTGACATCTTTTGATCTAGTGAACTATCCTATATCTACAAAGAAGTCATCATGTAGCAAGTTGAGGATGCTAGCTTTTCAAAAGCCTCAATGCATGTCATTTATGATACATGGTTGACACTTAATAATCTCAATATGCATCGGGTGCAAGAAAATCCATTCATTTTCTAGAAGGTCGATCACAAGAGCTCACACCCTTGTAGATTACATAGTCGACCCAGATGATGGGTTCATATAGGAGACCAAGAAGAAGTATTAAGACTCCATGCCCAAAGCAAGGAACCATGAAGATTCTTGATCTCCAATGTTGAACATTTTGATGTTTTCCTCTATGCATCTTGTAAATAGTTTTTGACATCTTAAATGTCATTTTTCGAAATGTAATTACACCACTTGTCTAAGATGTAATCTTTTGAAAACAAATTACATTTTGACTTAGTCAAAATTTAGCTGAGATTTTCCTAAATTAACTCACCTAACTTTCCTAGATTTACTCTTCCCTCTCTTTTATAAATATGAGGGATTTCTATTGTAAAGTTTATCCTTTAGTTTTTGCAACGAAGTGCTGCTCAATTTGTAACAAATTGTGAAATTTTGTGTTCATGTTTTGTGAATCTAAATCTGATCAATAAAGGAAGAAATTGCATACCAGACTTTGTGTTGGATCGATTGTCTCTTGAATTTGATTGAGATTGGTGGTGATTAGTTTATGAAATCTAAAGGACTTCAAGTGATTCTTGTGGACTTTGTGTCACATTTCTAACTTGAATTTGTGTTTATGTTTTAATGTTTTGGTTGAAAGATCTACAAGACTTTGAGCTTGTAATCTCTCATGTTGTTTGAATGAATTGTTACATCTAAGAAGACTTTGTGCTTCTAATGCGACAAACTATATTGTTCTCATAGATCTACAGTTGAAAAGACTACAAAACAACTTTGTGCCTTCATGAGCCTTACTTGTTTCCATTTTTCTTTTGTTATAATCTTATTTGATACCTCTAACCTGTGCTTTGGGAAGATAGGGAATCAGTTGTACTGCTTTTGCTAAGTTTCTAGTACTTTGAATTAAGAATGTTTTCAGCTATGAAGAATTATACACATCTTTGAAAAAAGAGAGAATAATGAACATGACACACACCCCCAACTTCATAAATAGTGTAAATATTTTGTAAATACTCTAGCTGGTTTCTAATTGTAAGAAGGGTGCCTCGCATTATTGAGAGGAGAGATTGAATCTCACATAGTTGTGGCTAAAGTCCTAGTTGGGTAATCTATTGAAAAATTTGATTACATCATTTTCACCCAATAGTGTTTATCGCTCCTTCGGTTGAGCTGCCCTTGTTGATGTCCCTTCCAGACATCTTATTGTTCCCTAAACTCATGGATATGCCAAATACTTCGGTGATTTCTATCACGGTTTTATCCTCCTCCTCTTCCTTTGTGCCTCTTGCCTCATCAATGGGGAGTTCACATCCCCTGACAAAACAAAAGGTGGAGGATGGACCTTCTAGCCATGGAGGGAAAAAGAGGAGCCCACCTTCTCTAAAAGGTGGTCCTACACTAGCTTGTTCTGTCTTAGTGACAAAACAAGTCTCAGCTTCCCTTGAGTGTGTCAACACTCCCGAGTCATTCAATGAGCCAAATGGTGAATCTAGGGCACAACCCTCTTTGTCTATTGAGGTATGACATGGCACCCTAGTGAAGTGCATGTTTATCTCTTTGGATGAAGTTTTGGCCTTTTCAGATATCTTTACAAAATCACTGACCATAGCTCCACAAGAGCGTAGCAGAGGAGACCTCATAGGACCTTCTTCCTTAGCCCTTATTGTGGGAGGGTTAGAAGCTCCTCCCCTTAATATTCCACTACTGTAGGCTCATCTTTCTTCCCCTTATAATAATCTATATTGGGAAGTGGAGGACCTCTTGGTCAATGAGTGTTAGGGGTAGGCCTCTTCATTACCTTTAGATTAGATATGTGTGTTGTGATTTGTTTCCCCATGATTGTGTTATGTGTTCCTAGTTGACCCTTGTCACCCTTGTTGGTGCTTGGATACAAGAGTGATTTTTTTTTCATAAACCTTCTTCTATCTATATCATCATTCTTCCATGTTTGTGTTTGATTTTTGGAAAATTAGGGATGATGCAAAGTGTTGGGGGCATTTAGGATTCCCTTCCATGTTGACCCAATTGTTTATTTTCACTTTTTTTCTCATGCATCATTCACATGGTTTGATATAGTAGGGGGTTGATGATAGTTCATTTATATACTATTATTATACTTATATATATTTATGAGCCACTCTAACCCTGAAATATCAAATCACCCCTATGTCCTCTATTTGTGATTATTTCTCTTTTGCTATTTTCTTATCTTTCTATCTTTTCTTGAGTTTTCCCTTTCATGTGTGACAACACCATTTCTATAATACGTTGAATTTTAGAAAATGTATTCATTGCCAACAAATATTTTCTCAAGAATCTTTGCAAGCTTTTTTCAAGAATCACATTCTCAACTTGGACCCCTAACAGATTGTGCTTCCTTCATCATGGGTTTGCAAAGAAAGAACTTGAGAATTTTCCTTTAAGGTTGGAGCATTTTGACATTCCCCTCACAAGGGGGCATTTTCTTCCTTTCAAATTCCTTGAAGAAGTGAACATATTTCGAATGGATTCCTTGGTGGTGAATCAATTTGAGAAAAAACATTTCTTTCACATTTTCAAATAGCGCATCCCTTGAGTGGACCCCCTCTTCATGTTGAGTTCTTGAGGGACCGCTTTGAAATTCTTCCAACTTATTGATGGTCTGAGTGACTGGACACTTTATTTTTGGACATGTTTTATCTATGGGTAAACATGTCGCTTTGCATGTGCACTTGTAAAGCCACTTTCCAGTCCGACTTTGCGAAGTCTACTTCTTTGGGTTTCCTCCATGTGAGAGATCTTGGGGGATGTCTCCTTGTAGGTCTGCAGGCCTATAAGGCACTTACACCTCTAGGCTTCCTTCATGTGAGAGATCTTAGGGGTTGCTTCCTTGCAAGTCTGTGGGCATATAAGGTGTTTATTTCATTGGGTTTCCTTCATATGAGAGATCTTGGAGGATGCATCCATGTAGGTTTGTACACCTATAAGGAACTTACTTCTTGGGGCTTCCTTCATGCGAGAGATCTTGGGGGTTGCCTCCTTCTAGGTTTGTGATCCTGTGAGATTCTTTCATCCTACTACATTTATCCATGATTGGTCCAAGGGACTTCGGTGTACTTCGTGTAGCTTCATATTTCTACAGGGGTATGGAGTCCTTTTTGTTTGAAACTCCCTAGAGAGAGTACTTGTGGAGTCCTTTTCCTTCCCTGCACTTTTGATCTTGCCAAATCATGGTCTACTTCCTCAAAAATTTATGTATAAATTTCTAACCCTACTAACTCTTCGATCTACTTTAACGAAGCACTCATTAGTATTCGTGCTCACTAAAGTGTTGGAAAAATGTATAGGAGTGAATTTGTGTGCCTTATCCAAATTCCCCTTTCACACATCCTCACCTTAGAAAATCAAATTCCAAGGTAAAATTCTACATCAACCAACTACTTTCCTTCCACTTGGCATCTATCTTTTGTGTCAATGAGAGAATTTTTGTTAGCGATGCACATGCGGTGCATAGAAATCTGCATGTGTGCTATCATCCCTGATGGATTCACGTGTCTAAAGTTGGTAGAGGTGTTACACTCCTGATTGGGGTCGATTTGTAACATCCCTCTTTGACCAACCAACCCCAAAAATGGCAGATTCTTCCAATCCCACCTTCAAAACAAATCTTCTCTCATTCATTTCATCTCTACACACATTCTCAAGCCATCTCTTAGCACTTCCAACATTCACTTCACTCTCAAGTAGCAATCCAACACTCCATTGCAATACCAATACTCTATTAACTCCACATTGTAAGTGTGAAGCAAACCATAGAAGGGCGGGCTTGGAGTCTTGCAAGACTTTTGTTCATCAAAGTTTGTGGTTGTGGTGACCTTTTAAGGTCCATATTCTCCTCCATTGGCTAGCGAGCTTTTGGGTGGAGGTGGTAATGTTTCACTCCTCTCCTTTGTGATTTGATTGAGTAGCACTATATTGTTTTGTAGTGTGTATTTCTCTCTTTTGTTTCCTTTATCACATATTTCTACTTCATTTCTTTCTAGCTATCCATGGAGGTGGAAACACCAAAATAGGGGTTTGACTGAGGAAGGTCCCTATACAACCCCAATATTTTTCCCCTTCTTGCTTGTGTGCAGGTGAAGTATGTGTGGAGCTAGCTGGTGAACAAATGCTTTTGTGAGATTATGTTCATCACCCTAGCTTTTATCTACTTGCTTTATCATATTTGTCTCTATTTCTCATACTTTATTATTTTATTTTTCTCGTTGAAAATAACTAGCTAGGTTGTCAGTTAGTTTATAGGTAGTTTGGAATGTGTTCACTATTTTTTGACTATACAGACGCCAACACGCCACGCTATTGTCCCATAACTGCACTATTGTCCTTGGATATAGAGCTATTTGAGACACAATACTGACTCAAAAAACCAGATCGCCTAGCCCAAACCTAAGTTCAGGACCTGTAGGGTGATAGAAGTACATTATAGTCCTCATCATTCTCGATCTTTGTCTCAAAATATCCCTTAGAGTGAGGTGATCATGTCCACAAATAGAGAAAAAATTAGGAGTAAATTAAAGATAGAGTATTTAGTCAAGATTTGATATTATAATTTCTTATCCAAATTTCATACACTTTATATAGTCAAATCAGCAAAATCAACAATCCAATTTCAAAATATAATAGATCATTTTCTAGCTTCCCATTTACTTTAACACTTGTCAATGCATTTTACTAATTAATTTAGTTTCTAATTGATTATATTAATAATTTCTCTTAAATGCATCTTAAATTACTTTACTTTTATCTCTCTCAATCCATCTCATTGATTAATTTAAATTCTAATTGATTGTGTTGATTATTTATCTTAAAAACACTTTAAATTAATTTGTAAGTTGTACTTTATTTCCCTACACATATAAGTCCATCAAGAACTTTATCATAACAAAAATCCAATTTATAAATTTACAAGAAAATTAAAAATTTACATTTGGAATCCCATATAATGATTGCCCTAACCTAAAAAAAACCTAAAAAAGCGTAGTCTATATCTTGTCTATACAACACAAGTTTTAAACAAAAATTTGAAGGAAAGGAAACACCAAAATAAAATGATTTTGATATAGTGTGAGAAGGAGTGAATAGTCCAGTAGTCTTTACAAAAGGAATCTCCACATGTTTTTGTGGTTATGAAAAGATAGTCAAAACTATGCGCAATGTAGTGACTGAAAAAACGATTTTTATATAATGGGAAGACTTATGTGTCTAGAGGTGGATGATTTTATATGAAGATTTTTGTTTTTTATTTTAATTTTTAAAATGGGGATATAAGGGGTTAAATTATCAAATTTGTACGAACACTAAGTTTCATGAGGTCTTTGTATTACATGTCAACATTGAAATTTATGGGTTGTTCATAGGAGAGTTGGTGAACAATACTTTGTTAGGTCATTCTAGTGGAGATTAAAAGGTCAAGGGTCATTGTAGGTAGTGGAGACTTTTTGAAAAAAAAATTATGTTCTTTAAAGTATGTCTTTTACTATTTATTTTTATGTCTTTTTTTTAAAAAAATTATGTAAATATGTAATATTTATTTCAAAACTTTTATATATATTGACTCCACCAAAAGATTAGATTTTGGTTTCAAGTCTTTTTTAAAAAATATTTTGAGAAATTTATATTGAGAACATATATTTATAAATATAATGTAATTAAAAAGTCGAAGGTTTTTTTTTTTGATTCATATCTTTTTAAATTTGTATTCTTTAAAGTATACGCCTTTAATTCCTTCTTATGTAAACTATGAAAATGGGGATCTTAAAAATTTCAATAGAGTTTTAGGAAGGATTAGATTCTTGGCTCTACTAGGGTTTCTTTTCATATGTCATTGTTAATGTAGCATTGCTTTAGAAAGAAAGATTTTTTTTCTTTTACTTGTATTTATTATGGAACTATTTTTGTTGCTAAGCATGTGGGAATTTTGTATCCACTTTAAACAGCCTTAACCATTCATTTCTCTACAACAATTACCTTTTAGGCTTCACAAGTCCATTCATCAAATGTTTCCTCTTGACCCAATGCTTTATATTCTTTCCATTGAAGGATTTGGCTACCTCCTACCTCCTGTGATATCTTAATCCCTAGTTAAGGGGATAATAGTTCCTAACTCTTCTCAACAACTAGTTAATGGTCATTTTGTAAATGATTATTTCTTACTCTTATTGAAGAAAAAAATATTAAAGTAAAATAAGAATACATATCACCTAGCTAATTAATTAGGCCCCCTTTTTATTTTATTACACTCAAGATAAACTTATGAGTTCTTTTCTATTTTCAGGTCATGTGCTTTTTGTTTCATAGCATAGGACGAGGACAAATTTCATGATCTAATTTAATCTCCATCTAAGTTTTTATCTAGGGTTTCTTTTTATTTTTCCTTTTATAAGGATTCATTATTGTACATTGTAATCATTCATTAATCCAATTATTCAATACAAATCTCAATCATAGAGCCCTTTTGGATCAATTCAATTCTCAAAGTTGTATAACATAAGCAATGACTTTTATCTCTCCACATTATAGGAATTTTAGTTGTAGGTAAGTTCTAGGAGTTGTATGATTCAACAATCAACTCCAACATGGTATCAAAGAACTAGATTTGTGAATTCCTATATTTTTTTGAGAGATTTGGTCTTCGAAAGAATTGGATCATCCTAGAGAAAAATGGACATCATTGTTTCATTTATCTAATATCTAAAAACCCTAAGATTGCATGTGCAAATGCTCAAATTTGAGTACTTGAATAAAATAAAAAAAATAGGGGTTCAAAAAAAATAGCATTGAATTCCATATAGTGTACGGATATGTGTGTTTGTGAAAAATTCATACACATTAGCATATATTCATAAATCGTACACAACTTCCATCACTAAATTCAATGTGCAGGTATGGGGAAAAGAAAATCATGCAAGGTTTTAATTTTCTTTTAGAAAATTTAAGAAAAATAGTGACAAGGTTTTTAAAATTTATAGGAATAATTTTAATTTTAGGGAAATTTCTTTTATTTTTTTGGGTGGATTGTATCCCAATTTTATCCAACCACCAATGCACCCCAATCCACTAGTGACATCTCTAAACAATTATGATGGATTAGAGAAAATTTGAGCAACAATAGCGAGGAATCCTGGAAGCATACTCTAGATATCTATCCAATGTTGTATTTCCAAACTATAAGAATATTCTAATAACATATGGCAACCAACTCATAGTTTATTAGAACCTTTGGAAGAAATTTCCCTCTTTTGAGCATATACTAGAAACCTATGTGGAAAGAGAAGATTTTGTGGGATCTTGTATTTATATATCGACGTGAGAGGAATATTTCTTCAATGATCAACATATTTAAATGACTTGGTAGTGTTGACATATGACCACAATAACATCATCAACACCCTTCCTTTCCCACAAAAACCCTAATTTTTCTGTAAAGGAGCTCTTTTTTTCTTTTTAGCATAACTTGGACATATAGTGGTAAAATTTGGTAAATGATATATCATTGAAAATATGGTTCCACATACTTTTCAATAGTGTGGGTTTCATCTTTAGATTTTTTTGTTGGTACAATTTCTCACCTATTAAGGTTAGATCATCATTATTGGATTTGAAGCTCATAAATTTTTACCTATATCTCTAATTTTTTATTATTCTTGCAAATTTATTGGAAATGAATTTCAGATCTCTTTAGATCTATCCATGCACTTTTTCTAGAATCTACCTCATTTATTTTTTATTCAATTTTTTCATCTCACATTTTGGTCAATTACTTACACATCTTGACACCTAGAAATGTTAGGTTTATACAAAATAACTTCATTTGAAATCTTGTTTTATATGCATTGAGGTTATTGGTCTCTAATTTAATCATTTGAGGAGGTATCATTGGTTTTAATGTTCATCCTTGTATGGTAATCTTAGAAAAGGTTAATCATGAGTTTTGATAAAATGATATCCTAACACATCTTACATGGTTTAATAATATTTTTCTTATATACTCATACCTAAACCAAACACATGAAGGAGTAAATCAAAATGCAGTAATATCTATTGAACACATCAAAAGATTGAGTGGGGGTGAATTAGTATTCTATTGAAAATACTAAAACTTTCAAAATAAAAAGATTCTTTAAACTCTACTGCATAAACAATAACATGAATGATGAAGACGGGTATGTGCAGGATCATGATGGGCCAAAAAGTGGCAATATGATGGGTATATATAGGGTATGTGGTTGATGACTTATTTTTTACCCAAAATTGATGAAACAAAAAGGGTTTTTAAAGGAAATTCTTAGCTTTCCACCAATATAAATTATGCTTTATTTTGAATTTAATAAATTATTATTATTTATTTTCTATTTAAATTACGACTAAAGTCCTAATTGATAGGTTGATTGAAAAAAATCTATGGATTTCAAACGGTATCACATTTTTTGAATCTGAGACATGTGTCACATTCTATGCTTCACATACTATAGGATTAAAAAGAGAAAAATTGAATTTCATGAAGTTTTGACCAAGTTAAGGTGGTCAAACATATGAGTTTTTATATTTTTCAAAAGTTGTAATAAAAAATTCATAATTAATTATTTACTTGGAAAAAAATTACAAAAATTTATGCATCACATCAGGACATGAGTCCTCTACCTATATCTAAAATATTATAAAAATATATTATCATTTTATTGTGGTTAGGGTGGTCAGACAGACACCTACTTCTTATTTTTCTCTGAAATTTAAGTACTACTACATTGAAATTTCAAATTTTCACCAAATAGATTTAAAAAAAAACCTAGTAGTTTAGAAACTACATTCAATTTTCTACAGATTCTATTCTTACACATTTTTGAAATAATATAGATAACTTATTCAAATTTTTACGTCAAGTTGCCTAACTCTAATTTTTCTAATTTTTTTGCCACTTAAGGGCCTATTTTTTCCATGATGATCCTGCACATGCCCAGACAATGCACAACACAACATGAAATATATATGGAAAACCCCACAGGATAAAACCATGGTGAGAAAAGCTACTAGGAGCTATTGTCCTAATCCAGCCTCACAAAATGAACAAAATTTATAACTTTGTTTTAGGGCTACAACCCAAGGAAGCTAAAACTCCCAAATTATAGATTTAGGGTTACACCAAAGGAAGCTACAATTCCTTGATCTAAGCACACACTCAGGAATTATTACAAAATGACAATCCTTCCATTAACTAAAATTCACAATTAAACTCACTCTCTTTTAATGATTGTAGTTATACTTTGTAGACTCTCCAAATTTCTTATTAGTTACCTAATATCTCACTACTTTTGACAAATACGAAGTTATTTCCTTTGGCTTACTACCTCTAGCAAAAAAATAAGCACACTTCTTCACATGCCTTCCATAACAAGGATATGATTAAAATGAAATCAAACATGATCTACCACAACTACTCTTTCACTTTTAGTCAAACAGAATCTCCATCATTCTACACCCTAGATCAACTAGGTTTATAATTTATACATGATATTACATTGATTACATTTCACTTATTTACCTACACCAGAAATATTATATCTGTAAGTCATATAGGGATAAAACAAACAACATGAAACATGTAGAGGGAAAGACCCAAAAGACTACACACAACATCAAGAAAAGTAAAATTCCTTGAAGATCCATCCTAGTCCCAAAACATTCCTCACATATTTTTTATTCTATAAACATCATCCACACTCTTTGTAAATAAAAATTAGGTCAACCATAAACAAGAAAACATGTAACATGTAGCATGTCGTCTTCACATCCATTGGAAATACACAAGAATGATAAAACATTATTTTTTTTCTCCCAAATGAGTTGACATGACCCTTAAAACACCTTCAATCACTCCTTAACCTTTGCTCATTCCTAAATTTTTGGAACACACCATCAACATACCTTAGTTAGTCTTAGCAAAAGCATAATAAAAAAAATCATTTAAGACCATAGTCTATACCAAAGAAGCTAGAAACCACTTTGTGGAACATCAACAAGAATCATATGATATTGAGGGACACTCTCATACATCCCTTTCATAGCTTCATGTAGTAACAAGCTGGCACAAGCCAACGGACATTGAAACTAGTCTTTAGATAACATAGTCTGGTACTCTGTCAATTCTAACTTTCTCTATGGAAGTATTATTGACATGAAACTTTGGATATAACACCTTCACATATCAATCAACTTAAATTATAAGCCACACAATCTTAACTTCAAATGTAGATATATGTAGATCCAACCTTTACACCTCTAAGAACATCCTCACAGAATGAATACATTCTTCAAATTTTCACTCTCAAAAATACCTTTCTTGTAACTCAAATGATTTGAAATTTGGATCACACATGCCTTGACACAACAAAAAGCTATCCTCCAAATCACATGATAAAAACATTATTAGCAGAAAAATGCAACAAAACAACCAAATTGCAACAATATCCCATTTTTCATTGATGGAAAAACCAAACAAGTATCCCTTTTTGGTGCAAAATCTCTACCCCTTTGACATCAATGGAAAATGGAAAATAGAATTTTCTCTCCTTCAAACAACATACAAGATCCCCCTGTCAACAACAACCACTACTTACTCCCCTTGAGATGTATCCTCCATCAGTCCAAGAGTAAAGATATGACTTAAATTACTCCTCGTGAATAGATGCACCAACTATGAATCTAGCAAGGAGGGGAAATTACCCCTAAATTTTGTCTAAGATATTCAAATGTATCCTTTACAAGTTCCTTTATGAAAATATCTACAACTTAATCCTTTGAAGATACATACTCCAACTTCACTTCTTTATTTGCAACCTTCTCTCTTAGAAAGTGATACTTGATTGATATGTGTTTAGTTCTATAATTTGCATCATTGGATTCTTCAAAATATTAATAGCACTTGTATTATCACATAGAATATGAATGTTCTCTTCATACTTTATCTTGATATCCTTCAATGTTTGCTTCATCCACAACACTTGAGTACAATAAGGTGTTGTAGGAATATACTCTGCTTTTGTTGTTGATAAATATATTGAATCTTGCTTCTTACTAAAAGGAAGAATTTTGTTGCTTCTATGCTTGAGAGATAGAATAACAATGTTCACACTCTCATTCAAGGAAAACCCTAGAGATATCAATCTAAGATATGCAAAGCAGAAAGAGATCTTGCAATAGGGTTATCCTAGGCTATGATTATAAAATAAAGAGGGGTTAACCACCAAGCTAGGTCTTGGAAAGACTAATGAAATGAAAGACCTAATGCTTAAACCTAATACAATGCAATACTTCACTAAATGACCTAGAAAAACATATAAATCAAAACAAAAAGCTAAGAGATGAAAGGTACATGCACCTAGAAACCTAAAGAAGACTAGATGAAGGCTTGAAATGTTGAAAACACTAAAATTAAAGCCTTTTGGGACTCATATGCTAGTCTGGGTGATTTAGTCCCAAATTAGGGTTTATGGGAATAAATTAAAATCTAACAAAGAGGTGTCTAGAACTTCTGAAAACTGCAAATTTGGCTACCATAAGTGGTGTATCAATCCAATAAGGGTTTTCTAGAAATTCAAAGTCTGAAACGGCTCTTCAATGTCTGGTTTGTCCTTTCCACTTAATTTTCAGATATGAATCTTCAATTTGATCCTATAGATGTTCTCTAATGATTTTCAATGCAAGGTGACAACTTTGACAACTTTGAACATTTAACAACTTTCTCCAAACTTTCTCTTCAATATGTCTTCAACCTAGATCTACAAATTACACACTAAAGAGGGGAAAATGTTGTTTTTTTAGTAGATTTAGGGGTTTTTCTTGGTCAAACCCCATTTTGGTAATCAAACCTTGAAATGAAATTCAATAAGATGAAGGAATGATGAATGAACAAAATGTAATTTTGCAACTCATCAAACCCTAGCAATAAATGGTTATAAACATGTATGAAATGGCTCTAACGGATGTATATCTTGACTCTTTCTTGAATGATATGGATCTTGATTTGAATGCTAGCTTGAATCATAAGACCCTACATCACAAATGTTAGCTAAAAAAAAACATGATGCATGGTGACTTTGACATGATGCTTGATGCTTGAATAATGGTCTAGATCAATAGATAATCATCTCTTGAAGACTCTTGAATGTTCTTGTAAACTCTTGTATGTTCTTGTGAACTCCAATTCGCTATAATTCATGAATACTTGAAGGGTTAGGATGATCTCTTGAAATTATTAGGTGAAAATGAGTGAAATAACCTTGTATTTATACTTTTTTATGCCCCATTTCCTAAAATTACAACACTACAAGATGACATCAGATCTAGAAGGATAAAATCCCACCAAGAATTTTAATTAAATTTAATTTTGGGCCACACAGAACTCATATGCCAGAAGTGGCATATGAGTCCCATTAGGCATAATTATGGGACACATTTTCAAAAATGCTTAGAAAGGTGTGAAATTTAGATCGGGGCCCAAAACCCTAGGTGGGACTCATATGCCCAAGGTGGCGTATGAGTCCCAAATCACTAAATCTGGGCCACACAACCTAAAAATAAGTAAATTGTGATTGGATGTTTATTTATGTTGAGATAATCCTCAGAAAGATACATTAATTAAGGCTCGTGGATGCAAAATAAGGCTAATTAGAGCATAAAGAAGCCCAATTATTTAATAAAACCCTAGAAAAGTGTGAAAGTGTGTTATACAACACCCTAAATAAGGTATGATTAGGTTTATTTAGTTTACAAGGGCCCAACACCTAATGTGAGTGTGTTAAATGTTAGAAACCAAGATCAGATTTGCAAACCAGAATATCCTTCCACAGAAGAGAAAAATAGAAAAATCAGAGAGGTTGCAAAAAGATGTGCAACATAATATTATTCAAGAATTCAATAATTACAAGATAATGATTTGCTTTATAAAAGCAAAGATGCATAACCCTAATCTTATCTTGAGAAACAAGATAGCTCAAAAGATAATGATGAGAATAAATATACCTAGGAAATAAATAATACCTAAGTAAAGTTATGCAAGTGTAATTAAATATTAATTACACTAACACCCCCCCATAAGTGCAACTTAGGGAGACTAAAAAGTCATGCACCTAAAACTAAGATGAATGCAAGAAAGTATGAATGGGTCCCAACAACAAGGCCTGATTAGGTATGCATGTACAAATGCAATAATGAGGTAGAGAAGGAAAACCCAGTGGGACAAAAACCCACTACAATGAGATGACTGCCGCAAAGAAGCACTAGAAGAACACTGTGGAGTAACACTGGAATTGCAATCTGACAAGCAAAGAAATATACTTCTGTCTACAACTAAAACCAAAACCGGAATCATGATAATGTGACAACAGACCTAATGCCACGGAACAGTGGAAAACTCACAAACTGGAACAACCCTGGAATCTATGAAGCAATAGTAAATGAGATGATGACAGAATCTAGAAGCCATGTATCTCGATACTGATGCCAAACTGTGACTAAAACTCTTCCATGGGAAGGAGTACCAAAAAGAATCTGGAACATTAACCATACAAACATGGCCCTCAAACTGAGAAGAATCTAAACAAATGAGGATCAAGAAACATAATCTCTCAACTGAAGTGTGAACTGATGAATCTGATATGTGTCAAGCTATAGCAAAAATGTGGCCAAAAGTGATCTATTTAGGATCTAGGACAATTGCTTTTAGAATGCGTAACGTAAAAGATAACTTAATACAATGCTTAAATGAACAAATGAAAATAATATGCTTGCCAAGACAATGAACTGAACAGAAAGAGAGAAGATAAAGAGGAGAACAAACACAATTGATAACGGAGTTCGTCCCTAAGGACTACGTCTCCGAGCCCCTCTCCAACGGAGTGACCGATTCGATTATACTCCAAAATCAGTTACAATTGCTTCATTGACTATCTCCTTCAAGCACAACAACATAACATTCCTCTGATGTGCGGAAATGTCTTCAAAATATCTTGAGCATTCTCCCATTCTCACCACCTAGACTTGCGAAATTCAATCTTTACCCCTCTTTTTATACATAAAATTTTCCTAAAAAGGATTAACCATCAAATTAATGGCTTAACCTCCTTGAATAGCTCGTACACTAGCTATTTTGTTCTTTACAATCTTTTTTTTGAGAGGTTGAAGTGGGTTTTTGTTGGGTTATGGCTTAAAAAGCCATTTGGTTAAGGATTCAATCTCAAATCTTTAACAAATACAACCCAACATATATATATATATATAGCAAAGTTATTTCAGTGGTGCAATAGTATTAAGTGTTTTGATGAACTGTGGGGTCGGCGGTTCCAACCGCGCCTGCCCATTTTTGTTTCCATTCTCCGACTATTAAAACATCAAAAGAAACCGATGTCTAAACTTGGTTAAGCCACCGATCGCGGGTCTAATGGTGGAACTGTCGGTCGTTTTGCAGGAGATCATAGGTTCAAACCTGTTAGAAATTTTGTTTCAACGAACAAACAACCCCGCGGATGGATAGAATAATGCAAAGCACCGAGAGCATGCCACATGGCAGAGTTTCATTCGTCGATGATGCCAAGTCACCAGCCAATTGGATGCCAATTGTTTGCCACGCCTGGGTACAGAGTGCCATGTCACCAGTACGGACGGACACGTGTCAGACGGTGATTGGTCCGTACAGTTTGAGTCACCTGCCATGTGTTGGGCCAAAATTCATCAATGTGGATTCCATACGGTATAGATTGACACGTCAGCATGATGACATCATCATCTATACCCTGAAGTCAACCAAACTTTGACTGCTTGTAACTCGAGCATATGATGTCAGATTTCAATGAAACGAATGCCATCAGAATCATCTCGATGAGCTCTTCATGATGCCACTGGTTCTGTTGATTTTTGAGATGATGATTTTTTCTGCTTCTTGATGACCCCTGAAGCCAGTTTGACTATAAGTTTGACCAATCGTAACTTGCACAAACGTAGTCCTTTTCGCCCCGTTCAAGTTGCATTGGAATCAAGATGTTCTCTTTCTGATGGTGCTGAAATCTGGAGCATTGGGAACACTTCAATTTTCACTGAAAAATGTCCCTCAGATCAGGCCTCCCCACTGGAGAGCTTTTGGACCTCTAAAAGCTTGATTACTTGGAAAGTAAGTGAGGGTAAAGTTCCCTCACTTTACCAATCTCCATCCATCTTGCTTTGCCTGGATGCATCCCCTTCAGGCCCACTTTGAGGTACTCAACATCTCCTCTTCATGAAGTTCTGACATTCCTGTCGAGAATAACATCTTCTGGCAACTCTGACATGTACTCTGGTGAAAGGTCATCAACTAATGGAACTTGAATGTCTGTGACTTCATCTAGGATCATTGGAGGCTCATACAGTTACAAATTCTCAACATTGAAAATCAAGTAAATATGCATGTATGGAGGAAGATTGAGGCAGAAGGAATTAGTACCAATCTTCTCAAGGATCTCAAAAGGACCATACCTAATTGGCTTAAGCTTTTTACCTTCACCTTGCATCCTTTCCTTGCTGATGTGTAACCAAACTCGGTCTCCAACTTGAAAATGATGATCAGTGCGATGCTTGTCATGGCAAACCTTGTATTTTGCTTGGCTCTGTTCCAACCGTGCTTCCACTGCCTGATGAATTGCTTGGAATTTCTGGATGAACTTTAAAGCCTTCTCTGCATCATGGTGTCCATCTTTAACATCATCTTTCCCAAAAGAAAAATCCATCGGTGTCTTGGGCACATAGCCGAAGCATGTCTCAAAAGGAGACCTCTTAGTAGAAGAGTGTGCTGCATGGTTGTAGGCATGTTGCACGCAATGAATACTTTCATCCTAGAAATTAGGATGCTTACTGCAATACCCTCTGAGTAGATGCACAACTATCCTGTTTACAACCTCTGTCTGTCCATCAGTGTGTGGATGGAAGGCTATACTCTTCTTCATTCTGGTGTCCATGAGTCCCCACAAAGCTGACCAAAATTCCCCCAAGAATTGAGAATCTCGATCCGATACAATGGAAGTAGGTAACCCAAAATGAACCCATACAAATTGAAAGTACAACTGAGCTGTCAGTTTAGCAGTGAGCTATTTCTTACAAGGCATCAAAATACACATTTTGCTGAACCAATCAACTACTACATAAAAATAATCATGTCCCTTCCTAGACATAGGTAACCCCCCAACAAAGTTCATTGACACACTTTCCCATGGATGAGAAGGTACAGGTAGAGGTGTGTACAATCCCAATTTCCTGTTACTAGGCTTACTAGTTGCACACATAACACAACCTCTAATATACTTAGTTTAGTTTCTTGCATATAAGGCCAATAACAATATTTCTGCAGTTGAGACAATGTTTTGTTTACCCCAAAGTGTCCTACAATCAATGAGGTATGTGCTTCTCTAATAACCTATGCTTGTTCATCTTTTGGAACACATAATTTTCCCAAGTGATATAACAATTTATCCTACACATAATCATCTTTCTCTTCTACATGTTTACCTTTCATTAAAGCAGCATAGATATCCTTAAAGTTCTCATCATTAGCATATTGTTCTTGAAAACTTTCATGAACCATAGAGCTATTCTGAAGGATTATCAAAGCATTCATCATAGGAGGCCTAGAGAGCATGTCTGCTACTTTGTTATGGGTACCTTTCTTATACTTAATAACCAAATGAAACTGTTGCAAAAAACCCATCCACCGAAAGTGCCTACTTTGTTGCAGTTTAGTTTGTGAGTGCAAATATTGAAGTGGCTGGTGATCAGTGTGGATTACAGTTTCTTTCCCCATTATGTAATGTTTCCATTTTTTAACACTCTAAACTAAAGCATAAAGTTCTTTATCATAAGTGGGATAGTTACTTACTACTCCTGAAAAAGTTTTAGAGTGGTAGCAAACTGGTTTACCTCCTTGCATGAGTACTGCTCCCATGGCAAATCCACTCGCATCTGTCTCGATCTCAAATGGTTGATGTAGATTTGGTAAGGCCAAAACTGGTGCGGTGCTCAACTTTCCCTTCAAAGTGTCAAAAGCCTTCTGCTGTGGACCTCCCCACTGAAAAGTTGCTCTTGTACTGGTTAATGCATGTAATGGTGATGCTATATAAGAGAAATTTGCAATAAACTTTCTCCAATACTGAACTGCACCTAGGAAACTTCTGACCTCTGTGACTGTACTTGGCTTAGGCCAGTTTACAATAGCTTTGACCTTCACAGGGTCTAATTTCAATTGACCACCCCCTACGACATAGCCTAAGTACACTAAGGATGTCTTAGCAAATTCACATTTAGACATCTTTACATACAATTTTTCTTTTCTCAATACATCAAAGACTTTCTTTACATGACTTACATGATCTTCCCAAGTTTGACTGAATACAAGAATATCATCCATATAGACTATGAAAAAATCATCAATAAAAGGACAAAAGACATCATTCATGACTCTCACAAAGGTAGCTGGTGCATTACAAAGCCCAAAAGGCATAACCAACCATTCAAATAGTCTCTATTTTGTCTTAAATGCAGTCTTCCAAATATCATCTTCTGCAATTCTTATCTGATGATAACCACTTCACAAATCTAACTTAGTGAAATAAACTGCATGTTTTAACTGATCAAGTAAATCATCTATTCTGGGAAGAGGATACCTGTTCTTTACCATTATCTTGTTCAAGGCGCGGTAGTCGATGCACATCCTCCAAGTTCCATCTTTCTTTGGAACCAACACAATTGGAGAACCACAAGGAGATGTACTAGGATGAATAACTCCTTTTTCCACCAACTCTTGAACCTGCTTTTTAATTTCCTCATTCTGCATAATAGATAAATGGTACATGCCGATATTAGGAAGTGGCACATCCTGCTGTAACTAGATTTCATGCTGTATCTCTCTCTTGGGTGGTAACCCCTTTGGATCCTGAAACAAGTCATCATAAGCGGAAATAATTTTGACCATTTTAGTTTTATGTTTTGGGTCACACCCCTTGAATGCCTCATATTTATCATCTTCTTTGGCATTTACAATTATTAATACAAAGTTCTTACTTGAGTTGACCAACCTCTTCATTTGACTAGCATTAACTAGTGTAAGATTAGTCTTCACCTTATGTGCCCATACAATGTATTCTACCCCATCTTTAAAAAGATGATACTTATTCTCCCCCTATAAAAGATTGCTTTTCTATCATAAAGATAAGGACTTCCCAACACAAGCCCACAAATATCCAAAGGAACTACATCTACTTCTACCTCATCAACAAAGTTTGCAGTGATAGCAAATCTCAATTTACACTGTTTAGTTACTTGTAATTATGCATCATTGCAAACCCATCCAAGTGGATATGGCTTTGGATGAGGTGTTGTAGCCAAATTTAATTTCTTTACAACTTCCTCAGATATTAAATTGACTTGGGAACCCATATCAAACAATGTATCAACCTTAGTGTGTTTTGTTACAACACGAATGTGAAACAATTCATTTCTTTGCTTATCAACCTTAGGAGAAGATTCTTTACTTGTACTTGCACTGGCATTAGAAAAACTTGCATCAAATGAGAGAGATATACCTTTCCCTTTACCTTGGATTCCGGCAACAACAATCTTTGTCTCATCTCCGAAGTCAGAACCAAGATCCTATTGAATCACTATAGTAGTCTTTTGCTTGCCTTTATTACCTCCATATCTTTTCGGCCTCAACTTAGGATGAAGCTTCCAACATCTTGAATCATCATGCCCCTCTTTCTTGCAATGGGAGTATGTGGGTTTCTCACCCTCTTTCTTAGTTGTAGCTGTCTTCTTCCCTTTGCCTTTATCTTTTTCTTTGTCTTTCCCTTTAGACTTACCCTCGAACTTAGATGGCTTCTTGGAAAAGTTATCACTAAAAGTGTTCTTACCCCTTGACTCTAAATGAGTAGCTTGAACAGACACCTCGTCTAGATTGTTGGGACTCAACATCAAAATAGTGTGCCTAAGGTAAGAATGCAAACCACCTATGTACTTAAGTAATGTGTCTTGGGTATACAAGGGAAAATTTAAAGCAATAGCCCATTTTCTAAACTCATGAGTATAATCCTAGACAGATTGCCCCTTACCTTGCCTAAAGGTTTTCCAATTCATGGTTAACTGTTGCATGTAACCTAAAGGATAGAATTGTTTCCTAAGGGCAGCAACAAACTCCATCCAAGACATATTAACATGACCATGGCGAGCAATTTCTTCTTGAGTCTTACTCTCCCACCAGGTGAGAGCTATACCTCCCAACTAGAGAGTGGCTAATTAGATCCTAGAAGCATCTTCTACTAGGCCTTGAATCCTATAGTACACTTCTAATTGCTGGACCTAATCATCTAACTTCTCAGCATTTAACTCCCCACAGTATTTAGGTAACTCAAATTTTACATCTAGCTTAATAACAGGCTTAGACTTGCTCTTAAATGATTTACATTAGAAGGAGAAGGAGAAGGAGGAGAAGGGGGAGAAGAAGAAGAGGGAGAAGATGGAGGAGGAGTTTCTGGAGTTTTCTCCTCTGTGTCTTTCTGATCTTCTTGCTTCTTGTGCTTTGAAGAACCTCCCTTTTCACGCTTCTTTTTGTCTACATAAAGTTCTTCCACCATCGCCTTCATATCGAGAAATAGCTTCTGGAAATCCTTTGGATCAAGCTTTGAACTTTGTCCACCTTCTTTTCCTTCCATCTGTGATGGTGGATTAGCTCTTCGTCTTCCGATCTCAGGATTATATTCTTCAAGTTCTCCTTCGCCTCGTTGAAACCTGGATCTCGTTAGCATTCAATTTCTGCAATACTAGCCACACACAAAGCTCTGATACCAACTTGATCTATTTAGGATCTAGGACAATTGCTTTTAGAATGAATAACGTAAAAGATAACTTAATACAATGCTTAAATGAACAAATGAAAATAATATGCTTGCCAAGACAATGAACTAAACAGAAAGAGAGAAGATAAAGAGGAGAACAAACGCAATTGATAACAGAGTTCGTCCCTAAGGACTACGTCTCCGGGCCCCTCTCCAACGGAATGACCAATCCGATTATACTCCAAAATCAATTACAATTGCTTCATTGACTATCTCCTTCAAGCACAGCAGCATAACGTTCCTCTGATGTGCAGAAATTTCTTCAAAATCTCTTGAGCATTCTCCAGTTATCACCACCTAGACTTGCGAAATTCAATCTTTACCCCTCTTTTTATACATAAAATTTTCCTAAAAAGGCTTAACCATCAAATTAATGGCTTAACCTTCTTGAACAGCTCGTACACTAGCTATTTTGTTCTTTACAATATTTATGTTGAGAGGTTGAAGTGGGTTTTTGTTGGGTTATGGCTTAAAAAGCCATTTGGTTAAGGATTCGGTCTCAAATCTTTAACAAATACAAACCAACATATATATATATATATAGCAAAGTTATTTCGGTGGTGCAATGGTATTAAGTGTTTTGATGAACCACGGGGTCAGAGGTTCCAACTGCGCCTGCCCATTTTTGTTTTCATTCTCTGGCTATTAAGACATCAAAAGAAACTGACATCTAAACTTGGTTAAGCCACTGGTCGCTGGTCTAACGGTGGAACCGTTGGCCGTTTCGCAGGAGATCACAGGTTCAAACCCGTTAGAAATTTTGTTTCAACAAACAAACAACCCTGTGGATGGATAGAACAATGCAGAGCACCGAGAGCATGCCACGTGGTAGAGTTTCATTCATCGACGATGCCAAGTCACCGGCCAACTGGATGCCAACTGTCCGGCACGCCTGGGTACGAAGTGCCATGTCACCAGTACAGACGGACACGTGTCAGATGGTGATTGGTCTGTATAGTTTGAGTCACCTACCACATGTCGGGCTGGAATTCGTCAATGTGGATTCCATATGGTACGGATTGACACGTCAGCATGATGACGTCATAATCTGTACCCTCAAGTCAACCAAACTTTGACTGCTTGTAACTTGAGCATACGATGTCAGATTTTGATGAAATAAACACCATCAGAATCATCTTGACAAGCTCTTCATGATGCCACTAGTTCCATTGATTTCTGAGATGATGATTTTTTCCACCTTCTGGATGACCCCTGAAGCCAGTTTGACTATAAGTTTGACCGGCTGTAACTTGCACAAACAAAGTCCTTTTTGCCCCATTCAGGTTGCATTGGAATCAGGACATCATTCTCTTTCTAATGGTGCTAAAATCTGGAGCATTGGGAACACTTCAATTTTCACTAAAAAATGTCCCCCGGATCAAAAAGAAAATAGGAAACCAAATAACCCATGCGAGCTATCATCAAATCAAAATGGATATGGAGATCAAAGTGCATGCACACTCTAATCAGATTTATTATGCAAGAAACCCCCTTAACTGAACTTTATCTCAGTTCATTTATTACAATAACCCAACGATTGTAAAAGGAGAGAATGCAAAACATGCATAAACAGAAAATAACATGATGTGGTACTAAAATGAATTACAAATATTCAAGTTTCACCTTTCCAACTGCCGAAACATCCAAGTAATCTCCAAAAAACTCATCGAGACAAATCTGGGATAACGATAAACTTGGGATAGATATAGAAAAATTATATGGACAGCAAGATAGAGCTCCTCAATACCTTTCCAACGCCTCAAAGAAGAAAATATGAGATCATGGCAAAAAGTTATGAGCTCGAAATCCCAAAATGAACATCTAACTTCAAACAGAAAAAATAGAAGCTAAACAGAAAAATACTAAAAAATAAACTGCACCATTGGAAAGTGCTTGGAACCAGCTTTCCGGCGATATCTTGTTTGCCCGATTTCGATATTGTATGCCCAAGTTATGACCAAAAGAAAAAAATTGTTCCTTGAAGGAAAACTGGGGTTAGGAGGGGGCAAAGGTGGCCGTACGGCCAGATGACGTCATGCTAATGTTAGCACTTCAGTGGAAAAAATTTGATGGCCATCTGGTCATTGCCGCAAAAAAATGCCCCCCCTGCAACAAAAATTTGATGGCTAGTGGAGATTCTTCATGTCTCGGAATATTCTAGTGGAATATTCCATCAACGAATATTCCCTGAACTACCGGATTGCTTGAGATCTACTGGCCGGTAAAAGGAGCCGCTGGTTTTATAGAAGGTCATTGACTAGTCATATAAGGGCCCGCTGGTGGAATGTTGGAGTGTTGGTGAATATACGCCGACCGAGAATTGAAATGCCAACGGGAAGAATGCTGCCGGAAAAGCCAGAGATTGCCACCAGTTGAAGTGATTAAAGGTAGTTGTATGAAAGGACGGGGCCCGCAGTCATATGTGACCAGGCCTGCATAGTACAAACCCTGTGCAGGCTTTAAAGCCTTTTGATTGTATTTTTAAAAAAAACTTTTGCTTTGTTTTTTTTTAATTTTTGATTTTCACAAAAGAAGCTAATGTATATTTATTTTTTATTTTGTAGGAAAAATATTTTAAAAAAAACCTGATTTTTTTTTAGAATCATGCACAGGGGTCATACATAGACTGTACGATCTCTAAAACAAAAAAAAATTCTCAGAAGCTCCTAATGCCGAAATAGGGTGTGTAATACGTCATTTTTCATCTCTCGGACACTCTGGATCTAATGGAAAGGTCTAATCTACCTGAAAACACACCAGAAGCTTCACAACTCCCAGATCTGGAAAATCTTCAAACCCTCATAACTCTGGCATAAAATGTCAGATTTAGGCGAAACAAAAGTTGATCTTGACTTTTTTGATAGCCCTGGACTCAAAAATGAGCTTAGATTTCCTCTAACGTGTGATGAAAGTAACCATGGAAGAGCACCCAAATAGAGAGACAAACTCAAGGTATGAAACCCTTGAGGAATCCCGAACGAACTTTGCAATGAATCTCTCCAGAAATCTGAGAAGGGGCTGCAAATCAAGGCTCTAATACCATGTTAGAAACCAAGATTAGATTTGCAAACTGGAATATCCTTCCACAGAAGAGAAAAATAGAAAAAACAGAGAGGATACAAAAAGATGTGCAACATAATATTATTCAAGAATTCAATAATTACAAGATAATGATTTTCTTTATAAAAGCAAAGATGCATAACCCTAATCTTATCTTGAGCAACAAGATAGCTCAAAATATAATGATGATAATAAATAAGCCTAGGAAATAAATAATACCTAAGTAAAGTTATGCAAGTGTAATTAAATATTAATTACACTAACATTAAGCACATTACAACACTAAGTCAAGGCATCATTAAGCTTAGTTTTATAAAGAGGGCCCAAAAGAGTGTGAAAATATAATGGGAAATTTTTTTGACTCTACACTTACTATGCCATGAAACCAACCTATTTCCTAAAACTAAAGCACCACCACTAGCACTCCTATCATCAATACAACCAACCCAATCAGCATTAGTGAATGCACTAAAATCAAAGTTATTACCTCTTAGATACCATAATCCATAATCAAGAGTTCTCTTCAAATATCTAAAGATTCTCTTTACTACCATCACATGTTTTTAGTTAGCATTAGCTTGAAATATTGCAGCCAAACATATTACATGATGCATAATATCAGGTCTTCAAGTAGTTAAGTACAATAGGATTCCAATCATAGATCTATATAGAGTTTGATTAGCTAAGGGAGACTCGTCATCTTTGCTCAAATGACAACCTGTTACCATAGGAGTACTCATACGTTTGCAATATTCTATACCAAAATTATTTAGCATCTCTTTGGCATACTTTTCTTGAGAAATAAAGATACCATCATCTAATTGAGAAATTTCAAGACCAAGAAAGAAGGATAACTCACCTATCATAGAAATTTCAAATTCCTTCTATATTTCTTCATCAAACTTCTTGCACATTTCATCATTTCCACCAAATATTACATCATCAACATATACAACAACCATCAAAATTCTTTCATCCTCAATCTTAAAGTAAACATTACTATCTATAGTACCTTTCTTGAAACCTTACTAAAGCAAGTACTTGTCCAACCTTGCATACCAAGCCCTAGTAGCTTGTTTTAGACCATACAATGTCTTTTTGAGTTTGCACACCATGTTTGGGTCTTCTGATAACTAGAATCCATCAAGATGCTTTACGTAGAATTCTTCTTTCAAATCTCCATCTAGGAAATCTGATTTGACATCCATTTGATATACTTTGAATTCCTTTTGGGTTGAAAAGGAAAGCAACATTCTGATTGCTTCCATTCTTGCTACCAGAGCAAATTTCTCCTCAAAATAAATTCCTTCTACTTTTGAATAGACTTTACATACTAGTCTTTCTTTGTTTCATACAACTTCTCCATATTCATTCAACTTATTCCTAAATACTCACTTTGTTCCTATTGCATTCTTATTCGCGGGCCTTGGAACCAATTTCCAAGTCCAATTTTTCTCAATTTGATTCAATTATTCTTCCATTTCTTGTATCAATTTGTCTTCCTTGCTAACATTAGAAATTTTTTTTGGTTCTATCTTTGATAGTAAACATAATTTTACTTGTTCATTTTTCCTTGTAAGCCTTCTTCTAGTCTATACTCCTTCAATGTTCTTATCTCCAATTATCTGATCTTTTGAATGACTCTTTTGAACATACTTGGCAAGAGTCTTACTATATGATTTTCCATTGTTTCTTTTTTTTCTTCAACTTCTTCTTCTTCTTTTGATTAGGGAGGTGCATTAGATCCATAGTCCTCAATTTCATACATATTCTAATGTAAATATTCATCAACCTTAACATTTTTACTTTCTACTATCTTTCCCAATCTTTTGTTGTAGCACTTATATGTTTTACTCTAAGTTGAATGTCTAAAAGAAAAGTTCCTTCATCAACTCTTGAATCAATCTTCCCCAAAAAGTATTCATCTCTTTTGATGTAACATTTGCTTCCAAAGATGAACAAAAATACTTGGAATTTGCTAGTCTTCCATGCCATAACTCATATAGGGTCTTAGTATTATTCACCCTTAATAATCCTCTATTGAGAATATAGACTACAATATGAATTGCTTCTTTCCAATAAATATTAGGCAGAATTTCTTCCTTCAACATAGTCCTTTCCATCTCTTGAATATTCCTATTATTTCTTTTCATTACCCCATTATGTTGAGGAGTTCTCATAAAAGATAGGTGCCTCTTTATTCCATGTTCTTCACAAAAATTATTAAACTCATTTGATGTGAACTTTCCTCCTTTATCAGACCTCAAACACTTGATGTTAGCATTTACTTCATTCTCAACCATTGATTTGAAAATATTGAATATATTAAAAGCTTAAGATTTATCTTTTAGAACATGTAACCCATGTCATCCTAGATAAATCATCAATAAAAAGCATGAAATACCCTTCCCCTTGAAGACTCTTTGTTCTAGTAGGTCTGCACAAATCAATATGAATCATCTCCAATGGTCTAGAAGAAGAATACTCTTTATACTTGAATCTTATCCTTTTATTCTTTCTAGACTAACATTCCTTACATAAAGTACTTATAGGCTTGACTATCTTGGGAATTTCTCTTACTACAAGTGATGAACTAATCTTCACAACCTATTGTAAAAAATGTGTCCCATTATCTTATGCCAAAGCCAACATTCACTTGTTTTTCCCATAAGATAACTTCTACCATTGGTATCCTTTAGACTGTATATGTCTCCATTAGTGCTAGGTCCTTTTGCGACATTTTTTCTAGAATTTCCTTTCTTGATTTCACATCCTCTTTAATTGAATATGAGATTTTATCCTTTGCTACACATCTGACTCACACTAAGAAGATTATTCATGAGACCTTTAACATAAAAGAACATCTTTTGTCATGTTCTTTCCACCAATACTTATTTTATAGGTTTTCCATATATCTTTATTGAAGTATTATTTCCAAGCTTGACTATGCCTCCATTCCACTTCACAAGCTTGATAAACTTGCTCCTATCCACTGTCATGTGGTTGGAAAAACCACTATCAATCACCTAGGATTTTGCCTCATCTTTTGCATGAAATAAAATCAACACAACCCTTGAATCTTTAGTTTCATCTTCAGTATTCTTAGCAACCATGAACAAGATTTCATCCTTATTATCTAGACCTCTGGATTCCCCATCCTTTTAAGAGAAAGAATCTTCCTCAAAGTAGAGACTCTTTTTAAACTTATTTCTTATAGAATATTTGTTTCTCCTTTTAGAATATTTTAAGGGATGTTTAGAAGTAAAAAAACCAATCTCTCCAACCTTAAAATTATGTTATGGCTTTCTTCATGTATCAATTTCCTCATATTGGGGGGAAGTAGGAACCTAAAGACTCTTTCTATCATATCAAAACTCACATCCAACACCACTTCTTTGACTGATCCCATTATCCTTGTATGTTTATGATCATAGTATTGAGCACATGTTAGTACAAGCTTTGGAGTTTAAATAGTCATCAAGAAGGCAGCTGTCTCCTTTAGTGTTAAGTTGGCTAGTGTTTTGGCTGCACATATCCTAATTTCTTCATCATAAATCCTTCTCTTGAACTCATCAATTTTTTTATGCCCTAGGTCTATATCACCAATCTCTATGTAAGGAGAGAACATCTTCAAAGTTGGGTGGTATCCCTAGTACTAGTACTTTATTTCTACATGATCCTTGGATGGAATATCTCCTGCATATAAAAAACACCATGTGCTAAAATAAATCCATTCTAGGTACCTCATAGAGGATAACACATATTTAAACCAAGTTATATGAACAAATAGATAACCTAGAATATGAAACAATAGCTTGTTCAGAGAGTGTTTAGAGAAAAATAATCTTTTTCAAGGGTCGATCCTTGGGTTTACCCACTATAGCTTACCAAATGCTTAAAAAATCCTTAAATTGAATGAATTTTTATCCTTTTTTTTGATCCATTAGGAGTTGGGAATCAGGCATATAGTCTATCATTTTCTTGCAAGAAACATAATCATTTAAGAGGAACTGTTGACTAGTGACATTTAAAAATATGTTGAAATACTTTCAAGAGTTGGGAGTTGGGAGTGTGGTCTACCTTCTATTTGTAATAATTTCATAAGTGTTAGGGGGAAGTCTTAAATAGTGATATCTAAAAAACTTTTCAATGCTTTCAAAGATCGAGGATCTGGAGAGTTACATAACATTTATTTTGTGAACTTAGGATTTGGAAAAATTTATTCACAAATCCCGATGTTCAAACATTCCTTTTCAACTTTGGAATCAAACATCAAACATTTTACTCAATACTTCATCAAAACATTCTAAAAAATAATATATTTATCTAATTTAGATAAAGGCCTTTTTCTCTTATAGTTTTTAGGGTCAGGGATCGGGAGTGTCAATTAGTATCTAGGTCTTTATAAGAAGTTAATCAAAAGTTATGCCTAACCAACAACCTCTAAAAGATATTTGAATACATATTCCTTGCTAATAATTATAGGCTAGGTTTCGAGAATCAAGGCTTTATCTTGTCTTTTAATGAATCATGAATGAATATAATTCAGAATACCCAATCTCTGACACCCGATCCTCATTAGAACCCAAGGAAAGGAAACGATTGGTTGCCGGATGTTGGGGGTGTGATGCAACCTTTACTATATAGACAACTAAAGAACAAGTCAAATTTTTGATACCCAAAATTTGATCAACGACTCTTCAAAAGGTGCTAAGGAAAAATCACTCAGCAAAGCCAAGAACCGATGCTCAATTGTATGACATCATAAACATCCTTGATCGACATGTCAAGGAAAAGGAAGATTTGATGACACAAAAAGAATAAAAAATGAAATGGAAACAAGGAGAAAACTAGAAAATGCAAAGGAAAAATGAAAAAAAAAGGAGGACAAAAATTAACAACACCGAATCATCCCAAAATAGATACAAACAAATGACACAAAAGAAAAACCCACCTACAAACCATGAAAACACCATGGAAACTAATGAAAATTGAAAGGGATCATGGTCACATTTGGAAAATGATGAGGAATGATGAAAAACAAGAGCAAGAACACACCATGCACAAAAAACACCAAATAAACAACCATTGATGTCATGAACACTGAACTAGATAACACGTGATAATGGTAGAAGGAAGAAATTGTGAGGGTTTTCAAAGGATCACAAGTAGTTATAAAGCTCTCAAAATTCTTTAATTGTACAAGGTAAGTGATAAAATGATAAATCAAAAGCCTATAACCTCTTCGGTGTCCCTAAAAAATCCTCATTAAATGCTTATTAAACCTAGGTGAAACAAAGTTTCCAGATTGATGTGGCTGGTGCGATGCTCGACTTGATAAAATGTCACTATTATCAAGGTTTCAAGATCAAGAATTTGTCTTAATGAGCACCCAACTCAAAAAAACTTGAATTAGCGATAATAGAAACTAAGCACCAGACAAACATTGGGGATCGAGCCTGACCCATATGGTATGCTAGTATGGAGAAGTCTAAAATCTTGAAACTCGACAAGGTACTCAAAAGAAAGGGTAAACAAAGAGGTAAAAAGAAAGGAGAAAGGAAAGAAAGAAAGGAAGGAAACAAAGGAGAAAAGCAAAGAAGGGGAGAAAAGAAAGAAAAAAGGAAACAAGGTAGGAACGAGAGAACAAAACACACATAATAGAAGAGGGGGCTTCATTTTATCAAAAAATAAAATGGGGTATGAGTGCAAGGAAAAATAGGACTCACAAGACATAGATCAACTTAAGGTTTCTAATCTCCAGGCTCACCTAATGGTACAAGGAGATTTAAAACATGCCTATAATGAATCCCAAACATGATAAACAATTAATTGAACCTTTAAGCTAATTTTGTGTGCCTAATTTAGTGAGAAAAAAAAGATATTTGATTGCAAAGTTGCAAAAGATGGTGTTAGTAGTTTTATTGGCTTGTTCTTCGACTAACAATGACTATGAAAACATCATTAGATTGATCACATGAAAGATAAGTTAGTTGGTTAGTCTTCAAAATGATAAGAAAGTCAAAGGAAAATGTATTAAAATCAACAAGCAAATATACCTGACAGATTCGTTGATCCACAGAGCAGATTCGTTGATTTACTTAAGTATTTGTCAATGCCCCAAAATCACACATATGTCAATGTGTAGAGTGCATCCACTAATTTGTGACAAATTCATCTAATCTCGTGGCCCAATCTACATAAAACATATTTTCCAAAGTGTGAGTGTGCTTGTTGCTCCACAAAGCACTACTATCAATCTAAAGATGTATTCGTTGATCCACACCTGCAACACATGAAATACTAAAATAACATTTTTTTATCATCCTAGAAATTTGTGCATGAGTTTTTATCAATATAAATGATTAAAAATAACTAAAATAAAAAACACAAAACGAACAAGAAAACACTCAAATAAGGTAGAGGAAGTCCAAATACACATAAAATTTAGCAATAAAATCTTACTTTAGACTCTCTGTTGCTCTCCAAGAGTGGTTTTCCTCAATTCAATTAGTTGATGTGTGCTCATGGTAAAATTTTGATAGCATAACATCACTTTCACGAAATTGTGAGAGGTGAAGATGGCTAAGTGTTGGGAGATTTTATAGGTTTTAGGGAGAGATCAATGGCTAGGATTGATTTGGGAGGTCAAGGGTGGAGATGGCTTGACTTGTCTCAAGCAAGGAGGTTGTGTCAAGTGGTACAAGGAGAGGGAGTGAAACAATGGGAGTACCACTTGAAATATTTGACATAAAGGAAATTTTTGTCCGCTTCACTTAAAGAGGACAAGTGGGGAAATTTTAATTCCTATTTAGAATTTGAGGGAAAAAGCTTATACCTCTGAGTACATGGGACCTTTTCCAAAAAGAGTGAATTTAAGGATGGGAGGACAAAGTCCAAGTTGGTATGGGAATTTAGAGAGATTGACCCCATTTAATAAAAAATGATGGGGGATTAAGTGAATGTGCATATGATTAGGAGGAAAGTAGGTGGGTTAGAGGGCTAACAAAAAGTGAGGAGGATGGGACATGAGAGAAAATTAAATAAATATAAGTTTATTTATTTATTTCCTTAGAAGAAAGGGATGGGGTAAAGATAGGGATAGGTAAATAATTAAATGTAATTAATTTAGGTTACCACTTAGGGGTGATAGGAGGAATGGATTTAGGATGCATGAAAATAATTAAAAATTAATTAAATAATACAAATATTATTTAATTAATATAGAGATTGAAAATAAGATAAGTTAAGATAAATTGATGAAATGTAATGATCAATTTTAAATGTCTACAAATAATCTCACATCTTAAAAATCCTAAAAATAATTCCCTACATCTCAAAGACTAATAGACATTTAAATGAAATCTTTCTTATATCATTAAAACTACTTATTTTATAATACACTTTAAAATGCAAAAGCCAATTATTAAACTTTTTGAGATCGTCTCTCACAAGAATGAGTCTCAACCTTTGTTTCACCTCTAAAAATTTGTTATGCTAGTCCACTCAAGCACTCATGCTTAGCACTAATCCAAATCTACAAAACAACCATCGAAGTAATCTAAGGTCATGTCTGGTCGTTAGCTCATGGTTGAAACTTCTGTCTTTACCTTCTTTGTTGGGTCAAGCAAACGTACTTCCCACAGATCATTTATAGCCCATTCAAAGTATCCACCAGACACAAGATTTGAACATAGAAAGCTATGATCTTACAATTTTTCGTCTGTTAATTTCAATAATCATCTAAAAGTATTGTTTTTAATAATCACGAAATGTGGTCCCAAAACATTTACTGCCCTTCACAAAGTAAAATATTTGATTTTTTCATCACAAATATAAGATGCCAGAGAGCTTGAATAGTCTCAACAAATATAACATGCCATAGAGCTTGAATAGTCTCAACAAATATAACATGCCAGAGAGCTTGTAAAATATTAATTGAAAACAAAGTTCAGATGCCAATCCAATTAATAGTCTCAACAAATATAGCATGCCAGAGAGCTTGAATAGTGCTCTATGAAATCCTCCTATCCATAAGAAGTTAAAACTCCTTACAACTATCTTCTTCCAAAAGATTCAAATGATGGTTCTTGAAGAAGATTATCCAATTTTTTTATCCTATGCTGTGAGTTCCCCTTTAAATAGCTAGGAGGGAGAGCCACTACCATAACTAGTAGAGATGAAACAAGGCTAGATGTGCACACCTAATTGACCACAATCTAAGTTAGAGCCTAATTAGATCACAACAATATTTGCTCATAACATCCTGGGATACCTCATTAATGACTAGATATTATAGAAGCTTTGCGAATATATACTATCAGAATACAATTGGATCTTAGCATAGCCTAGCAAAATTTGATCGATCAGCTATGAAGAATGATGATACTGAATTGAAGGTTCCACCCTGAAAGCAAGATCTTCGTTGCGCCCTCCGAAAAAATCTTCCCCAAAAGATCCCTCCATAGAAGATATAGACTACCCAACGAAATGGATGACATGGCAAGTGGGTGGGAAATTTTAGATTTTATGAGAACAATTTTGAAGAAATTCTCACCAAGTAGACACATGTCACCGTTTAGGCCCAAAAGGAAAATGATATATATAAAGTCTTGCAACCACCACATGGCACATTGTGCACCTTTATTTGAGAGTAGTCTTTGTCCTTCGGGTGAAAAGCCATCCTAAAGCAAAAAGAAAGTAAGGGTCGGAAACCAAAATTTTTGAATGCAAAAATTGCTCCACATGTACCAATGAGTGTGCTCTAGTTTCTGCCCTCTATGGCTATGTAGAGTATTTCTCTCTACCACCTTTATTATCATGCAATCAATCACTACTATTAAAATTTCTATTAATTTTAACATGTAACACCATGGGTGTGGTGATTTAGGGGTGGTTTCCTATACATTATATCTTCCCTTAGAGGCTACCCTTCATCTCCTTTAGTCACCCTCTACCCCCGTTACCTTCAATACCTCCTCTCATTTGTTAGACTATGTTAAAGTAATGTTTTGTGGAAGTGGGAAGTTGAGGAATTACCTCTCATATGTGAATTTAATCAACCCAATATAATTCCCTTCAAATGCCTTACATTATTTTGGCATTCTTGAAAACATTTGATTAAAATTACAATTTAAAAAGAAATAAATTTATATTGGTTTTCCACTGTGGTATTTCAAACTCATTTGAATTGGAGGTCAAAAGTACATCATCCACATATTCACATAATGCAAAAGAAACAAATATATGGCTAAACTAATCATCATGATTTACTAATCAACTGAAAACCAATTTTTGTAATAACTTCTTCTCAGAAGCTCAAAAACTTATGAAAACTTGTAGAGGTCTATAACTCAACATTTTGAAGCTTCCTATCAAATCATTTGATCCGAAATTTCATGGTTTGAAAAATTTTAAAACTTCACCAAGTCACCAGCTGAAGTAAAAAAAAATCAAATCTCCGAAACCGTTAATAGTTTAACTTCGAAACTGTTTCTATCAAAATTCTGTTAATAGTTTAACTTCGAAACTTTTTCTATCAAAATTACAATAAAGTCTAAATTCTACCTGTAATTTGTTTTGCCATGAAACCTTACCAAACTCCTAGAAAAATCATTTTTTTGGTCAACGCAGGATTCTGCATTCGTCTGGATGCTCCTGCATCAGTTTTTGGGAAGAGATCAATGGCTAAGATTGATTTGGGAGGTCAAGGGTGGAGATGGCTTGAGTTGTTTCAAGCAAGGAGATTGTGTCAAGTGGTACAAGGAGAGGGAGTGAGATGATGGGAGTACTACTTGAAAGATTTGACATAAAGAAATTTCTTGTCCTCTTTACTCAAAGAGGACAAGTGGGGAACTTTTAATTCCTATTTATAATTTAAGGGAAAAAGGCTCATATCTCTAAGTACATGGGGGCCTTTTCCAAAAGGAGTTATTTTAAGGCTAGAAGGACAAAGTCCAAGTTGGCATGGGAATTTGAAGAGATTGACCCCACTTAATCAAAAGTGATGGGGGATTAAGTGAATGTGTGAATGATTAGGAGGAATGTAGGTGGGTTAGTAGGCTAATGAAAAGTGATGGAGGATGGGACATGTGAGAGAGAAAATTAAATAAATTAAAATTTATTTATTTAATTCCTTAGAAGAAAAGGATGGGGTAAAGATAGGGATAAGTAAATAATTAAACTTAATTACTTAAGTTAGGACTTAGGGGTGATAAGAGGAATGAATTTAGGATGCATGAAAATAATTAAAAATTAATTAAATAATACAAATATTATTTAATTAATATAGAGATTGAAAATAAGATAAGTTAAGATAAATTGATCAAATGTAATGATCAATTTTAAATGTCTATAAATAATATCACATATTAAAAATCCTAAAAATAATTCCCTACATATCAAAGACTAATAGACATTTAAATGAAATATTTCTTATATCATTAAAACTACTTATTTTATAATACACTTCAAAATGTAAAAGCCAATTATTAAACTTTTTGAGATTGTCTCTCACAAGAATGAGTCTCAACCTTTGTTTCACCTCTCAAAATTTGCTATGCTAGTCCACTCAAGCACTCGTTCTTAGCACTAGTCCAACTCTACAAAACAAGCATTGAAGTCATCATGTCTGGTCGTTCGCTTGTGGCTGAAACTTTTGCCATGTTTAATCATGGTCTTTCCCTTCTTTCCTGGTCAAACGAACGTACTTCCCACGAATCATTTATAAGTATATCCCATTCAAAGTATCCAACAGACACAAGATTTTTTTTTTATTGAGAAAAGCATAATATTAATAAAATAAAATAAAGAATTTACAAGAGTACAGATGCACGTAAAAGAGGCACATCCCAGCCCGAATAACTGAAAGAAGCGGTCAAACAAAAAAAATAGAGCATATGCCAGCTAAAACAACATAAAGAAATGTTGCTGAGTGCAACAAACAATTGACATGAGACAAAAATTTTTAACATAGAAAGCTACCATCTTACAATTTTCCTTTATATTTATTTTCCTACGTCTATGTCAATTTCAATAATCATCTAAAAGTCTTGTTTTTAATAATCACAAAATGTGGTCCCCAAACATTTACTGCCCTTCACAAAGTAAAATATTTGATTTTTTCATCACAAATGTCTTTGTAGGATGTGATATTTTTACAGCAGTCAAAAATAGATTTTTATGGTGTTTAATAAACTAAAATGAAAAGTTTATGAAATTTATAAAAGTTAAAAAAGTTAAAAAATTTATGACTTTTTAATATTTGGGTGATGTTGTAACCATGTCATCATAAGATCACATTTCTTTGAGGCGGTTTGTCTAATAGTTCACATGTATTATTTATAATTCTAAATTTCACATACATGTCTATTGAACAATTGCAACTATAATGTTTCAATAGATGACCATACTTGGACACATGATTTAGTTTTACACTTGTATCGAGAATGCAACCTTTGTCATTCACAAAATAATATTTTAACCAATCATTTTGTATATATCTTGTATAAGTTATTACTACTCTTGATCCAAAATTAATTTTTTTTTTTATAGTATATTTTCTTTGATCAATGAATGTCCTAAGACTTGTCTTGAAATAATATGACATCTTATGGGTGTTAAATTTAAATGTTATGGCATGTAAGCTAATGAGCAATGACCTACTTTGGTGGAAGTATAGGTTTGAAATTATTGAAAAACACATCTAAATTTAAGGGACATAATTGTGGGTGGGATTTTTATAAGGAAAAGAATCACACTTGTGATCTAGTCCAAAATAGAAAATTTGGTATAAATTATAATATCTTTAGAATATTGGGACTAACAATGTTAAAGACTTATATTTTTGCGAGGGATTTTATTAGCTTATACACAAAATAAATCAAATTAAACACCAAAATAATATATTTTAAAACAAGACCTAAAATAAATGAGGAAAGTAGGAAGTATACAATTTTTCATCTATAATATGATAATACCATACATCTCCAAAAATATTCTATGTAATTTCAAGCTAAAACCTTTCCCTTCTCTAATAAATTGTGTCATATCCTTAAAAAATATCTTTACTGGAAAATTGCATGATGTAGCCTAAACTTATATCTTTTAAGAGGAAAGGTCATGTGCTTGCTTATAGACAAGTTATCGAAGGAAAAATCAAATTGTTGAAATTCCTTCTTTTTTTCTTTTTTTTCCAAGCTAAATTACTACCAAACATGATCAAAGAAAATAGAATAACAATACAATGAGCTTTTTGGGTATAATATTTACTAGCAATTGCACCTTAGTGTGCAATGGGTACACCGAAGAGGTTTGGAAGGTCAATTAAGATAAAATTTAGTCTATTTTTTGCACATTTGTGCAAATATATGAGGTCACTAGGTAGATCATTTATCAAATGATGTTTGTGCAACAAATGCCTCAACATGGAGAGGGATAGATAAAGAGAGGAGAGAGGGATAGATAAAGATGCAAGAGATAAACATATAGAGGGAGAGAGAGGGAGAAAATGAGAGAGGGAGAGAGAGAGGGGGAGAAAACGAGAGAGGGAGAGAGATAGGAAGTGATAGAGAGAGGTAGAGAGAGGGTGAGATATAAGGGTAGAGAGATGGAGAGATGAACTAGTTGGAAAATGGGGATAAAGGATCCAAATTATTTTTTAGATATATCAAGGAAAAGCAGGCCAGAGAACAAATTGAATTCATTTTTTTGGATGGTTCCTCAGTGACTAATTAGGATGAGATAAGAAATCACTTTTTCCAGTTCTATAAAGGGATTTTCTCTTCAGAAAAAAGAGGGGGGGGGGAATGTTTGAGCTAGAGAGCATATCAAGTGTCTCATCCCAAAGAAGGTTAGTGAGGATATGGCAAAGGAGTTGGGGAAAGAGGTTACCCTTGAAGAAATTAAAAAGGCCATTCTTTCTCTAAAGAATGATAAATCCCCTGGGGCTGATGGGCTTCTGGTTGTATTCTATAAAATTTTTATTGAGTGTATCTATGATAATCTTCTTCTAGTGTATAGGGAAGCCTTTGATAAGGGATCCCTAAGCAACAAGATTACTAAAGGAGTGATCAAGCTAATTCTTAAGGATGGTGATAGGTCTCTGATAAAAAATGGAGACCCATTACTCTTTTAAATGTTTCCTACAAGATCTTGGTCAAAACTTTGGCTGACAGGGTGGCCATAATCCTTCTTGCTATAATAAATTCTACATAGACTGGTTCTATCAAAATAAGGTATATTCTTGAGAATTTGATCACTAGTTGGGAGGCCTTGAATTGGGAAAAAACTTCAAACTAGAATGTTGCTATGATGCTCTTAGATTTTGAAAAGGATTATGACAAGATTGAATGTGAATTCTTACTACTAATGTTGGAAGCTTTTTCTTTTCTCGAGGCCTTTTTTCAAATGGTTAGAATTCTTTTTCAAGATGCCTCTGCTCAGGTTGAAGTTAATGGCGTACCCACTCAAGAGATCCCTTTGGAGAGATCCATAAGGCAAGGTTTCCCCTTGGCCCCGACATTGTTAGTCATTTCCTTTGATGCCCTCCACTATTTGTTGAGGGAGAATACACTAGTTCCAAGGATAAGAGGAGTCAAGTTGCTAGATGAAAATTAGCTTCTCAATCTCCAATTTGCTGATTATACCTCCATTCTGCTTGTGTTGGAAGACTAGAATTTTGCTAATCTAATGAGGAAATTGGATATATTTTGTTTAGCTTTAGGTGCAAAGCTTTCCCCCTCTAAGTCTTGGATGTTGGGCTGGACTGATAGACCCCCAGACTAGATTAGTAAGTATGGGCTTCAATGGGGTGGTCCTCACAAGCTTGTTACATATCTAGGGATTCCCTTTGCTATGGAACCTAATCTAAAGGAAATGTGGCTATGGATTCAAGATAAAATTGAGAAGAAGATCTCCAAGTGGAATAGGAAATTCCTTTCTTTTGTTGGCAGGATACAAATTTGTTAGAAGATTCTCTCTTCTTATAGCATCTATTTTGCTTCTATGTGGTTCTTTAATTCTTATTAAATTAATGACATACAGAAAATAATAAGAGATTTTCTTTAGTTGGATTGGAAAGGGAAGAGAATAAGGCATGTTGTTAGCTGGGAATGGTGCATCATTGAAAAATCTAAATGTGGCCTAGGATTGAAAGACTTGAAGTTGCAGGGCATTTCCCCTGCATCAAAATGGATTCTAGGGTGTCTAGATGGTGGAGAGCCTTGGAAAGTCTCGATTTAACAGAATATTCTCAAAGATTTTCCTAAATGTGCTAAGGCATGGAAGGCCTTGCCTATTAGCGATATTCTTTGTAGCCAGGAGGCCATGTCACCTACAAGGTCTAGTGCCTTTAGAATTATATGGAAGGCATGGGAGGTGATGAAAAAATCATCTAGATAATCATCAGTTCATCAATTGGTATTTTGGGACTATCGAGTCCCATAGATCTATCTAGTGGAATTTACAACACAAAGGGAAGCCTTTGGCTCTTATCCAAGGTTGCTCTGTAAAACATTGGGCTTCCCTTGGCATTAGAAATTTTAATGATATTTTGAAAGATGGAAAATTGAAGGTTTGGAATGAGTTGAACTGTAAATTCAATCTTCCCCCCTCTAACTGGAGAACATATTTAGTCCTAAGAGAGGACTATAGCTAGATAAAATTTCCTATGAAAACAAAAAATGGTCCTAAATAGTTTAAAGACTCACAATGGAAAAATGGCTCCAATATAAGAAAGAAAAGGTTAAAGAACATTATATTATGCTAATAGGTCACATTGACTTGACTAATCATTTGAACCAAGCTTGGAAATAGCAATGAAATAAAACTCAATGGAAAAAGGTTTTCCAGAATAACTGGGTTAGACAGATTGAAGCTAAACAAGATTGTTTTAGATAGGTCCTTATTTCACATTAACTTTCTTTCAAATTCAAATTTGACAAAATTACAGTTTGCAAGTTGTGTAGAGTTCTTGAGACTCTTTCATATCTTTTTTGAATGCATTTTTGTAAAAGAAGTCTGGGAAATTTTTTGTAATGGGTAAGATATTTGGGCATCTAATGGATAGTTGACGAGGGAGCATACCCGAGACATAGAATGACACTCACAAAATAGAGAAAAATATTTTATTCAAAAATATGGAACTCTTAAATGTAGAGGATCTCAAATCCTCGAGCTCTAAGATACATGCAAATTACAGACTTACAGAAAATTACCCAGATCCCCCTTTCGCAGCATGCGAACTTCTTTCCCCAAAAAGTTACCCAAAAATCATAAACTAGCACATAAATAGCCCCTTTTCCGTTTGGAACCAAAAACAACATTCAAGATATGAGTTTTGGCGGTTTGGCGCCAAATTTACAATTTGAAATTCAAGTTTAAATTCACAGTCGAAAATTAGCACATTTCTAAAATATGCACCAACTTTCGGCAGCCATAACTTTTAATCTGACTGTTGGATCTTCAATGATAATACCTTTTTAGAAAGCTCTCGAAAAGAAATTTTTTCACAAAGTAGGCTTTTGGTGGGCTACTTTGGCATTTCTGCAAATTTTCAGGCCCATCCGGGATCGTTTAGTGCCTCAAACTGAGCTCGGAAGGTTTTTCAGGGCAAAAAGCAAAAACTGGAACTTGAATAACTTTCAAATCGTGAATGATCTTGACCTGATTCTTTCACTAGATTGTGTATTTTTCCATCTTAAACCTTCCCATAAATTTCTGTCTTCCCATGACTTCAAATTCAAACCTGCTAAAAATAGCAGTTGAGCAGAAAAAGCAGAAAAGCAGTTTTGAAAGTTGAAAACTCTTATTCGATGAAAAGGGTATCCAAAAATGCAAAAACATCTACAAAAAGAAACAACATGAAAAATAAATGGAAATCATCTTTTTGGGTGATGTAAGATTGCCCTCACACCATTGGATGCTCCTACATCAATAGTTGCTATCTAAGAATATTTTGTTCATGCATAATTCTAAGATGTGGAAAAATGCTAAGCTTTTTTGGTTGTGTTTGTCTTCCAATATTCTTTGGCTTATTTGGAAAGCGAGGAATGAAGATGTCTTCTAGGGGAGAAAAAGATTGCTTACTGAGTCTTCTAGGAGACTCAAATTTTATAACATTGCAATGCAGGTGTATATCACTGTGGCTATCTCAAAGGACAAATTATGGAGTTATTTGGAAAACGGGCAGGTTACTATAGACATTATGGAAGCAAGATATGGAAATTTATTGCCAGAGGGGTATCCAAATGTCGATGTGTTCTTGAGGGTTCTTCAAGCCTTCTTTCATGATATTGTAGAGGGACAAGAAAGGATGTCAAGAGAAAGAATCAAAATGGTAGACCCTCAATAGATGAATTATCTATTGCTCATGCCTTGGTGATTATGACCTTGTGGACAACTTTTGTGTATATCCTTTTGATCTATATTTAGTTGTTTATATTCCTATTCAGATTACTTATTTATATTGTATTGAAAACTCAGTGGAGCTAATCTCTTTTGATATAGGGTAATGTTGGACTTCTTTTGATTGTTGCTAGTTTCCCGACTTACAGGTTTTTTTGTAATGGGGTAATCCAAAGGGTTTGGAAGCTGGTTGCTTCTCTTTACTTTATTGTAAAAGGGGGTATGGTTTTGGTTTTTTGATGCTATTGTGATATGTTATGGGGTGGAATATTCTAGCTTTATGACTTGTATTTTCTATTTATTTTATACTTAATATAAAAGAAATACCTAATCTCTAACACCTAATCATGTTCATCATTAAAAACCAAGGAAAGGAAAGGATTGATCATCAGTTGTTGGGGATGTGATGTAACCTTTACTACATAGGTGACTAAAGAATAAGGTGACTTTCTGACACTCAACATCTGATCAATGGCTCTTCAAAAGGTGCTAATAAAAAAACACTTAGAAAATCTAGGAATCGACCCTTGATCAGATGACATCATAAACATCCTTGATCATTGTGTTGGGGCAAAGGAAGATTCAATGACATAAAAAGAACCAAAAATGAAAGGGAAATGAGAAGAAAAATAGAAATTTTAAAGGAAAAAAGAAAAAACACGATTGGATGAAAAGAAACAACACCAAATCATCCTAAAATGGATACAAATAAATGTCAGAAAAGACAAGCCCACCTGTAAACCATGAAAACTAATGATAATCGAAAGAGGCCATGGTCACACTTGGAAAAAATTGAGGAACGATAGTGAACATGAGCAAGAACATGTACCACATGCAAAAAACACAAAACAAACAACCGTTGATGTCACAAACACCAAACTAGATAGCACATAATAATGGTAGAAGGAAGAATTTGTGAGGGATTTCATAGGCTCACAAGTAGTTGTAGATCTCTCAAAGTTCTTTAATCACACAAGGTAAGTGATAAAATGATAAATCACAAGCCTATAACCTCTTTAACATCCCCCAAAAATTGTCATTAATTTCCCATTAAAGCTCTATCAACAAAATAAATTTTCCTGATTGATGTGGCTAGCACGATGCTCAAGATGACAAGAATTTGTTGTTGTCAAGGTTTCGAGATCGAGTGTTTGTCTTAACAAGCACCCAACTCATGAAAACCCAAATTAGTGACAACCAAAACTGAGCACTAGATAGAAATTAGGGATCGGACCTGACCCATATGGTATTCCATTGTAGAGAATTCTAAAATCTCAAAACCCAACAAGGTACTCAAAAGAAAGGGGAAACAAAGAAGAAAAAGGAAATAAGGGGAAAGGAAAGAAATAAAGGAAGTAGAAAAGGAAACAAATGAAAAAAGGAAATAAGGGGAGAAAAGAAAGAAAGAGGAAACAAGGTAGGAATGAGAGAACACAACACACAAAAAAGAAAAGGGGCCCCCATCTTGTCAAAAACAAATGGGGTGTGAGTGCAAAGTACAATAAGACTCACAAGACATAGATTGACTTAAGGTTTTTAATCTCCAGACTCACCTAACGATGCAAGGAGAGAGCACATGCCTATAATAGATCCCAAACATGATAAACAATTAATTGAACCTTTAAGCTAGTTTAGTGTGCCTAATTTAGTGAGAAAAATGATATTTGATTATGAAGTTGCAAAAAATGACGTTAATAGTTTGATTGGCTTGTTCTTCGACTAACAATGACTATAAAAACATTGTTAGATTGATCACATGAAATATAAGTTAGTTGGTTAGTCTTCAAAATGATAAGAAAGTAAAAAACAACAAAAAAAACAAAAAAAATATATATTAAAACCAACAAACACATATACCTAACGGATTCATTGATCCATAAAGCAGATTTGCTGATTTAGTTACGTATTCATTGATATCCCAAATTCACATAGTTGTCGATTTGTAGAGTGATTCCCTCATAAGATTGATTCTCAACCTTTGCTTCACCTCTAAAAAGTGGTTATGCTAGTCCACTCAATCACTCTTCCTCAACTAATTAATTTACGAAACAATTCTCATCTTGTTCTTCCCTCTTTTCTTGATGATCATAGTGTTGGAAAGGCATACAAAAAACCCCACCATGACGATGAGACGCTTGTTTTAGTGATGCACCAGGAAGGAGATGTCTTTAGCATCAAAGTTAAAAGATAATTATATCTAAGTACTCAGAACAATATCTTATTGAGTGCAGATAATTTTACTTTGATAATTCTTATCTTGGGAGAACGACTGGTATTATAAAGTCATGGATAAATAAATACAAAGACTTTTGAGATGGAACACGACCAAATTAGCAACATTAATCTCCAACTCCACCAAACAAGCTTCAAAGTCATCTTCAGTCATGTCTATAATGCGAAGCTCGGGGTCCTTAGCTCGTGGTTGAAACTTCTGCTCTCCATAATCATGGCCTTTACCTTCTTTGTTGGGTCAAAGGAACGTACATCCCACGAATCGTTTATAGCCCAAACAGGTGGAAAAATCCATCCACGAGATAGAAGATTTGAACAAGTTTAAACGGAGAAAGCTACCATCTTACAATTTTCCTTTATATTTATTTTCCTATGTCTATGCCAATTTCAATAAACATCTAGAAGTCTTGATAAGTATGAGGTAAGTATGAGGTGTTTTCCACAACATGTCAATTTGTGATATTGTTATCAACCCTGTAGTTTTACAAGTCAAATTCATTGAGTTTGACTTGTAAAACTACACGGTTGAATCTTGATAGCAATATCACAATCTAGAAGTCTTGTTTTTAATTTTCCTACACAAATATTTTGTGGTGACTAAGAAAATGTTTTGGGCAAGCACAGAATCTGGTCCTCAAACATTAACTATCCTTCACAAAATAAAAATATTTTTTACTTTTTCATCACAAATGTCTTTGTAGGGTGCAAGATTTTCAAAAGAGCCAAAATAAGATTTTTATGGTGTTTAATAAACTAAAATGAAAAGCTTATAAAATTGATAAAAGTTAAAAAAATTAAAGTTTTTAAAAAAAATCAATATTTGAGTGATGTAATCATGACATCATATGATCATATTTATTTGAGGTATTTTGTCTAATAGTTTACACATCTTATTTATGATTCTAGATTTCACATACATGTCTATTGAACAATTGCAACTATAATGTTTCAAAGGATGTCCATACTTTGACACATGGTTTAGTTTTACACTAGCATAGAGATGCAACCTTTGTCATTCACATTATAAGAGTTTTAACCAATCATTTTGTATATATCTTATATATGACATTTCAACTTCTTTGATGGTTCAATGGTTGCATGCTTTGGGCTTCAAAGTATTTTTTATTTTGCACAAATGTGCTTGCTATAGTGTTTAATATTCCATCATTTCAAAACCCCCTTTTTCTCACTTTTGTAATTTGCATTTTGGGGTTAAGCCCTAGAATGTTTATTTATAATTTCTTCTATTTTATTTTATTTTTCCAACACTTCATTTTCTTGCATTTTGAGGTTTGTCATTTGAAATGCATTCAACATTTTACTACAAAATGAATAAAAATAACATTAGAACTTAGTTTTAAAATTTTAAATATTGAATTTGCAAAATATAGATTTGCATTGAATCATATATTTGAATGTATATATTTAAAATCACACACACACAGTTGAATCCTAATAACAATATCACACACACACAAACACATCCAAATTTAAGGGACATAATTGTGGGTGTGATTTTTTGAGGAAAGGAATCACACTTTTGATCTAGTCCAAAATAGGAAATTTGATATAAATTATAATATCTCTAGAATATTGAGACTAATAATGCTAAAGGATAATATTTTTTGGTGGATTTTATTATCATATATACAAAATAAATCAAATTAAACACCAAGATAATATATTTTAGGACAAGACCTAAAATAAATGAGGAAAGTAGGAAGTATACAATTTTCTCTCTATAATACATGATAACACCATACATCTCCAAAAATATTCTATGCAATTTCAAGCTAAAACCTCTCCCTTCTCTAATAAATTGTGTCATATCCTTAAAAATATCTTTACTAGTAAATGATATGATGTAGCCTAGACTTATATCTTTTAAGAGGAAAGAACCATGTGCTTATAGAAAAGTTTTGAAGAAAAAAATAAATTGTTGAAATTTCTTCTTTTTTCTTTTTTATTAATTTTCTTTTATTCCAAGCTAAATTACTACCAAACATGATTAAAGAAAATAGAATAATAATATAATGAGCATGTGGTGACATTGGGTGTGATGTTCCTCAAGAGTGTGATCTCGCTTAGCATATTTTATTCCTATTAGTGGCTTGATGCAACACATTGCATCCCCTAAGGTGTGAATCTTCTATTCTTCGATTGGTCCTCTCTTGGAGACATTAGGCACAATGTTCCCTAAGTTAAGACCTCACATGAACTAAGCAAGAATCCTTTGAAAATTACCTATTTTTACATTTAAATTTTTTTGATTATATGGCCACCTTGCATAACACACTTTGCATGCCTATGGAGCCATCTTGTTTGTTCATGAGTTCCAAGCATACAAATATTTGCTTGCCTCATGAAGCTTGAAGTTCATTGTTGTGTGGTGCCTTATCAAATTTATTAGGAGGTATAACTTTGATATGGTTTAATAGGAAGCTGATCTAAGGCATGAATTTCCCATAGCTACTTACGTGTGTGTTGTGAGCACATACTGAGCACGTGTGTATGTGTCTCACCCTCTTCGATTACTCACCAAATAGACGGCTTGAAGTTCCATTGCCTTAGAATGAGCATGCATTTTTTTTGGACAAAAAGCCTAGATCTAATCCACATCACGATGGACAAACTGTCAAAGCTTGATCCACCCCTACTTTTCATTTGTTCTTATTCTGTCTTTGTCTTTGGTAGTGTATGCTTGTGGTTTTTTTTCTCCTCATATCCTTTCATGTGTGTCCTTTTGAGCCTATGTTGGTTTGTCATAGGATCTTGATCTTGGGGGCTTGATAACTCCTCTTGATTGTTGTCATACAACCTTATCAACATTGGTGTACTTGTGCCCCTCTTGATGCATTCTTGTCTACTTTAGTGTGATTTTAAAGAAAATTCATCCTCTCCCTAAAGTGGGGGCTAAATGTGGCAATGGAAAAAGTATTCTTGTACTTTTCCTTACTCATTTAGTCCCTTCTTGTTTGAGCATAATGTTACCTTGACTTACTGTTGTAATGTGTTTGACATATTCACATTATGTCTTCGACCCTTGTGACCTAAATGGACTTAATTGTACCTTATTTTAGAGTTTTGTAAAGTGTTGTAAAACACTTTCACACTTTTTTAGGGTTGTCATTAATAATTGGGCTTCTTTATGCCTTATTTGGCCTTATTTTGCATCCAAAGGCCTCATTTAAAGCATCTTTTCAAGGATAATCCCAACATAAACCAACATCCAATCATAATTTAGAAGTTTTCAGGTTGTGTGGCCTAGATTTAGTGATCTTGAACTCATATGCCACCTTGGGCTTATGAGTCCCACCTAGGGTTTCGGGTCTCTAGTTGAATTTCACATATTTCTAACAATTTTTAAAAATGTTTCCCATAATTAATGCCTAATGGGACTCATACGCCACTTTTGGTGTATGAGTCCCATGTGGCCCAAAATTAAATTTAATTCAAATTCTTGTTGGGATTTTATCCTCCTAGATCTAATGTCATCTTGTAGTGTTGTAATTTCGAGAAATTTGGCATAAATAAGTATAAATACAAGTTTCTTTCACTCATTTTACACCCAACAAGTTGAATGAGAATTCTTATAACAAATTTCAAGAGTTCACAAGAGCATTCAAGCATTTACAAGAGCATTCAAGGGCTGATTATCAAGTGTTTTAGAGCATTCTTCAAGCATCAAGCATCATGTCAAATTCATCATGCATCATGTTTTTTTTTGAGCTAACAAATGTGATGTAGGGTTTCATGATTGAAGCTAGCATTCAATTCAAGATCTATCATATTCAAGCAAGAGTTAAGATCTACATCCATTGGAGCCACTTCATACATGTTTGCAGCATTATGTTGCTAGGGTTTGGTGAGTTGCAACATTACATTTTGTTCATTCATCATTCTCTTTTTCTATTTCATTTTATTTCAAGGTTTGATTACCAAAATGGGGTTTGACCAAGGAAAACCCCTTTCCACTAACAAAACAAAAAATTTCCTTCTCTTCAGTGTGTGATTTTTAGATCTAGGTTGAAGAAAAATTGAAGAGAAAGTTTGGAAAAAGTTGTCAAGTGTTCAAAGTTGCACCTTGCATTGGAGATCATTGGAGAACATCTACAGGTTGCAAATTGAATATTCAAATCCAAAAATCGAGTGGAAAGGACATAGTAGACATTGAAAAGAAAAATCAAATTTTGAATTTCTAGAAAACCCTGACTATATTGATAGGCCTCTTCTAGAGTATGAGTCCTAGTTTAGTCAAATTTGCAAATTTCAAGAGTTTAAGTCATATCTACTAAATTTTAGTTTCTGTCTAGAAACCTGAAGTTGGGACTAAATCATCCAGATTGGTGTATGAATTTGAGAAGGCTTTAATTTTAGTGTTTTTAGCATTTCAAGTCTTCATCTAGTCTTCTTTAGTTTTCCATGTGCACACCTTTCATCTCTCAACTTTCTGTTTTGATTTACATACTTTTCTTGGTCATTTAGTGAAATATTGCATCATATTAGGTTTAAGCATTAGGTCTTGCATTTCATTGGTCTTTCCAAGCCCTAGCTTGGTGGTGAAAAACTCTTTAGCTCATGGTCAGACCCTAGGATGTATCCCTATTGCAAGATCTCATTCTCCTTTGCATACTTTAGATTTAGATCTCTAGGGTTTCCCTTAAATGAAATGATTGTGAAATGTATTGTTTTATGTCCTAAACCATAAAGCAATCCATTTTTTCATTGTTTTATTTTGGTGAACCTTTATTTAGAACATCATAATTCTAGTTTGAAGTGCATCATCATCCTAGATCTTTCTTGTATTAACTTTGCATTAGGGTTTGCATTAGTTAATTGGCATTCTAGGGTTCCTAAATCTTGCATTAGTGGAAGTGCATATAGGCTACATGTTTACATCTTGCATCATTAAATATCATCTAAAATTTTCATTCGCATTTAGCTTATAGATCATACAAACTAAAAAGCATAAAAATCACTTAATTTTTAAAAAAAAATTAAAAAAAACCCTCACAGGGACTTATATGCCCCTTTGGGAAATTTAGTCCTAGTGCAGATTTTAAACTACATTTTCTACAATTCAAAAGTCTATTTCTGATCTTCTTTTTTTCTTTTGATAACTTTGTATTTTAGTTTATAGAGTTTTTGTTATATTCATTTCATTGCATTTAGCTTAAATTGTATTTGCATTTATTTTACATTTAGTATCCCTTGCATGAGAGTTTCTACTTGGTTTCCTATTGCTAATACTATAGTGAGACAAAGTTTGAGACTCATGTCATCTTGCGATAGTATAATCGTCGTGGATCTCGGGTTATCTAGCTCTTTCACTACTAGTGTTGGCACTAGTCAACTAGGTATGGACCATACCCTTAACAATTCCTTTGCTTCAATTAGTATGGCACATGTTGAAACAATGGTTGCTAGTATTCCACAAGAAAACATAATCCAAATTCATGAAGACCTAGAAAACTTACAAAATCAAATAAGTACTGATAACATTTCAACTACCACCATCCCTACCATAGATAACATTCATTGCATGCTCGAAAGTGAAGAAAAAGTTGACCTTGTGTGTAACATAGTTCAAATCTTTGGAAAATATTTTACCTCAACCAATAGTTGTCCTTTACCCTTGAACAATATTACAAGCCAAAGAGGAGTCCAAATTCCTCCTCCCACAAAAATTACCTCTATTCCTACCTAGATACCAACCCTCAAGTTACAACAACAATGCAACCAACTAGTAATGTGATCCATTCCTTTGGTATTTATACTAGCATCCCTACTACCTTTGTGGAATGATATGTCATATCTCCTACCACTTTAACACCCATAATCATCCCATTAACCTGTCCTTGTGACATAGATTTTTGGACCCAATGGACTCTCTAAATCTTGTAGGGTTTTTCACCTAGAAGGAGAGAGATTACATCCAAAAATTCTTACATAACACTCAAATTAAGATGTGTATGATGTTGTATGAGATAAATGGAATTATCTAAGTTTAGGTAAGCTATGAATTTGATCAAACATGAATGAAAAATCTAAGAATTATGGCTTGTTTGAAAACACATTGTGTATTACAAAATCACCAACAAATGAATAGAAATATGCAACAAAAGTAAACCAAATTGAAAGTGTGCACTTAAAACTTTGATGAGAATTGGAAATTAATGCTGGAATGTTGATGATGCTAGTTTTCAGGCCTAGAGGGACTCATTCGCCATTTTGGGCGAACCAGTCCTAGTTTTGTAAAACTAAACTAGAACCCGTTTCAGACAAAAGGGTATCTAGAAATGCAGAAAACCAAAAACTGACCCTGGAGTGGGACTCATTCACCACCGATGAAAAATCAGTCTGATTTTTTATTTTTGAATATTCAAAGGTTGACTCTGGAGCTTTCGGTCTGCACTTTGGCTTCCTACAGGTGTTTGCTTCTAAAAATGTTGTATTTGGGACTGAAAGTGAATTTTTGTTGATGTTTTGAATTGAATGATGAAGAGAAGACTTGAATGAATTTGAAATGAAATTTCCAATAATTCTCAAGCTTCCAAAGGACCTAAAGTTGTATATAAACAAAACAATAAAGAGAAATTGTTGATTGTTAAGGCATGGGGGTTTGCCTTGGTCCAACCCCGTTTAGGTAATTAAACCAAAATTATGAAATAAAGTAATGACACATGCAAAAAAGGAGATTATTACCTTTTCATGATGATTTTATCTTGAAATTCTACAAAAATGTATGTAGAATCAACCCTTGAATGCTTTAGAAAGCTAACTTGAAGACTTCTAATGGAGAAACCCTAAATTGCTTGACTTGGAATGAAAGATTGGTGGATGAATAATGATAAGAGATGTGTAAATGAGATAATGGATGTTGTTATATGTAAAATGAGTATTAAAAAACTTATTTATAGACAATTGTGCCTTAGTACTTGATAATAACTCATCACAGGCTGACATGGAGTGAAAATAAACTTTAAATTTCAATTTTTCACACTCAAAGGTCAAAATGGGGGCCAAATGGGACTCATTCACCACACATGGAGAATGGGTCCCACCTGGAGGGGACTGATTCACCATTCATGGTGAATGGGTCCCACAAGGGCCATTTCGACACCTAAGAAGCCAAGGAATCAAGAAATAAGGTTTAAATTGCCATCTTGTCGGGTATTTGATTAATTAAAGCCTTGGGATGCACAATATGGGTTGGTAGAGGACTATTAATGATGATATAAATTTTGAATAGGGCTTGGGACACATAAATCAATGTGAAAGTGTGATTAAATTCACTTTACAACACTAAAATGAGGTCCACATAGCCTAGAAGGGCATAAAAACCAATGTGAATGCGCACTTGAGACACATTACAATAATAGCTTGTCATTAAGTTTAAATTAAGAACCTTATAGATTTATGTAATAATGTTATTAAACACATTTTATAATGTTGAATTAGGGAGAAATAGGTTGACTAAGTCTAGAAAAGCACGAAAGTCCTTTACAAGACTTTGCAACACCTTTACAAGATGACATTAGAAGCATGTTGTTCAATTTGCAAGTGTCCAAGACCTACTGTGGACATATAAAATACCTCACAATGCTAGATTAAGGATTCATTAAGTCTGTTTTATCATGAATTAATCCCATGTCGAGAAAAGGGTCCTTTTTTCTACGACGCATTTAGTCCCCACTTTAGTGAGAGGATGAATATACTTCAAACTCACACTAAAGTAGACATTCAAGAGAGATCCACATACACAGATGCAAGTGAAAAATAATGATAAAGATCAAAGGAGGTGACCAAGCCCCTAGGATCAAAGATCCTAAGTCAAGCCCCCCAGATGCAAAATCATGCAATGGCAAGAATGAAATATAGGGTAGAAAAGATGTACTCACTATGGGCTGATGAGATTTCTTGGTTGCTCGTTGGGTGAGAAAGGCCAAAAGATATACTCACTCTAGGGCCCTAGAACTTTGGATCATTCGCTGGGTGAGAAATCCCAAAAAGAAGTAAGATGCATACGCTAGTTGGTATGCACTCACAAACACAAAAGTGGCTATGGGGAAAAGTCATGCCACTAGGTGGGCTTCCTGCTCAACCATGCCAAAGTTATATCACCTGATAACTTTAACAAGGTGCCACAAGAAAAATGCCATTAATAAAAAGGAAACGTAACACAATCGTGCAAGTTGTATTATACAAGGTGGAAAAAGTGAAAAAATGTAAAATGCGAAAATCTAAAATGCCAAAAATGTAAAGGATGTTCAAAGGAGTCTTGTTTAGTTCATGCAAGATCAGTCACTTAGGTAACATTGTTTCTAATGTCTTCAATAGAGTACCAATCAAAGAATAGTATATTTGCAACTTAGGAGATGCAGTGCTTCACATCAAACCAACAAGAGCAATGCAATATGCTTAGAAAGATCACACTTATGAAGGACATCACACCCAATGTCGACCACAAAATGACAAACACATCATGTAAATGACAAGGCTACACTAAGAAGCATGAATTCACATGAAATAATGGTAATGTATACCCCCCACTTTAAAGGAATTGCTACACATCATTCTGTGAGCAATTACTTGAAAGTAGAGAAGAAAAGAAAATGAAAAAAGAAAACAAGACATGAGAGCCAACCTTGAAAGCTCTATGCCAAGTCATATGTTTCAAAGTTAGGATGCATCATGTCAAGGAAAATGAAAATGAAAGAAAAGGTTGAATTTCACATGCGAGTCAATCTTAAGACATGTCATCCACATCTGAATCTTGCTTTTATATGTTCATGAAAGGTTAACAAGTAATTGAAAGAGACAACGACAAGTGACATACAAGGGATAAGGTTGTCTAATGCTTTTCCCCCTATTAAGTGTAGGACAAGGGTGAACCTAAAGTGGATGATAGTATGCTACCCCTTGAGATGGATGCGAGACATGCAATAGTGAAAATTTTATTATCTTAGAACTATTACATGGCAAGGAGTAGCAACTAAGGTTATTAATGTGAATAAGAAAGAGTCTTGTGTGATACTATTGATGTTGTGTGAAGGCTTGTTGATATTGATTAAACAAAAAAAACCAAGATCATGAGTTGTTTGTTGTGTGTTAAGCTCTATAGGGTTGTGGATACCTTGCTCTTGAGCACCACAACCTTTTCCATTATATCCTAATTGTTTCATGAAGTCATACCCTTTTCCATAAAGCTTTTTCAGCGTTTCAGAATCAAGTGGTTGCTCATAATTGTGTTTGTCAAGGGTTGTTGTAGAGTTTGTGGCATTGTCTAAAGTGGTTGACGAGGATACTTTCAAAGAGTTATCTGAATTTTGTGTTGACATGATGGTTGGTTGTTCTTTTGTGTGAGTATGTATTCGCCCATAAACAAGGGTGTGAAATCTAAAGATCCCCAATCATCACCAAATAATTTAGGTTGTCATTCCTGATCATTATGTTCAATTTCTATGTTGGGGGTGGGAAACAATGTGTTTAGAGGACTTGTGGCTCCCCATTCAAGATGCAAGCAACATTCAGGCTTGGGATCAACTTCAACTTGATAAATTTGATTGTTATATACATATTTCATTATACAATGGAGGGTTGAAGGAATTACATTCATCTCATGAATCCATGGTCTGCCTAAACGAAGATTGTACAAAAGATCATAAGGCATGACATGAATAGGAGTTCACAAAGTAACCACCCCAACCATAATAGGAAAAGTGATTACATCAAATAGTTGCTTTGTTGTATTATCAAATCCTCAAATAGAGACAGAATCAGGTATGCTTTGTGATCTATCGACTTCTAAGTTATTAAGGAGACTCACACTACACACATTAAGAGAAAAAGCATTGTTGATAAGAGTCCTCTTTATACTTGTTCATTTGTATTGAGCAATAATCATGAAAGCTTCACTTTGTTTTTGCAACTCCAAAGAAGGGCGCTCATGGTGGTGAAAATTAATGTCAAGATTAGTGTGATTTGGTTTTTGAATTAAAGTTACCACATCATTCAGAGTTGATCCATGAGGAGCTACAAATTTTTGTAAGGATGTTTGAAGAATAGTGTTGTAAGTTGGTGAGGTTTGAAGTAAATCCCAAAGGGAAATTTTTGCAGTAGTCTTTAACTGTTCAACAAGATCATACTCCTTTGTTTGCGGGGTGTAGCGCGGAGCACTAGGCGGATTAGGTAAAGGTAGTGATGGTGGAATTGGTTGTAGTGGTTGTGGATTATTTCATGTGTTATACGTATGAGCAACAGTATCAGTACTAGATTGTTGTGATACATTAGAGGGATGAAGGGGATGTGAAGGTGGGTAAAGGATAAGTTTAGGTTTATTGGAAGGATGAAGTCGATGCAAAGGTGGGTAAAGGGTAATTTTAGGTTTATTGGAAGGATGAAACAGATGTTGTAATGTCCCCTTTTTCATGAGCAATGGATTTTGGCGGACTTAGCCTATTCTTGATCCTTGTAGGCTAATGGGACTTGATAAGAGGATCGTGTGGCAGTTACCTAGTTGCTTGGTTGGCTCATTTCTTGGTCATATGAAGGTTTTCCTATTATCACCATGGATGTTTCTAATTTTGGAAACCTTATTTTATGTTATAACGTTATATTGCACTTTGGAGTTGGGTGTATTTTATATAAAGTGTAATATTTAAATAATAAAATAATATTCCTTCTAGAAGGTGACTTGGGAAAGTTCTAGAAGGAGGCTGACCTATTGAGCAAAAAAGAATAAATAGGCATTGAGGACTCATTTTCTATCATCTAGATTTGTTGTTGTTGATGATGTTGATGGTTGTGGAGCCTAGGGTTTCTGCAGTTGTCTTTGGCCATTGAGAATGAAAACTCTCAATTGGTGAGCAATTTTGAGGCTGTGAAATATCAGCTGAATTATTTCTTGATTGTGGGCTTCATTTAGAGGTCCAATCTGTGCTTCATTGAGGAGATTCTACAGGTGTAGTAGCTGTTGTATTACTGCCCTAGTTGAGTTGATTGCAGCAGCTGAGGTATTGTTGCAAAGTTTAATTTCGTGAGAATGTAATAGTTGATGTATTGTTGTCTTCCTATTTAAAGTGAGTTTATTTCTGTTGGTTAGTTTGTTTGTAAAATTTAGTGGTCTTTAGACAAAATTTGCAAGGTAGGGAAAATAATATTTTATTGAGGTGCCTGTTTGTTTATCTGGTGAAGAATTGATTTATCTTGAAGTCGATTATTTTATTCTATCCTTGGCAATATCGATTTTGTTGGTAGAGAGGAGGCAAACATTCAGACAAGTCTGAATCTGACACATAGGGAATAAGACAAATCTACATATATGATGAAATAAGCATGCTTTCGGGAGTTGCTTGGAAGGTTGAGATGAGTTTGTTTGAATAAGTCAAAGGAAGTGATGCGATTTAGCAGAAATAATAAACAATACAAAAGCAAGTCACAAAAGACATAATCTGGGGAATTTTTGTGGCACCAAATCTTCACAAGGAAGTCATGGAATTAAGTATTAGGTCTGGCTTAAGCAACAAATATATTTTACTACACTCAGAGGAAGCCGCTAGAGATAAACAAAGGATTCATGGCCATTAGTTGGACAAAAAGGACAAGGATAGAGAGATATGTTTAGATGCATACAGAACAAGACAAGTCATCACAGCTTATATTCGGGAGCATTCTAAGTAAAACATCAGGCTTCTCTATCTAACGGCAAAGACAAATAAGAAGAGTTTCGATTTGTTGGGAAGAGACTAGGCCACACATCTTCTGGCACAACATTGGAAGAGCTAAGATGTGATTTCACATGGGCCAGATAAAGATGATTTGGAAGTAGAAGATAACATGAATATAATTTTGGTAGAAAAGAACAAGATAAATCGTGGCTAAGGATTGACGCAAGAAGACAAAGATAAAAAGGACACAACATATACAAATAGAGGCAAGCATCGATAGAAGTTGCAAGGAGAATTGATTGGAGATAATATTGTTGGTTGAACAACACCCTGGAATATAGAGGAGTTTGTATGAATTCTGAATGGTCCTAAAGATCACATTTAGAATTACCTAAAGGAAATAGTGTATTCCCAGCTATAGAATATTAGCTCGCTTTTCATCTCCAGAAAAATAGGTTCTTCATTCTCTATAATTCCTCTTGCATTCTTCTAGGACTGATGTTTGTAAATAGGCTAAGTATATTGTCATTAAGTGTAATAGCTGATGTGTTGAGCACTCAAGTCAGAAAAAACATTGTAATCACTTGTTTGGCCTTTCCCAAGGCACACTGTTGTAGAAGAAGTATTTGAGTTTAATAATTAAAGAAAAGAGTCATTAAAACAAACTGAAATGTTATATCAGTCATATGAGCCTTGTATGCAAAGTGTTTGATGAAATTTCCAAGGCCAAATTTTAGAAGTTTCAATCAGATTTAAGCAGGGTCATTACAGTGGTATCAGAGCGGTCTCCTGCCATCCTGTTTGGTGAAGAACAAAGACATTATGGCTATTCCTAGGATGCAATTAAATGCCATGATGGGAGAATTAGAGAAGCTTATACAAAATCAAAGAAAGATGGCTGAATTGCTCTCACCTACAACCATAGACAAAATTGCAAGGTATATGACTTCCATTTCTAAGAAGCCTACAACACAAAATGAAAAGAAGGAAGAACAAGAGGTCTTTACAAGTGAGGTATCTAGAAACCTCTATAGTGAGTTTTCAGTAGTTGGTGACCAGCATACAACTAATATTATGGAGAATAAAAATCAGACCTGCATAGAGGAAGAAGTTGGGCACACAATAATTTAGGAGGACTTCAAGGATGAAGAAGAGCAAGAGGTGTTTGAAGACCAATCAGTTTTATTAGAGCAGCAACTTAAGGATATGGTTTCTTGTGATGCTTCAATAGGTGAGTTTAGCATTGCTTCTACCTCTCATGATAGTAGCTCAATGAATGTTGTTCATTTATATGGAAGCCTATTAGAGGCACAAGATGTTTAGGAGGATGTGGAATTTGATCCTCTACTTAGTGGAGCAGCCACTAGGGTTTTGTCTTCACATGATGATGGAGGCATTCTACAATGGAATGATGTCATCACATATTTTTTTGAGGATAGCAACGTGGCGCATCATCATGAAAAGGAAGCTTGTGATCATGAGCAATAAAATGATATGGTAACAACCTTTGATAGCAGCCCTACATTCATTCATGGACATGAAGATATCAAGAGGACTGATTATGTGTACTTTGGCATTGAAGAGATTAAAAGGTCTGAAATGTTGAATGAAGAATGGTTGAGAGAGGCCAAGAAGGCTAGATTAGTGGCTGAAAATGCAAGACAACACCTTCAAGAAGTGAAGGATAAAGTCAATCTCCTCAACATGGCAAGAAAAAAAGGAATGGAAAACATTCGAAGACTCCTTGCTCAAGGGAAGGATGCATTTTGTGATGGGGTTGATAAACTTGTTCAATCAAAGAACTTGGTACAATTTGAGGTTTCTTCATGTTGTGTGGAGGTTGATCATTCTTTTGTGGAGGATGATGTTGTTGGAGATGGCACTCTTAGTGGATCAGCCACTCAAGAGTTGTTCTTGGTGGGTAATAAAGGCATCTACAACCCATCTTTGGATTGGTTACCTATGACATATGATAGGGAAACTATCTACTTGTTGGTTGGTGATTTAATCTTCTTTGATTCTTCATTGATGGATGGTTGTCCTACTTGGGCTTTCATTGCACATTCATATTTGCAATGGTTTATATTAGCTATTGAGTTGATTCAACAGGTTGTGCTAGTGTTGCAAGGGTTGCTTGGTGATGGTTGGGACATTACATAGATTTTCACTTGGGATCCAGGTGGAGATGAGTTGTACTTATTGCTGAGATTGCTTGGGGACAAGCAATTTTAGGGAGGGCAGACTGTAATGTCCCCTTTTTCATGAGTAATGTATTTTGGTGGAATTAGCCTATTCTTGATCCTTGTAGGCTAATGGGACTTGATAAGAGGATCGTGTGGCAGTTACCCAGTTGCTTGGTTGGCTCATTTCTTGGTCATATGAAGGTTTTCCTATTATCACCATGGATGTTTTTGATTTTGGAAACCTTATTTTATGTTATAACGTTATATTGCACTTTGGAGTTGGGTGTATTTTATATAAAGTGCAATATTTAAATAGTAAAATAATATTCCTTCTAGAAGGTGACTTGGGAAAGTTCTAGAAGGAGGCCGACCTATTGAGCAAAAAGAATAAATAGGCATTGAGGGCTCATTTTCTATCATCTAGATTTGTTGTTGTTGTTGTTGATGTTGATGGTTGTGGAGCCTAGGGTTTCTGCAGTTGTCTTTGGCCATTGAGAATGAAAACTCTCAATTGGTGAGCAATTTTGAGGCTGTGAAATATCAGCTGAATTATTTCTTGATTGTGGGCTTCATTCAGAGGTCCAATCTGTGCTTCATTGAGGAGATTCTACAGGTGTAGTAGCTGTTGTATTACTACCCTAGCTGAGTTGATTGTAGCAGCTGAGGTATTGTTGCAAAGTTTAATTTCATGAGAAGGCAATAGCTGATGTAATGTTGTCTTCCTATTTGAAGTGAGTTTATTTTTGTTGGTTAGTTTGTTTGGAAAATTTAGTGGTCTTTAGACCAAATTTGCAAGGCAAGGAAAATAATATTTTATTGAGGTGCCTGTTTGTTTATCTGGTGAAGAATCGATTTATCTTGAAGCCGATTATTTTATTTTGTCCTTGGCAATATCAATTCTATTGTTAGAGAGGAGGAAAACATTCAGACAAGTCTGGATCTGACACATAGGGAATAAGACAAATCTGCAGATATAATGAAATAAGCATGCTTTCAGGAGCTGCTTAGAAGGTTGAGATGAGTTTGTTTGAATAAGTTAAAGGAAGTGATGCGATTTAGCAGAAATAATAAACAATACAAAAGCAAGTCACAAAAGACATAATCTGGGGAATTTTTGTGGCACCAAATCTTCACAAGGAAGTCGTGGATTTAAGTATCGGGTCCTGCTTGAGCAACAAATATATTTTACTACACTTAGAGGAAGCTGCTAGAGATAAACCAAGGACTCATGGCCATTAGCTGGACAAAAAGGACAAGGATAGAGAGATGTGTTTAGACGCATATAGAACAAGGCAAGTCATCATAGCTTATATTCGGGAGCATTCTAAGTAAAACATCAGGCTTCTCTATCTGACGGAAAATACAACTAAGAAGAGTTTTGATTTGTTGGGAAGAGACTAGGCCGCACATCTTCTGGCGCAACATAGGAAGAGCGAAGACGCGATTTCACATGGGCAAGATAAAGATGATTTGGAAGTAGAGGATAACACAAATATAATTCTGGCAGAAAAGAACAAGATAAATCATGGCTAAGGATTGACGCAAGAGGACAACGATAAAAAGGATGCAACATATACAAACAGAGGCAAGCTATGCAGTTGACGCATTTATTGGAAGAGAGACGTCATTTGGGGAAGCATCGATAGAAGTTGCAAGGAAAATTGATTGGAGATAATATCATTGGTTGAACAACACCCTGGAATATAGAGGAGTTTGAATGAATTCTGAATGGTCCTGAAGACCACATTTAGAATTACCTAAAGGAAATAGTGTATTCCCAGCTACAGAATATTAGCTTGCTTTTCATCTCCAGAAAAATAGGTTCTTCATTCTCTATAATTCCTCTTGCATTCTTCTAGGACTGATGTTTGTAAATAGGCTGAGTATATTGTCATTAAGTGTAACAGCTGATGTGTTGAGCACTCAAGTCAGAAAAAACATTGTAATCACTTGTTTGGCCTTTCCCAAGGCACACTGCTGTAGAAGAAGTATTTGAGTTTAATAATTGAAGAAAAGAGTCATTAAAACAAATTGAAATGTTATATCAGTCATATGACCCTTGTATGCAAAGTGTTTGATGAAATTTCCAAGGCCAAATTTCAAAAGTTTCAATCAGATTTAAGCAGGGTCATTACAGATGCAAAGGTGGGTAAAGGGTAAGTTTAGGTTGAATATTGTTAACATCCCTTATCAAGTGAGATTCTTCATTATCTTGGAAGGGTATGTAATTTTTGTCATGGGTCATAATATCCTCCCTAGAAGGAGATTTGTTAGGAGAACAACAAACCACATGTTCATGAAAATTAAGGTTTGGTTCATCTAAAAGAAATTCATCACCACTAGTGGAGGTATTAATGGTTGCATGTGTTTGATTATTGACTGTGGGGAGATTAGGGGAATTTTGTATTTGATTATTGGTTGTTTGTAAGGTCTTGTTCTCTCATTCCATAGTGTCTACCATACTAGGAGAGCTTGCAATATGTTCATGTAAGGGTGAATTTTTCAAAGTAGCTTCATCACAAGTATGAGGAAGATCAATGATTGAATTGGTTGGCTCAAGAAAATTTTTCATAGGCGAAAGGGGACAACTAAGATTCTCATGATTCTCATTAGTTATGTTTTCTAATAAATTATCATCATCACAACTATAAGAAACACTAGGAGAAGAACACATGTTATTATCATGATCATTTATAACTTCATTACTTTGTTCCCTAATACCTTCCAAAATAGGAGAGGTAGGGGAAGGATCATAAGGAGGGTTGTCATTGTGTGTTGCTATGCTATCTTTCCAAGGGGAATGAGGAGAAGGACAAAAAATATCTTCATGATGCTCAACAAATGTACTTTCATTTGTCAAGATTCCTTCATCACTAAAAAGAGAGATATCAAGGAAAGAACAATTATGATCATTGTTGTTATCTATGTTTGTATGTGCTTCTATCACATCATCCACACAAATAGGAAAGAGAGGAAAGGATGTAAGTTCAATTTCTTGTGCATGTTTATGAACTAAATCTTTCTTTGTAAAATTGGATAAGATTGAAACTAACATTATGAAAGAACAATCTATGCTAACTTAAAATGCAATGCAAAAATCTAAAATGAAATGCAGTTTTCATATGACATGTGACACTACGAGAATGAAAATGTAAAATGTAAACCATGCATGACATGAGCTAATTAAGGCTAAATTTAATGAAATGCATTCTTCAGAAATGCAGATAACTATTATAGGTATGAAATAGCACCAAACAAAATCCCAAAAACAATGTTTTGAATTCTGTAAAGTGTTGTTTTAGGGGTTAGAAGGGACCGATTCGCCCAGGGTGGCGAATGAGTCCTAGTATAGGATTTTTCAAGATGTTCAAAAATTTTTGACTCATTTTTGTGCTTATAGAATGCTATGATGCATGTCTATAAGAAAAATGTAGAATTTCAACAAATCTAAATGAATTTAGATGCTACAAATGCAACCTAAATACACTTTTTATGAATGCAAAATTGAATACCAAACATGAAAATGAATCATGAAAACCCTAATGCAAGCTAGATATATAATGAAAGACACCAAATCAAAAAAATAGAAGTAATTGAAAATTCAAGTTCACCAAAATGTGATATAAATTTTTGGACCCAATGGACTCTCTAACTCTTGTAGGGTTTTTCACCTAAAAGGAGATAGATTAGATCAAAAAATGCTTATGTAACACTCAAATTAAGATATGTATGATGTTTTATGAGCTAAATGGAATTATCTAAGTGCAGTTAAGCTATGAAATTGATCAAACATGAATGAAAAATCTAAGAATTATGACTTGTTTGAAAACACATTATGTATTACAAAATCACATACAAATGAATAGAAATATGCTACAAAAGTATACCAGATTAAAAGTGTGCACTTGAAACTTTGATTAGAATTGAAAATTAATTATGGCATGCTGATGATGTTTGATTTTTAGGCCTAGAGGGACTCATTCCCATTCTAGGTGAATCAGTCCCAATTCTATAAAACTTAACTGAAACCCATTTTAGAAAAAAGGCTATCCAAAAATGCAAAAAACCAAAAACTAACCCTGGAGTGGGCTCATTTTACACACATTTTGAATCATTACACTTTTGAATTTTTGAATATTGAAAGGTTGACTCTAGAGCTTTTGGTCTACACTTCGGCTTCCTACAAGTGTTTGCTTCCAAAACTATTGTATTCAGGCCTAAAAATGAATTTTTGTTGATGTTTTGACTTGAATGATGAAGAGATGAATTGAATGACTTTGAAATGAAATCTTCAATGATTCTCAAGCTTCCAAAGGACCTAAATCTACATATAAACAAAACCAGAAAGATAAATTGTTGATTGTTAAGGCATGGGGGTTTTCCTTGGTCCAACCCTGTTTAGGTAATTAAACCAAAATTATGAAATAAAGTAATCACACATGCAAAAATGGAGATTATTACCTTTTCATGATGATTTTATCTTGAAATTCTACAAAAATGTATGTAGAATCAACCCTTGAATGCTTTAGAAAGCTAACTTTAAGACTTCTAATGGAGAAACCCTAGAAATTGCTTGACTTGGAATGAAAGATTGGTGGATGAATAATGATAAGAGATGTGTAAATGAGATAATGGATGTTTTTATATGTAGAATGAGTATTAAAAAACTTATTTATAGACAATTGTGCCTTAGTACTTGATAATAACTCATCACAGGCTGACATGGAGTGAAAATAAACTTTAAATTTCACTTTTTCCCACTCAAAGGTCAAAATGGGGGCCAGATGGGACTCATTCGCCATACATGGAGAATGGGTCCCACTTGGAGGGGAATGATTCACCATTCATGGTGAATGGGTCCCACAAGGGCTATTCTGAGACCTAAGAAGCCAAGGAATTAGGAAATAAGGTTTAAATTTCCATCTTGTCTAGTATTTGATCAATTTAAGCCTTCAGATGCACAATATGGGCTGATAGAGGACTATTAATGATGATGTGAATTTTGAATAGGGCTTGTGACACATAAATCAATGTAAAAGTGTGATTAAATACACTTTACCACACTAAAAGGAGGTCCACATAGCCTAGAAGGGCACAAAAGCCAATGTGAATGTGCAAGACATATTACAACACTAGCTTATCATTAAGTTTACATTAAGAACCTTCTAGATTGATATAATAATGTTATTAAACACATTTTATAGTGTTGAATTAGGGAGAAACAGGTTGATTAAGTCTAGAAAAGCTTGAAATTCCTTTATAAGACTTTGTAACACCTTTACAAGATGACATTAGAAGCATGTTGTTTGATTTGCAAGGTTCAAGACCTAGTGTGGATGCATAAAATACCTCACAACACTAGATTAAGGCCTCATTAAGTCTGTGTTATAATGAATTAATCTTATGTCAAGAAAAGTGTCCTTTTTTCTATGACACAGTCCTTAAAACACATACATACCTCCATTATATTCACCTCCATCTCACAATACAAGAAATGACCCTCTCATAAACAAAAATTTCCAAAATATTTCATCCCTTCAAAAGAAAGTTTTCACTATCAACCAAAATCAAAATGGCCCACCCACATATTATGTCAAAAGCAGTCCCTTTTCCTTGGAGATATTGTTGACACTAATACCATAAGGTTTAGAGGTGCCTAGATTCAAGAAATATGGGGGCAAAGGAGATCCTTCTAACCATGTTTCTGCCTATATTTCCTTATGTAGTGACTTTATCCTTGATGATATAATCTTGGCTAAGCTTTTCTATAGATCCTTGAAGGATATTGCCTTAGAATGGTTTTCTTCACTACCGAACAAATCAATTCATTCATTCAACAAACTTTATGAGGGATTTACAAGCCATTTCCAAGTGCATGTGACCCCTAAGATGACCTTGGCCAATTTTATGTGATGTAAGCAAAAAGAAAAGGAAAAGATTACTGCCTTTATTTCATGCTATCAATTGCTTTATTTTCAAATCGATGTAAAGGTTCTTGAACCTCATCTTCAAAAGATCTTCATAGGGAATTTTCAAATTAATATACAAGATAATCTTACCATGATGAAATTCCATTCCTTCATGCACTTATGTACTGCCCTCCTTGATTATCAAAACTCGATTAGTAATCGTGATGCAAAATCCACATCTAGCTGAACTAAGAAGTCCAAGTCCACAAGCCAAAATAATTACCAACCTTTTAAGAAGAAAAATAAAGGTTTCCTTCAACTTAATCCCCCTCAACAAATAACTCAACATGTCAATAACTAAGTAGCGGTTGTAAAATAAACAATATCCTTAAGCTATGGGGACCTGAAAAGGAAATTCACTCCCTTGCCTGATATCCTTCATAACACAATGTCACAACTCCTATAAAAAAATATGATAACCTTGCCTCCCATTAAAACTCCCAATCCTAATAAATCATTACCTACAAACGATAGACCAAATTCTTATTATCATTATCATTGAAAAAATGGAAACGATATAGAACATTGTAAGCATCTTAAACATCTTGTGCAAGACCTCATTGATTCTGGTCGAATTTCCATTGGAGGTGTTAGTGATCAAGGAACCAATTTAGTTTCCCCTCCTAACCAAAACTTGCAAATCTTTACCAACCCTATGTCTAATCATAATATTTCATTTCTCAAAGCTAGTGAAACTACGAAGAATGATGTAATGAATGTCGACATGGATGATGACAACAATGATACTGTTGAAAATGATCTTATAGATACTAATCCTATGAATGACATAGTTGGATTGATCAAAGTAATACCTCATAAGGGCCAAACTAAAAAGCATCTTGAGATTGCTTTCTCCTCACAAGATATAATTAAGCATGCATCTAATGGTCCTCTTTACATAGCTGACTAAATCTATGACAAGCCCACTAATGGGATATTAATAGATCTTGTCTATGGAGAGAATGTGATCATAGAATAATTCTTACTTCTACATGATCACTATCAAGGAATATATGATAAACCAAGAGCATGGATCAAGATTCATAATGGTTTTTCTTTCCCTACGATGGTATCGATCACCCTTACTTTACAAATAGGACCAAAAACATTAGATGTCTCATTCTCTATCATCCCATAGTCAAACAAGTTTTGTGTGAAGCTAGCATATCCGTGGCTTCGCTCCATGAATTTCATCCCTCTGGTTGTGTATAAATGCTTAAAGTTTCCCTTTGATAATGAAATTTTCACCATGCATCATAGATTCTTTAACCCTTTGTCTTCCCAAGGAAACTTTTCAATAGATTTCTATTGGCCCAAGCCTATGGAACTTATTAAACCTTGCGAGGACTTCTTTTTCAAATCATATCAAAAGTTCAAGGTGAGATGCATGGAAAAATTATCCCTTCAAAACACATCTTTGTCCATGATCAAGCCTACCATCCTTGACAAAACCATTATTGAACCAAAAGACATGCCAAACAACCAAGATCAACCTAAGACAGATCCTTTTCCTACTTCCTACAAAAGACCAAGAGACAACGAAAACAATACCAGTACGCCTTCTAGAATAAAAAAAGTTACAAAGTTAAAGAGAAAGTGGTTGAAAAACCTTCCATAGTTATAATGTAGAGTCAAGGTGGAGAAGATTCAATCAATCTTCAATAAAAAAACTTTTTCTATTTCATTCAGCCATCTTGGAACACTAAACACTATCAATGCTTTTAGACTCCAAAACTCATCAAATAGACTTATCTTTTAGAGAAATCCTCTCAAGTACCATATCACCATCAATCTAGCATATTATTAGACCCCAAAAATCATTCCTAAGCCAAACATAAGAGGTTTATTTATGACTTCTAGGAGATCCTTCAAACTGCCTTGCAAAAAGGCTACAAAATTAGCCCTATTTTACAAAGTGCTTTTTAAACCTCTCCTAATCCCAAATACTCTTTTAAAGTAATAAAACATGTCAGAAAACTTCCAATTTCATAGGTTTTAAGTAATTTCTCAACTTCTAAGCCTCCATTCTTCAAAACCCTCAATTTCCCCACAAATACCTAGGGTTTTCAGGTTTTCAACCTTCTAAGGCCTTCCAAGCCCAATTAGAGTATCAAATAATTTTCTTAGGGTCTGCATAAGTGTTTCACACAATTTTCTAGACATTTTCAACAACAAATAATCCAAAACACTTTACTATCCTAACCATTCTTATATGAACAAGGATTTATTTCTCTCTATGGTGGCATTCTATAGGCTGAAACACACTTTATTTCCATTCAAAAATACTAAGGAGCACTCCCTAATCTATATCCATTCCTCTCCACTAAGAAATAGGCTGAAATAGTAAGTGGGGTGGCTTAAAACATTAAAATAACTCAATTGGTGCCCTCACTGCTTTGTACAGGCAGATCACATAATTTCACTAATGTACTCTCCAAGTTTGTGATTAAGACCTCAAAGTAGATTCTAAATCATGCTATTTCCTTAACCTATAGGAGTTACAAATATTTAGAGCATCAAATTGCTTTTACAACCTATAGAATGAAGAAAGAACATAGAAATACAGTGAAAATAGAAGGAAATCAACAAATTAACAAGGAATTATTGCCTTTATTCAATGAATGTTCACCAAATTTGATCCGACAACCTTCCCTTATGCCTTTCAAAGGCCTTTAATACATTTTTTATCCAAAACAACCTACCCCAATGCCTACAACCACCAAAAACTAACTTTTGGGAAACACATAACAAATTTGTTGCATTAAGCAACTCACAAATTTGTACTTTTAGACTCCTTTGACCTAATGACTCTAACTAATAACTTTGAGACCATTCTAAAATTACTCCTAATACATCATCTCAACCTTCACCCTTGTACAATTCATATAAATTCATATGTTTCCCATTAAGGCTTACAATTCAATTTTGGACACCATTCATAGCAAGAGTGCACTTTGTGCATAATTGACCACTAACCTACACAAAACCCAACTACATGAAAGAAAATGGTCAAATGGACCTTATTTTAAATAAAAGAAATGACTAAACACCTAAACTCTTTAATTCATCTGGGACATCTCATGACAAATTACCACCAAGGTATGATTTGAGAAGTGGTTGTAGGTTCCCTTGAACCATACAACCACCCTAAAACAAATGCATGTCCCATGAGTGGGGGTTGATACAAGCCCCACCATCTACCATACATGCTTCTTGGATCAATAATCTCCTTCCATTGTTGTAGTCCTTGTAACCCAAACTGTCTGGCACTTGGAATTGTGCTCACATTTGCATAGGACTATGTTTGTGCATTTAGACCTAAGGTCTTCCATTTATCTACTCTTAACTTATCATTTGTTTGTTTCTTATCACCTGTACGTAAATACAAACAAGGATTAGCATTATCATTGTCATAAACTGCCCCTGTTATAGCCCATCTCTTTTCATTTGTCTGCCTTGCAGTGTACTCTTTTTCTTTACCCTTGTCATCAGTTCCAAGGCCCTATCATCTTGTTTTCCCACTGTCCTATCAGAATGTCCACCTACTGTACCTACAACCATATATAGCAATAGGACACTCAATGGTCCCAATCAACACACCACCCTATTTTTGCATTACCAAATCACTTTGTAACCTTGCAGTCACCCTTGAACCTGTTGCCCCTACATGATTAGACTTAAGATTGTTCACAACATCAAAATATTGGTTTTCCTTTATAGGACCCTTTCTCCCACACATTATCACCCTTTCTTTTCCTTTCTCATCTTCTACCCAAGGAGTCAAAACAAACCTTTGACCATCTTTCATGATTGTATACCTATTTTCTCTCCCATCATACATAGCACACCTATCATACTACCATGGTCTTCCAAGGAGTATGTGACAATAGTCCATTGGTAAAATGTCATAAACAAAACTATCTTTATATTCACCTATTTGAAAATCTACAATAGCTTGCTCATTTACTAACAATGATTGAAAATCACTTAGCCAAGATACCTTGTAGGGAAAATCATGAGGGATTCTTTTCAAATTTAGTTTATTCACCATTTTACAAGAAACTATGTTTTTAGTTGAACCTGAATCCACTACTATCTTACATACTTTACCTTGTACCTTGAAATTGATTCTGAAGAGTGATTTCCTTTGTGGGGGTTCTTCAAGGATTGGTACCTTGACCAATGTTCTTCTAATCATCAAATTCTCTCCAACTTCTAATGTGCGGTTCACTATAGGTGAAGTCACACTCTCTTCATCTTCATGCACTAGTTGAAACATTTTTTCACCTTTACTTCCACTTGATGAAGCATCAATCTTCTTAGGAAATTTGAAATATGGATGGCCAAACTCATTACAAGTATAACATCTACCTAAAAACACATTGTTAGAATTCCTATCTCCTCCAAATCTACCTCTTGTGCCTCTCCATCCACCTCTAAAATCAGATTGCTCTTGACCTTTCATGGCATCTTCTTGATTATCGTTGGTTGGCTTTCAACTAGACATGGATCCTCTTCCTCTTGATGCATTACCTCTACCTCTAACTTCTTTTTCTTTCCTTCTCTTCATTTTCTCCTCCACCCTGATTTCCATTTGATAACATTCCTCTATAGTTCTAGGGTTAGCCAAAAGTAATTTATCTTGAATGTTTAACTTTATACTACCCATGTATCTTGCAACTTTTTCATCTTCATTCTCATGATGACCAGATCTTAAACTCAATTTATACAACTCCTTAGTGTAAGAATTAATATCCATCTCTTTTTTCCTTAAGCTTTGGAATTTCTTAAACATTTGAACTTGATGATCCTTGGGTAAGAATTTACCTTTGAGTTTTGATATCATCTTGTCCCATGATGTGATCTTATACTTTCCTTGTTTCCTCCTCTTAGATTGAAAGTAATCCCACCATAACAAAGCATGACCCTGCAACTTAGTTTTTGCAATCTTGACTCTTTTCTCTTTAGGAACTTCATCACATTCAAAATTGTTATCTAATGCAACAATCCAATCAAGTAGTTCTTCATCATTTAAACTACCACAATACTTAGGAACATCAAGTTTTACCTTAGGCTTGTCAATCTTTAGTGCCTTCAACAACTTTGCAATTCTTTGATCCTCTGAAATAATCTCTTCTTCCACATCTTCAAACTCATCATCTTCCTCTTCTTCTATATCACTCTTTTTAGCATCCCTTCTCTTGTTTGTCTCCAAGGATATGATCCTTTCTTCCAACTCTCTGAGTTCCTTGGCATGTATTTCTTTCATTTCCTTCATCTCTTTAGCCATATCATTCTTCTTTGGGGGCATCTTGTCTACCTTGCCTCTTTTTCAACCTACAAAATGTAAAAAAAATCTACTCCCTGATCTAATTCCACTATGATGTAGAGTCAAGATGGAGATGATTCAATCAATCTTCAAAAAAATAACTTTTTCTATTTCATTTAGCCATCTTGGAACACTTAACACTATCAAGGCTCTTAGACTCCAAAACTCATCAAATAGACTTATCTTTTAGATAAATCCTCTCAAGGACCATCTCACCATCAATCTAGAATCTTCTCAAACCCCAAAAATCATTCCCAAGCTAAACATAAGAGGTTTATTTACAACTTCTAGGAGATCCTTCAAACTGCCCTGCAAAAAGGCTACAAAATTAACCCTATTTTACAAAGTAAGTGATCTTTAAACCTCTCCTAATCCAACAAACTCTTGGACAATAATAAAACATGTCACAAAACTTCCAATTTCACAGGTTTTAAGTAATTTCTCAACTTCTAAGCCTCCATTCTTCAAAACCCTCAATTTCCCCACAAATACCTAGGGTTTTCAGGTTTTCAACCTTCTAAGCCTTCCAAGCCTAATCATGGTATCAAATAATTTTTTTAGGGTCTGTATAGGTGTTTCCCACCATTTTCTAGACATTTCCAAAAATAAATAATCCAAAACACTTTACTGTCCTAACCATTCATGTATGAACAAGGCTTTATTTCTCTCTGTGGTGGCATTCTAGAGGCTACAACATGCTTTGTTTCCATTCCAAAACACTAAGGATCACTCCCTAATCTATATTCATGCCTCTCCACTGAGAAATAGGTTGGAATAGTAAGTGGGGTCGGTTAAAACATTAAAAGAACTCAACCAGTGCCCTCACTGCCCTATACAGGTAGATCACAAAATTTCACTAATGTACTCTCCAAGTTTGTGATTAAAACCTCAATGTAGATTCTAAAGCATGTTAATTCCTTAACTTATAGGAGTTGCAAATATTTAGAGCATCAACTTGCTTTTACGGCCTGTAGAATGAAGAAAGAACATAGAAATACAGTGAAAATAGAAGGAAATCAATAAATTAACAAGGAATTATTGCCTTTATTCAATGAATGTTCACCAAATTTGATCCAACAGCCTTCCCTCATGCCTTTCAAAGGCCTTTAGTACATTTTTTATCCAAAACAACCTACCCCACTGCCTACAACCACCAAAAACTAACTTTTGGGAAACACATAACAAATTTTCACTTTTAGACTCCTTTGACCTAATGACTCTAACTAATAACTTTGAGACCATTTTCAAATTACTTCTAATACATCATCTCAACCTTAACCCTTGTACAATTCATATAAATTCATATGTTTCCCATTAAGGCTTACAATTCAATTTTGGACACCATTCATAGCAAGAGTGCACTTTGTGCATAATTGACCACTAACCTACACAAAACCCAACTACATGAAAGAAAATGGTCAAATGGACCTTATTTTAAATAAAAACCATGACTAAACACCTAAAATCTTGAATTCACCCAGGAAATCTCATGACAAATTACCACCAAGGTATGATTTGAGAAGTGGTTGTAGGTGCCCCTGCACCAGGTTCCTTCCATTCCTCCTCTTAGGGAAGAAAAGAAACCTATGGTTTATCATCTCGCTCCTACACAAACACAACTTGAAAAAAAAACTAAAAGAAATAGAGGTGCTATAGAATGTAGGTGTAGATGTTGTGCCCTTGCTTGAAGGTTAAATGAAGAAATAAACAAAGAAAATAAAAATGTAAACTTGATTGAAAAAATGCACGATGAGTCTCCCCCTTCGCAACAAAAGGATCCTATAGCATAGATGAATACAAGAGCTCAACCCTTCTTTGGACAATATCATTTGACCTCCCATTGTGATTAACTTGGATGACAATGATGAGATTCCAAAGATTTATGAACAAGTGCATAATGAATTGAACACATTGTTTTCATCTTCTATGAGCTTAAATGATAATTCCCCTAAGAAGAGTGTTGAACCTAGTGATGGCCCTAGTTCAACACTTGCTATTATCACTTTGGCTAGTTTTATGCCTTCTATATATGATGAACATGATTTCTATGAGCTTAAATGATAATTCCCCTAAGAAGAGTGTTGAACCTAGTGATGGCCCTAGTTCAACACTTGCTATTATCACTTTGGCTAGTTTTATTCCTTCTATATATGATGAACATGATTGGGATGTGGACGACCTACTAATAAGTTGACTTGCATGTGCCTTATTAGTCTCTTGTATTATTATTTTTTCGTGTGTTTTTCTTTTTATGTGATTGCATGTGCATAATGTGATCCCCATGATGTGTTATTTGATGTATATATCTCTCTTTGTGACATTCCTCTATTTTTACCTTCATTCCTCTCTATGTCATAAATATTTTATCTCTTCTTTTATCTTTTCATTTGTCTTGTGTTTTCCTTTTGGGGATGACACAAGGTATTGAGACATTCATGCCCCTTCCATGTTGACCCAAAATATTTTTCTTTATCTTTTTTTTCATTTTTCTTGTGTGTTCCTTTTGGGGATGATGCAAGGAGTTGAGACATTGATGTTTTTTCCACGTTGACCTAAAAGGTTTTTTTTTTTTCTCTCTCTTTGTGTTATTCTTCTAGTTTTATGAGTATTTAGAAAATGATGACAGTTCTGAGCTCTCTAAAAATTGTAGCAAGAACGTATTGACCCCAAATCTATGGATCTCTTATGTGACTTTAAGATTTCATTTTGGGGGTAACCACATTTTCATGATGTAGCTTTATTTGGAAACATATGACTTGGCATAGGGATTTCCAAGTAAGCTCTCATGTCCTCTTTATTGTTAGCATGTATCATTTGCTACTTTAAAGTAATTTCTCACAACATGGTGTTTAGCAATTTCTTTAAATTGGGGGCATACATTAGTATTATTCTTTTGCATTTTTCTTTTTCATATTTCATGGTGCAATCTTCTTGCTTCATGCAATGCATTTTTTTCTTTGTGGTGAAATTGGGTGTGATTTCCCTCAAGAGCATGATCTCTCTTAGCATATTATATTCCTCTTAGTAGCTTGATGTGACACACTACATCCCCTAAGGTGTGAATCTTCTATTCTTCGATTGGTCCTCTCTTGGAGACATTAGGCACAATTTTCCCTAAGTTAAGACCTCACATGAACTAAGCAATACTTATTTGAACATTCCCTATTTTTACATTTATAAAATTTCAGTTATATGGCCACCTTGCATAACACATTTTGCATGCCTGTGCAACCATCTTCTTTGTTCATGAGTTCCAAGCCTACGAAGCTTTGCTTGCCTCATGAAGCTTGAAGTTCATTGTTGTGTAGTGCCTTATCAAAGTTATTAGGAGGTATAACTTTGGTATGGTTGGATCAGAAGACAATTTGAGGTATGAATTCCCATAGCCACTCGCATGTGTGTTGTGAGCACATATCAGTGGCATGTGTATGTGTCTCACCCTCTTAGATTACTCACCTAGTGGATAGCCTGAAGTTCCATTGCCTTAGAGTGAGCGTTCTTTTTTTGGACAAATAGTCTTGATCTAATCCAAGTTGCGATGGACAAATGGTCATGCACAGTAGAAAAATGGCCCCTTGTCATTTTCATGTTCTTTTAGGCCTTTCTTCATGATGCTTGGTCTATTTTTATTTTATTTATTGATGTAATATGGCTTGAACATGGACATTTAGGTCCTTAAAATTCAAATAATGGCATCTTGTGAAGGTGTTGTGAAGTTTTGTAAAACATTTATACACTTTTCTAGACTTTATTCATTGCAATTCACTTAAAAATGACCTTTTCATCATTAATCAAGTCCTATTTTGAAGTTTTGTAAAGTCTTGCAACAATATTTCACACTTTTCTTGGCATAATTTCACTATTTGCACCTTTCTTATGCTTTATTTGACCCCTTTTTTCCTTTATCAACCTTAATTAAGTGTATTTTTGAATGTAAGCCCAACAAATAACATTAAATGTGACTTAATTCCTGACACCCATTTTCAGGTCCAAGGTGGGACCCATTTACCATGGGTGGCGAATGAGTCCCTCTTGTCTCCAAATTCAAAATATTTCAAATTTTCTTTCGGGTTTTTATTCAAAATTACTTGTTGTTGGTCTGTGATGAGGTATCAATGGGTTACTAAGGCACAAGAATGTATAAATAAGTGTTTTTATCCTCATTTTACATCTCCTACATTCTTCTAACACATTCAAGAAATCTTCCCATTCATTCAAGCATTCATCAAGCATTCAAGCACATTGCATCATCTAAGCAAGCATTTTGGAGCAACCATTGATATATCTTGAAAGTTTGAGCATCAAAGGTGTGGTAAGTTTATGAAATTTTCATGTTATTTATTTATCATACTCTTTTCATTTCATTTCATTGTTTAGGGTTTGATTACCAAAGTAGGGTTTGACCAAGGCAAACCCCTATACTCTAACCCTCAACCATTTTTCCCCTCTTTCATGTGTGTTTACAGAATTTTGTATGCAGATTTGACAAGCAATTAGGTGTTGAAAGGAATTCAACAAGTCAACAAGGTGCTTCAAATCAAATCAACCTCATTTCAAGCTTGGAGAGGATATTGTCTATTTTCTACAAAATTAACTTTGTCAACCAGACAAGCAAACAACCTTAGATTTGGTGTTGCAGAATTGTCCCTCGATTTCTCAAAATTTTGGGAGAGCACTAACTCACCATCAGTGGAAAATGAGTCCCACCTTAAGGCTAGAAATACAAATTTTGTTAGATACCAGATCCCAACACTTAGAAACTCGTTCCCAACAGTTTTCATCAGAAGCAGAACTAATTCACCATTAGTGGCGAATGAGTCCCACTAGTGATTTTTTAGTAATCTCATATAGCATTCAAAAGATTCCAAATTCTCCATTCTCTACCCAGGTGCACTCTGAATTAGACCTTTTCTCTTTTGTTTTGCATTTGTTCATTCTTAGTTCATGTTTGCATATCACATTGTGTTTTCCAACACTGCATAAATCTTAGGTTTTGCATACATAATCAGTCACATAGATCATCTAATTGCATTTATATCACCTTATTTTGTCTTAATTATTTCATACATTTCATGATTTGAGTGAACCTAGCTAGATCTTTTGTATGGGGTTTATCTCTCTCCCTTTAGGTGAAACATCCTAAGAGTGTAAGAGTAGCCTATAAGCCCTACCCAAAAATCTATGATTTAAGTTGAAGCTTGATCTACCCCTATTTTTCCTTTGTTCTTCTTCACTCTTTGTCTTTGGCAGTGTATGCTTGTGTTTTTTTTGCTCCTCATATCCTTTTCATGTATGTCCTTTTGTGCCTATGTTGGTTTGTCATAGGATCTTGATCCTGGGGCTTGATCACCCCTCTTAATCATTGTCATCCTTGTTGGAAATAGGATGCCATTTAATTGAAAATCCTAAATATTAATTATTTCATGTATCTCCTAGATTCTTGGAATGTGTTCAACTACACTATTATTAGGATGAGATTAATATTTGATGAAATAATCATGATTATTGACATTTGTAATTAATTATAAATGTAAGGAGCATGTGAGGGGCATCCATAGTGAGTTCATAAATAATAGGGGTAAATGGAGCACCCACATGGTAAGGTGACACTCACCTTGTGTTCAGTTAACTATACAGAGTAATAGTTAACACTTCTTAATGCATGTAAAGATCCTAGGAGTTAGGGTTTGATGTTTGCATGCTTGAAGTTCAGTTCAGTTTAGTTCAAATTAGTTCAGTTTAGTTCAGTTATGGTTCAATTGTCTTTAGTTAGTTTTAGTTGTATGTTAGTTAACTTCAATTAACTTGGAATGCATGGCTAATAACATTGAGTTGTATGACAGATAATAGGGACTACCTCCAGTTAACAGGGGATGATCTTTCTTGGATGAATGGTGTTGAGTAAATGTTTCAGTTAACTAGAAATCACTTGGAGCCAACTTGGGTTCCCAATATGTTTTCTTGGATTTACCTCTCTTGCATGATAAGATATTTCTGAAGGCTCAGTTAAGTAGGATTTCTTATGGGATCCAACTTTGAGGAAGAGCTTTGGAATTATCACCAAAGTGAAGGATTAGTTGTAGCTTCAGTTTGGGATGCCCAAATGCATGAAGCACATGTTGTAAGCTTTATTCTTCATATAATAACTCAACTTGAAGCAATATGGAATACCTTTTCAAGGGCTTGAGTTTGTGCATTGTAATTATCACCATTTGGAGATTACAAGGTTGCATATTGACTCTATATCTCATTCAAGTTGAAGAGTTTTTTCATAATTGTTATTTGCAAGTGTGAAGAATATTGGTAAAGACAAAAGAATCATTCTCAAGAAAGAATTGGATCTATTGTAATTTAAAGATTAAATAATAGAATAATTCTTGGTGGAGTTTTTACCCAAAATGATTTCTCCACGTTATATCTTGTGTAATCTTTCTAATATGTTGACTAGTTATTCTATCAACTTTTGTCTACATTCTACAATAGTAAAATGGATTAATCAAGATAATCACCCACAAAGAATATATGTAACAAAGAAAAAGCTTATTTAGATCAGCAATATTAAAGTTCTATAGAGTATTAAGCTAAGAAAACACCTCATTTTTCAACAATCCTACCTTACCGACATTGGTGAACTTAGGCCCCTCTTAATGCATTTTTTTCTACTTTAGTGTGAGTTTGAAGAAATTTCATCCTCTCACTAAAGTGGGGGCTAAATGTGGCAAAAAAAAAAGGTATCCTTGTACTTTTCCTTGCTCATTTGGGCCCTCCTTGTTTGAGCATAATGTTGTCTTGATTTAGTGTTGTACTGTGTTTGACACATTCACATTATGTCTTGGGCCCTTGTGAGTTAAATAGACCTAATTTTACCTTATTTTAGAGTGTTGTAAAGTGTTGTAACACACTTTCACACTTTTCTAGGGTTTTCATTAATATTTGGGCTTCTTTATGCCTTATTTTTCCTTATTTTGCATCCACAAGCCTCATTTAATGCATCTTTTTAAGGATAATCTTAACATAAACTAGCATCCAATCATAATTCAAGTGTTTTAAGGTTGTGCGGCCCAAATTTAGTGATCGGGGACTCATACGCGGCCCAAATTTAGTGTATGAGTCCCACTTAGGGTTTTGGGTCCCGATTTGGATTTCACAACTTTCTAAGCATTTTTAAAAATGTTTCCCATAATTAATGCCTAATGGGACTCATACACCACTTTTGGTGTATGAGTCTCATGTGGCCCAAAATTAAATTTAATTCAAATTATTGGCAATATTGTATCCTCCTAGATTTGATGTCGGCTTGTAGTGCTGTAATTTTGAGAAATTTGGCGTAAAAAAGTATAAATACAAGTTTCTTTCACTCATTTTACACCAATCAAGTTGAAGCATTCTTATAGAAAATTTTATTTCACAAGAGTATTTAGTAGCATTCAAGGGCTATTTATCAAGTGTTTTAGAGCATTCTTTAAGAATCAAGCATCATGTCAAATTCATCATGCATCATGCTTGTTTTTGAGCTAACAATTGTGATGTAGGGTTTCATGATTGAAGCTAGCATTCAATTCAAGATCTTTCATATTCAAGTAAGATTCAAGATCTATATCCATTGGAGTCACTTCATACATGTTTGTAGCATTACATTGCTAGGGTTTGGTGAGTTGCAACATTACATTTTGTTCATTCATCATTCTCTTTTCCTATTTCATTTCATTTTAAGGTTTGATTACCCAAACGGGGTTTGACAAAGGAAAACCCATTTCGACTAACAAAACAACATTTTTCCTTCTTTGGGTATGTGCAGGATCATGATGGGCCAAAAAGTGGCAATATGATGGGTATGTGTAGGGTATGTGGTTGGAAATTTTTTTTAACCCACAATCAATGAAACGAAAAGGGTTTTTAATAGAGATTCTCAAATTTCCACCAATATAATTTATGCTTTACTTTGAATTTAATAAATAATTATTATTCATTTTCTAATTGAATTACGAATAAAGTCTTGATTGATAAGCTGATTGAAAAACATCTATAGCTTTCAAACGATATCACATTCTTTTAATCCAAAACATGTGTCACATTCTATGCTTTGCATACTATAGGATTAAAAAAATGAATTTCATGAAGGTCTTACCAAGTTAAGGTGGTCAAACATACAAGTTTTTACATTTTTTTAAAATTGTAATAAAAAATTCATAATTAATTATTTACTTGGAAAAAAATTATAAAAAATATGCATCATATCGGGACAATGTGTCCTCTACTTATATCTAAAATCTTGTAAAAAAAATATTATCATTTTATTGTGGTTAGGGTAGCCAGATAGACACCTACTTATTTTTTCCTTGAAATTTAAGTACTACTGTATTGAAATTACAAATTTTCACGAAATAGATTTTTTTTTTAAATAAAACTAGTAGTTTAAAAACTACATTCAATTTGCTACAGATTCTATTCTTACATATTTTTGAAATAATATAGATAAATTATTCAATTTTTCACGTCAAGTTGCCTAATTCTAATTTTTCTAATTTTGTTGCCACTTAAGGGCCTATCTTTTCCATGATGATCCTGCACATACCCCTCTTTAGTGTGCGATTTGTAGATCTAGGTTGAAGACATATTGAAGAGCAAGGTTGGAAAAAAATTTCAATTGTTCAAAGTTTTCAAAGTTGTCACCTTGCATTGGAGATCATTGGAGAACATCTACAGGTTGTAAATTGAAGATTCAAATCTAGAAATTAGGTGGAAAGAACAAAGTAGATATTGAAGAGTAGAATCAAACTTTGAATTTCTATGAAAATATAACCAGACTGATATAACACTTTTGGTGTATGATTCTCAGTTTAGTCAAATTTGTACATTTCAAGAGTTTCAATCATATCTCTGCCAGATTTAAATTCCTACCATAGAAATCCTAATTTGAGACTAAATCACCCAGACTGGAATATGAGTCCTAGTAGGCTTTAATTTTAGTGTTTCATCATTTCAATCCTTCATCTAGTCTTCTTTAGGTTTCCAGGTGCACACATTTCATCTCTCAGCTTTTTGTTTTGATTTACATGCTTCTTTAGGTCATTTAGTGAAGTATTGCATCATATTAGGTTTAAGCATCAGGTCTTGCATTTCATTAATATTTTTGAGCCTTAGCTTGATGTTGAACCCCTCTTTAGCTTATAATTAGACCCTAGGATAGCCCTATTGCAAGATCTCTTTCTTCTTTGCATACTTTAGATTGAGATCTCTTGGGTTTCCCTTAAATGAAATGATTGGGTGTTTCCACAATAGTGTGTCACTTTTGGGATATGTTGTTTTTTTCTTGAAATCAAACTTTTAGAAAAGCTAATGATTTAAGCCTTGAGAGGTTCCATATAAAGTTTGTTAATTGAAGAGGGATAGATAATACCCCCTTGGATAGAACCCCTCTAGTATTAAATTATACCCACAATGGAGTCTCCATTGCACCTATCAAAATGCTAGAAAAAAAAAAAATTCTTTAACTTTTGAGTGATTAAATAATGTCATTTAGAAATTATATTTTACAATATTGTAGCCCTTGAAACAAGCTTTCCAACAAGTATAGTTTTGATATTTTTTCATTTTATCATGTATTTAGTTTTCAATTTTTATTGAACATAGTTTTTTCTTTGAACATCAAGCTCTTCATTTGGAAGAGGTGGAAAAATAGTAAACCATTGTAAAAAAAATTCAAAAAATACCCTTTCCCTAGATATTGATGTTTTTGTTTAACCAAAAAAAAAAAAATGGAGTTCGATATATACACAACAAGTTAGGTTGTACGACACACATGTATGTCCAAATTATAGTTACAGTGACTTCAAAAATTAATTAAAACAAAATATATGTAACAAAAAATTATGAAAAAGTACCCTTTCCCTAGATATTGATGTTGAGAAACTATATTTCAAAAATTAGAATTTTATCCTTTATAGAAAAAAAATTATGTTGTACGACACAAACGTTACCTTCGAAAATTGTTGTTTTCTATTTAGAACTAGGTATTAAAGGATATGTTGAAAGATTCATGATTTATTTTGAATAAAATATATATATATATATAGAATCTATGCACAAATTGCCTCAAATCACTAGTCTACATCATCTTCAAATTCTTAATGGTTTAGCTATTATAGGTCTCAGAAGATGTAGATTTAGTTAAAAATATTGGTATGAATGTCCATTTTGAGCAAAAAGTGAGACACAGTATTGTGATTTCACCTGATTGTGTAATGTATTGTTCTATTTCCTAAACCATAAATCAATCAATTTTTTTTTTTGTTTCAGATATACTGTCATAAGATAATTGGATCTTAGCACAGTCCAGAAAAATTTGATCGATCGGCTATGAAGAATGATGACACTAACTCGAAGGTTCCACCTTGAAAGTAAGATCTCTATCATTCCCTCTGACAAACACTACCCCAAAAGATTCCTCCATGGAAGATACAAACTACTCAACGAAATGGATGACATGGCAAGCAAGCAAGTGATTTTAGATTTTATGAGAATGGTTTTGAAGAAATCCCCACCAAGAAGACATGTGTCCTGGTTTAGGCCCGAAAGGAAAACAATATATATAAATTTGTGCATCCACCATATGGCACATTGAGCACCTTTACGTGAGAGCAGTCTTTGTCCTTGGGACATGAAGCCATCCCGAAGTGAAAAGGAAGTAAGGGTCAAAAACCAAAATTTTTTAAGGAAAAAATTGCTCCACAATTCTAGTGACTCACAGGGGGCCTTCACTTGTAGAGGCATGAACCTAGATCTTAGGTAATTCTTGGGGTTTGAGGAAAGCGACATGTTGGGCTTCCCAATCTCCATCAATGAGTTGGATGAGGGTGCATAAATTCTCATATGCTTCATCAAGATCAAGTACTTATTTACAAGAAACCTCTCCCCACCTTGATGAAATAGATCTGATGTGGTAATACAGTCAAGAAAGGGGAAGGATTTCCTTCTCAATCTCCTCGATAGTGAGTGATGACCTCAAACCCTGGAGCACTGTTGAGTCCCAAAATTTGAGCCTAATTGCTTCTATGATTTGCTCAATTGTTAACACTCCTCCATCTGATGAGAAAAGGGTGGATAATCCTATTTCGAGCAAAACTTTGAAATATTCCTTTATCTCACCGACCTTCTTATCCAGCATTGCCTTGTAATCTTTACTCCTTGATACAACCCAGTGGCAAGTGATGAATTTGTTTGCTTTCCTCGTAGTTGTCCTTCAATTGGGAATCCTGGTGTATCTTAAAGCTTCCTTAGTTGCTTTACATAATTTTGAGACCAAGAATCTTGATTCTTCATCTTGGGGGTTGAATGTGTGTAGAATTTGGTCAACTATTGGGGCAACCTTCATATTTAATTCCTAAGCATCTTTTAGAAACTGCAAGACTAGTTTTAGGGTTGTAACTGCAACTATGATTCTCTCCCAATGAGTAGATATTGGTTTTTTAAGTTGTGTCATAGAAAAATGGCACCTTGTCATTTGCATGGCCTCTTAGGTCTTGTTTCATGATGTTTGGTCTATTTTCCTCTAATTTTATATTGTAATGTGGCTTGAGCATGCATATTTAGGTACTAAAATTCAAATATTGATGTCTTGTGAAGGTGTTGTGAAGTGTTGTAAAACATAATTTCTACACTCTTCTACACTCTATTTATTACAATTCATATAAAAATCACCTTTTCATCACTAAACAAGTCATACTTTGAAATGTTGTAAAGTCTTCACTAGGCACTTCATTATTTACACCTTTCTTATGCTTTATTTGACCCTTTTATGCCCTTAGAAGCTTTAATTAAGTGTATTTTTGAATGTAAACCCGACAAATAATATTGAATGTGACTTAATTTCTAACATCCATTTATAGGCCCTAGGTGGGACCCATTCACCATGGGTAGCGAATGAGTCCGCCTTGGCTCCAAATTCAAAATATTTTAAATTTCCTTTTGAGTTTTTATTCAAAATCACTTGATGTTGGCATATGATGAAGTATTAACGAGTTACTAAGGCACAAGAATGTATAAATGAGTGTTTTTACATCCATTTCAACCCCCATTCCTTCAAGCATTCAATTTCCTACAATCACTCATCACATTCAAGCATTCAAGCACTTTACAATATCAAATCAAGCATAAATCAAGCACTCAAGAGCATCCATTGACATATCTTCATATTTTCATCAAAAAGGGTTTGGTAAGTTGATAGCATTTGCATGTTATTTGTTTATCATTATCTTGTATTTCATTATTTTATTAAGGGTTTGATTACCGAAGTGGGGTTTGACCAATGCAAACCCCTATTTGCTAACCCTTGAAACCATTTTTCCCCTTACTTTTGTGTTTGTAGACTTTTGTGTGCAGATTTGGACAAGTATTTGGGTTTTGAAGTGTGGTCAACAAGTCAACTAGGTGCTTCAAGTCAAATCAATCATATTTCAAGGTTAGAGAAGGTATTTTGTCTATTTCTTATAGAATTAACTTCGACAACCTGACAAGCAGACATTTCCAGATCTGGTGTTGTAGAGTTGTCTCCTGATTTCTTAGAATTTTGGGAAAGGACTAATTCACCACTAGTGGTGAATGATTCCCACCTTAAGAATAAAAATCTAGGTTTTGTTAGATTCTGGATCTCGACAGTCAAAAACCAGTTCCTAACAGTTTTCACCAGAAGTGGGACTAATTTGCCACCCTAGGCGAATAAGTCCTACTATTGATTTTTAGTAATTTCAGAAAACATTCAGACCATTCCAAATTCCTCAAATCTTACCCAGGTGCACTCTGATTCAACCTTTCTCTTTCTGTTTTGCATTTTTTTATTAATACTAGTTCATTGTTTGTATATCACATATGTAGTGTTTTCCAACATAATCTAAATCTTAGTTTTGCATTCATAATCAGTCATATAGATCACTTAATTGCACTTAGTTCATTTCATTTAGCTTAAATAACATCCTACATAACATAATTTGAATGAACCCCTTAGAATTTTTGGCCCTACTTTCTCCTTTTAGGTGAAAACCCCTAGAAGAGTTAGAAAGGTGCATGGTGCCAACAATCTATGATTCATAAGTATCAGGAGGATTCCAAATCCCTGTGTCATGATCAATTCCTACTGAAATTGGGACTTGCTTTAATGTTTTCCTCCAGTTGATTCTTCTCGTGGAGAGCATTTTTAAGCTTAGAGTATAGCTTCCCAAACTCCTCGTTATGAGTCTACAAAATAGACTCAATCTCTTGCTTTTCTTGTTTCACCCTTTATGTTTCAATCCAAGCCTTCTAAAGGTTGTCAAAGGCTTGAGATTGGATGCTATCTAATTCCTTTTTCATGTCCTTCTTTTCTTGACCCATCTCTTGTATCACCTTTTGTAGCTCATTATATATGGCTTTCATTCTGGCTAAATCACTTTCCATCCTTTTTTACCTTTTTTGATGCTCTATGTTTGTTTCATGTTTGACTACAATCTAACATCTCAATCTTTCTTCCTCGGCATGAAGTTGATCCCTTTCTCTTTGGGCCTCTTCAAGGAACTTAGTTTCTTCACCCTACTAACCTTGTAACTGCCTCAAGCAGGCCATCTCCAAATCTTTCCCTTTGATTTCTTCTTATAGCTTGTCCACTATAGCCTTTACATTTTCCAATTTTATCTTGTTCTTCTTCAACTTTTTGTCTAACTTTTCACAATCAGTGTAAACCACCTTCTAAGTTGCTTTGGCCAGAACCACTTTGTCACATGGAAGAATCTCACTCGAATTGAGGCCCATGTCTCTGATGTAATAATATTTGAACTGCATTTGTACCTCTAGCTTGGACGTCAATGGCCTCATAAAAACAATCAGTGGAGCATTCTTCTCTTCATCAAAACAAGTTTCCAACTTCTGAGTAGTTGGATTTGTCATGGCCTTTCCCTACAAATTTTCCTTTCTTGCTTGTCGAGCCTACCTTGTTGCTTACATATGACAATGAAGACTCTGTGGAGAATAAATACTCTGTGTGGCAAGCAAAACACCTAGAGGGAGACTAAAAAGGGTGACTGAAGGAGAGGCCTTGACTTTCTGAGCTTGTGGAGAGGCAAAGGGAAGATTATCATTGAAAAAGGTGGGATTCTATGTGTGGACTGACAAGGGAAGACACCCATTGGAGTAAAAGGGGAAGTGAGTGGAAAAGGGGAAGTGAGTGGAAAAGAGGAATTTTCTTAGAAATAGATGGAGACGGTGCAACTTACAACTTGGATGTATTAGTTTTTCAATGGGTGCCCTTGATAAGGTGATTAAAGAATCAATTGTGTGACTGATGTAGATGATGCTCATTCAATGCATGAGGTTTCTTTGTGGGGTTCATTGTCAAGTATGGTTGGGAGCATTTTTAGGATTAGGACATTGAAACCTACAAATGGAGGATTCCTCTCAATGGATGAGGGGGTGAGAACAACTAAAGATGTAGTAGAAGAAAGAAGGGCAGGTACAAAACTTACTTGGACTATCGAAGCTGAAAACCCTAGAGGAGTAGATTCCATCTCTTCTTCTCCTCTACTTGATATGCTCAGTATGCCTAAGCCTTGGATTTGTCTCTTCTTCGCAGGGGTTGAACTAGTGGATTCAAATTCTTTGTTGGTCGATCTCGCTAAAGCTTGGGCCCCTGGATCTGCAACAAATCTCTTTAGGGACTATCAGGTCTTTTTTCCCTTTGGTAGGGTGCTAGTGGAAGATGTGATCTATGAACCTTTGTGCTTTGACCCCTTTCCTTTATTTTTTCTTGCATCAGGCTCCTAAGGCGAGGGTACAGAAATTGGTGCTTTCTCTTATTCGGTCTCCTAATCTAATTTAGGATTACTATTATTAGACCCAAAATCAACACTCATTAAATTTTTTATCATCCAGCTTAACTTTTTCAATTTATGGCATTGAGTTTCTTGATTTCCTTCTAGTACTTCTAAAACTCAGCCATCTTCCTTTCCAACCATCCCAAATTCTTTAGTTATGTTCTGAAGGACTAGCCCATCTAGGTGCTTTATCAGAACTCTGCCACCCAAACATAGAAGTTGAGCCATGAGGGTCACACATACAGTATAAAGACTAGGTCAATGTAGACCTCTTCCCTATCCTCTATCGAGTTCTTCCTTGAATCAAAATATTCCCACTCTTCATGTTTTACAGTCAGAAGATGTCCCACTGGATTGTACCTCCATGTGTCACAAATGAGGACCAAGCCTAGGCAAGCCAATTTTCTAGTCAATACATCCCACTCTTCGCTTTTTACAAGTGTTATCTAACTTTTTGCAATGGTAAGGGGAAGTAGGTAGAGTTCCTTTTAATGCCTCTAGTTGTCATAGGCTTTGTTAACAAGGGTTGCCTATTGGCATGCCTACAAAGGGAAAGTCATATCTATTACAAATTTAGGGAGCCTAAAAGGCTCCTTAGTAAAACCATGGTATCTAATGAAAGAATCTCAACTCCTAGAAAATAATCCATCGAGGTCTAGTGGATTTTCATCCATTCTAAGGATTCAAAGGAAAACAACCTTGGAGGGCAAGGTATGTGCAGGATCATGATGGGCCAAAAAGTGGCAATATGATGGGTATGTGGCTAATGACTTTTTTTATACCCAAAATTGATGAAACAAAAAGGGTTTCTAAAGGATATTCTCAACTTTTCACCAATATAAATTATGCTTTACTTTGAATTCAATAAGTAATTATTATTCATCTCCTATTCAAATTACGAATAAAGTCCTAATTGATGGACTGATTGAAAAACATCCATAACTTTCAAATGGTATCACATTTTTAGAATCCACAACATGTGTCACATTTATGCTTCACATACTATAGGATTAAAAAAGAAAAATCTAATTTCATGAATTTTTGACTAAGTTAAGGTGGTCAGACATATGAGTTTTTTATATTTTTCAAAAGTTATAATAAAAAATTCATAATTAATTATTTACTTGGAAAAAAATTACAAAAAAATATGCATCATGTCAGGACATGAGTCCTCTACTTATATCTAAAATATTATAAAAAAATATTATCATTTTATTGTGGTTAGGGTGGTCTAACATACACCTACTTCTTATTTTTTCCCTAAAATTTAAGTACTACTGCATTGAAATTTCAAATTTTCACCAAATAGATTTCTTTTTTTTTAAACAAACCTAGTAGTTTAGAAACTAAATTCAATTTGCTACAGATTCTATTTTTACATATTTTTGAAATAATATAGATAACTTATTCAAATTTTTATGTCAAGTTACCTAACTTTAATTTTTCTAATTTGTTTGCCACTTAAGGGCTTGTTTTTTCCATGATGATCGTACACATACTCGGCACAAAGAAAAATATAAGATTACTGGTTGTAGAAAACAATCAAAAAACAAATAATAATACCATGTTTTGGAAAGTACATGTGTCGAGCGCGAAATTGGCTAGTATAACCCCATTGCATCAAAATTATTGAGCAACAAGTATCCTTTGAAAAATTTAGTGTTCTGACATAAAATCAAATGTGTCAAAAAAGAAGAATACCTGAACCAAAAAGTAGTGCAATAATTTTTTAATTGTTTTAGCATCTTTTTAGCCACTCCATCAACAAAATCAAAATACTTTTGGCTCCTCTCCTTCATGAGCATGAAATCCAAGCTTTCCTAGAATTTGTAAACCTTTTCATCATCTTCAAAGCCATAAATATAAGTCAACACTGAGAAAATTCCCTACACATCTAATTTGAACTTTTTGCATGCTAGAGGGAAGATAATTTGCTTGCCATCTAGCGTCTCATTTGTTTCATCCATATATAATTTTAATTACTTATCTTTGGTTCTCAAAATATATTCCATTCTTTTGTGTTCAAATATTTTGGCATCCTAGTTTATAGGGATGCATAGCATATCCTAGATGGCTACTACACTGATGGTAACCCTCAACCTGTTTCCACTAATAACCCATGTTTCTTTCTTCAACCTTTTTTCGCATGCATCCACCAACTCTAGGCATGGATGTATGGAGGGAAATATGAATTGTGGAAGCCCACAATACCAAAGTTGTGATGCAAAGCCCTTGGTTGACCCATGGGTGAGCATTCTTTGCATTCCTCCTTCCCTAAGGCTTTTAGGGTTTAGATGTAAATTTGGGTGATAAATATTATCTTTGAAATCTTTAACTGCTTCCACCTTAATAGGGTTTCCTACCTGTATAGTTTTAGTATGAGAAAAACTCTGGTCTTTTGGCATTGGGGCACTAGAATATGAATCTTTTCCAAAGATGTTGGTGTAGCCTGGTTGGGTAGACAAGACTCTAGCCTATTGACCAGAAGATGATGCCTTTGCCATTGTTGCATTCTTGGAAGGATTTGCAGAAAAATTCTTTAGAGCAATAGTTGTTTGAGGTTTTTGATACTTAGCAAAAATTATTTTTTGGGTACATTAATTTTTGAACTTACATGCAATAAGGAATTACCATTACCATTATCTCACTAAGTGCTACAGTGAGGTGATACATGTGGAGTGGGATCTGTATCCCTCAGGAATGCCAACTTTGTCGTGAGAATGTGATTAGTACATTCCCTATGCTGCCCTTTTCAAAAATAAGGCTTATGCAATGGGAAGCATGCCTTTAGCAATGGAAAGCATTTTTTGAGCGATGGAAGTGTACTTTGAAAAGAAATTTTTATTTAATTTGGAAAATTTAGCTCTTTAAGAAATGTCTTTTCACATAAGGAAGTAGGTTGGTGTTGATGATGATGATGGACACATGGTAGCAATTGGCACAAGTGAGAATTTACTCCCAACACCCAAATTAATTTCTCAAAGCTTGGTTTGAGATCCTTCATACAATTTATCCCTTACCTCTCATTGCCTTGATATTTTTTCCATTTCCATCTAATAGGAGATAGGTTTTCCATTTGTCAAGCTCTTCGTCATACATTTTTCTATAAATAGCAATATCAACTTAGCGAAAAATTCACTAAATTAGCATTTGAGTTAGTGAGCTCCTCTCGCTACATTTCCTGTTCCACTAGTCTATAGCTTGTTTTCCTTTATTATGTCTAGCCTAGGTACCCCAATTTGGCTCTTGATCCAAAAGTTGTAGAATTATTTTGTAGGTGAAGTCAGTAGTGAGAGAATTAAATGCCTAGTAGGGAAGAATGACCTCCTCATTATCATGGCATTCAAGTGGGTGCTCGGGAAGGATTATGTGAAGGATGAGAAATAGAAACTATGCAACTCCATCATTATCTCCCAATTTGTGGCTTCCCTACTAGATTTATACATCTCCAAGCCTTGGATTATTGAACACTACCATGCCATGTTTTATTTGCCATACTTAGATGGGCTCAATGAAATTGTGCAAGTAGCTATCCCTAGTGCTAACATTCTAACCACCATGAATATTCACAAGAATGTCAATTTTGGGGAAGTGGTGCCCTAGCTTCCCTTTCTCAAGAAATTTTAGACTATGGACCTAGAGTGTCTTAATGCACTATCCCAAATAGTAGCCTCCTTTCTTCTGAGGGAGTACAATGTGGAGTACATACCTAGGCTTGATTGGAAGAATCACTTCAAGTTCCTAGTTTATATCCATGGTGTCAAGGATTGAGGTTCATGTCATGTTGTTCCCAAATGTGATGTGTGTTGTTAACCCCTTTACTACCTTGTTGAAGAAACACGAAGAAACAATTTTTTGAATGTGTTGTGTTGGATAGAGGCTTTAATTTCCACTACCATTTTTTGTTTCCTCATTTTTTTCTTTTTTGAAGATGTATCTCTTTTTGGGTTTGAATTGAGAAGGCTTGAAACTTCTCTTAGAGCCTTAAGCTCGATAGGTATATTATATTATAAATATTTTCAATGAATACAAAATATAATACTTTTTGCTATTCGTATGTTTACTCTCATGGATTTACTCACAAAAATAATGTAATTTACAAAATTTTACATATGGTACATAACTGTAAGATTTTAATGAACTTATGCATACTTTAATGGAATAATTTTCATGAATATCATTTACCAGTATATCAAAAAAAATCCATTCATATCCTCTAGCTCGTATGCATTTCTTTCCTTGCATGCATGGATTCAGAAAAGAACCCTCCACAATGAGTCAAACTTAGCATGCTACCTTGGTTTTGCAGCATGTTTTTCATACTTTAGCACAAGACTTCCCTCCCAAAAATCTAGGTTGGAGGCCTTTTATCAAACCATCATTTGACTATCTACTAGAGCCTGATCATGGTTTCATACACATTTTCTATTTCTTCCTCGAGGCTCAAAATTTTCACCAATCTCACCTACATTCCACTATCCTCTTCAACTTCTAAACCTTTCAATAGTTGCAATACCAAAATTTATATGGAAATGAGTAAAACTACCTCCTTTCCATACACTAATTCATAAGGAAAGGTCTTCAGGATCTACTTAGGCATAATTTTGTCATCCCATAAAGTAGCTTGCAAATTCTTTTGCCATTGCTTTTGGTGTTCTAACCTAATATGCTTTATTAACCTAATTAGATTCTTGTTAGTCAACTCTACTAACCTATTTCCTTGTGGGTAATAATTGGATGAAGTCTTGAGGTAGACCCCATGCTTGAGAGAGAAGTCTGATAGACTAGAGCCTATGAAGGCTTGTGCATTATTGGAAATGATGTTTTTAGGTGAATTGAACCTTATTACTAACTCAAGAAAATTAACAATTTTTGTTTCTATAGCATTCTTCAAGGAAATGACATTTTTCCATCTTGTGAAATAATAGATCACCATGATTATCCACTTATGGCCTATGTTGGAGATGGGATTGATCATTCTAAAAAAATATAAATACCATTGTGCAAAAGGTTCCTCAGTCATGATTAGGCTCAATGGCATGGGGAAGTTCTTCTGCTTGCCAACAAAATATTGGCACTGAGTACACTTTTGCACCAAGTGATGGGCCTCAAAGAACATGGAAGGTCAGTAATATCTTTCCCACATTACTTTTAAAATAGTGGTCTTGGCGAAGAAGTGTCTGCCCTCAAGAGTGTTGTGGAATTCACCTAAAACCCTTTCTATCCATGGCTTATCTAAGCAATGCATAAGGACACCATCATAATTTATTTTAAATAAAATCCCCTCAATTAGTACATACATGTTTCCTCAATCGATAGTAGTATCTTATTGTGAGGTGGAATGTTGGTCGAGTACTACCCCTTTTCCATAAATTGTGTCTAATTTGCCACCTATGACTCATTAGACTCAAACTGATTTGTCTAGACTTGGTCAATCTCTTCTTCCACCTGGGAGCTAAATTCTTACATGAGGTATTCACAAAGACCTCTCCCTTGAACCAGCTTGGTTGATCAGATGTCTATGTCATATTCTAGGATCTTGGTGATCTAGTTAGCCCTCTTTTTGGTTATCTCGCCTTCGGTGATGTATTCACAAACACTAGGATGGGTGATGAGGATGGTGATTTTGTTGGTCGATACTAGGTGTCAAAATTTCTTTAGGATTTTAATGATAGCAAAGGCCTACTTTTCAACAAATTTGTACCTAGTTTCATATCCTTTGAGATTCATTGAATGGAATTTGATGGGATGTTCTCCACTTCGCTCTTCGTCCTTCTAAGTGAGCACTGAAGCTATGTTATGTTGGCTGCTATAGATGTAGAGCATAATATACTTGGAGAAGTCTAGGTTAGCTAACACCAGAGCTATAGAGATGGCTACTTTGATTTTCTCAAAAGAAATCTTACCTTTGGGAGTCCATTTAAACAATAAATTCTTCTTCAACATCAACATGATAGGTCTCGTGATACACATAAAGTCAAAGATAAACCGGCTAACAAAGTTAATTTTCCTAGAAAGAACTATAGCCCCTTCTGGTTGACTAGTAGTGGTAGCTCCCTTATGGATTTCGCACTTTTAGGGTCTATGTCTATTCATTCTTTTAATACCACAAAACCAATCAACTTTCCTTGCATTACTTTGAAGACACATTTTTTAGGATTTAAAGAAATCTTAAACTATTGACACTTCTGGAAGACCATTTCCAAATGATCAAAGTGATCATCTTTTTATTTTGAAAATATAGTCAAGTCATCCAGACATATTAGGATAATTTGATTGATCAATCCTTTCAAATTGATATCCATTTCTCATTGAAAAGTGGCACATGCATTGGAGAGTCTGAAGGGCATCTTCACATATGCAAAAATTCCCCATTTAGTGGTGAATGTTGTTTTGTGTTGGTTTTCCTTCTATACATAGACTTGGTTATACCCTGAAAAACCATCAAGTAGTGAGAAAATTTCCTATCTAGCCATGTTCTATAGGATTTTCTCCATTGAGGGAAAAGGATAGTGATCTCTTAACAAGGCCTTGTTCAATTCCCTAAAATCCATGCAGAGCCAAATATTGCCATTCTTTTTTTGCACTGGTACAAGGTTGGATACCCAAGTGGGATGTTTGATCAGGTATATGATTCTCAATTTGATTAATTTTCTAAGCTCTTGTGCCATCAATGCCTCAACCTTAGAATTCGTTGGTTTTTGTTTCTATTAGACGAGCTTTGAGCCTTTTGTTAAGTCGATGGTATGCTGAATGATGCCTAGGTCATATCCTTTAAGATCGTCATAGAATCAAGCTACGACCCCATTGTATTTATCACATAGACTTTTTAGTCTTTCCTTGTCCACTTGTGCAATGTCCCTTCCAAATTTTAACTTCCTGTTGTTCCTGACATCGAGCTCCTCACAGTATCCTTCATTGGTGGTGAATCTTTGTTTGTTATTTCTCACGTCATTGCAGTCGAAGAGATTTTTGAGAGAAATCAAGCCTCATGGGAGCATATTTCTTTTTAATTGGATTACTGTCTTTCGATAGCCCCTCTAACTTGAAACTATGAATGATCAAAAGCTTTCCCTTAATTTTGTAGAAAATTGGTAATCTGGATGTCATCCTCAAAAGCCTACCAATTTTGATCATTGTCAGGTAGTAATGATTGGACTACACTATGCACTACACTATATTTTTCTTATTGATTTAGGGGTTGGCTCAAATTGTGAGCCAATCAAAGTCATCTAGCTAGCGATGGAATTTTGCGATCATGGGATAACCTATAAGTTAAATCTTCAAATATCTCCATTAGATCCCATATTCGGTATCTGTAAGACCTCATTCTTATATTTTTTGTGGCTGCCTATCCGGGGACTTGGCTTACAAACAACTTCAAATCTCTAAACACTTGTATTCTCTTCATGCTAATCTACTTTGTGAGAATCAAACCATGGACCAAAGCCTCATACTCAACATCGTTATTCAAGCACTAGAACTAGAAGTGAAAAGCTTTGAGGGTCACTGATTCAGTCAGAGATACCAATTGGACAACTACTCTAGAACTGATTTTTCATTTGGTACCATTGAAATATAGTGTCCATAGACTTTTGTTGCCCAATCTACCAAGTTCCTCCTACTCCTTTACTAATTTTGGGAAGATTTGGTCATCGTCGAAGATCACATAGGTGCCCAATCTAGTAGTATGGAAGTTCCTGAATGGGTTGGAACCATTAAACTGATTGAGCAGGACCTCCTCTTCAAGGGTTTGATCACTTGCGTCCTCTTCATCTTCTAATATTTCTACACAATTTGTCTCATTTTTTGAGGAGGTATGCACTACTTCAAAGCACAAAATTGTAGTGTCTACTATATGTTCAGGGTGCAAGGATTTAGATAGGATCTTCATCTTTTCCTCGTGCTTTGTTTGTAATATCAAATGAGACCAATCAAGTGCTAGATATCTACCAAGCTTTGTTGTGAAGACCCTTGAAAAACACATCCCAAAAATTGGGGGAATGTCTATCACAACTACTTCTTGTGTGACAGTTTGGATCAAACACAAGAAAAGGGTCAAAGAAAGATCCTTGATGCGACCGACGGTCAGTAATTTCTTCCCATCTAATTGCATGATCCCTTTCTCAAGAGGCTTGTACTTAAGTTTCAGGGTTTCGGCCACTTGCTTAGGCATGACCATGGTATTATCTCCCGAATCAATCATGTTTTTGTGTAAGAGCTTATACCTCACAATAAGTGTTAAAAAGAGAGGGGTGGGATTTGGTTTACTTATCTCTTTCACGTTTGCATTGTTTGAAACCTTTATGTATGTCATAGCTCTCAAATTTTAGGGGTCTGACTCGGGCTCCTTTTCTTTATCTTGATTGTGCAATGGGATTGCATCTGTCTGTAGTGTTTGTTCCTCCTTCTTTAATGCCTCTTGAAGCAATGTATTTTGTTCTAAAATCTATATAACATCCCACAGAAACACGTTAGTGGGCACCTTCTTCAATTGCTCTACCAAATTAAGTGTTTTGACTAGAAAGACATTAGGTTTGAACGTTGGTATTTCTTTTGTCTTCAGAATAGGTCGATCCAATGTGGACGGGCTCAGTGCTTTTTCCACCTCTTTCTCTAGTAATGGTGAAGCTTGTGACTACTAAGTGGGTCATATCTGTGAGGCTTGTTGTGGCTATAGTCGTTGTGGAGCTCGTTGCATGTATTCTCCAATGAGCCTTCTTTTGGACCATGTGTTGTAGATCGATTGTACTTGTGGGGAACTAGTCATCAAAACATCATTTACAAATACTATGTCTTCTTCCTCCATCCAAGAAAAAAGTGCTTGGACTAGTCATATATGAAACTCTTGCTCTAAGGACATCCCTTTTGTTTTTGCTTTGAAGTGGGCATTCTCCATTCTGGGAGACTGATATTCTTATATGTTCAGAAACACACTTTGGATTCTTTGCTCCACTATCTTCTATTGAGGATTTCCCCTTGGAAAATTACAGGGAATATGGCTATCATTACATGGGAAGCACCATGTGTTCTCATCTTCTATCAGGTTGTTCTGGACTGGGACCAAATCCCTGCTCAGACTGTTCTTAATAGTCTAAAGTGGCATGATGACAGGGACTATCTAATTTGTAGGTGTTGGTTGCTAATTTCCTCCATTTAGTGCTCCTTGATATGTGTTATATTGATGAGATGGCCTTCCTCCTTGATAGGTCTATGTAGGAGGTTTTGGAGGTGTTGATATCGTCTAATGATGACTAGCTCATTCATGAAGGACTACATAAGTTTCTTCATATCATTGATATATGTTGCTAATGAAGAAGAGCCCAACATGTTGGGTTGTCCTCCTAGGTATACATACATGGATAGTGGTGCAAATAATGTGCTTGCTTGTGGAGCAGAGGTGCTAGGATTTTCTTTTTCTAGGGGCCAATAGATATTTCCACAAACATGGGCATCAGTGCTTGTGGTAGAAGGTTCCCAATGTTAATCAGACTATTTTCTATGTGCACAACTAGATCATATGCATTGAGTAGGGTATCTCCTCCCATAGACTATACCATGATTGTGATGTTTGAATTGAAATCATTTAGATAGAACATGAACACCATAGCTTCCAAAGGCCCGACTGTCACAAAAATCCTTTGTTAGGTTTTGTGGAACTTGGTGTTGAAGCCGCTCATGGCCACTTGCAGGGCCCTATTGATAGTAATTAATTGTTGCAACAAAGAGGAGTGATATCTTTTCTACAAGAATCACTCAAAAAAATTCTCTCTGAGTTGATCACAAGAGCGTATGAAATTGAAATACAAGGACTTGTACTAGTCCTAAGCCTTTCCTTTGAAAGATACAACCAGTAACCCGAGGGCTACATTTTATTCTGTGATGTTATGTACTCTACAAACCTCCACTATATCTTGGAGATGTTTGGAAGGGGTCTTGAAATCCTCCTCAGAAAATTTAGGATTTCCTTGAAAGCATTAGCAAGTATGGGGAGCCATACATCAGGGGGTGTAGGTGGTTGTAGTGGGCTACCACTAACCCAAGTTATAAAATTTCTAAGAGTGGGAGCACCTAAGTGAGCCATTGTAAACAAATTCCTATGAATAGGGTAGACAAGTATTTTGATTTGGAAGGTTCAGCCTCCTAGTGGAGTGGATAAAGCTCTAGATGTGGGCTAACACTTCTTAACTTGTTGCTCCTTATAGGTGATACAAAACCTGTAAGTCTTCTCCTCCTAGGTGTCAAAGTAGGTAACTAGGAGTACTAGAAATGGCCTCTGGAAGATGCTCTTGCTTGAACTTTGGGCATGAGATTTCCAACCTAACCTCTTAGTCTGATTTATGAAATATTTCTGACTTCCTTGGATCAAACATTTTTTTTTTAAACTTTGAGTGCCACTAGGCATGCCAGAAAAATAACTATTGATCATAAAATTTTACACCTCTTCGAGCAATCTTATGGGAAATTTAGCGAGTGGGGGACTAAATTTCCCTCACTAAATGAACTCTAGGATTTTTAAAGAAATTTAGCTCTTCTTTGTGGGAAAAGGGGAAGTGAAATGCAAGGAAAAATAAAAAGGGTGATGCACAAAGGCTTTTACAACATTTCAAAAGCTTATCAATTCCTTATAACTAATGAAATGGACACAGAATTCCACAAACCCTTTGTTGTTGGGAAGAGAACAAGTGGAAAAGGCTAGAGAAAGCATAGTGAAGTCTTTCAAATCTCCTTGTGGGAAGCATCCATTAAGGTTCGACAGTAATAAGAAACCCCAAAAACCAACAGGGATATTTGGATCTTTACAAAACTATCACTCTCTTATAGCATAATATAAACAATGTATTATTTACAGAAAATGAAAGAGTATATTGGGGTAAAAGCACAAACCTATGTCACACTTTATAAAGGAATCGACCAATAGCAAAACAAATTCTAAACTTTGACCACATAAAAGTTGTCTTTATGTTTTGAATTTCAAAATGTTGTAAACTAATGAAATGTAGAACTTTTGGTGTATTTTATTCCTGTAATTTTTTTAAATTTTTTTTAAAAAAAATTCATTATGTTTTTATCAATTTAAGGACAAATTTTGGAATGCTGAAAATTTCATAAAAGAGTGACTTCACGGGCCGTCAAGAAACAAATTAAAAAAAAAACTTCATTTCTCTTGGTTTTTTTTTTCCAAATAGGTAACTTCAGTGTATTGTGCATGGAAAAAAAAAATCGCATTTTGATGTATATTTTTCTTGTAATAATGTTTTAAAGTCAAACATGTCAAAATTTGATAGTTTTCATGGACCGTAAACTAATTTTAATTTTTTTAATCAATTTCAAAAAATAGAACACACCCTTTTGAAGTAGACTCTCTCCTCTTGTTCCCCATATAATATTTTAAATTTTTTAATAAGTTTTACTATCTTTTTTTAAATATCTAATCAACCTCTTTTTTATTTTAAAAACCTACTTGCATTATTTTAAAAATGAAATATATTAAAACTAATCAAAATATTATAAAAATTATATATTTGGATTCTAAACTTCGAGCTCTACAAAAGGGTATTTTTATTTTTTGTAGAAAGATCAATCTGACTAGAGAAATACTTTGTCAAAGATGAATGTTTCAGAAATTTCTGAGAAATGATGAGTTGGCTGCCATGTAGGATGCCAACTAGACATTCTTGGCCAAGAGACTTTTGGCTGAAACCTTCTCGATCAGTACTGGCTTGGCCAAAAATTGATAAGCTAAAAACCCACCGGTCAATAAGAACTTGGCCGAAAACGACTAAAATTAAAAAAAAAAATCTTTCTAATTTCTCAACTTAAGAAAATTCAGAAATAATAGATATTTCAAAATATTAGACTATTTTTTATTAAAGAAAGTTTATTTCAACATTTTAGAAGGTTTATAATTTCATAAATTCAAGAAAAGGCATTTGGACAATAGGAGAGCTATTTTTAAGGTATGTATTGATCTTCAACTTATTTAATTGATTATGTTTTTATGAAAAATGCATTTGAAGTTTACTTTCACTATTTTTTTTATTAAAATATTAACATCAAAGAAATATTTGTAAAAATATATTGATAAAGAATTATATAGAAAAAATATTATTTTATTTTATTTACATTATTTATTGAACAATTATTTTATTTATTTAAAAATTGTTTGAATATGAATGCATTTGTTTCTTTACTATTTAATTTTTTAAATTTCATCATTATTGATCACCAATTCTATGTTCTTCCATTCTTGTTCTTACATGTCCTCCTTAAATACCTATGTTTTATTAAATTTACCTTTTCCTTTACTTTTATTTCCAATAAATACACAAACGAAATTGTTGAATGGTGCAAAAGTTATTTTTCTGCTCACGACTCAACATACGACACATGGGATTTTTGGGAAGTTACAGGTACATGTCTAGTCAAAATTTGTTAAAAAAATCAATTTCAAAGTTCAAGTACATACATGATTTCAAATTGAATTTTCAAGGTTGAATTTAAACAGATATTGATCGATCAAATCCTCATAATTGTCAAGCAATTCATGGTATTAGAAATCTGCATCAAATCATGACAACAGGGAGTAGTAGGCCTTCTGCAATTAATGTGAAAAAAATCATATTTTTTGTGTTGATTGCATTGAGGACAATGCAAATATTGATCAATGTGAGAATATTAGAGATGGGTATGTTTCACAATGGGAAATTAAACAATTAAGATCAATGCCTCCTTTTTCTGAAGATGTCTACGATCCACTATATTCAACTGATTACGAACATGTATCTGATTTAGTTGTTACAGGTATGTAAATTGATTAATTTAGTTAAAATCAAGATATATATATATATATATATTAATTATATGTTTAAGTAAGTTTCAAATATAAAATATAATTTTTTACAACTTAAATGTATAATTTACTTTATGTATATATGTGGTGTGTGTACAGGAAATATTTTTGCTATAGTTGCAGAGCTTGAAAATGTGGAAGGTGTAGATTACTATCTACTAAGATGTACGCAACCAAAAAGAAAATTGGTCGAATCAATGATAGACGGTGATAGACAAGAGTATCCCATTGGATCAGTCATTATTGAAGGCACATATTATCAACAAATAAAGATAGATAAAAATGGTATTATATTTGTTGATTATAGGCTAGGACAAAAGGTTCTACATACAGTCACTTAGTTTTGGCAACAAAAATAAATTTAGAAACTTTACCTAAAAGAGGACATGCCAAACAAAAGTGGAGGTTTCCTATTGAAGATCATGAAAATATTTTCGAGATAATTAAAGATAGAGAGGATCCATATTTTATGTACTAGGAGCTTTAAGTTGTTTTTTGGATATATGTACACATTTATGACTGGATTTATAATATATATTTGTATTGATTGGACATGTGACATGATTTATAATGTGACATGTATGTTAGATCATATATATGCTTGATACAAAACCTGGTGACTTTAAAAATGTTTTCATTTACATTTTTCCTAAATTCCTTTAAATTGTCTAAATTTCCAATTGCATTTTTACATGTTGGACATGGTTCAATATTTTAAGTTCACTCAAGAATCTTTGAATTCATTTGTTGAATTATCTTAGATCATACATATATATGTACATGCACACAATTTACTTGATACCTACCTTGACTTAGAAATTAAAAAGTTCATGTATTTTTCCTTAGAAATTCCTTTATATCATATCTAGATTCTTTGATTGTATTTTTATGTTTGACATGGAATTGTTAAATTTTCACTTTCAAATCTTTGAATTTAAATATTTGTTCAACTCCACTTATATACATGAGCTAGATTGAATATGTATATGCATGCAACAATTTGTACAAAACCTAGTTTATGTTCCAATTTTGCATTTAAATTTAAATGTTCCATGGAATTCTTAAGTTCACATGAATCTTTCATTTCATTTGAACATTCAACTCCACAAACTTATATTATCTAGTTGATTTGGTGTTTGAGTGGTGAAGAATCTATACATAAATGTTGTCTCTAGTTTTCTTTATTTTTTATACTTTACTAATGCACGACATTCAATAATTTTAAATGATCATCTAGATTTTTATGTATCCTAATCATCACATCCTAATTTTATTATTTTCATCAGGTAATCATCCCCCATCCTAATCATCAAGTTAAGATAAATTTATCAAGTAATAACCTATTTAACCATAATCATCCTAGAATCATTTAAAAATTATCCATCTAGATCCATCTCAACCATACATCCATTCTCCATCCTTAATAAAAAATCATCACTTGAACATCAAAATTTGGTTACTTGGTCTCAATCTAGTCCATGCATCATATTGTCCTTCCATCATCACCCAAAGCTTTCAACATCTAAGGACCTTATCCTTAATCTGGACTATCATCCATTTCAAATCCAAACTCCTAATAAAAAATCAATTGACCTTATAATTTGATTTCATCTTTAATCCAAATTTGCTTAAGAACATTAGCTCCTATCTTTTAAGTATAGTTATCAAATCCATTTTGTTAATGTTAGATTGTATCCAGGTTCTCTTGGTTTGGTCTTTCTTAATTGTGCCTCAAGGTGCATTGGAATATATGAACATTGTAGTGAATCATAGTGATGGTGTTTGGGGTGCTTGAGAAAGCTACATTTTGGCATCAATTTAACTTTGTTTACCATGTATAGCTTGAGACCATGTATGTAATAGTCCATCTTTCCAGTACAATTAAATATGGATTGATCAATTTTTAATTTGTATAGAATTGTCATCCAGGAAGATCTAGATACTTATATTAAATGTGCATAACTTTCAAGATTTAAATATATCAATTTCCAATTGCATATATATAAATGTTCCACATGGAATTCTTAAACTTTCAAGACTAGAAATTTGATTTCATTTACATTCAATTGGACACAAGTATAGCTCATCATCTAGTTCAAGAATTATTTGCATGCACATTCAAATGAACATGTGTATTAGATTATATGGAATTCTTAAGTTCATGTATAGCATGATATATGCACAATTTAAATGTATTTAACCTAGAGTGACTTTAAAAATGAACATTTAGAGCTTTAAAGAATTCAAGAGCTATCATCTATTTCCAATTGCATTTTTATGTTCTACTTTAAAACATGGCATTAATCTCAAGCATATTTGCATTCAAATTTTTCTATTTCTTGACCTATTTATTAAAGAAAAATTCATTTGAACTATTTATTTAAATTAATTGTGTACATGTCCATCTTTTTAAATTTACAAATAGCAACCATTAGATAGTGGACACCATTTTGATTTCATGATGTAAATAGATATGTACAACAAGTGCATTTGAACAAACCATAATTTAAATTTAAATAAAGGTATGTGTTCCTTGCTAAATAAATAAAGCCATAAACTAATAATGCACTATGTATTTATAGATGTAATGTAAGTGAACATCAAACCATAATAATGCACACATATAACAAACCTAGATTCAAACCATAAAACATAAATGTATGAATGTGACATGTAAATTATAACAAGTATATATGTGTACCATAAAACATAAGTACAACACATGTGCAAATGTTCAATACATAAATCATAAAAAGGGTCTCCAAAATGTAATAATCTGATCTCAAACATGTAATACTATAAAACAAATCTCAAAGAGAGGGATGTCTGGTATGAATAGAATCATCAGATCTCTGCCCTGATCTATCCCTCGATCTCTCCCTTGACCTCTCCCTCGATCCTGTTAGGGTTAGAGATGGCAGATATCTAACAATTAAATGCAGATTTAATTAATAAACAAAGAAACTATAATGCACACAGAATAAATTATAACACAAAGAATTTAATGTGGTTCACCCAATCTGGGCTACATCCACCAAACCATAGTCATCCAATACTTTTATTATCCAGTGCAAAACCTATTACAATCTTGTGAATAATCGTATTTTTCATCATACTATAATACCCAACCGAACCCCTTTTTAACAAGCTTAGAAGTTTCCAGATTTTGGGTTCTACAAAATTGTATTTTTCTTTTTTTCATTGATTTTTCCCTTTTTCGGTGATGACACGAAAAAGTAGGAGGACCCCAGCGAGGATACATGCCAGGGTGTACAATATACCATGGGCTCTATAGTATAGCATGATCAATCGCTACACACCAACAATCTCCCACTTGGAGACTGATCAGGCTCCACACCATCACAATCTCCCACTTGGAGACTGATCCTGGACGACACTATTGCAATTACATCTCCCACTAGAAATAAGTACCTTGGACCCTACTGCTCTGTTATTCTTGAACTCAACCTTGAAGGCCAACTGAAGCTGAAGAGGAACTCAACTTCTCCCTTGTCACTGCCTTTGTAAACATATCCGCTGGATTGGCATTTGTATGTATTTTTTCCAGCTTAACCTGTCTATCCTCCAACACTAATCGAATGAAATGATATCTCAACTATATGTGTTTTGTTTTAGAATGCAAGGCATAATTATTTGCAAGATGTATAACACTCTGGCTATCTATAAACAAGTAATTTCCAGCCTGTTGTTTTCCCAACTCATCCATGAAAAGTTGTAGCCATATCATCTCCTTTGCCGCCTTTGTTGCAACAACATACTCTACCTCTATGGTGGATAAAGCAACCACCTTTTGCAAATGAGAAATTCAACTCATTGTTGTCCTGCCAACTGTAAATACATAACCTATGGTACTTCTTTTGGTATCTATATCCCCTACCAAATCTGAGTCAACATAGCCTTTTAAATCAGAATTAGAGCCCCCAAAACATAAACACTTATTGCATGTACCTCTCAAATACCTGAGAATTCATTTTACTGCATTCCAATGCTCAACTCTAAGATGACTCAAATACCTACTAACAACTCCTATGACATGTGCCATATCCGGTCTCATGCATACCATGGCATACATTAAACTACCTATAGCTGAAGCATATGGTACCTTGGACATTTTTTCTTCCTCCTCTTGTGTCTTCAGACACATATCCTTAGTCAATTTAACATGACTAGGCAAAGGTGTGCTGACAGCTTTTGCATTCTCCATATGAAATCTCTGCAACACCTTTTCAACATAATTAGCCTGAGATAAAAACAATTTTCTATTTTTCCTATCTCTACAAATTTTCATACCAAGAATTTGTTTTGCTGCCCCCAAATCCTTCATAGCAAAATATTTTTCTAACTGTTGTTTTAGCTCACTTATGTGATCTATGTTAGACCTAGCTACAAGCATGTCATCAACATATAAACATAAAATAATGTAGCTATCATTATCCAACCTCCTAAAATAAACACAATGGTCAGAATTACACCTATTGTAGTCTTGCTCAGCCATAAAACTGTCAAATTTCAAATACCATTGCCGAGGTGCTTGTTTCAAGCCATATAAACTTTTCTTCAATTTGCACACTAGTTTATCCTTACCTTTCACCTCAAATCCTTGTGGCTATTCCATATAAATTTCCTCTTCCAAATCACCATGGAGAAATGTTATTTTAACATCAAGCTATTCTAAATGCAAATCTTCAGCAGCCACAATACTTAAAACAATATGAATAGAAGTCATTTTAACAACTAGAGAAAAAATATCATCAAAATCAATACCCTTTTTCTATGCAAATCCCTTTACAACTAATATGGCTTTAAATCTTTTCTTACCTCCGTCCTCATCTTTCAGCCTATAAACCCATTTGTTTGGTAAAACCTTTTTACCTATAGACAACTTGCATAATTCCCAAGTCTGATTTTTTCAGCAAGGAGTCAATTTCTTCTTCTATTCCATGCTCCCACTAAACCTTGGTATCCACCTACATAGTTTCATCATAATATTCTGGTTCACCAGCATCAATTAACAAAATAGTATACAAAGAGGGAGAGAATCATTCTGGAGGTCTACTTATCCTTGAAGATCATCTAACAGGAGTTTGTGGTATTTGTTGTTGCTGTTGTTGCCCAGCATAAGGAACCACTGAAACATCATCATTTGGAATATCATCCAACACTACATAATTATTTTCTTTCTTCTCATGCTACAGCAACAAATCTTTGTACAATACTTTCTCATTGAATATGACATCTCTACTTCTCACAATTTTTTGATTTTCAAAATTCCAAAGCCTATAACCAAATTCATCAATGCCATATCCAACAAATACATATTTCTTTGATTTTGCATCAAGCTTGGTTCTATTTTCAGAATGTACATGTGCAAATGCTTCACAACCGAAGGTTGTAAGAAAAGAATAACTCACTTTCTTACCTTTCCATGCTTCCTCTAGAATACCACAACCCAAAGGATTAGAAGGACCTCTGTTGATCAAATAAATAGCAGTGTTTATAGTCTCTACCCACATTTTTAAAGGCAACTCAGCATGCAATTTCATAGTTCGTGCACGCTCCATTATTGTTCTATTCATGCGCTCAGTCACTCCATTTTCCTGTGGAGTCCTTGGAACCGTTTTCTGCCTACGAATACCATTAGTGGAACAATAATCTTCAAACTCTTTACTACAATACTCACCACCATTATCAGATCTGAGACATTTTAACTTTTTACCCGTCTCATTCTCAACCAAGCTTCTCCATTTTTTAAAAGTTTCAAATACATTAGATTTTTCCTAAGGAAATAAATCCATACCTTCCTAGTTGCATCATCAATGAATGTAACATAATACAAAGAGCCACCAAGAGAAGATACCTGAGCTGGTCCCCATACATCTGTATGCACAAGCTCCAATTTCTCATCTTTATTTTGCTTCCCATCCTTGAGAAAACTAACTCTCTTTTGTTTTCCATACACACAACTTTCACATAAATCCATATTAACACATTTTAGACCTGGTAAAACATTATTTGAAAGAGGTAATTTCATACCTTTTGCACCCATATGCCCAAGTCTATTATGCCACAGTGCTGATTCAGAGTCCATAGCAACTGTATGATCTTCTACCTACTGAACTGCAGCAACTGCTCCTGAAGATTGACCCTTTTCTATAACAATTAAAGTAGAAGGAACAATATTTCATGTACAAATATATAAGGTGCCTACTTTCACACCTTTTGCTACTACTAAGGCACCCTTTGTAACCTTCCAATCTTTATCACTAAATGTAACAATACAACCTTCATCATCTAGTTGCCCTGCTAAAATTAAATTTCTGTTTAATTTTGGAACATGCCTTACCTCACGTAGTAGCCAATGATTCCCATTCTGCAACTTAATATTGATTCTTCCCTTTTCCAACAATCTGACAGGGTTCGTTATCTCCTAAATAAACCAGCCCAAAATCCCCTTGGACATAATCAAGAAAATAACTTCTATGGGGGGTAGCATGAAATGAAGCCCCTAAATCTAATACCCAAGAATCATTAGCATTATCAAGGGAAAGAATCAAAGCATCCTCATCAGATTTATTACTTACCACATTTTCCTCTTTACTTCCTTCCTTTTTGTCTCCGTCTTTATTTTTTTGAGACCAACAATCTTTCTTCAAATGACCCAGCTTACCACAGTACCAGCAATCCCTCTTATCTCTAGATTGGGACCTTTTGTCCTTAGATTTTCCTCATGACTTCCCAAGATTTCTAGAATTATTTCCTCTCTCCTTTGTTCTACCCCTGCTTTCTGCATTCAAAAAACTGCCTGATGTGGATGTTCCACCTGAGCTTTTCCTACAAATTTCCTCACTCAAAATATCACCAACAATATCATTAAATTTCAATGTATTCAAACTAGAAACAGAGTTGCTAACAGCCATTACCAAGCTATTCCAGCTTTCAGGCAAAGAACACACAATCAAAAGATCCTTAACTTCTTCATCAAAGTTTACTTTTACAGAAGTTAATTGACTGGTAACCGTATTAAACTCATTTAAATGATTAGCAACTGACCCACCTTCTACCATTTTCATATTAAATAAATGCTTCATAAGAAATACCTTATTCAAAATGGAAGGCTTTTCATCTAACTTCGTCAGGGTTTCCATCAACTCTTGAGTTGTCTTTGCTGTTGTAATATTGAACGCCACCAATTGTGCCAAGCATAGAGGAATACAGCCAAGATCCTTTCTATCCAAGATCTCCCAGTCCTCATCAGACGTTGCTATAGGTTTCTTGGTTTTCCCTTCCAATGGCTGCCATGAATCCTTCTGATAGAGATAGTCCTCCATCTGCATCTTCCATAACTGATAGTTTTTCCCATTAGACTTCTCAACCTTCTTACCCTCGTCTTCCATTGCTCCCACTTAACCGTGAGACTCCCACTCAACCATGAGACCTTCCTACAGATGATAATCGAAACACAACTCACTTTGATACCACTTGTTAGGGTTAGAGATGGCAGATATCTAACAATTAAATGTAGATTTAATTAATAAACAGAGAAACTAAAATGCACACAGAATAAATTATAACACAAAGAATTTAACGTGGTTCACCCAATCTGGGCTACATCCACCAAACCGCAGCCATCCAATACTTTTATTATCCAATGCAAAACCTATTACAATCTTGGGAATAATTGTGTTTTTCATCATACTGTAATATCCAACTGAACCCCTTTTTAACAAGCTTAGAAGCTTCTAGATTTTTAACAAGCTTAGAAGCTTCCAGATTTTGGGTTCTATAAAATTGGATTTTTCTTTTTTTCATTGATTTTTCCCTTTTTTGGTGATGACGCAAAAAAGTAGGACCTCGACGAGGATACATGTCGGGGTGTACAGTATACCATGGGCTATACAGTATAGCATGATTAGTCACCACACACCAACAGATCCATGGCTCGATCTCTCCCTCGATCCACAACCCAATATCTCCTTCAATCCATGGACTGATCTCTCTACTGATCCAAGATGTGTGGATCCAAGATCTCTCGATCTATGTCCTAAACCTCGTCCCATCCCTTGCATGTGTTCAAGTACATATATGTAAAATTATCTAAAATTACAATGTACTTGATTTCAATGTGTTCAAACTTAAACATCAAGTAATTAATTTTTTTTATTAAATTTAAATGTACCTCATCTGCATACTATGTGGCATTGCCATCATGCTCCAAATTTCCAAAGTCTGACAAATCACCATATTGCTTAAAATTTTCAAGTACATAATTTCAATCAGGAGTTAAACAACTAGAAGTTTTTAAAATGCATTACATAATTTTTATAACACAATTTTATATAAATATTTAAATTATAAATTGAAAGTACCTGTCGTGCCTGCTCGATGGCTCTACCAATGTTACTAAGATCACGAGAATGTAAAGACATCACGAGGGGCTATATAGCATGTATAGTATCAGTGGAAAATAGAAGCTAACTATATGTACCATGAACAAGATTAGGTGTCGCAGTAGCCTCAACGTGACCTGTAACATCTTAACAACTACCTGGACAAGCTAACAATCAATAGAAACATGATGTGCATGGGGTCCTATAGGCTAATGTGGAATATCCTGAGCTGCATTTACCACCCCATGACTCGTATGTGTATGAGGATATTGTTGTCTAATAAAGTTTGGTACCCTGTCAAGAGTGATCCCATGTCCTCACTGATAACCTGATATGCTGCTAGTAAATCCAAAATTGAGAGTCTACACATATTATACAAAGTCATGTGGGTCATATGCTCGACCTCTATAAGAGTAGGTAGATCAACACTAATAAATGGATCATATGATGTAGATGTAGCCTCAGTGGGAGGAAGATTGATCCAAAGGCACAATAAGTATCTACCAACTCAATCATATGAAATCTAATCAATTTGCATCGTAATAGAGGCAATGTTATAAAAAATATGACTCTAAGTGGAGCATGTTGCTACCTCCCTTGTTGCTGCCAATTCCAAACATTTTGGTAAAACCAAAATATTTGGGCCAATTAATTCCCTCTTTTCCATAGGTAGTGGAAAATTTGAAGGTCTAAACTATGGTTTTTCAAAGAAATGGCCTTTACCTTAGCCAGCATGCTCGAGATAAGATGTGTAGTCCACCTCTATATGTAAATGAAATTCTACATATAACTGTTTGACAAAATACAGTGGAAACTTGTCATTGTGAAGCCATCTATGATGCTCTACCAACCATCTAGGGTATATGAATGGCGCAACAAGAGGATATTCACACCTCGTAACTACATATCCTCTAATTTTATTTTTTCCTCCATAAAATGGGAACATGGATAGCACATTTTCACCTGAAACTAATTTGTCAATTTCTCTATGTTTCAATGTGCCAGTAACACTCCTGGCAAGAGAAAAATAAAACTCCTCAATGTTGATTTCATCATAAGGATTGTATGATCAAATTATCTCGATCATCTTAATAATCTCCTATCTAATAGTGACTAATATATCTCGATTAGCCAAATTGGGGGAGTTATGAATTGTTTACTCTAAACATTTTAGAGCATTATCTAATCTAGCAATACTACCCTGAAATATATTTGATCTATTTTGAGCTTCTCGCTCAGAATGAGGGGAATGATGAGATCCCTCATCGGCTATGATATAAATAAATATATAGAGATATACATATCATTAAAAAAAAATTACATGATGAACTAAAAAAATTTAAATTGATTTTTTTTCAAAACTAAATACATATACATATATATATTTAAATTAAATGTAAAATTTTCAAGTTTCAAAACTAGAAAAAAAAAAAAAAATTTAAATGTATCTAATGAGATCTAGTTCAAATTTTGTATCTATCTCTACGTGAACCTATTAAGTCATAGATGCATGTAATATGCAACCAAGAATAAATATGGAAAAAATATATTTATCCTTTCAACCACTCTATACTAAAATTAGATCAAAATAAAAAAAATACTCTTCATTACAATTGGTCACATATATAGCCTTTCTTTGTAATCAATTATTTTTTAAATTAAACACTAAATAAAAAGGTTAACATTTCCTTAATTTTTTGATAACTTAAAACATATTAAAGTAATAACTAAAATTATTTGAAATAAATTCCTTAGGAATCAAATATAAACATTGTACATTTTGTAGGCACAATATATCCTTTGATATCATCTTTTTCTTTCATGAAAGATGAATTGAGGCCTCAAGAATGCTATGTTTGATTAGAAACCTTGGCCTTGTAAGCATGGAATGGTTTATTTCATCATATAATTTATTTTCTTCTTCAATGAACTTAACTCAATAGTTCACCTTTTGTAACAACTTAGATAACATAAAAAATTTGACAACTCCAAAGAGATGTTTTCAATTCATTTGTGTATGTACATATACACATTTATGTGTATGTATGTATGTTGGTGTGCATGTGTACATGTATATACATATAAATGTGTGTATGTACACATGTACATACATGTATGTATATGTATGTATATATATACATACATGTACACACATGTACATGACATGTATGTATATTTATAAATGTATGTATGTATGTATAAATATATATATGTACATGCATGTGCGTACAAATACATACATATATTTATGTACATACATACTCAAGTACATACATGTACATACACACATGTACATACATATGTGTATATATATATGCATACATACACATGCATACACACATACATTTATGAATATATATATATATTACATACATACATACATGCATACACACATACACATACATATATAATATGTATACATACATACACACATACACATATGTATATATAATACATACATATATGTATACATGTACATGTACACATGGTGAACTAAAAATTTGGGCTTTTCAATTTTGAATTTATAGAAATGTAAATTTAGGAAAAATGTATGTATGTACATACACATGTACATAAAAATGCATTTACATTTATTGTGTACACATGTATGTCTAAAAAGTAATTTTCCAAGCAAACTATCATGTCCCCTTTTTGAGCTAAGGAAATAATTTAATAATTTAATTTAAGTTGTCTAAAAAGTAACTATAATTCTGAAGCAGGAATAAAATGATTTGTATTTGTTGCCTATTTAATTTGTGTTTTTGTGTGTTATGAATGGTTATGGCTGTGAGGTTGGGTAGCCTGATAAGGCTCCCTAACCCTAATTGCATAAGGAAGGAATACCTAAACCATGCCCAAAGTGCCTCCATCCTCAATGTAGAGGATATTTTTCAGTCTTCTATTAGAGATTGCACTAGCTTATGGTGTTCCTGACAAGTCTTTATTCTCACTGCATCCTACGACGATCTTCTATAACCCACTAGAATGCTTCTGCAAGGACATACAGGGAAATAAATTCCAACTAAATGTTAAGATAGACAATAAAGGTGTGGAATAAAGTAGGAGAACAACAAATAAAATAGAGGTGATGAGAATATTGTGGACACTATTCCATCCCTGCAAACAATATGCCTCAAACATGATGATTGTTGATATCAACTACTATGCATTGTACTGTGAATCCCCAAATTGATGGAAATTTCTTCAATGAGTGAATAAAGATTTGATGTGATATAAATGATATTTAAATAAATACCCCTAGGTTATTTTTACCTTAGCCTTGTTCACATATGCTTTCTCATTGTTCTTTTTTAGAATGTTAGCATATCCTTTAGGGGGGCTTCCAAACCAAACCATTTTTATCTAATTTGAAGCTTGTTTTATGGACAATGTATCCCAGATTACACCTTTGCTTTCCAAATAGTCAGTAGGTCTACTGACTTCTCTATAGCAATGTTTAAATGGGATATAAATGAATTTAGGCTAAAGATCCTTGGTTTCCTTACTAAGGATCTCAAACTTCCAATTGGATGTCAATCCTATGGACATCACATTAGTTACAAGTAAATGCATATGCCCTTGAGAACTAATCAACTTTCTCAACTGTCATGATAATGTTGATACTTATGTTCTCTAGAAATTCATATATAAGCCCATTTTCCACAAATATGATACATGTTGTATCCTAAAACTCTATTCACTCTTTTCCTTCCTAAGAGCACTAAAAGTCTCCTACAAATAGGATTCCTCTTTATTGTAACTAAATGCAAGAATAATTTTTTTTTGATTGATTGTAATTTGTTTTCAACATATAACCAAGTGTGGGTTTTCATGAATGACCTACATAATTATAATTTGTTGATGTTTTGGGTCTCTTTGTAGGACCCATTATTTTTAAAAAAAAAATTGTACTTGAATTATAGATAATCTGGCATCTCCCCTCTCCATTTGTAAGCTTCTGAAAGAGGATTCAACACTTGCTTTTTATCTTATAGTGATAAAACTCTTTCTGCTTAGTTTCCCATTAACATTTTCTAGTACCATATTTGGATTTTCTTAAGCTATAACAAGTGATTTCAAAGAAAAACACATTTGAATTTTGAGATGACTTCCAACTTTAATTCAATGCTTATGCAATAACTGAATAGTTTTTGTTATTGGCAAACCTACCTGCAATCTATGACAGTAAGGTTAGAAGAATGAAGAGTTAGGTAGATTGACACTGAAGAATAGATGGAACACTAATAGCTTCCTTCAGAGCTACAGGAGTGTGTTCAATGGTATGATCAATACAAATGGATGGCAACTAGGGGAGTTGATGAGGAATCACTGCTTAGAAATTTTCCCATGGACCTTCGATGAAACATAAAACGTCACTTATGTATGGATCTTGTGCAAAGAGTAAGAACAAGTTTTCAAAATTTGTGAATTTCCATATTATTGCAAGCAGTATTGGGTAGAGCCTGAGGATATTTCTATGAGAATAATATATTGGAGGCAGTATGCATAGATTTCTGGGTATAGCGGCAGTTTCTATTCAATGTCAATTCCTTAGGTTAGCTTTAAAAGCTCACCTCAAAACTTGTTTTAGGGGTTTTAAAAGTGTTTTTTCTTACAACTTTCAGTTTATAGTCATTGTTTTTAAACATTTAGATTTTAGTGTATTGCATATGCAAAAATTGTTATTAAGTTTATTTGTAAGTCTTCTAATAGGCTGTGTTTTCAAATTGAGCTCTTTCAAGGAGGATAAGGCTAAGGATATTTTATCATCTTTTTCTCACAAAACCCCAAATTTCTAATCCACCAGAGCAAACAATTTAAACAACGAAATATGATAATGTTTTGAATTAATCATAACCAAATCTATGTATTTCCTTCATCAATATCACAAACATCACAAATTTTCATAACATTCAGCCAATAAAATGGAAGAGTATAGTTTCTTTCAACAAATCAATGAAACCCTAACTCCAAATACATCACAAAAATCTCTTAGACAAAATATAGCACATAGAACTAGAATCAAAGAATACATCAAATGACTGCGGACATAACCTAGGTATATATGGGTGTTGTCAGTCTTGACCTTGGCCAACAAGTTCTCCTCCTGAACCCTTTCACCTGAGCATTTAAAATGGTTGGGCTATTTTTTTTTATTTCAACATTTTTGATTGACACCTTTTCGATCGAGAAGGTTTCATCCAAAATCCACTCAACTGAAAGAGTACTGACATGTAGGCACCATGTCACTACCCCGTGGCTTTGGCTGAAACCCTCTCGGCCAAAAACATGCTAGCCGAAAGTAATTCATTCAGAATTACTTTTTTGGCCAAAAGTGTGACATAGTTTTGTGCTTTTACCCATTGAACATGATTCAGTTTCTGAAAGATAGCATCAAACATAAAAGCTAATAACATGTGAAAAAATCATTCAAACTACCTATGTAAGGCTTTTAACATAGTGATCTCAACATAAATGATATATGAAAAAGAAATTTGTAATAAAGGCCATAAAATGCACAATTTCAGAGATTTCTTCTTAATAGATCTAATTCTTGCAATAAATTAATTGAAAACAAAGTTCATATTCCAATCCGATTAATAGTCTCAACAAATATAACATGCCAGAGAGCTTGAATAGTGCTCTATGAAATCCTCCTATCCATAAGAAGTTAAAACTCCTTACAACTATCCTCTTCTGAAAGATTCAGATGATGGTTCTTGAAGAAGATTATCCAAGATTTTTTATTATATGTTGCGAGTTCCCCTTTAAATAGCCAAGAGGGAGAGCCACTTCCACAACTAGTAGAGATGAAACAATACTAGATGTGCACACTTGATTGACCACAATCTAATTTAGAGCCTGATTAGATCACAACAATCTTTGCTCATAAAATCTTGGGATACCTCATTAATGACTCTAGATATTAGAAAAGATTTGTGAAGATATACTATCAAGATATAATCGGATCTTAGCACAACCTAGCAAAAATTGATCGATCAGCTATGAAGAATGATGGTACTGACTCGAAGGTTCCACCCCAAAAGTAAGGTCTTCATTATGCCCTCCAAAAAACTCTACCCCAAAAGATCCCTCCACAAAAGATATAGACTACCCAACAAAATCGATGACATGGCAAGTGGGTGGGCAATTTCATATTTTATGAGAACAATTTTGAAGAAATCCTTTCCAAGTAGACACGTGTTGTGGTTTGGGCCCGAAAGGAAAATGATATATATAAAGTTGCGTAGTCAACACGTGGCACATTGTGCACCTTTATGCAAGAGTAGCCTTTGTCCTTAGGGCGCAAAGCCATCCTGAAGCAAAAAGAAAGTAAGAGCCATAAACCAAAATGTTTGAAGGAAAAAACTGCTCCACATGTACCAATCGGTGTGCTCTAGTTTCTGCCCTCTATGGCTATGTAGAGTATTTCTCTCTACCACCTTTATTCTCATGCAATCAATCACTACTATTAAAATTTCTATTAATTTTAACATTTAACACCATGGGCGTGGTGATTTACGGGTGGTTTCTTGTACATTATTTCTTCCCTTAGCGGCTACCCTTCATCTCCTTCAGCCACCCTCTACCCCCATTGCCTTCAACACCTCCTCTCATTTGTTACACTATGTTAAAATAATGTTTTGTGGAAGTGGGAAGGTGAGGAATTACCTCTCATATGGGAATTTAATCAACCCAATATAATTCCCTTCAAATGCCTTACATTATTTTGGCATTCTTGAAAACATTTGATTAAAATTACAATTTAAAAAGAAATAAATTTATATTGGTTTTCCATTGTGGTATTTCAAACTCATTTGAATTGGAGTTCAAAAGTACATCATCCACATATTCACATAATGCAAAAGAAACAAATATATGGCTAAACTAATCATCATGATTTACTAATCAACTGAAAAACAATTTTTGTAATAACTTCTTCTCAGAAGCTCAAAAACCTATTAAAACTTGTAGAGGTCTATAACTTAACATTTTGAAGCTTCCTATCAAATCATTTGATCCCAAATTTCATGGTTTGCAAAATTTTAAAACTTCGCCAAGTCACCAGCTGAAGTAAAAAAACAATCAAATTTCCAAAACAGTTAATAGTTTAACTTCGAAACTGTTTCTATCAAAACTTTGTTAATAGTTGAACTTCAAAACTTTTGCTATCAAAATTATAATAAAGTCTAAATTCTACCTGTAATTTTTTTTTCCACAAAACCTTACCAAACTCCTAGAAAAATATTTTTTTTGGTCAATGCAGGATTGTGCATTCGTCTGGATGCTCCTGCATCAGTTTTTGGGAATAGATCAATGGCTAGGATTGATTTGGGAGGTCAAGGGTGGAGATGGCTTGAGTTGTTTCAAGCAAGGAGATTGTGTCGAGTGGTACAAGGAGAGGGAGTGAGATGATGGGAGTACTACTTTAAATATTTGACATAAAGAAATCTCTTGTCCTCTTTACTCAAAAGAGGACAAGTGGGGAACTTTTAATTCCTATTTAGAATTTAAGGGAAAAAGGCTCATATCTCTAAGTACATGGGGGCCTTTTCCAAAAGGATTTATTTTAAGGCTAGGAGGACAAAGTCCAAGTTGGTATGGGAATTTGGAGAGATTGACCCCACTTAATCAAAAGTGATGGGGGATTAAGTGAATGTGTGCATGATTAGGAGGAATGTAGGTGGGTTAGAAGGCTAATGAAAAGTGATGGAGGATGGGACATGTGAGATAGAAAATTAAATAAATTAAAATTTATTTATTTAATTCATTAGAAGAAAAGGATGAGGTAAAGATAGGGATAAGTAAATAATTAAACTTAATTACTTTAGGTTAGGACTTAGGGGTGATAAGAGGAATGAATTTAAGATGCATGAAAATAATTAAAAATTAATTAAATAATACAAATATTATTTAATTAATATAGAGATTGAAAATAAGATAAGTTAAGATAAATTGATCAAATGTAATGATCAATTTTAAATGTCTACAAATAATCTCACATCTTAAAAATCCTAAAAATAATTCCCTACATCTCAAAGACTAATAGACATTTAAATGAAATCTTTCTTATATCATTAAAACTACTTATTTTATAATACATTTTAAAATACAAAAGCCAATTATTAAATTTTTTGAGATCGTCTCTCACAAGAATGAGTCTCAACCTTTGTTTCACCTCTCAAAATTTGTTATGCTAGTCCACTCAAGCACTCGTGCTTAGCACTAATCCAAATCTACAAAACAACCATCGAAGTAATCTATGATCATGTCTGGTCGTTAGCTCGTGGTTGAAACTTCTGTCTTTACCTTCTTTCTTGGGTCAAACGAACGTACTTCCCACAGATCATTTATAGCCCATTCAAAGTATCCACCAGACACAAGATTTGAACATAGAAAGCTATGATCTTACAATTTTTCGTCTGTTAATTTCAATAATCATCAAAAATTCTTGTTTTTAATAATCATGAAATGTGGTCCCCAAACATTTACTGCCCTTCACATAGTAAAATATTTGATTTTTTCATCACAAATGTCTTTGTAGGATGTGATATTTTTACAGCAGTCAAAAATAGATTTTTATGGTGTTTAATAAACTAAAATGAAAAGTTTATGAAATTTCTAAAAGTTTAAAAAGTTAAAAATTTTATGACTTTTTAATATTTGAGTGATGTTGTAACCATGTCATCATAAGATCACATTTCTTTGAGGCATTTTGTCTAATAGTTCACATTTCTTGTTTATAATTCTAAATTTCACATACATGTCTATTGAACAATTACAACTATAATGTTTCGATAGATGACCATACTTGGACACATGATTTAGTTTTACACTCGTATCGAGAATGCAACCTTTGTCATTCACAAAATAATATTTTAACCAATCATTTTGTATATATCTTGTATAAGTTATTACTACTCTTGATCCAAAATTAATTTTATTTTTTATAGTATATTTTCTTTGATCAATGAATGTCCTAAGACTTGTCTTGAAATAATATGACATCTTACGGGTGTTAAATTTAAATGTTATGGCATGTAAGCTAATGAGCAATGACCTACTTTGATGGAAGTATAGGTTTGGAATTATTGAAAAACATATCTAAATTTAAGGGACATAATTGTGGGTGTGATTTTTATAAGGAAAAGAATCACACTTGTGATCTAGTCCAAAATAGAAAATTTGGTATAAATTATAATATCTCTAGAATATTGGGACTAACAATGTTAAAGACTTAAATTTTTTGGGAGGATTTTATTAGCTTATACACAAAATAAATCAAATTAAACACCAAAATAATATATTTTAAAACAAGACCTAAAATAAATGAGGAAAGTAGGAAGTATACAAATTTTCATCTATAATATGATAATACCATACATCTCTAAAAATATTCTATGTAATTTCAAGCTAAAACCTTTCCCTTCTCTAATAAATTGTGTCATATCCTTAAAAAATATCTTTACTGAAAAATCGCATGATGTAGCCTAAACTTATATCTTTTAAGAGGAAAGGGTCATGTGCTTGCTTATAGACAAGTTATCGAAGGAAAAATCAAATTGTTGAAATTCCTTCTTTTTTTCTTTTTTTCCAAGCTAAATTACTACCAAACATGATCAAAGAAAATAGAATAACAATACAATGAGATTTTTTGGTATAATATTTACTAGCAATCACACCTTAGTGTGCAATGGGTATGCCAAAGAGGTTTGGAAGGTCAATTAAGATAAAATTTAGTCTATTTTTTGAACATTTGTGCAAATATATGAGGTCACTTGGTAGATCATTTATCAATTGGTGTTTGTGCAAAAAATGCCTCAACATGGAGGAGAGGGAGAGATAAAGAGAGGAGAGATGGATAGATAAATATGCAAGAGATAAACATATAGAGGGATAGAGATAGGAAGTGATAGAGAGAGAGGTAGAGAGAGGGTGAGATATAAGGGTAGAGAGATGGAGAGATTATAAGATAGAGATAGAGAGGCAAGTGTGTATATATATATATAGAGAGAGAGAGAGGTCTATGAAGAGAGAGATGGAGATAGAGAGGGAGAGATGGATGGAAAAGGAGAGGTAGACATGCCTAGAGATAGAAGGGGAGAGAGGAATATAGAGGTGGAGATAGATATATATTTGTATATTGAGAGAGAGAGAGATGAGAAGAGAAAGAGATTAAGAGAGATCTTTATGTTTGTCTCCTCTATCTTTATATTTCTCATTTTCTCTCAATCTATCTTCCTCTCTCCTCTATTTCTCTTTATACTTCTCTCATCCTCTCTCCCTCTTCCTCACTCTATTTTCTATCCCTATTTATCTCCCCCTATCCCTCTTTATATCTTAATCTCTCCACCTCTATCTGTTCTCAAGAAAAATGAACATTCCTTTGTAAGAGTTAAATCTCATCTATCACATTAAATCTTTCCTCCTTCCAAATCACTCCTCCACACTCACAAGGCTCCAAAGCAATCTAAAACCCCACAAAAATTGTCTATTACCACTTAAGAATTCTCTAGCTCTCTTGAAGAAACTCCAAGTGTATTTTCCAAAAATGCAAAGATTTAACCCTACAAAACAAAAAGGAGATACTTTTGAAGGATGTGCCATGTCACTCTCCACCCAATAGGATGGAGCCACATGGCACCTCACTCGCGTATGAAATCAATCACTTAATAGTATTATCTGAAACATATAATTCTCATGTGGATCTACGTGGGCTATATCCATATTCAACCATGGTGAAGTGGGCTATACTCCAATTTTCCTTCCCGATAATATAACACAGTCAAAATCCAATTACTTCATAATATGAAGTGGGATAGTAATTATGGTTCATGTACTAACCTACACACTTAAAGAAGAAATAAAGTTTATATAGTGAAAGAAAAATATAATAGCTTCACCATTTACATACAAATCTAAACTAATTTCACATGAACTCTCATCACAAATATAACTCAACCTCATAATCAATATGATTAAATCGCCTCATACACAATCATATAAATAAATAACTTTATGCACAATCATATAATTTACAAAATTCATTATTCACATTTAACCTATTTTTAATATTTTAAATGTATCAATTTTGATTAACATTTAACCTATTTTAATATTTTAAATGTACCAATTTCAAAATTGATACTACCATCTAATTCAATATTCCCTTCACATAATTCATTCAATCAAAATTTAATCAAGAAACTATTCCTGTCCATATGCAAATTAAGGTTAGTATCAATGTATAACTACATCATTCCAATTAAATTAATTTGACTACATATAAACAGATAACAACCCACTAGGCCATTATGAGCCATTGTATAAATAAACATTACTAGCAAACATATGTTAAAATAATAATAGAAAAACAACCTAAAAATCATCCCTTAACTATAAGAGATATGTTCAAGTACAAAATTTTGTCATTCTCGAGGTAATCTAACAGCTGAGGGGAGAATTATTATCACATATGAGTGAAAGATCAATGATAGAAACCATGTCTTTAATAGTATTTGTAAACTTATTAGTTGATTCACATCGAGTAGAAGCAAGTATAAATTGTTTAATGCATGTTAATTGACATCTAGTTATATAAGGAAACAGAGCATGTGTTCCAGGATGTGTAAACTACTAGATATTTCTTGAAAATGCTAGGGCTTAAGTTCTTAATTCACAATTGATTTAACAGCTGAAGTGAAAGACAAAATAATTGGCATCTAGAACAAATCAGCTGGATTAGTAGCTAAGGGTTGGAATAAAGGTTGAGTAGGCATCAACAGTTCAATAATTGCAGTGATTGTAAACAACACTATGATTTATGATATCAAAACTGACATGGGGTCAGTGCTTTGAAAGCACCCAAGGGAAGAAGCATCCACTGTAGTCTCTAAATAATCGAGCATACATAAATAGCTTTGAATTGTTTGACCTAGCATATGAAGTAAACGTATTAATTTTTGAAAGCTTCAAGGTGTTGTGCTGGCAAAAAGTTGAGTCCACTTTTTAGCCAAAAAGTGAAAGTGTTTTCCCTAATTTTTAGAATTTGACACATTTGACTTTAAAATTTGAAGCACTTAAAGATGGAATCTTATAAAAAATTCACTAATTATGAAATGTAGTATTTAGAGTCTATTTTCCAAATATGTAATTTATTTCACTACCCAGATTGTACAAATTGAGTTTCAATAGGCGTTTCTAAAAACTGTTGTTTAAAAGTCACTTTTTTATACCATACCATGCACGTGTACGACATCCATATTTTGACCTAAATTATCATATTTTTCTAAATCCTTTTGGGAAAAGATTTGTGACTCATTGAAGCTTGTTTTTCGATATTTTTTTGTAATTTTTTATTGAATATATTTTTTTTTGTTAATTTTTTATTAGGCATATTTGTCATTTTGAAAAATCATTGTGTACGACACACATAAAATGACTTAAACTTATCATTTTATTTATTTATTTTTTTTAAATTGAAAAGAATTGTCTAAAGTTTGTTCTCGTGCAATTCGTTCGTCAAAATGTTATGTTGATCAAAAGTTATTAAAATACTAAAAAAACCTGATAATTCAAGTTTATGGACTAGTTTCATTAAAAATTAATTGAAAAATAAAAAAATTAATCAAATTATAAAAATTGAAATTCATATATTATTATTATTATTATTATTATTATTATTATTTTTAAGCTAATGAGCAATGACCTACTTTGATGGAAGTATAGGTTTGGAATTATTGAAAACACATCTAAATTTAAGGGACATAATTGTGGGTGTGATTTTTATAAGGAAAAGAATCACACTTGTGATCTAGTCCAAAATAGAAAATTTGGTATAAATTATAATATCTCTAGAATATTGGGACTAACAATGTTAAAGACTTAAATTTTTTGGGAGGATTTTATTAGCTTATACACAAAATAAATCAAATTAAACACCAAAATAATATATTTTAAAAAAAAACCTAAAATAAATGAGGAAAGTAGGAAGTATACAATTTTTCATCTATAATATGATAATACCATACATCTCCAAAAATATTCTATGTAATTTCAAGCTAAAGCCTTTCCCTTCTCTAATAAATTGTGTAATATCCTTAAAAAATATCTTTCTTGGAAAATGACATGATGTAGCCTAGACTTATATCTTTTAAGAGGAAAGGGTCATGTGCTTGCTTATAGACAAGTTATTGAAGGAAAAATAAAATTGTTGAAATTCCTTCTTTTTTTCTTTTTTTCCAAGCTAAATTACTACTAAACATGATCAAAGAAAATAGAATAACAATACAATGAGCTTTTTGGATATAATATTTATAATCATGACTGGTTATGAGATAAAAATAATAATGAAAAAGAATGAGTCAATTTTCCATATAATTAGATGCTTTTGGATTCTTTCCACTTGTCTACACTTCTAATCTGACGGATTGTGCTGACCTCCTAGAGACATCGTGCTGCCATTGTAGAGTTGCGTCTATCGACATACAAAATTTAATAATAATTAAAATTATCACCTACACTTGTGCTCTTGTGTTACTAAGGGCCACTCAGGGAGTATAAATGTCTCCTTATTAAACATGTTTGGATATATTGTTTACCAAATGAATGGATTTTAGTGCCTCTTGATTCTCTTAATTTTCCTTCCTGTGTGGTTAATAATTATTATTTGAAATCTTATGATTTAAATTGAGAAGCTAATGAATTTTTGTAATTTTCTTGTGTGCAAGGAAGGGATTTTAAATTATTCTCATGCCACATATATGAAAGCATGTCAAATTGGGAGAAATATCACTCCTAGCCATTCAGATGAACTACATATGAAAATGTGCCAAAGGAGAAATTCAAACTTTTCAAATATTCTTGCATAAGAATCTATGCCCAGATTGATTGCAGCTGGAGGAGACTTTTCTTCCAATCAAAATTCTTATTTATGCCAGTCTGGTGAGTTTTGTTTTCTTTTTTTCATTGGTCAAGGCTATAACTAAATGCAACTCATTGGATTATGATGTATCAAGAGATTCAAACCCTAATTTGACCTAATGATAATTCTAGAAGTGAATTTGGGCCATTGGATTAATCTAATCCTGACCCTTGAAATTAAAATGTAAAAATCTATAAAAGGCTAGTGCCTTCCCATTTTGTAAGGGGAGATTAGGTTAGGATTGATAAGTTAGAAGACCAGAATTGGCAAGTAGATTTTAGATAGTAGCTGTAGGAGAGGAGAGAGGTTGGAAATTGTTATGTAATACTGGAGAAGTTAATGTAATTGGATTGTTTATTTGGAAAGCTTTGTGTTACACTTTGATAGTTTATGGTTTCTTGCTCTCAATTCTCAATGTTAGATGGTATATTTCAGTTCTTTTGCGATAATGGTGAAATGTTAATGATGTTGATCAATCTCTGGTCCATACTTTTAGCAATTTTTTGTTTGTAGATTGTTGTGTAAAGTTAGTCTGGAATTATTTTGTGCTTAGTTCAACTGTGGATGCTTGTTTACATTGCACCAGTAATTGGGTATGTAGATAGATGTTCATAGTCTAAAAATCTTTAGATTTCCTTAGAATATTGCACCATTTGTTTGTAGTTGTAGGTTTGTCCTTGATCAAGAAGAGATTGATTTTATTGGAGATCTGTCCATTTGTAGCATTCATTATTATTGTGATTGATCTTAAGAGTCAGTTTAGAATAGAATCTCTCTAAAACCCTTTATCTTTTGTTGTTTCTTTTAAAATCTGGGCTAGTTTAGGAATCAAGCATCATCATATTGTCATATCTAATGAAAGTAAATTTCTAACATTGTTCATTTGTAAGGCCCCTTGTGATTACCAACATTTTACACATTATCTCTGAGTTGTTTCACTGCATTGTCAAGACCTGACATTAGAGAGCTTGGGGTTATCTCTTAAAGTTTTCTAAAAGAGATCTACCTTTCAAGAGAGATAGGATTTCAAATTCTATCTGAGTTGTTGTTGTGCAGGAAACACCATCAACATATTCTAAGCATAAATACTCATTTAGAACCTCAGATCTTTGGTTTTGCAGACCATGGGCTAGTTTCCAAAAGTGAACTAGGGGGCTTGAAGGAGAACAAGACCCTTAACTGAATCAAATCACTAGATATATTTAAAGTTTGTGCATATAGTGAATTCATTTCTTCTCCTTTGAGACTATGACCAACAACTACTAATCAGGCTAAGCAAGCTACATGAATTATCTAACTTCAAAAGTAACCCGAACATTTCCCTGCTGCCAATCAAGGTTTCATGGCCCAGACGAAGTTGTCACTGCGATCCCATGAACATTGCTCTACTACTAGCCAGAAATCCATAGCCTCGGTAGAGTTATCTGCACACCCACACAGTTGTTTGATTTTGACATTTTTTTTTTATTTTTTTTTCTGTTGTTACATTCAATATTCTTTATTTTGCTCAACTATGTAAGCATTGAAGCTCATTGTGGGTTTGGAATTATAGTGGTCATTGGAGTAGACTTAATATATTTCACTTGCCTCACCTTCAAAACAGTCGTCATATAGTTCCTTGGAAATAATTAGTATGTGTTTTGTGCAGGATCTGAGACAAGTGTGAAAGGATTGAATGAAGGGTTGGGTTCCAGGTCAAGCTTGAATGAAATAAGAAAAATTCCCCACAAAAGAAATTAGATACCAATGGTTAAGAGTGAATGCTTATCCAAAGAACACAAAGGGAAGATAGTAGAGTGAACTGTTTGTCGAATGAGCATGGCCACCACATCAAAAATGAAGAGACACCCTCAGCAAAACAAAACGGTTAGGAGACAAGAAAGACCGGAAGAAACTCGAAACAACATATCAAGGAAACCAAAAGCAACCTAAACTAACCTATATATAGGTATTTACAAAGATAAAGCTCAAAATATCTTAGGCAAGGAAATAATGCTTGAGGTGCTACCCGTTTATGGGAAACAGGGCATCTTCACCAGTTAATGTCTTGAGGTGGAAAGCATTATCACTAAGGATTTAAACAACTTGAAAGGGGCCAAGCCAAAGCTTGTTGAATTTGTTATGTCCCCCTTTCTTCTCATGGGCCTTGTCCCAGTATAGGACCATATCAGCGATTCTAAAGGATTTGAATTTGGCTTGTCGATCGAACCATCTTTTGACCACGCCCTGATGTTTGGAAAAAAATTTCAATGGCTCGGTCACACACTTCTTCCAGGTGGAGTAACTTAGCTAAACTAGTTTCTCGTCAACCCCCTTCTTCGTAAAAAGTGTTGATGAATTGGAGGGTTGGTATTTTGAGGTGAACAAGGGATACATATTCTAAGCCATAAATAAGGTGAAACAGGGAATCACCCAAGGACGCCTTGTGATGTGTATGATCTACCCAAAGGGAAAAATGAAGCTAGGTATGCCAATCCTTAGGATTCCTATTGAGCAATTTTTTGATTGTAGTAATGAGGTTCTTGTTTGTAGATTCAGCTAAGCCATTACCTTTTGGATAGTAATTGGATGAAAACTTAAGGGAAATCCCATATTCAAAGGCCCAACTAGTGAATTTAAGTGAAGAAAAGGTAGGGCCATTATCATAGACTAGGGCATATGGGCAACTGAAGTGATTTAAAATAAAAATTTCAAGGAAATTAATAACATCTTCATGGTGCATTGTCAACATGCAATAGATTTTGTCCATCTAGTGTAGTAATCAGAGGCAGTTAGGATCTACCTGTGACTTGCAGAAGATGATGGGCTTACCATACCAATGAATTCAAGACCCCATTGCGTGAATGGTCTTACCTCCAAGACTAGCTGCAGTGGGACAGTTGCATTTTTCTCTTTGGTTGTAGTAGTCTGATAGACATGATAGGTTTGAACATGGTTATGTGCAGCCTTGAAGACCATTGGACAATAATATCCATCCCTTAGAATTTGATGAGTAGTGGAGGGTCCAAATCCATGTCCAGTGCCAAACTTATCATGAAATTTTTTTAGCACTTGTGTTGCTTCTTCCTTTCTGAGGCATCAAAGGTAGATTCCTTCTTGATTCTTCTTATAGAGTATAGAACCTTGAAGCATGTAGCTACTTATTTTTAGGTAGAGAGCACACTTTTGGAATCCTTCTAAATGAGGAAGACACTTGTTGTTTAGAAAGTAATAGAAAATTTCATCATACCACTCCCTCGGGGAGAGGTATTCAAGCTGGTATTGCTGAACAGTGAGTTTGGGTCCTACCTCATCCATTGTTTCAGCTATTTTTTGGGTAAGGGCCTATCCTCTCACTAGTTTCATTAGATGAATCTCCATGTCATATTCATATAGTAGGGTGACCCACTTTTCCCTTCTTTCTCCTAACTCACTTTGCAACAACAATATCTTCACTGTAGGATCAAGCATGATGGAAAAAACCTTGTTGCGGAGGATATAGTGTATGAATTTCTTAACTTCTCTAACTAGAGAATACACTTAATTTTCCACATTGGGGTATCTCAGTTCAACATCCTTTAATGGATAACTCATGAAGACAATTGGGTGCTCACTTCATCATCTTTTTGAGTCAAATTGTTGGCACACGAGTGATCTGAAGCAAATGAGTATATGTAGAATGGCTTCAAGTAATTAGGACTAACTAGTACATGTGCTTTTGCAATAGCCTTCTTGATCTCCTCAAATAATTTATTTTCCTCTGGAGTCCATTCAACCTTGGCATCCTGCTTTAGAATGGCGTTGAGCGGCTTGATAATTTCAGCAAAGCCAATAATAATTTTTTTGACAAAGTTTATCTTTCCAAAGAAAGATTTCAACTCTTTCCTACTGCTTGGTAGTTGAATCTTCAGAGGGATTGAATATGGTCTAGGTCTATGTAGATTCCTCTTTCTGAAATGACATGCCTGAGTAGCTTCCCTTCTATGACTCTAAAGATGCATTTCTTCAGATTAAGCAAAATCCCAAATTCTCTACATTTTTGAAAAAAATTACACAGATTGGAAACATGATCACCTCGTCTCTTTGAAAATACAGTAAGAGCATACATGTAGATGATGATACACTTTCCAATTAGATCTTTAAATGATATGTCCATCGCACACTAGAAAGTTGCACCAGCATTGATGAGTCCAAGGGGCATTCTCCTATATGCAAAAGTTTCCCACTTTGTGGTGAACATCATCTTATGCTGATCTATGTATTGCACCATTACTTGGTTGTACCTAGAGTACCCATCCAAGAAGGACATCATTTGTGAACCATTGGTGATCTGCAACACCTCATCCAATGAGGGAACAAGATAGTTGTCCTTTTCTGAGGCTATGTTTAAGTTTTGGAAGTCCATGCACAACCTAATTTCTTCATTCTTCTTCATGACCGGGACTAAATTGGCCACCCATGTGGAGTGCCTAATTGGAAATATGACCTGGGTTGGAAGCAATTTCTGCACCTCGATGTAAATGATGGGCTCCAATAAGGTGTTGATGGGACACTACCATTTGCAGAATGGGCACACATCTGGCTTAAGAGGGATGGTGTGTGTAATAATGGAGGTGTCATAAGTTTTAAAATATTTATAACTCCATGCAACTACATCATGATACTTTTTTAAAGAACCAATTATCCCATTCTTTTCTTCTTGTGTGCACACCTTGCCAATGAATACATTCTTGACTTCCTTGATTGTTTTGAGGTTGTGAGTATCACACTAATTATTAATGGAATAATTCTTTGTCTGCTGGTCCTAGTCTCGGATTTGATCCAAGTCAAATATACGTTCAAGCTAGACCATACCTCATGGAATGGTGTTCATCTTGAGATTAATGAACCCTTCTATATCTAATTTAGCTTCCTCAAGGTCAACCTCATCAATTATCTGAGTTGCAAACATGTCAGAACTAGTGATAAAATCCAAGATATGCTTATAATCATTGAACACCTAAAAATAGGTGACATTATCGGGCATTGATAGCTATAGGTAAGCTCAATAGTAAATTTCTTCAAATCGGACAATGATAGGGGCTAGAGGGTAGTGGCTACTTGGGCCAAGGCATCAACAATGTGATTCTAGGATCAAGGGATCAGTTAAATATTGAAAGCATCTAGGCTTTACAGAAGATCCCAAACTCTATGTTTGTAGTTGGCTAGTCTTCTATCATGGTAGGAATATAACTTTCTGATTTGTTTCACTACCAATTCTGAATCGCCAAGAACTTGTAACATCTTTGTTGGTGTGAATAATTATCTTGTACCTAGCTAATTCATTCACTAGGCAATAAGGGGACATATTCACATGATTAAGTTTACTTAGGAAAAATATTCTTTCTAGAAATCTTAGTTGGCTTTTCTAGAACTTATCTTATTTAGCTAGAATGCATCATTTCCTAGGTGATTTGTTTGTTGGTTGTCTCCTGTCATAGGATTATGACATTTTTCAACATCATGTTCATTACTACATTTCAACCTTTCCTTTATAAGAAAGGAATCTCATGTTCATTTACATTGAAGCATATTCAACCATTAATCAATCTCGCATTGTGAAGCAAAATTTCTTTCCATTCTCTCTCTTGTGGAAGTATTTTTGGTCTAGAAAATGTTCCTAGGGGTGTTGGAGAGTCACATTTACTCCCACATGGTATTAGAGCTCCAGTGTTACAGATTCCTTCCCAGATCTGAGGGTTTCATCTTGGCTTGAAGATTTTGTTGGGTGTAGATTGGGGTTTCATTAACCTCATGGTTGAATCCAAGGTGTCGAAGAAAGTCAGGTTTTCCTTTCGTTTCATCAAATTTAAATTTGTTTCGGATAATCTATGAAGGGTTTTGAAAAGTGTGAAGAGTAGCTCATCCAAGAGGTCACTGAATTTTTGGAGCACTTTGGGCCCAGATTGGCATCACCATTGCTCTCAAAAGGCCTCACAAATGAATTTTGACTGTAATTTCATCTATTTTCGATAAAATTTGTTTTCTAGGAAAATTATTTTTGCCTAGGCAAGTCATACGACCTCCCAGATCGACATATTTATTTGCAGAATTTTTTTTTGAAAATATAATATTTCTACGTATTTTATTTTGTCAAGAAAAATATTATTTGCAAATATTTTGGGGAAAATTTATATATTTTCGAGCATATATTTTATTGTATTGGCTAAATATTCTGTGGCATTGTACCTACGTTGCATTTGTCTTTTTTGAACCCTATCACATCATCATCGCCTACGTCATCATTATGTTAGCCAATGGTACAAGGTTGTCAAATCGTCGGCATCACATCATCCTCTATATGGTACGCTGCTTGGTCAGTTGTTTTATCAGCATTTATATGCAATATAAATCACCTAAGATTTTTTTGAATATATTCCAAATCTTAACATTATACTTTGTTGGCTTCTTTTAGGAGATTTTTCATGTGTTAAAAACTTTGTATAGATAAAAATGCTAATCATATAAATCCGCCCTTTTTGCTCCAAATTAGCCTTCATTTTCTATATTTTTGCCCCTCATTAGCCTTTAAGGTTCTTGATTTGGCTCATGTGTCCAAAAATAGCTATTTTTTTCAAATTAGCATAACTTTCACATATAGAGGAAATTTTTTTGAAACAAAATATCGACGAAAAGCTGAAGATCTCAATTTTCCAATAGTGTGGTTATTTTTCAGAAATTTTGCAGTTTGATGCTAGTTTTTGTTGATTGAAGTTAAATCATCATTTTTGGCTATCGAGCTCATAACTTATTGCCATGATCTTCGATTTTCACAATTTTTGTGGCATTGGAAAGGTATTGAGGATCTCCATCCAGTCATCTATGCACTTTTTCCAAATTTTTCCTAGGTATTTTGTGATTTTAGATTTTTCCTAGTAGGTCTATTGAAGGATACTTAGATATTTTGACAATTAGGAAAGTGTTGTTCTGATCATTGTACTTCATTTCAATTGTATTGTATATGTTGATCTCATATTGTATCATTTGAGAAGTGTATAATCATTTTAATCATGGGTTATTCAACTCATCCTTCTATAATAGTTCTGACTAGGGATAATTATGAGTCATGGAAAAAGGGCATCATAACACATTGTAAGTGGCTAAAATTTTTGCCACATCTATATGGACTCATTCCTGAACCAAAAAAAACATATAGGAAATCAATTTGGGGTAATAAGAATGATCATATCATAGGATTGATTGATTCTACTTTTAGTGTAAGCATCTTCAGTGAGACCTATCATAAGGTCTTCTCTAAAATTTCATGCCCACACACAGTTTGGGCCAAAGTTTGGGAGATATTTGGAGATCCACACAAGCATCCTTTCCCAAATAATCTCACTTCATATTTCCTCATTCCACTTGATGATGTTGAAAAAATACCCTATGATGATGACACCTTAGAAGAGTTTGAATATGATGCAGAACTTGAGCATCTTGATGATCCTGAGACTACTCCTGTAGCTCCTACTTCGCTACTTGAGATCACATCTTCATCTTCTGTTGATGAGTCATTGAGTGATTCCAATGATTCATTCCAACAAGTATTTGATATTCTTCCTAATTGGGATTCCTATTTGATAGGAATTGCTTCTTTGTTTGTGGAGTCTCACATTGCATATTTGGAGGACACATTTGAAGGTCTATCTCTCCTATTTGATGAGGGTTTTTCTCCAGAGTTTGTTTAAGATTAGTTTCCACTTGTTCTTGGTTTGTCACATTTTTTTGTGATTAGGCATGTACTTGATTGGATTGTGGCATCATCTTTGTCATCCAAGAACTTGGCAACACATGAAGAGATTTCAGAGACACAATCTTCATACATATGGATTCATTGTCCTCCTAATTCCTATCCTAAATGGGAAGCATTCCTATAGTTGTACTTGGTGTATCCTCTTCCGAAGGGGAGAAACATTGTTTGTAGGCATTGGATTATGTTTTTTCTTTAGACATTAACTATACTTGCAGGAGATCATACATTGGGGGGGATATATTATCTCTCTATTACCCTCTTATAGGGAGGTCATTAATTGTATATACATGATGGATGTAGTCCCTAGGGGGTATCATTGAGTCCTCCATACATCATGTTTGTTTTGTTTTATTTTTTCTCTCTTTTGGAGAGGAGTTTTGTCCCATGGGTTTTCTCCTTTTCTCTACTTGTGAGAGATTGATTGCATACTCATTTTTAAATGGGTACCTAGAATGGCCTAGTAGTTGGGACCCATAGTATTCATATTTGCATAGTTTGCATAATAATCTTCTCCCTAAGTTGCACTTAAGGGGGGGGGGTGTTGGTGTGAATAATTGTCTTGTACCTAGCTGATTCATTCACTAGGTAATTGGGGGACATATTCACATGATTAAGTTTACTTAGGAAAAAGATTCTTTCTAGAAGTCTTAGTTGGCTTTTCTAGAACTTATCTTATCTAGATAGAATGCATCATTTCCTAGGTGATTAGTTTGTTAGTTGTCTCATGTCATAGGATTATGATATTTTTCAACATTATGTTCATTACTACATTTCGACCTTTCCTTTATAAGAAAGGCATCTCATGTACATTTGCATTGAATCATATTCAACCATTAATCAATCTTGCATTATGAAGCAAACTTTTTTCCATTCTCTCTCTTATGGAAGTGGTTTTAGTCTCACAATTATTCCTGGGGGTGTTGGAGAGTCACATTTACTTCCATAATCTTAACCTTTTTCCTTAGAGCCATTAAAAAACCATTTAATAGTGCTTTGTACTCTTCTACGTTATTTGTGAAATAGAATTGGAGCCTATGAGTAGTGAAGTAGGTATTATCCATAGGGTTGATAAGTTTGAATCCGGCTCCTGCTCCCTGCTTGGATTTGGATCCATCAAAGTACAGAGTCCAAAACTTGGAGGGTTCTTTAACTTTTGGGCCAATCAGGTATGCATTTTCCCTTGGCTGCATACTTGCATATGTAGTTTCCAGAGTAGGCACTAGCTCATCATGATTGATGGTGGTATTCCCTGTCGGTAGCTCCTTTTGAGATGTGACACAACCCTTGATATGTTCCATTGCTATTTGACACAAGCAACACTCAAATTATAAGTGGGAAACATTATGTACTCTACACCAAATAGGCAACAAGAGTTCTTGGAAGTCCATTCTTTCCCCCAAACTAAGGTGGTCTTATATACACTTCTCCATCAAGTCTTGGAATCCATCTAGCAATCCCAAATTATCATCTTCATAGGGTTCCTCTTTGTTGTCAGGTTCGATCAACATTTATGTGCTCTGAGGTGCATGAGTTAAATTGGTAGGAGGACAACATAACACCAAGAAGACTTCATCAATTATCTCTTCTTCTTGATACTCCAACCCTTCTTGATACACCATGGGAGAGTAGTTACCCAACTTAGTTTCAACAAACAACACTTAATTTGTGTTATTGTATTTAGTAATCATGAATTTCATTCGAGGCTCCTGGTCTATGCGGATTTGATTGGGAAGCCCTTTCTATGGTAGCCACATATGAGAGTAATCTATTGTAGCATATCCATTTAATGTCCTAGTGAAGTCTCATCCCTGTATGATTCCATAGGTGTCAGGGATATCCGCTACTTTAATATCAATGACTTACTACACTCTTCAGTCAACAACGATTTGCACTGGGGTCTGATTGATCTCCCCCACTATACTAACCTCTATTTTTTCTAGTTGAGTTACTTTCCTTATGGAAGGAGTTGGGACTATGCCTAATGCATGTCAAATAGCAAGGGGCATGACATTGGCCGATGCTTCTTAGTCAAGTAGGAAGTTATGCAAGTTTTTCCCAAGTATCCTAATGGTAGTTAGGAAAGGTGACATTTCTGACTTTCCTTGGAAAAGGCCCATAGGTGTGTCCACAAGGGCTACTTGAGATTTTTTTTTGTCACTGGCCTTATCCTTAGCTTGTACTGAATTCTGTTCTTTAGGATTCTACTTGCTACTTTGATCAAATTCCCTAACCAGTTGTTTTCTTATTTGTTGGTTTGGACTTAGATCTGCCTTATTCCATGGATTTGTTGAATTATAGGCTCATTAGGAGGATCTCATAATGAGATGGTTTTAGTAGGCATATCTTGCGTAGCCTTCAAGAAAGGGGTTCCATTGATCATTCAAAAAAATACATTCCTAACTATAGGAACTTTGAGCAATTCGAAGGCGGATAGGCTATTTTTAACTTTCTTAAATTCTTTGGCAACATATTTTCCCATTTTTTCAATTTCTTCATCAAAGGATGGGCTTTGGGAAGAGCTAGTGGGTTGAACTTGTGCTTAATTCGGCTAGTTTTGGGGCTGATTTGGTTTCCTATTCTTGTTGAGGTATTGGGTAGGCACATGAGGATACCCTTGATTGTTACTAGCATTAGGGTCAAGCGGGGTGTTAAAGTCATTCAATGGAGTTGAAGATGTGAAAGGTCCATTGTCCGCTTGCCTATTCCTAAGGTAATAGGGAGTTGCTATTTGATTAAACATGTGAACTTCATCTGTGCATGGCCCTTCCTCTACCGAACCATTGTCTACTAAAGAAAAAATTTGGGAAAGAGTTCTCATTTCTTACCTCTTTAGCTTCATCCTTTGGTGGGGCACTGCTTTTGGGTGCATTTCTCTCACTTCGTGGGAATGGTGCTTGATTAACCACAAGCATGAAAGAGTCATAAGGCTCTGACAGGACTAGGTCTTGACATCCAACATTATCCACAACATTCTAAACCTCAACTTGGAAGATGTTTGTAGCTGTGAGGAACTCAGGGAAATCCAACTTGAAGTGCCTATTTATTTTGTGGATCTGACACCATCTAGATAGAGCTGCCTCAGTGAGATATACACAACTAGTAATCTTTTTTGTACCAGTAGGCTAATCAAGAGGAGTGGGAACACCTCCATTGTTTGGCCTTGTATTCGATGTTTGGTTTTTTCTTTGGGATGAACTCCTTTGAAAATTTTGATTGAAATTTTGTCCTCTTTCATAGTTTTGTCCTGATGAAGTACCTGCATCACGACTATCCATGTTTTCCCTATTGAGGTTGGCCTAGATGTTGTGTTGGGAGGCTTGTAGTTGATTATTATTATTCCTTAGATGTGTCATCTCTATGGACATATTTTTAATCATTTCTATCAACTCATCAAGCCTATCCTTCTATGTGTTATTTGGCTGTGAGGTTTGATTTTGAAGAAAGATGGGCTCTACCATTGGTTGGTTTTGTTGTACTGGCATAAATTCTAGCCCTTGCAAATACGATGGTATTTGGGGCTACTGAGGATACATTTGCTGCTATTGTGGTTACAAATAATGAGGCACAGGAGGTTCCTAATTCATTGGTTGTCTTGGATGGGGCACTATAGACAGTTGCAGAACTTGATTCATGAGAGGCATTTCATGTGTGAGTGCTTGGGTAATCCCCTAAACTTGCATTGGATGAGTTGTTGGCCCCAAAGAAGGTAGCAGACTAGAGACATTATGCCCCAAGTCGGTGCTTGTTATGACCACTTATGAGTAAGCATCTACCAACCTAGCAAGTGGCAGGCACATCCTTTTCACCAATGCGGTGGTGAACTTGTATAGGGAAGCATAATAGACTGGCAAGGAAATAACATCATTGAGTACGTATGGAGGCTACAATCTCATATATGCATGGTGAAATCGATCATTGAACAAGCTGATTGGTTCATTAACCTCCCTCTAGATGGACATGAACTATAGGTAGAGTTTTGGAGGGCTAATTGGAATCTTTTATTTCTACAAGAAGGCATTCATCAATAAGTCCCATGAAGTAATGGACCCCATTGGCAAGTTAATGTACTAATAGAAAGCATGTTCTCCCAAGGAATAAGGAAAAAGAGTGCATGTCACATCCTCATGGTCAATCTACATATCTTTGATTGTTGTTTGGAATATCTTGATGTGTTCTTCTGCTATCCTCTATAGATCCCAGATTGAACTTTGTGTAAAATCTATTTGGGTTCTTGGGCATGTCATGGTAGTCTCCATAGTGCAATGGAGAAATATTTTTCCCTAGCCAAGCCATGAGGGGAGGTGAAGGTAGTACTTGCTATTTCAGAATAGTAACTTTGGGTTGCATCTTGGACTTGGAGGGTAGGGGTAGGAGCTATGCCCTAGCTATGGGAAGTATGAGGTTGGAAGGAAGTTTGAGGTGGTTGAATGGAGGAGGTGAAAGCAAATAAAGAAGGATGAGTGTGGTGAAAATGAGAGGTAGAAGGAGGTGAAGATGGAGTTGAGTTAGGAGCAGAAGAAGAAGATGAAGCAATAGTTGGGACTGCATCTTGAACTTGGAGGGTAGGGGTAGGAGCTACACCCTAGCTATGGGAAGTATGAGGTTGGAAGGAAGTTTGAGGTGGCTGAATGGAGGAGGAAAAATCAGATAAAGAAGGATGAGTGTGGTGCAAATGAGAGGTAGAAGGAGGTGAAGATGGAGGGGAGTCATATGGAGCAGAAGAAGAAGATGAAGTGACTTCCATTCTCTTGGCTCTCTTAGCCTTAGTAGGGGGTTGCAGCTCTTGGAATTCCCCTTTGTTTGGATTATATCTCAAGACTCTATGAAATCATTTAGGGAGAATGAACCAATTCAATCTAGCTTAGCTCAAAAGGCCCTCCCTCTAGCGCTAGTTTTATTGATGGGTGTTTTTGCACTTCTCAACACAAGAAATGCACAAGTACACTACCTCTTTTGAAAGGAAATATCCAACAAGTTGTTGAAAATCACCCCAAGGTCTCTCAAGTGTCAAGTCATGACTTGCTTGGAATGTCTTAGTTGTTTTAATGTGATCTTGTTGGTAATCACAAGGTAGCCTTACATAAGTTAAGTTGGAGGATAATTGGTTCTTCAAATAGAGTTCTTGAGGTATGAAATTAATGTGCAATTGTTGTAGGTTCGGAAAAGTAGTTCAGAACTCTTATTTCAACTTCAGATTTGGCTTTACAATGTGCAATGAACCTTATTCCAAGTCACTATTTAAAAGAAAATTCAAAAGGGCAGGGGAGAGAGTAAGTTCCTAGACGTGAAACTACTGATGAACAGTGATAATGGTGGATCCTACTATGAACAACCTTCCCAAAACTAAGTTTTACTTAACCAAATTAGCCAACAGTCTCATGAAACTAGTGCAATCTTCTAAGGGTTGTATATTTTCAACCATTCATTCACCATAAATCTTGAACAAAATATAAGAGTTTAGTGCAGCATTTGATTCATGTCCAGACTAACTTTGCACTGCTATTTATCATCAACAAACAACAAAAAGTATGGACAAGGAAGGTTATCAACTCATAGCAGAATTCTTCAATACTAATTAACAACATTAATTAACTTACTAATAACATATACAAATCATAGAACATCAATGTAAATCTACTCAAATTCACTAACTATGAGAGAAGAATCATGAAACATGAAATTGGAACTCAAGAATCCACCAAAAGTCAATGAATTTCTATTAAAATTCCAGCAACATGTCTTTACAACAACTCAACTCTCTCTTGAAACTGAGAGGAGACCTCCTATTTATAGTGTTCAAAAAGTAAAATGAATGGCCAAGATTCAATCTCATTGTGTGGCCAAGATTCACTACAAATTAGGGTTTCACCTACCCCCAAATATTTTTCAATATAAAATACATACTTGTCCTATAGCCTATTTTTTCTTCTTGTGGCCAACACTATAGCTCTTTTATCTTTTATCTGAATTCCATTTTGTTGTAGCTACACTATGAGGAATTCATCATCTATGATCAGATTTTCTTCGCTTTTCTTAGCAATGGCATATTCCATGAATTTTCCCATTAAAATATGAAGCTTATTCTTTTGAATGATCTCGGACTAGAGGATATGAAAATGAAGCCTCTTGGAATGATTGGCCACTTCCTCCACCTGCCTTGTATACCTCGAGGCAACCTTTACTATTTGTTCTATTAGAAAAAATGTCCTGGCAATGAAATCCATGAAGAGCAGAGACAAGTCGTCAATTGCACCCTCTTCCATCTTTTTATGGAAGTATTCCTTAATATTTTCTTCCTCCAACTCTTCAATGGACACATCCTAATCAATCATCAACTTGATATAATATTTGTCATCCGCCCAATGTTATTTTTCCCACTCGAGATCAAGCTCGATCTCATGTAACACTCTACCCAATACCTCAATTTTGATGGTCAAGGGACATTTTCCATGTCTCAACTAACTAGTGATTGCCTTTGATGATGCAAAATTCCATTTCCCAAGATTTCTCTAGTATTTTGAGGATAGCCTCAACCTTTGGGTTCATGACTTTGTAGAATTCAAGGTAGCAGAGGCATACTTTCTCCATGTCCTCCAATTGTCATTGCACGATTCTAAACTTGTCAATCATTCTGATGGCGTGCCCTAGTCCCATATCACCATTGTAGATTACTCACCAAATCCATTCTTTAGTTTCCTTTGTCCAATTCTTCCTTCTTTCTAGCTTGTTGATTGCTCTTTGGACAGTAGCTAAGGTGGTGTTGATGATGTGGTAGGAAGCTCTTCAGCCAACGACCATTGTTGAATATAAGATGTAAAGTCTACCACTTGTGTTTTTAGCTCCTCCTAGAGGATTTTTCCTTATGCATTTGATACAAAATGGTGGCAACAAATCCTTGAAGATGGTCAATTTTTTGTTCCCTCATGGCTGTTCCCAAGTCAATGCTGGAGATATTATAGCTGACCCCTTCTTCTCCCACCACAGGTGTAGCTATCTATACAGTTCTTGATCTAGATGTGTCCATTTCTAGATGGGATCTAACCTTTGGTTTCTTCTCTTTCTATGTGCTTATTTGTGCTCGAGCCAAGATGGCTTTGAGTGTTGCCTTCATATCCATTGGGTTCATGGTTTTCTCTAATTTCTTCTCAAGCCATTCCGACATCTAAGGCCCCTCGTTTGGTGATTCATGATCACCTTCTTCTTCTTGGGTATGCTGTATTTCTAGTTTTTTTTGTCAAGATCCTCTTTTTTTGTCTTCACTTCTTCTTCTTCATATAAATCTTGGATCAATACTATTTCTTTGTTTGGGGATTTGGTGTATGTATGTTCTTTGGGGTTATCTTCCCCTTCAAAGGCCTTTTATTTTTCTTCTACTCACTGCCCATGTTCTTCATGATGTTCTACTTCTGAGATCTTTCCTATTTCAACCTCTTCTTCAGGCTTATCTTCTTCTTTCTTCTCTTCTTCCTCATGCATCAAAGGCACTTCATCATGTTTGGTGCTTTCCTCTTTATCCCTAGTTGGAGGCTTAGTTCTTACCTCCATTTCATCATCCAATTCTTTATTTTTCTTAATGGGTTGCTTCTCTACTTCTTCCCCAACATCCCTGAGCTACTTGGAAAATTCCTCCTCAAGCTCCTAATCAGAGGTTTCCAGAATGTACCTTGTGCTTGCATCTTCTTCATCCTCCTTAGAGGATCTTGTTTCTTCCCCCTCATGCACAACTTCATCAATTGTTAGGTTTTGGTGCTCCGGCTGTTCATGATATTCATTTGCTTCCTCCTCCAATTCGTTGATCACTTCTCTCATTTGTCTTTCCAATTCCTCAGAGATTTGCGTAGTCATCTCCATCTTTGGTGGCTTAGGAAGAGGAGGCATGGGGAGACTAGAAATAGCTTGTGCTAAAGAAGCTTGCATAGTAGGGTTCATTAGCACCCCAAAAATCTCTATTGGGATATTCTGCATGTGTTGAGAACCATCCTCTGGGAGCAACATGGTGGGTATTGTTGTTGTTGCAGTACCCAATGGAAGAGTTATTAATGGCAACATAGAGGAAGAAGAAAGTAGGGATGTAGTGGTAGAGGAAGAATCTATCACCATTACTTATGTAGCAGGCAGAGTGGAAGCAAGGTGGACTGATAAATCCACCACGGGTAGAGAAAAAGTGGTCATTGCCCTAGAAGCAAGTGGAGTAACTATTGTGGTAGCAAGGGTAGAGGTAGTAGGTGGTGACTTTGGTTGCTCAATTTCTCCTTCCTTTCCCTCATGAAGTGGGTCCTCTTCAATGGTGGGAATCTTTATGAATCCACCCATCTTCTTTGGTTTCTTCGAAGGCTCACCTTTTGATGCTTTCCCTGAATATACCTTGTGTTTAGGCTAGCATTCAACCACCTTGTTTCTCTTCCTTGTTTGGGTGGTTGGAGGAGATGATGAAGTTTCTCCAGATGGAGCAGTGGTAATTGTACCATTGGTTTTGGTCTCGGTCTCATCTTTGAGCTCACCATATGTTAAAGTGTCTCCTTGTAGTTTTAATTGAGAGATCTTTCCATCAACCCATTTTTTTTTCCTTGCCTCTATGGGCTTCATCAAAAGATCGAGGTCATTGACCTTTTCCTCATCCTAATCAATCAAGGGTAGTGGTAGATTGGAAACTGCATCATATTGGGATCAACCATTTTGTTTTCATCTTCCACTATTTGATCTAGCACTGGAAATAATCTTTGCAGTTCACCCAAAAGTCCTTAACATTATGCAAATGGGCATACTCTATCCCGACTGCCTTCTTGAGCTTGCCATATGGGTCCATTTGTGGTCAAGAAATGTGGAGTTCTAAGTTATGTTCAACAAGTTCTTTCTCTGAATAATTTTCACACTGGGATGTGAGAAGTGAATACATTCCTTGGCCGAAGGTAAGGGGAAAAGGAATCCCCACCATATGCTTGTCACTGAGAAGGGTGTGGGCATGCTGCAATTTCTTGTAGAGCTCAAGTAGTACCATCTGGTCATTTGGGTATTGGGGTAGTTTATAGGGTCTCTCGGAGAAGCCTTCAACTTGGATGTAGGTAAACTTGGGAAATTGAATAAACATGAAACTAAACTAGTGGATGAAGGATTTAGCACTGTATGTGACCCTTCTTTCAAAATCACCTCCAAGAAATTTGATGATATTTCCAATGAAGGCATCATTGACCCTGTAGTAGTCCTTCATGAAGTTCATGTATTGGAGTTGTGGATACTTGTCATATATTTTCAATTCCCTTCTAGGAGTCTGACTCAGAGCCACAAACAAGCCCCTATACTACACACAATCAACAAGCAAATAGACCATGTATGATGTCATGTAGAACTATGAGGTCTTCTTTACTGCTACAAACTATTTATGCAAGTAGTGGCTAATCATTCATGCCTAATAGAATTTAATTTCCTCTCGAATAATTTCCTCTACAAAATATAGCATCCATTCTTGGAAGAAAGTTGTTGTCAGGAGGCCCATCACCCTACTCAATAAGGTTACTAAGTCATGGTAATCCTCATAGAAATCACTTCTGAAGAGCTCTTTGGGAACTTTGTTTGCACTATCGCTCTTCTCCTTTAGCCAACATTGATTGATAAGTTTCTTGCATTTGAGGGGGTTGACACCCCATGTGGTCTTGGCATATTCCTTAGTTGTCTCTTCCATTTCATTGAAGGTAGGTATGTGGAAGTTTTCCCTATTGATTTGGTGGTCAAATTAGCTAGTATATTGCCATCCCTATCTACAATTCTTTTAGTGCTCTCTTGATATGGCTCTCCGTAGGACATTACTAATTATGTGGCAATGAGGGTAGGCAAGAAATTGACGACATTGGCCAACCCACTCTTTCTTATATTACTGGCATTGTCTATGGTTAGGTTAATGATGACCCTCCATTTGAATTCATCAATGTCAATGTGTCCCAAATTTATGTCTGAGATCTCATTCCAGTCTGTGGTGACCTTTGAATTGAGGGGTTCCCCTTGGAACTTGTACTTCATTTCATCCTTATCTTCCTTCCCTCTTGGTACCTTGGTAGCTTTCTTTCCCTTTTCCTTCTTTGCAGATGCCTCTGAAGGTCCCACAACTGGTTCCATATATCCTGCAAGTGAAGGAGCAGTAAGCAAATTCAAGTATAAAAGATGAGGAATGTTAGCCAAAATCTTATAAAACGATGTCAAATCGGATAATTCATCATTCAAGGGTCCTAACATTTCTTTCAGATCAACATTGGTCATTTACTGGAGGGATTTATAAGAATGCATAACCATGGATGAAGACTTCCATGGGATGGCAACATAATCAGACAACTATTACGGAATGGTGGTCTGCATGGTTCTACCTACGTTAATATTTGGTCACAAGGTGGGGTCCACTGAGGGGTCAAGCAATTTTAGTACGTGGGTCAAATTCATCTTGAAGTTTTGGAAGTGTTAAGATTATTATTCAGGTGTGCAAGCCTAAGGCATGTAGAAGTAGAGGGTGGCTTGGATGTTTGAGGCTCAGCCATTGAAAATGGTGTTGGCAAGGCGGTACCCCGCATGTGGCATTCCGCCATGTGGGACATGCAGCTTCGATGGGCGATATCATGGTTCACTTGAAGTTCCAGCCGCTTGGATGATTACAGGTCAAAAGGTGTGGGGAGGCATTGGATTCTAGCCATTTGGAATGGTGGAGGCAAGACAAAAGTATTCCGAGGGAGACCCACGTCATCGGGTCCATAGGGGGATTAATCGTTAATCATTTGGTGGTAGCAGTTGGGAGGAACTAGTGAGGTTGGGTCTCGCATAGCAGGATGATGGAGGTATTTGTTTGTTTTGAAGTGGCGAGAGTGGGACATAATTCCGTAGATGGCCACCCGCATGAGATAGCCCGTTGAGTGTTCATACTTTGTTGTTTTTTCTTTTGAGGTTAGGTAGAGGTAGTAGATCAGGTTCCATAGGGCAAAGAGATGGTCACCTGGGGCCACTTAAAAAGGAAAATTTTCCATGACGGTCCATATAAAGAAGTCCACATGGAGAGGTTCGTAAAGAGGGAAATATTTAGTCAATTTCAGTATGAGAGATCGGATGACAATGGTAGGGTTGAGACCCATCCATTAAACAAACCTTAGAGGTTCACCATTTTGGGTATTTGTTAATGTGGAGGTGAAAGGGGAGTGGAAACCCTCAAAGGATGTTTTGCATCAAAAAGGTTTCCCTAGCTTTGAGCTCGGATGATAGTCATAAAGGTGGGGTCCTATAGGCGAGAGGAAGAGGTGGATTTTCTACTTGAAATAGCAGCCACCCAAAAGAAACCCACGAACGAAAGTCTAAAATGATGAGTCCGCACAAGTACAGACTTAGGAATTTCGGAGTGAATGAGTTTGGTCAGAAACTAGTGGGGCAGGGCCTTCCTAGTGGAAGGGTGGAGTAAGCTAGTCCTTCAAAATGGCAAGGCACAAAGTGTAATCTGCAAGGGGAGGCCCACACCTACAAACCTGAGAAGTTCAAAGGATCTTTCTTTGGGTTCATGAAATTTGGGTTAAGTCTTATTATGAATGACTACTTAGGAGTGCCTTCCCGTGAGGGCAGGCTTGATGAGGATGTTGGCCATTTTTTAAAATTTGTCGTTCTAAGGGAAAAAATGGTGATTGGTGTGTTGTAGGCCCACATGGTATAAAATCTCTGGTTGAAGAAAGGCCATGGGAGATCCAAGTTCTACAGGCCCTTAATGATAAGGTTTTAAGAGGATTTAAAAATTCTAAAATGTGGGTTTGTATTGTCGGGATTTTTCTAACTAGATTCTTAGTATTATTTTATTGAAATTTAGCAACTTTATGAAAATTGAAGAGAACTCAAAGATAACCAAGCAGTGGAAGACCAACCTACAAACCTTGACAAAATCGATGAAGAATCAGTAAACAAAGACCTCAAATTGATGAAGGAGCTCTGCAGGCACGAAGGCGGCTAAGGTGGGAGGCTTTGACAGACTTCCTAAAATTATTGATGGTAAAAATGATAGCTTGAAATGGGATATTTATAGAAATTTAAGCATTTAATTCCCATCATTAATGTAGGTATGATGGGGGATAAGGTTGGTGGGCATGCATTTTGAGAAGGGCGGTGGGAATGACGAGGTCCACAGAGTGAATGACATTTGTGTGTCAGCCATTAGGTAGTTTTGCGATAGAATCAGTGAAGGAGGATGCGGGTCCTAAAGGGTGAGAGGACATGTCAAGACAACCATTTGAAATGGTGAAAGTAGAGTGGCGCTCTAAATAGAGTTGCCCATAGGGGTGGACCTGTAGTGCTTGAAGGATGATAGTTTTATAGTTTGAGTGTAGACTGCTAGAGGACTTCCACAAATACCAAACGCTTTGAAAATTTGAGGGTAGCAAAACTTGGTCAACTCAAGATGACTCTTCTGAGACTCTTGGACCACTTAGGACTCAAAAATAGGGGGCACACAAAATGAGAAAGTGACAAAAGTGACCCAAAAAAGTGAAAAGAGAGAGGGTCCCCGTTTCAAACGAGGCATGTGTGCTATAGGCACAACACAAAGAAAATGCATTGCGATAGAGAAAATGTGATTTTATACAAGGCGTATGCATCATAACAAAGCGTATACATTGTTAAACAAGGTGAATGCATCACAGAAAGTCAAATGTGGCTCGAAAAATAGCAAATGCATCATGCTATACCTGTAACTACATAAAACAAAAATGTTGTATGAAAATCTACTAAAAGTGCGATTTTGGCGTCAGGTTCACCAATGTAACTATGGGTAAAATTCTAGGTTAGCAGATTAGAGCATAAAAAAATAACCCAAAGTAAATAGTGAAGCATAAGGGAGTAAAAACATGAAAAAAAAGGAAAGTGTTTACCTAATGTCTTCAACCTCCATGATTGATCTCCATTACATCTTCTCTATTTACTGCAATGTTATGCTTTCCCTCAAATTTGTGATGAGCAACCTATGATAATGCCAATGTCCTAAGAAAATTTTGAAGGATTTAACCTAAAATGCTACACAATGTATCTATGCAACTATGAAGCAAGTGTAAGGAAAGCTAAAGTGTGCAAACAACTCTCCTAATGTCAAAACCTAAGGGAAAAATGCAAATACACTTTTAAATTTTATAATTACAATCCAATTAAGATGCACTTGAAAGAGATAACAACAACAAAGAATTAAACATACACATATGAACACCAAATTTACATGGCAAAACCCTTACAGGAGAAAAACCCACCACACCAAGAGAAGTCACTTTGTATTACAGTAATCGAGATTACATACAGAGATTAGACTTATCTTTCTGATGTCAAATTACAGTAGCTTTCATAATGACTAACCTTGTATAGAACATTCACATTACAATGCTCTCATAATCGAATTCATACACTGATCACCCTTCAAAATATTCACCCAACTGTTCATCAAACATCCATTGAAAAAATCATTGAACCGAACATCATTTGCAATTCCAGAATATATTTGTGTTGTCCCTGTCTATTGAACTTCCTCACATAACTATCACAATAGACTAACTTCCAATGGTTCCCATTCAGCTTCTTTGATTGGTCAAAGACTCACCACGTAGGATAGTCATCACTCAGTCAAAGGCATTCAACCTATGTTGGCATGTCGGTGAGACACTTACCGTGTCTCCCTAATGCCACAAAGCCAACATTTGATATCACCAAGAATCCTTACTATCAGCCAGATGTTATACCAAGTCCACAAGTTGTGTCGACATCAACATTCTCATCTGTGAGACTATCATCATTTGACAAGAGATCATATTGAAGTCCACAAGTCACATAGACACCAGTATTCCCTTTGGTGAGACTATCACTACTTGCCAAGACATCACACTGATATTCACAAGTTATTCTCAAGTGTTCATCAGTCGGCAAGACTCTGCTATCGCCAAGAGATTACACCGAGCCTTCAAGTCATACCAAAACATCTAGCAGTCGGCAAGACTTACCGCTATTGTTGAAAGTTCTTACTGAATGCTCACACCTTTCGCTGAAGACTCCAAGTGAATGCTATCAATGAGACTTCACTTGTCGGTATGAGACATACTGAACATCTAAGACTCTCCTTGAAAAATTTGAGTGAAATGCTATCAGCAAGATAATCCTCTATCGCTGAGAGTTCTTACCAAGGCCGTTGTGTTACATTCATGACTCCAGTCACCACAAGTCTCCCCGACCAACACATGGAACCAAATTGTCAGCTAGATACTTCCCCGAGTGAAGTGAGATATAAATTATCACAATGACCATCATGTCACAGCGATAGGTCCATTCGGTAAGACTGTGACAAGGTCTCAGCGACTTGGGCATTCCACAAAGTTAACCAACTATTAGTCGGCCAAACAAAAAGAATGTCACATCAACTTGGCTCTATTAGAGGTTTCAGCCTATGGGATTGAGGCACATATTTCCAACAATCTCCCACTTGATGAAGATCACACAGGCATCTCCAGAGGACCAAAAAACTACTAAAAATCATGGGCACTAAGGCCCATCGAACTGGCACACCACCTGAACTTGTCTGTGCTCACTGGCTTCGTCAATGCATCTGCAACATTCTCTAGAGTATCAACTTTTTCCAAAATTACCTTTCCATCCTCCACCATATCTCATACAAAATGGTACTATACATCTATATGTTTGATCTTGGCATGGAAAATAGGATTGTTTTCTAGACAAATTACACTCTGACTATCACAGAAAATAGTTATTTTCCCTGCATCAAAACCAATGTTAGAACACAAACATTTTAACCAAACTGCTTCTTTACAAGCATGTGTAGCTGCCACGTATTCAACCTCTGTAGTGGACAAAGTGACTACAACCTGCCACTTACTCATCCAACTCACTGCACCACCATTCATCATGAAAATGTATCCATTGGTGGACCTCCTACTGTCAATGTCCCCTGCCCAATCAGAATCCACATAGCATTGAATACTGAGAGTCCTCTATGATTAAACCAAGTTCCCATGGTAACACAAAGAAAATTATGAAGTGCCCCTCAAATATTTGAATACTCTCTTCACAGCATCACAATGTGTCCTTCCAAGATTAGCCATAAACTGCCTAAGTACTCCCACTACTTGGACACTATCTAGCCTTGTACAAACCATTGCATACATAAGACTGCAAACCGCACTAGCATAGGGTACACTAGTCATGTCCTCCATCTCAGTAAGAGATTTTGGACAATCTTCAACAGATAGCTTCATTCCCTGCAAGACTAGAACAACTAGCTTCTTGAAATCATTCATGCAAAATCTCTCTAGAACAGTCTTCCTATACTTAATCTGACCAAACCAAAGTTTTCTATTAGTCCTATCCCTAGTTGTTTCCATCCATAGAATATACCTTACTACCCCAAGATCTTTCATTTTTGAACTTAGCGGACAAGTGAAACTTAAGATAAAAAATCATCAACTTACTATTGCTTATGAACAACATATCATCAACATAGAGAGCAATAATAAGCACTTGATCACTTTCAGCTTTATAATACACACAATGATCAGATTTTGATCTTACAAATCCCAAAGACAATAAAAAAAGTATCAAACTTCTGGTAGCACATTCTAGGAGACTGCTTTAACCCATACAGAGACTTTTTCAGCTTGCAAACCAGTTTTTCTTTACCTTTCTCCACAAAGTGCTCAGGCTAGGACATATAAATTTGTTCTTCAAGATCACCATGAAAAAATGTTTTCTTCACATCCATTTGTTCAATCTCTAAGCTATATGTTGCTACAAGTGACAAAATAAATCTGATAGATGTTAGCTTAGCTATAGGAGAAAAGGTTTCCCCATAATCAATTCCCTCTACCTAGAAATAACCCTTCACAACCAACCTCGCCTTGTACTTTTCCACAGCTTTTCTACCTTTAGGCAAGGGCACCAAACTCTAGGTATCATTCTTTTCTAATGATTCCATTTCTTCATTCATGGCTTCCAACCAAGAGTTTGAATCAAACATTTTAAATGCCTCTTTCATAGTCCTAGGCTCATCAGTGCTAGATAGTAAATCATAGGCATAAGTAGAATCTATCAAAGAGAACCCATACCTATTAGGTTTCTTTCTTTCATGAGTTGACCTCCTCACTTGCTGAGGTTGAGGTTGTTCTTCTTCAAAACTTTTAGAACTACTTGAGCTCTCCTTAGTTTTAGGTACATTTTGAATTTTCAATTCCTCTTTCTTTGGTGTCGAAGGAATTACAACTACATCCTTCTTGTTTTCAGACTTTGTCTTTGACTGTAGATCCAAGGTAGAAGGCTTCAAATCATGAAAGATTACACTTCTACTGTACAAAACCTTCTCCGTATTAGGATTCCAAAGCTTGTATCCTTTTATGCCAACACTATAGCCAATAAAAATACATTTGACAGCCTTGTTCTCCAACCTAAATATTTTCTCATACGACACATGTGCATATGCCTCACAACCAAAAACACGAATGTGTCTCAGAGAGGGCTTCTTACCAAAACACGCTTCCAAAGGTTTTTTCTCAACAACAGTAGAATTTGGAGAACGATTTATCAAGTAACATGCAGTAGCAATCACCTCAGCCCAGAACTTCTCCTCCAAGCCAACACTACTCAGCATACTTCATGCTCTTTCCATCACTGTCCTATTGAACCTTTCTACAACTCCATTTTGCTATGGAGTATAAGGTGTATTCTTATGTGTTTTAATCCCATGGTCTTTACAGTACCTCTCGAAATCATAAAAAAAAAATGCACTGCCATTATCAATCCTTAAATATTTTATTTTACTTCTTGTCTTATTTTCTACAAGGTTCTTAAATTCCTTAAACCGACTGAACACTTCTGATTTACTTTTCAAAAAATAGAAAAATTCTCTTCTTGAATAATCATCAATAAATGATACATAGTACCTTGACTTAGACAAAGAAGGAACATTCATTGGATCAAATACATTAGAATGAATATAATCGAGGAAACCAGAAGATTTATGAGGACTGGAATAAAAAGAAACACGGTGTTGCTTTCCATATATATAATGTTCACATAATTCAAATTCAAGGTTACAATCATCAAGCCCCTCAACCCGGTTTTTATTCTTCAAGGTTTTTAAACCTTTCTCTCCAATGTGGCCTAGCCTATGATGCCAGAGCATAGTCTTTTCTGCTGGAAGTTTAACTTCCATAGAGTATACACAATTAGGAACATTTCCCTCTTTTCCTCAATGAGTAGCTTTATGTGACTTTACAGAGACACTATTGCATTAAACAATATGTGCATCCAAATTGTACAAGGTACCAATATGAGCACCCCTTGCTAGCACCATTGAGCCTCTATTCATCTTGTAGCCATTTCCAGAGAACATGACTTGCACTCCAATATCATTCAGCTTACTGACAGACAATAGATTTTGAGCCAGACTTGGTATATGCATCACATCCTTGATTCCCTTCACTCTTCCATCAGGGAATTGGATTCTGACTCTTCCATGACCAAAAATCTCCAAAGATGAATCACTTTCCAAGTACACCTTCCCACCATCGATTCTTCATACTTCAAAAACCAATCTCTATGAGATGTCATGTGAAAAGATGCTCCAAAATGAATTATCCAGACATCATTTGATGTCTGCATAGCCATGGCTGTAATGAAGGTGTCTGCATCACTCTGAGAAGAATCATTGGCGGAAGATCTCTTCTTCTTCTTTTTCTCCTCTTTGTAATCCTTTTGGGCATGACCAGGTTGCCCATAATTCCAACATCTCACTTTGGACTTCTTGCCAGGATACTTGGATCTCCCCTCTGATTTGGATCTAGATTTTTTGTCCTTCTTCTTGCCTTTTTATTTTGATCTTCCTCTAACAACAAGGGCCTCCTTCACCATCTTAGAAGATTTCATTCTCATCTCTTTATAACAAAAAAGAAACAACATCTTCCATTTTGAAATTGGATGTTGTACTCCCAATAGCCATCACTAGGTGATCCCAAGAGTTTGGAAAAGAACACAATAAAAGCATACAACCATCCTCTTCATCAATCTTCACACCAAAAAATGTTAACTGTGAAATCAACATGTTGAATGTGTTCAAATGATCAGCTACAGACCCTCCTTCTTGCATTCTCAAAGTGTACAACTTCTTCCTTAGGAACAGTTTATTCACCAAGGATTTCCCCTAATAAATAAATGCCGGTCTCTTCCACAAGGAAGATGTAGTCTTCTCTTCATCGACATTCAAAAGAATGAAGTCTGCCCAATAGAGCCTTATCAACCCCTTAGACTTTCTATTTGCAAGGTCCCAATCTTCTTGCTTCATGCCTATAGGTTTCATTCCAGACACAGCAATCCATCGATCACGATCTGCTAACAAATCTTCCATTTTGAGTTTCCACAACTCAAAATTGCTGCCATTGAATTTCTCTATTTTAATCTTTCCTGATGTGCTAGCCATCTCAATCTATAATTCAAATTAACAAACTTCTACAAGACTCCCACTGAACAGAATTGACACAAAAAACCCAACGTACCCACAAGGATAACACAACTAGCCAAGCTCTGATACCACTTGTAAGGAAAGCTAAGGTGTAGAAACAACTCTCCTAATGTCAAAACCTTAGGGAAGAATGTAGAGACACTTTTAAATTTTACAATTACAATCCAATTAAGATGCACTTGAAAGAGATAACAGAAATAGAGAATTAAACATACACATATGAACACCAGATTTATGTGGGAAAACCCTTATAGGAGAAAAACCCACCACACCAAGAGAAGTCACTTTGTATTACAATAATGGAGATTACATACAAAGATCAAACTTATCTTTCTAATGTCAAATTACAGTAGCTTTCACAATGACTAACCTTGTACAGAACTTTCACATTACAATGCTCTCATAATCAAATTCATACACTAATCACCCTTCAAACTATTCACCCAACTGTTCATCAAACATCCATCAAACAAATCATTGAACCGAACATCATCTACAATTCCATAATATATTCTTGTCGTCCCTGTCTATTGAACTTCCTCACAGGACTATCACAATAGACTAACTTCCAACGGTTCCCATTCGACTTCTCTGATTGGTCGAAGACTCACCACATAGGATAGTCATCACTCAGTCAAAGGTGTTCAACCTATGTTGGCATGTTGGTGGGACACTAATGGTGTCTCCCCGATGCCACAAAGCCAACATTTGATATCGCCAAGAGTCATTACTATTGGCCAAACATTATACCGAGTCCACAAGTTGCATCGACATCAACATTCTCATCAGTGAGACTATCGTCATTCGACAAGAGATCATACCGAAGTCCACAAGTCACGTAGACACCAATATTCCCTTTGGTGAGACTATCGCTACTCGCCAAGATATCACATCAATGTTCACAAGTTATTGTGAAGTGTTCATCAGTCAACAAGACTTACTGCTATCGCCAAGAGATTACACCGAGCCTTCAAGTCATACCAAAATATCCAGCAGTCGAAAAGACTTACCGCTATCGCTGAGAGTTTTTACTAAATGCTCACACCTTTCGCCGAAGACTTCAAGTGAATGCTATTGGCGAGACTTCACTTGTCGGTATGAGACATACCGAATGTCACAGACTCTCCTCGAATACTTTGAGTGAAGCGTTGTCGGTGAGATAATCCTCTATCGCTAAGAGTTCTTACCGAGGCCTTTGTGTTACTTCAATGACTCTAGTTGCCACAAGTCTCCCCGACCAACACATGGAACCAAACCATCGGCCAAAGACTTCCCCTAGCAGAGTGAGATATAAATTGTCACAATGACCATCATGTCACAATGATAGGTCCATTTGGTAAGACTGTGGCAAGGTCTCAGCGACCTAGGCATTCCACAAAGTTAACCAACTACTAGTCATCCAGACACAAAGAATGTCACACTGACTTGTCTCTATTAGAGGTTTCAGCCTATAGGATTGAGGCACATATTTCCAAGAACAAGCCTAAGTGTATGCAAAAAATAGCCTAAGAATACCAAGAAAGTGCCAAGATGTCTGAAGTATGCAAGCAAGAAGTGAGAAAATGAGGCTAAAATTTCCTTTTTATAGAAAATGCAATTTTAGGTGAATGGACAAGATTGTTAGATGAGAAATGCCCTAAAATCAATGGCTTAGATTGAATGTGACAACTCACAATTAGGATTAGGGAAATATTAGGGAAAATTTAGAATGAGTGGCAATCGACAAGACTGCATGTGACATGAGTAAATGTGGGCATGGAAAAAGAAAAAGGTGGAAAATCAAATAATTATTTTAGAATTGTTTGATTTAAGAGGGAAAGTTGACTCTTTGAATTAAAAGTTAATTTAATTCAAAGTGGTGGGACCATGTGATAGGAAATAGACAATTTTAAATAAATGACATTATTTAAAATTAGAAAAAGATGGAGATAAAAATTAAATAAATTAAAGAATTTATTTAATTATAAGAGGACATAAGATGTTAATGACATATTTAAATAAATAAATAAAATTTATTTATTTAAATAATCAGGAGGAAATAATGAATAAGAGGTTATTAAATAAATTTAATAATTTATTTAATCATAGAGAGATATTAGGAGATTAGTGACACATTTAAATAAATAAATATAATTTATTTATTTAAATAATCAAGATGAATAAAAGAGATGAATTAATTAAATAATTAAAATTATTTAATTAATAGTTGGAATCGAACTATAGGACATAAATAAATTAATTATGTTAAGAAGAAAATATGGAGATAATATAACTTGAAGGCCTAGGTCAATTTTATGTGTCTACATTGACAATTTTTGCAAATAGTATTACCGAGCTTTGTGATTCTAGGTAGTCCTCAAAAAATTTCCTTTGAACTAATTTTGACCAAGTTATCAAAATTTACATTTCCCATTCTCCAATGCCATTACCAACTTTCACTGACTTGAGATACAAGGCACTGACCATCAACTCCCTTAAGCTGATAGATGTTTCCACAAGTTCTCCTTCCAACAACAACCATATCTCCATTTCCAGATCCTCTTCTAATTTCACAGGTATTATTTTGAAACACAAGTTTAAAACCATTGCTACACATTTGACCAACACTCAAAAGGTTATGCCTCAAACCCTTTACATAATATACATCACCAATACTATGCACTCCATCAAAACTAATTAATCCTTTCCCACAAATCTTAGCTCTTGATGTTGGAATATGGCTTGAGGAGATTATGCATGAATTCTAGTGTTGTCATTGATGGAAACCTAAGTCATCCATGTCGTCTGCAGTTTTGGATTTGTTCAGTCTGGTAAGAAAAGGGAAGAATAGTGCTTTTATAGGATTAGCAATTATAAAATAGGGTATCCAGACAGTTTATTGACCTATTTACTTCACCGGATGATCATTTTTCATTGTGGATCATGGAGAAAGTGCTTCTAAGTTCTTATCATTGTGTTCAACAACTTTGGTGATGTTGCACTACTCTATGTTCAAGTTAGGTGATCCAACAGAGTTATTTTTCTATTTGTTTTATTCTTAAAGGCTGACTTGTGTGTATCGTAATGCAGATATATGCAGATGTATGAAATATAATTTTGGTTCTCAACTAAGTCTTAGCCAACTTTTGGGAGATGCACATTAAATAGTATATGTGCTTGAGCTAATTGTTAGAGAATATTTCATTATTTTATTCAAGCCAACATATGGATGAAATTTGTAAGTAGCAGATATATATATGTATCATTTGAAGTGTGAATATATGGATGTGTGTTAGGGTGTCAGGGTTGTAGTATTTGTTGGTTCTTTATATAAGATAAAGAACAAAAGAAAGACTTGTGGTTGATTTGTGACAGTTAGTTGGAGATATTTTTGAAGCAGAGCAGAGAAAAGTTGAATTGAAGAGGAGCTAAAAGTGTGAATCTGACAGGAGGTTAGAATATGTTCAAGAACTATAATGGAACTATAATTAGGCTATGAAGAAGCTATTTTCTCAATTCATCTTTCTATTGTAATAAAAACAATTTGTAAGGAAGTGAGCCTTCTTTTATTTTGAGTAGTGAGCTCCAGGCAGTGAGCCTCAATGCATGTGTATTCCTTTTTGTTTCTCATTATACTTTTAACAAAGTATAATTGTGGACTAAAATCCAGCGTGGTTTTTCCCCTAATAGGGTTTCCACGCAAAAATATTGGTGTTATGGTGTAATTTGTATTCTTCTTTATGGTTGCATGTTTATTTGTGCTTATATGATATGAATGGTTTCAGATCTGATTTGCAATTTACAGTTTATGTTGAACACTGATTCACCCCCCCTCTCAGTGTTCCTTGAGTCCAAAAATTAGTATTAGAGTAGGTTCCTCCTTAAAAGTTTAACAGCTTGAGGTGGATCTTGAAGCTATGGACTCTGGTAGTCATAAACATCAGCTTGTGGTAGCACTTGATGACCTTGATTAGTCAAAAGAAGAAGTATTGGAGTTGAAAGAAAATCTTGCTGATGTTGAGAAATTTATTCAATCCCTAAAAGATAAAATTAGTGAGTCAAGAGAAAAGAGGAAGGAATTGTGTGACCAATTGAAACAAAAAGAAGATAGAATTTTGAAAGATGTTCATCTAAATCAAACCCTAAAGGAGATAATTGAAGAATGTGAAATGCTTGCCAAGGATAATGCTGCTCTAAAACTTGAAATGTAATCTATGGTGATGAAGCTAACCAAAGAAGTTGAAGAAAGGAAGAAGAATGAAGAAAATTTGGTGCAGTCCCTAAAACACAAATCTGAAGAATGTAGTACAACTAACAGAAGATTTATTCAATTGGAGATGGAACTACAACAATATAGAGATCATGAACAAGAGATTGAAAAATAGTTAGCCATTCTCAGTGGAGAACTCTCTACTAGTAATGAGTACAAAGAAAGGTTCAAGATATGTTCTGATAAACTTAATGAGCTGACTAAAGGACAAAGAGATTCATATGATAGAAGTGGGCTTGGATATGAAAAGGGAGAAAGCTTCGAATCATAACATAAGAATTTGAAGAAAGGAAATCAAGTGAATGAAGAAAAAAGACACCTGGTAAGACAACCTAATGCACAAAAATTTAATGGTCACTACTTTGTTGGCAATAAATTTGGTCGTATAGCTTCTTAGTGTAGAAGAAAACAAAATTCACATGGTCCATCATTTCCTAGTCGGTGTTCTAATTGCAAAAAATTTGGTCATAAATCAACTGAATGCAGAGGTATGTCAAACATTTTTATCAGAACAAAGAATGTTAAATGTTTTACTTGTGGAAGACTTGGACATGTAGCTAATCCATGTAGATCTAGAGGAAATCAGTGGAATGATAGATAAAGAAAAAGAAATCCTGTATACTTCAATTACAACAAAACTGGTCATATTGTTAAATTCTATTGGAACATAAATACTAATAGGATAGGTTTGGGATACAAAGGAAGATACCTATAGATGAATGAAAAAGGAAAAGAAAAAGTGTCAGTAGAAGAGATAAGGGATCAAATGAAGAAGACATGGGTGAAGAAAAATGAATATAAGGAAGTGAACAAGTTAGTACTAGAAACCACTTCTAAAAATTCATCTAGTAATTCCTCCAGGAACTGATCTCAGGCCATCAGCCTAGGGGGAGTTTTTCTTGAAAATCATTTATCCCCCTGACAATTAATTTCACTAAAATGAAGGAAATCATTAGTAATATGTACAAGCAATCTCTAAGTGTGCAAATAATCTTTGAAGAAATAATTTGTGAAATAGGGAGATCTACAAATAGATCTTATTGTTGTTATCTAAGAAAAAAAAACTATTGGAACTCCCATGGAAAAATATTAAATGAAGTCAAAAGGGTTAGGTGCAAAAAGTTATAAAAGGAAAATTGGAAATCAAATTTATCACCCTGCATTATTAAAGGAGATCTCTACGATGATTTGGCGAAGGTGTGAGAAGATTTTAGAGGTAGGTATTTTTGAATTATTGTGAAGATATTTTTCATTATTCATTTCGTACAAGAAGAAAAATGGGGAAAATCAAGGGAATTGTAAATTTGGATGAATACAAAAGTAATAAAATTAGGAATATAAGAGATTCATTGACTGGAAATGAATTGAAGAGACTTGATAGAAAGAAGATAAAAAAAATTGACATTTGGAGTAAATTTCCATTCCTTGCAAAGGCGAAAATTATCAAACTCATCTTGAATCGATTGAATGGTGATGTTTTAACTTTGGAAAAACCCTATTGCATATTGAATGAGGTAATTAAGAATTTGATAGAATTGTGTGATTTCAGAGAGGTGTCGAAGAAAAATTTGATTCAGAATACGAAATTTCAAACCCTAACTAGTGTAACTGGTGATCTACGAGCCTTGATGATTTCAATAATTAATGATCCAATTAGATGGTATATTGTACATGTAATTTCCTATAAAATTTTCTTCAGGAATAGAGAAGGATCCACTTCGGCAGGCATAGTCTACATCTCACACAAGATGATTATGGGAGATGAAGATTTCAACTTATGAGGCCTACTAAAAGACCAGTTGATGGAGAATGTTCAACTGACAAAGGAAAGAGGTTATGCATTCATATTTGGAACCCTAATTATATGCATTGTGATGTATTTCTTAAAATGCTTGCCTTGGATAAACAATGTAGTGTGGAAGGAAGATGAACTGGTGTGTAAGAAAATTTATAGATACTACAATACTTTGAATGATTGTGATGATGAATATGAAAATTTCTTTAATGAGTTGTTGAAGATGTTTGGTGAAGTTGGCATTTCCCCTCCGGTGAAAACTCTTGCGGTTGGATCATCTTCCAGAAAAGTAGAAAGGAAGCCAAAAAGAGCTAAATTTTTTATTGAAGACTCTCCTCTAGTACCTGTAGTGTCTAATGCTGAGAAGAAAGGAAAATAAATGGCGGTGTTAGATGTATATGATGAATATTTTGAAGGTTACACTCCTATGGATGAATTGGGATCAATTGAACTAGTTGTAGCTACAGAGGAAAAGCTAGAAGAAGGAGACTTGAGCAAAGGAATGATACTGATGATGATTCAAGAAGATAATGGGATGAAGAAGATTTCATATTTATGGTTATAAAAACCTTCTTTTGAGCAAGACCTGATCGAGAACACTCTAGGAGCATACTTCAAGTACAACAATATTGATATGAATGGTCTATAGAATTTAATTCTTGATTAAATGATTTTGTGTATAAAGGAAGCAATGGCTTCTAATTCTCGGGACATAGAAGAAGATGAGATAATTCTTCACTTGAAGGAATAGTTTTGATTATCTCTTGCTAAACTGAAGAAGAAGATGAATGAGCTAAGATAGTGCATTAATGAAGCAAACTCAATCTACAATTACTGTCTTAGGTGGCCCCACACAGTTGGAAAAAACAAGAAAAATCTAGATAAAATTGACACAGAGCTGAATCAAATCGGCCAGAACTTCATTATGCAATATGACTTGGACAGTGCAGTAAGAAAAGGAATTCAATATTTATAGTCTAGACATTCAAAAGTGCAATTCAACAAAGAAAATATTGTGGAAATCTTTTGGAAGGTAAAAGATCTGACAGAAGCAAGGTTGGAATAGTTTATTGAAGTCTTAAAGAAAGGAGAAAAGCTACCAAAAGAGATAACAATTCTTGAATCTTTGGTGAATATTTTCAACCAGACATTGAAAAATAACAACATAATTATCATCAGTGGGATTACAATTGATGCTTGGAAGAAATTCCTTCTGGTGATGAAGGAAAAATATAAGGTAATTTTTTGATTAGTTTTTGAAATTTTGAGTAAAAGTTTTGGAGGAATAAGTATTGAAATATTTTGGGAGTTAGGAAAGTTTTTGGTCGTATTTTAAAGGGGGAGTTAAGTTGAAAATTTTGAGATTGGAAGCATATATTTTTGGAATTGATGTCAAAGAGGGAGAGAATGTTGTGAAAAATGAAAGAGGAAAGAATGCTATGATTTCATAAAACTAATGGGGAGAGAGTGATGAGAAAACTATATCTTGAAATTTTGCTATTTTTTCACTAAGTGTTGCCATCAATGCCAAAGGGGGAGGTTGTTGGCATATGGCTTTAGGATATTGTGCATGAATTCTAGTGTTGTCATTGATGGAAACCTAAGTCATCCATGTGGTCCACAGTTTTGGACTTGTTTGAACAATCCGACAAGAAAAGGGAAGAACATTACTTTACTGGATTAACAGTTACAAAATAAGGTATCCGGTCAGTTTATTGACCTATTTGCTTCACCAGATGATTGTTTTGAATTGTGAATCATGAAGAAAGTGCGTCGACATTCTTATCATTGTGTTCAACAACTTTGGTGATGTTGCACTACTCTATGTTCAACAAAGTTATTTTTTTGTTTATTTTGTTCTTAAAGGCCGACTTGTGTGTGTATCATAATAAAAATATATGTAGATGTATGAAATATAATTTTGGGTCTCAACTAAGTATTAGCCAACTTTTGGGAGGTGTGCATTAAATAGTATATGTGCTTGAGCTGACTATTAGAGAATATTTCATTATTTTTTTCAAGCCGACATATGGATGAAATTTGTAAGTAGCAAATTTATATATGTATCATTTGAAGTGCAAATATATGGATGTGTGTTAGGGTTTCAGGGATGTAGTATTTGTTGGTGTTTTATAGAAGCTAAAGAACAAAATAAAGACTTGTGATCGATCTATGACAGTTAGTTAGAGATATTTTTGAAGTAGAGAAAATAAAAGTTGAATTGAAGAGGAGCTAAAAGTGCAAATCTAACAGGAGCTCAGAATATGTTCAAGAACTATAATGGAATTGTAATCAGGCTTTGAAGAAGCTATTTTCTTAGTTCATCTTTCTATTGTAATCAAAAAAAATTGTAAGGAAGTGAGCCTCAATGCATGTTCATTCCTTTTTGTTTCTCATTATACTTTTAACAGAGTATAATTGTGGACTAACATCCGCCATGGTTTTTCCCTTAACAAGGTTTTCATGCAAAAATATTGGTGTTATGGTGTAATGTGTATTCTTCTTTATTTTTTCATGTTTATTTTCTCTTATATGATATGAATGGTTTTAGATCCGATTTGCAATTTATAGTTTATGTTGAACACTGATTCATCACCCCCTCTCAGTGTTCCTTGAGTCCAACACCTAAATCATCAAAAAAAATAACTATACCAGCATCATAATTTTCAAGTTTTGTAAAATTACTCTTATCTTTGGCCATGTGATTAGAACATCCACTATTAATTACCCAATAGTCTTCATCCTGTCTTGCATGAAAAGTAGTAACCAAAGTACCTTCCATCCTATTCCTCTTATTCTCTGGAGCTTTCTTGCTTACACATTTTCTAGGGTTAGCAGACAGATTTACTTTCCAAAGCTAAGAATAAGCATTCACTATCATCAAATTCTCTTAGATTTGTCATCAGAGATTCCAACTTCTTCTTTAACATAGTATAGCTTCTTATATTTCTTATCCTTCCTATCCTTATCTTTATAACCCTTGTTCTTCTTATGTACAACTCTATTCAGACATCTTGAAGCATAATGACCAATATTCCCACAATTGAAACATTTAAAGAGAAACATACCTTTATACTTTCCAATACCTTTCTTCAACTTCTTGGTGAATTTTTCTTCCAACTCATCATCACCATCACTGTCTGGTTCTTCAATCTTCATTGCCTTAAATGTTCTTTTTTTCTTCTCTTCTCTCTTGTCTTCTTTCCTAAACTTTATCATCTCAAATGCTTGCAAGGTTCTGAAAAGCTATTCTAAAGTGTACTTCTTAGGATCATACATTTCTTCAATAACTAAGATCTTATCATTGTAGCAATCTAGTAGGGTGATTAGGATCTTCTCAATTATATCTTCATCTGATAGTTTTCCTCCTTGATTTCTAACTTCATTTACTGTCAGTTCAACCCTCTAAAAAAAACTTGTAAATTCTTCACCTTCTTCCATTTTCAAATTTACAAATTTTCACTTTGTCGCTAGCTTCTTTGTCAATTTCACTCTTTCATTTCCTTCATACATGTCTTCCAACTTCTTCCAGAATTCATATGCAGTATCCAAATAAAGAACCTTAGCTCACTAAATTTTAGATAAGCCACTACAAGTAGCATAATTTTCCTTCTCATTTTCCTCATAAGTAGAAATCTCATCTGCAATAGTAAGACCACCAAACGGGTATGTATAATTTGTCTCAATAGCCTTCCAAGTCTTGAAACCAAGAGAGATAATATATCCTTTCATCTATCCCTTCCAATCATTGTAGTCAATTATATCAAACATAGGGATTGCCAACTTATGTGTCATCGGATCTTCCTTAAGCGGTTAATCTCTACACCAAGGAACCAAGGCTCTAATACAATTATTAAATTGACACATGACAACTAAGAGGGGAGGTGAATTAGTTGTCACAAAATTCAAACTTAAAATCTTCAACATTGATCAATTCCACAACCACACTACTTTGCAATTAACTATGAGAATGAAATATAAATAACATAAATTATATCAACAAAATGAACACCAAATTTTACGTGGAAAACCCAATAAAGGAAAAATCACAGTGAGGGTTAACTCACATTATAAAGAGGTTATAAAACTGAATACAGAGGCTCACTATCCAAAATCATTGTCTAAATACAAAGGCTCACAGCCTAGAAAAAGGACTCACTGTCCAACAGGGAATCTCATTGCCTTCATATACAAAAGAGAACAAAGATCCACCATATCAATTAATACACATACACAACCTTGAATAAAGAATTACAGAAGCTTTCAGCTCACTTCCTTCAAGAATATAACACAATGAATAATTTCTTCCTCAGCACACTTTGACACACCTCTATTCTTACGATTTGTGGCTTACTTCATCACTTTGCATCACACTGTCATAGAACTCTTCACAATTTGAATTTCTTTTATAACATCCTCAACCTTAGAAAATTTCTCCAAGTTCCTCCACAAAAGCTTATTTCATAAATTCAAATTAGGTGAGCAACTCAACATTCCTGTGGTGGAAAGGAATAAGAGTGGACTAATAAAACATTTATCCAATACCAAAAAATAATGTTTTGAATCAACCACACACTTCCTTAATTAAATTTTATTCTTTGAATGAAGTGTAAACACTAGGCCAGACAAACCTAATGAAAAAACAAATGACATTGATGTACATGCTACCCAACAAGAAGATGACATGCAGATTCCACAACATGCTTCCTTATGCATGAGAAAACATCTCAAATTCCTTCAGATACATTTGCAACAAGTACAACAAACTTCAAACACTGAACACCTTCCACTGGTCCATCCAGACTATGCAAACACACACAACATCGAAACATGACTTCTGGACCACCAAAATTTGACCTTCTTTTCCAGAACTCAGAGAACACCATCACAAGACATGTACTAGATCCACAAGATCTGAAAGAAAACAACAGAGGACTATAGGGTAGAAACATTTCTCCTAGTCCACAGAAGACCAACTTTGCCAAAATAGTTTAGATACCAATGAATGTAAATTTCACGTACCATCACACCAAAAGCTAAAATTTAGGATATATCACCAAAATATTATCATTTTCAAACCTTCAGATCCACACAAGCATAGGATCAACATAGGAGAAACACGAAGCACACACCATAGCACATTCTAAACACACTCAACATTCTAACTTCTCTTTATTAATTTCTCCAAAACACTTGGAAAATCATCAATACAACACATTTACAACATCATAAAGATAGCTCCATGTACTCACAACATCTCAGCAACATCTCAACTATACATGTACAATCTACAACATACTGAACTGTGTTGACATGAATGACAACATTAATGACAACACCACCAAACTAGCTCATACTTGCAATAGAGAGGAACCTAGTAGTGATTGGGAAACAACAAACAGAGCAGCGGATTATTGATATTACAACCACCTGCAGTGGATCAGTGGTTAATATTGCATGGGAGTTAGTGAGGCAAGGTATGGCCACCCAGTATTATAGAGGCTTGTATGAGAGGGTTGTGCCATTGAAGAGGAGGGTGCCTAGCTTTTCACAGGTGGAGACCAATAGATCATAGGACAGGACTTACAATCGACGATCACACAACAAGAAAGAGGGTGAGACTTCAGATTCTAGGTGGACCACCCTATATGATAGACCTCCCACCATAGGGAACATGACTACAAGGGTTGAAGATTAGGGTAATTCCAGATAGATTGTCTCTATCATTTATCATGTTAATATATAGACATTAATACACTTGATTATCGAGCCTGTGAGCTCCATTTTATTTATGCACCATGACATTGTACTTATGACACCTGATTTTGAGCGATATATATGATATGATTTTGGTGGTGGTTGATGATATGCATTATGATGTGTTTATGCACTTATGATGACACACTACGTGATGGATGATTATGTGGTTGTTTTTGCATGTTCATGTATTGATTTTCAATATGATGGATGATTATGCATGTATGATTATGCTGCTTATTGATAAATTCTATATGATGATTCTATGGTTTTGATATGCTTTATGATTATGTGCCTATGACTATGCTATGGATGTGGGTGCTTTTATGATATATAATGTTGATATGATGGTGATTTATATGATTATGTGGCTAATTTTTACTAAATACAGTATGATATGATGATGATCTATATGATTATGCTATAGTGAAATATAATGACATAATGAATTTATGGTTATGGATGTTTTGATTATGTTATTTGTGAATGATGAATGTAAGGGAAATTTAATAACACAATTTGATATGAAATGCATTAATGTAATATAATGTTAGTATGGTAATGCAAAATGTTTGATGGAAAATATGTAATGTAAATGTAAGATGTGATGCTTAATGAGATATGAATAAATATGATATGGTGTATATGATATGTAATGTGATGTTATATGAGATGCAATGCAAATGAGTTGTAATGTAACATGTTATGGAATGTAATACTATGTGATATGAGATGTAATGCTATAATGAAATGTATGGTGCAAATGGTACTATCATGATGCTACATGGATGTAGTTTATGTTTTTGTATTTTCTTATGCAAATATGTGTCCTAATATGAAAATGATGTTTATGATGATGGGGTTTTATATAATGCAATCTAACATGATTATGGATGCAAGATGTTTTGTGTGTCACAAGACTTTGTCAAGATGTGGACAAAAGAAATGTTAGTGCAGAGAAGATGAAGGAGATGAATGTTAGTGTGACAAAGACAAGGGAGATGGAGATGGAAAGTTAGGCTAGGAATGATAGGGAATCCAACTTTCATGCTTACATTTTTATATTTATTATCATTGGGTGTCAAAAATGTCACAAACGGTCCACAAACACCATGGTATTATGTAGACCAAGGTGTGCAAGGTGACAATTTGGGAGAGACAAGCAGTCAAAAAGATAAGGAATGCCCCAACTCATACTAAGGACCCAATTGTCCTAGACTTTTTTCCAAGAAAAACCACAAACAAAAAAGAAAGAAAAGAGGCCATGATCCATCATTGTCCCTCTAAATTCGTTGATAGGACATCCTTGAGGAGACTAGTAACATGACCCAAAATCAATTGAAAATATAAGACAAATCTAGATCCATAAAGTGTTTGCCAAGATAGTTCTTGTTTAATTTACTAGGTTGACCAAGATGATCGAATTGATTAATAGGTTGACAAGGATTGATAAAGTGATTTGATTGAGCACACCTAGTCTTAGGAAGGACAGATCTTGATAAAGGAAAGGTTGATTGACCAAGCTGCCAAGATTGATTAATTGGAAAATGTTGATTGATAAAGATGACATTGATTTGATTAATAGGTTGAAAAATATTTATTGACAAAAGCTAACAAATTGATTTGACTGTACCTAGTTTTAGGAAGGACACATCCTAATTAGGAAAGATTGATTATGACAAAGATTGATTGTTTGTTTGAAAAAGATTGATGAATATGACCAAGTGATGTGATGATACCCAACTGCAAGAAGGACACATCCTATTTTGGGGAAAGGGACACATCTAATAGAGTTGACCAAATGATAAGCATTGACAAGGAACCTATCTGCAAGAAATACATATCCTACTTGAGGTGAATGACCAAATTGACAAAGGCTAATCTTAGGAAGCACACATCTTGAGAAATGAAAAGAGATAGGACCGAATGAGAAAAATGACATAATGCCCCATTTCAATTGAATGACCAGTTTGTTTGATTGATGATAATATGATTGATTGATGAAAGATTTTATTAGCTATGTTTGTTTATTGATTCATGATTTGGTTTGAATGATTATTTTTTTAGGACCACAAACATGACTAGACCTGACAAACCCTAAGGAATTTGACCTAGGGGGCCTTAGGGGCTCATCAAAAATTGACTTTTCCTACGTATCAATGTGTAGAGATCTCATAGTTTGACATGCCTTGACTTTTCCTTATTTGACAAAATATGAAGTCATGATTTTATTCGGACAACCTAAAAGGACTGACCTAATGCCTTAGGGGACCATTTAAGATGAGCCTTGCCTACATAGCAAACACACAAAGGGAACATAGTTTGACCACTCTAAAAAGATAGACTCAGACTCATACTCTATTTTTGGGGGTTTTTATGTTTTATGATTTTTTTGGATTTTGACAGTTTTTTTATTTATTTTTATTTTTTGGTTTTTGATGATTTTATGATTTTTTTGGATTTTCTATTTTTTTCATTTTTTGAAGTTTTAAAAGGTTGATACCATGTGTTATTTCTTGTGAATCAAGGAATTTCCCCTAGTTAGGTGTAAGATTTATTATGCGAAAAGGTGAAGCAACAAACAAATGTGAGGGATGATCGTGATACCCAAATGTCAGTGGTTTCTAGGCCACATGGAAGGATGACAAAGTTTATTATGGGTGAATGATATATGTGAATGGATGAGCCGAAAGATGAAAGACTTGGTGGAGTGACAGTAGACAAAGGAGTAGGGATTGACTACACATGGCACCTATTTGCTAGGTTTTCACTGTAGTACTTATCCAAAACACCACCAAAGTGGTTTTCACTTTTGGACGAATTATTTCTCTTTACTTTTTTTTTTGTATTTTTGAATTTTTAAGGGGATACTCTAATAATCAAGAGTAATGTTTGCGGAGGTGCATGTTGTTGATAGGTTGGGAAAATAGCTCTCCTTTAGGAGTAGAAAGATAATAAGCACTTGATCCATATGATGTTGTAATGATATAAGGGACCAACCAATTAGGTTTGAACTTTCCAGGTTTTTCTTGTTTTGTCTGATTCTTCAGATTTTCTTTTAGGACTAAGTCACCAATTTCAAAGCTTCTGGGTTAGACCTTTTTATTGTAGTTGTGGCAAAGGAAATTTTGGTATGCTTTTATATGTGTCAAATCATTCTATCTCTTCTCATCCAATAACTCTATCTCATGTAGATGGGATACACAATATTCCTCTTGATCAATTAAGCCTTGCATGGAGACTCGTAAAGAGGGTAACTCAACCTCTATAAGAAGTATTGCTCCAGATCCATGGAAAAGGGAATATGGAGTGGCTCCAGTTGGAGTGCAAACACTAGTACAGTAGGCCCATAAAGAAAGATTGAGTTGTAGGTGCCAGTCGTGGCCAACATCATTAGCAGTCTTCTTTAGGATTTTTATGATGGTCTTATTAGACACCTCAACTTGGCCATTGCCTTGGGGGTAATATGAAGTGGAAAAATGATGTTGGATATAGAATTTGTCAAAAAGCTAATAGACATCCTAGTTTTTTAAAGGGAGACCATTATTAGTGACGATGGACTGTGAGATACCATAGCGACAAATAATATAGTTCTTGATGAACTTGGCTATCTACTTTCTAGTGATGTAAGTCAATGGGATGGATTCAATCCATTTTGTGAAATACTCAGTAGTGAAAAGGAAGAACTTATGTCCATTAGAATATACGAGATGGATCTTTCCTACAAGGTTGAGTCCCCACTAAGAAAATGGCCAAGGCGAAGTAAGTGGCTAAAGTTACTAAGCTGGTGCATGTATAAGATCTCTGTGAATCTGACAATTGTAACATTTACTTCACAAAGTGATAACCATCATGTTCCATCATAGGCCAATAATATCCTATTCTCATGAGATTTTTAGCTAAGGTTGGACTAGTAGATTGAGCTCCACATATACCCTGGTGTACCTCTTGTAAGCTTATTTGTGCTTCATTTGAGTTGAGACATTAGAGGGTACTATCTAGGCTACAATGATAAAGAGTATCTCTGATGATGAAATTTTTAGATACTTGTTGGATAAAGGTTTTGCATTGGTTAAGGGACAAGTCTAGAGGGATAACTTGGTCATACAAATAGGCGTAGATGTCTTTATACCAAGGATATTTGAGACCAACAAGTTCACATACAAGTTTGGTTTTGGGGACATCAAATGTGGGGATCAACAGTTGTTCTACCAAGAACTCATTGTGAGGCATTGTTGGGAATGTCCAAGAGATCCATTTGTAGCCATTGTGTTAGCTGCTTTGTTCTAGATTCTCGGTATTTGTTCAAAGGAAATATTATCAAAGTATAGTTTGAAGCTATCTACCATGTGCTTGTAGGGAATGAACTTCTCATATTTGGTATCATAGTCATCATTAACTTGTTTAATCACTAATTGGGAATCACCATAGACTTGAAGGTCCCTAATTTTCCAATTTATTGCGATTCGAAGTCTCGTCAATAATGCTTCATATTCAGCCATGTTGTTTGTGGAAAAAAATTCCATCTGAAATGAATTAGGAATGGAGTCTCCTTGAGGTGTGACAAATAAAATATCATCTCCTAATCCATGACTTGTATAAAATCCATCAAAGTATAGCTTCTATGTTGTTGGTGTGTCTATGACAAGGGTTTATTCATTTGGGAACTTAGATACCATAGGATGGTCTATTTTTAATGGTGCATCTACGAGTTGGTCAACTATTACTTGTCCCTTTATTGCTTTGCAGTCCATATACTCAATGTCATATTCACTCAATATCATAACCCATTTAGCTAACCTTCCTATCAATGCTACTTTGCTAAGTAGATATTTTAAAGGATCAATTTTGGAAATCAGCTTGGTCTTGTGATTTAGCATGTAATGTCTCAATTTTTGTGTTGCAAATACCACTTCTAGACATGCTTTCTCAATAGGACTATAGTTTAACTCATACCCAAGTAAAGTGCAAATGATATAGTATATTTCCCTTTCCTTTCCATCATTATCATTTTGTGCTAAAAGTTCCCCCAGTGTTGATGTAGTAGCTAGCACATATAGTATTAGATATCTTTTTTCAATTGGTGGCATAAGGACTGGTGGAGGAAATAGATATTTCTTGATTTAATCAAATTATTCTTGACACTTGTCAGTCCAATTGAAGGGAGTGCCTTTCCTCAAAAAATGTTGGAATAGATGAGTCATGTTTGCTACTTGAGTAATAAACTTGTGAATTGATTGTAGTCTTCCTTGTAATGTCCTTAATTGACTGATATTATATGGTGGTGGCATGTCTAAGATTGCTTTTACTTTGGTAGGATCAACTTCTATTCCTCTGCAAGAGACTATATATCCTAAGATTTTTCCTGATTGGACCCCAAAAACACATTTCTTTGGATTTAACTTGAGTTGATATTTTTCAAGTCGGGTGAAAATATTATCCAATATTGCTAAGTTTCCACCTCATTCTATAGATTTAGAGAGAAGGTCAACAACATAATCTTCCATAAGGACATGCATATAATCATGAAAAAAATTATTCATGGCTCTTTGATAGGTGGCCCTAACATTTTCCAGTCCAAATGGCAAGACATTCCAATAGAAAGTTCCCCAAGTGCATGTGAAAGCTATTTTTGGTTGATCTTCAATGGAAATTCTAATTCGATTGTATCTTGAGAATTTTTCCATTGGTGATAACATTTCATGTCCCACAGTTAGGTCTACTATGATGTCGATGTTGGGCAAAGGAAAGTCATCTTTGGGACAATCTTTATTAAGATCTCAGAAATCTATGCAAAATTTGATTTGACCATTTGGTTTTGTGACAAGAACTAGATTTGATATCCATTATGTATAATCAATTGGGAAAATGAATTTGACATTCAAGAGCTTCTTGAGATCTACCTTCACAAGGAGTGCAATCTAGGGGTGCATTTTTCTTAAGTTTTGTTTGAATGGTTTGGAATTTGGTAGCAATGGTAAGTGATGTAGAACCAATTCGGGATCCAATCTAAGCATATTAGCATATGACCATGCAAAGTTGGCATGTCTTTCTGAGAAGAATGTTGTGAACTCAAGCTTTTCCTCAATAGTCAAGGATACTACTAACTGTATTATTCTAGAGTTATCTGATGTTCCAATGTTAACTTCCTCTATTTCTTCTATGAGAAATGACGATCTCTCTCAATCTATTAGGAGATAGTCTTTTCCTTCATCCTTAGATGCGTCTAAGAGGCTTTCACCTTCAGATATGTCCTTTATTTTTACCTTTTCGTAGTCGACAAGTTCCTTTCAGTTTTCACCTGAATACCTACTATTTTTATTTTTTACTTTTTTTTTATTTTCACTTTTGCAACTAGAGGATAGGACAAACTCACCAAAGTATGCAGCATAATTGAGTTCTATCAAAAATTCAACTTTATGATCTCCACTTCATCATTCTCGAAAGTTTCTAAACTTAGTGGTCTTTGTTGGTCCCAATCTATAAGTTGAGGGTAGACAAGAGGTAAGCCATCATCAGTATTATCAAGGGTCATGGTGCAGGTAGATAGGGTAAAGATGGAACTAGAGTCATTAGGCTCCCAAGAGGCTAGATCAATGGTTTCCAAAAAGTAGAGTTGGAGCCATTCTTTTTTAGTCAGTGACATTTTAAGATGGGTTCACAATGGATTTTTTGAAGAATCAAGGGTAAGCTTTTGGTCAAAATCTACAAACAGTTTATCAAGGTCCATAAAAGCGGTGGAGGATAACGAATCCCATTCATATTCATTCGAATCGGCATCAAATATCTAGGTTCTTCATGTGTCTCACTCTCATCTGAAGCACTATCAAGTCACTCAAGGGTGACCCGATATCTCAGATAGTCACTTTTACTGGAGCAAACCCTAGCCCTTGATGACTTATTAGCTTAAGAGGTTGTAGAGGTTCCAAAATTCCTTACTTCTTTAGACCAAGGCTGTTGTGTCCATCATATCCATGTTGTTTCATTATTTGGAACCCTTTTGGATACTAATCAATTGGAAAGTTCTTAGTTTCAATGTCCTCCTCTTCTTTGTACAACCATGTAAGAATGTGGTCATCTAGAGGTTCTTTAGAAAGTTTCCCCCATCTAGTGAAAGTGGTAGGGGGATTATGGATAAAAAAATTGGGCTGCATAGGATGTGGTTTCCCATATGACTTTGGTGACTTAGGTAACTTTCCAATGAAGAAAAGACTCTTCATATCATATTCTCTACACCCTTTCTCTTGGATCTAGATTTTAGGTGTGAAAGGTGTAACGAATGAGTTGGATTATTTGACAAGGGTGGATGGATCAATTTAGTGGGATGGATTGGTGGATGAACTGGAAGATGAGGCCTCTTGATTAATGGGTGCTTGATGTTTAGTAGTTCCTTTGAGGTTGGAACAACATTGGAAAGGATTAGGGGCACTTGGAATAGTGATTTTAGTGTCGTTATGTGGAAACTTGAGGCATTGATGGTAGGTGGATGGAATAGACCTCATGGCATGAATCCATGGGTAGCCAAGGAGGATATTGTAATGCAAATCTAGATCCAAGATGTGAAATATTGTGTCCCATATGGCTAGGCCAACTCTCACTAGGAGTGAAATTATGCCTTCGAAAGATCGTTCAACATCATCATAGACTTTGATTATGATTTTCTTGGTATGTTCAATGAAATTATCAGAGTATCCCAATGCCTTCAATTATTTTAGTGAGCAAATATTTAGGCCTGCTCCACCATCTACTAGGACTCATCTGATCTTGTGTGTTTTAACACATACTTCTAGGTGTAGAGGACTGTTATGGTTGGATTTTGGGGCCGAAAAGTCTTGTTCAGAGAAAGTGACGTAGTGTGGTATAGTGAGGCATCCAACCATGGCCTAAAATTCATTGACATCTAGGTTTGTAGGTATGGAGGCTTCTTGCAAGGCTCTATCAAGGATTTCTTTGTGATGTGGGGAAATGTGAAGGAGTTCCAAGATAGAAATTTGTGTGGGATTCTTTCCTAGCTACTCTAGGAGGTTATATTGATCCTTTGGTTGATGATTTGTAGATGGACATGGAATAGTTATCTTGGTTCTGCAGGTGGCAATAACACAATCTAATTTTGGCTTATTTATGGTAATGGTGGCAATGTGATCATAAAAGGGTATCACATTAAGGATGACAGTGTTTTAATCATGTTTGATATTTTCATAGTTGGCATTGTTGTTATTGTTCCTTGAACTGGAGGCTTTTCCTTTATCATGGTCCTACAAAGGGGTCTTGAATATTGTATGATCAACATTGGTTTTTCCTTATGAATTTTTAATTGAAATGGTTTGATCCTCAATGAGGTCTTGAATGATGTTCTTGAGTGTCCAACATATAGATGTTTTGTGTCCTTTTTTGCAATGGTATTCACAATATTCATTATCTTTCCACCAATCAGGTTTGATCAAGGAAGGTTCATAATTCTTGGTGTTTGGCAGTGTGATGACATTAGGTTGCAAAATCTATTTGAAGACCAATTCAGTAGGTTCACCCAAGGGGGTGTATATTCTCTTAGCATGTGGAGGACCTCTTCTTTGTTGGTTGTTTTGGATAGAATTTAGTGTTTTTTTTTTGGCTTTGTGCTTGGGTACTTGATGTATTGGATGTGTTTGATGAAGAAGGGCCTTTGAGTTCAATGATTGGTCCTTTGGTTATCAATTTGGCATAAAAAAATCCATCATTTTGTGACATTTTTGTTTCAAGACCAATATTTACCTTTGTCATTGTTGGGTTTCTAATTGTCTTTGTTTATCTTAACTAGTCCTCTAGTGATAAGGCCTTTCTCAATAAGGACACCCTTCTCAGGAATCTCTTCAAAGGTTGTGCTACATTGGATTTGAATTCAACTCATCAAATCTCTATTAAGGTTTTCTATAAACATGGTGACAAGTTGTTTTTTAGGAATATGACAAGGGAATTCACTAACCAAACCTCACCATCTCTACTAGAATGAGGTAAGTGATTCCCCTTCTTCTCTCTTGGTCATGCTCAATGTTGCAAGGATGACATTGTTTTTAATGTTAAAGGAAAAATGATTGATGAATTTATCAGCTAGTTCCCCCCATGTTCTAATTCCTTGTGGAAGATGTGAGAACCAATCTAAGGCTACCACTGTAAGACTTCATAGGAATAACCTCATCAAATAGGTGGGATCATATGTAACTTCCATACATGATGTGTTGAATTCATGGATGTGTCCCACTGGATCCCATGTCCACCTATATTTAGGCAATGGTGGTGTTGTGAAATGTGGGGGGAAGGGTGGCATGCATAAGTTTTGATCAAATGGAAAAGGGAACAACTTCTCCACTAAGTATGTCTTCTTGTTGGTTCCCAATTGCATGTTGGTTATACATTGTTTAAGGGTCTACATGTGTTGGATCAAATAGTCTGTAAGGGATGGTGCTGCTTTGTTTCAATGAGATTTCATAGTGTTTGCATTCAGTTCATATGTTAGATTTGGATTTAGATTGATGTTTTGTGAGATGAGACCTTGGTTGCCATATTGGTGTGAGTTATTTTGATTTGGAATGAGACTGGTGTTAGGATTTTTCCCAAAGGTGAGGTTTGTATTTGGTATGGACCCTTGATTCATGTTTTGGTTTTGGAAATTGAACCCTTCATTTGTAAGTGAGGTTATGGGACCTTGATTTATGTTTTGATATGAAGGTGTGGTCCTTTATTGATGTTTTGATGTGAGGGAATGTTCCCTTGGTTGAAATTTTGAAGTGAAGGAATGGTCTCTTGATTGACATTTTGAAGTGATGGTAATGACCCTTCAGTGGAGTTTTGGAATGATGGAAGCGGTCCTTGGTTTGTATTTTGAAGTGATGGAATAGACCCTTGGTTGGTAGTAGACCCTTGATTGTGGTTTTGATTTAGGGTCCTTTGTGAGATAATGCACTCCTTTCTAGGGTTATTTGGTGGAGGTTGATTTAATGAAGGTGCATTTTGGAATTGGAATGAGGGCCCTTGTTTTGTGTTTTGGGATGTGGGTATAGAACCTTGCTTTTCATTTTGGATCAAGGGTGTGTGACCTTGGCTTAGATTTTGGAACAAAGGTGTAGGACCTTGTGATGTGGACCCTTTATTTATGTTTTAAAAGAGTGAATTCATGAAAATTTTACCCATGGTGTTTGAGGAACTATTGTTGATGGGTGTTTTAGCACTTTCTCAACACAAGAAATGCTTAAGTGCAATGCCTCTCTTTAAAGGAAATCTCCAACAATGAATTGTTGAAATTCACCCAAAGGTCTCTCGAGTTTCAGATCATGAATTGCTTGGATCTCTCAGTTGTTTGATGTGATTTGTTGGAATCACAAGGAAGAATTATGGATGAGTTACAAAGTGTGGGAAGTTGGGTAAGCAAATGGAGTTCTTTAAATGGGAAAATGGTTGCACAATTACTACAGGTTTAGGACAATAGTCTGGAACTCCACTTTAGCTTAAAATTTGACTTTACAATGTGCAATGAACCTTGGAATCGGCTACTTATTAAAAAAAGGAAAAATGGAAGGGCAAGAGAGAGGTTCTTGGATTTGAAACTACGAATGAACAGTGATCATGGGGGTTGCTACAGTACACAAACTTCCTAAACTGGGTTCTATTTGACCAAGAGAAACCTACAACTACACAAAACCAGTGCAATATTCTAAGGGTTGCATATTTTCAGATTGCAAATGCACATCATGAACATACAATCAAACTAAGTTGCATCAATGAAATATGGGAGCTCAGACTAGCTTTACAAAGTGATTCATCATCAACAAACCACAAACAGCATGAGTTAGAGATTCATCAAATACTGAAACAAAAATCACCATTATCACTTCCACTAAAGAAACTAAAAACTAAACTAATAGCAACGTAAAACCATGCATACATAATGAGCAAACTCAAAAGTAACACCCATAGATCATGCAATGCTACTTTCTATTACTATAGAATATTTTTACATAAGTTCTCCAACCATTTACAAATGAGGGGGAGACCCTTATTTATAGTTTTCCAAATCCCAAATGGATGGCTAGGATTAATTCAAAATGAGTGGATTAGATTTTCTTTACATTAGGGTTTCACCTACACCACATTATTCAACAATTTAAAATACATCTTTTATATTTTCCCTATTTTTTCCTTTAGCTGATTTCCCTTTTGTTCTAACTAAAACTATCCAAAGGTTTCCCTTTACTTGATGGACCTGTAACATTCTTTATTGGATCAAATGGGCTTGTTGATGACTTGCATCAACGGATTGGTCACCCCTGATTCAAGTGGATAGCTCCTTAAAGGTCATCATCATCTAGCAAAAATTAGGATAGCTCCCTCATTCTTTCTTCAAGGCCACCCCTTTCATTTTTTTCATTAACTTCGTTGACATAGTCATGCTTCTAATGCCAACTCTATTGATGGGTGCTAGGGGAAGAGGTGAGTATAAATGAGTGGTGAAAGAAGCAATGCACCTTTTCCTTGTTCAAATTTCTCCATGGGTCTCCTTGATGGACTCATGATAGGTTTCTTGAATCCTACATGCATGAAGTGTCATAAGTGATTTTGTACACAAATCATGGAAAAAATTAGTCAAACCTTGCAAACTCCTTGTTAGATCCATTCATGCAGCATCAAAAGATCATAATATTCATATTTGGAGCTCATTTGGACCATAAACATTAATGTGCACTCAAGGGTACGAATGCCAAAGGGTAGGACGGTGGAAGGTAGATGGCAGATGAGGTCAGAAGGAGGATGAAAGATGGAAGGTGGGCGATGGACAGAAGGTAGACAAATGGAAGGCCACCTGAAAACGGCCACAGAGGGATGGCAGCCCAAAAATGGCCACAGAGGCATGGTGGCCTAGAAATGACCATGAAGGGACTATAGGAGATGACCATGGAGGGGCGGAAACCTAGAAATGACCATGGAGGGACGATGGCCTAGACACTGCCATAGAGGGGTGGTAGCCCAGAAATGACCATGGAGGGGTGGTAGCTCAGAAACTGCTATGGAGGGGTGGTGGCCCAACAATGACCATGAAGGGGCAATGGCCTAGAAGGAAATTTCCCAAACCTCACAAGATAAATTTGAGATTTTTCAATTTTAGTGCATGGGAAAAGGGGTAGAAAGTGTACCAAGACATCCTCAAGATTTGACTCATTTTGAACAATTTGGAAATTTGGAAGGGGAAAGTTGGAGGGTCACCACCCTTTTGAAATAGCCATGGAGGGGTGGTGGCTTGAAAGGAAAGTTAAAGAAATAACCATGGAGGGACGACTACCCCAAAAAGGCCACGGAGGGGCGGTGACCCAGAAATGGCCACGAAGGGGTGGCGGCCCAAAAGGAAAGTTCTAGAAGGCCACAGAGGGATGATGGCCCAAAAACTACCATAGAGGGGTGGTGGCCTAGAAGGAAAGTTCTGGACAACCACAAAGGGATAGTGGCTCAGAAGGAAATTTTTAGATGGTGATAGAGGAATGGTGGATAGGAAATGGCCACGAAGGGGTGGCAACCCAAAAATGGCCACAAAGGGCTAGCGGCCCGGAAACAATCACAGAGGGACGGCGACCCGGAAGGGAATTTCTCCAATATCTAAACATATGGAAAATTTGATCCAAACCCCTTTAGAAATTTGAAGTCACTCACTTTATGGGCACTAGATGACAAAAACTTAAAGTTTGCATCCATTCTAAAAATGAAGAGATTTGTAAGGGGGAAGTCAGAGGGTCATTGCCCTTTTCAAATGACAATGAGCACACGATGACCTAGAAGGAAAGTTCTAGATGGCCACAGAGGGATAGTGGCCAAAAGGGAAGTTCCCAAACCTCACAAAACTTAATAAATTTGATATTTTTCAATTTTAGTGCATGGGAAAAGGGGTAAAAAGAGTGCTAGGACATCCTCTAGATTTGACTCATTTTAAACAATGCGTAAATTTGGAAGGGAAAAGTTAGAGGGTCGCTGCCCTTTTGAAATGACAATGAGAACACATTGGCCCAGAAGGAAAGTTTCGGATGGCCACAAAGGGGCGGAAGCTTGGAAATGGCCATGGAGGGGTGGTAGCCAAGAAGGAAAGTTCTAGACAACCATAAAGGGATGACAACCCAGAAATGGCCATGGAGGGGTGGTGGCTCGGAAGAAAATTTCCACAACTCCCAAAAATTAATGAAACCTTTGAAATTCACTTAGGAATCACAAAAACATCCAAAATCCATTGGAAACTTGTCCCTAAAGTCCAAAAATGAAGGAAAAAGATAATTAAGTGATTAGGGACCAAGTTAGCAAGAACAAGGCAAAGAATGGAACAAAGAAGGGGGGACTTTGTTTCTCCCTAGATTCGAATGCCCCAGGTAAACTAAAGGTTAGGTATAGCATTTATAGGCCAATTTCTATTAATGGCACACATTGATTTCTTTGTATTGCGGACCCAAGTTAGGTGAGATGTGGAATCTCTCGCTCACTTGGATGCTTGGTAAAGGCTTGGATGGAGAAACTAAGTGTGGATCCAACCATGCGAGTGAAAGTTGGGAATTAGTCACTACTTAGCAATGAAACATGAACAATGACCCACATGAGGTGACCCTCAGCTATGGGTCCGTGAGGCCTAGAGGATGCTATGGAAATGGGTGAAGGGAAACCCGTAGGGGAAATTCTATGAAGGAAAAGGACTTAGCAAATTTAGGTAGGTGAATCTAGGCAAGGGAAAACTAATCATTCTAAGGCATGTGACCCACTTAGGCTCTAGGAAAGGTGCATGTAAAATGAGTGGTGAGAAAAGCAACCAGTTGGGAGCAAACAGAGGGGGTCCCCACCTATGGTGGGGTGTGTGTGCAAGACTTGCACAACAAATGGCAACTCACTAGGGAAATGCTCCAGAGCATTTCAATGACAAACTGGAATCATGAACCTAGAATCTGTGGTTTTGATCTTCACGCCAAACCAAATGCTTGACCAAAGGATCAAAACCATTAGTCAACCCATCCTTCAGTATGTTGAAAATTCAAGTGTGTGCCATTGCGTTAATTCCCCTCCTTTAGTCGCTACAGGAACCCAAGCTCTGTCAAGTTAAGCTACATAGTTTATTCTAACTCCAAAAGCATCCTGGACATTATCTCGCTGCTAGTTAGGCATCCATAGCCCTAATGAGGTTGTCGATATGATTCTCTCGAACATTTCTCTACTACTAGCTGGACATCCATAGCTATGGTAGAGTTGTTCGTAGCCTCCCAATAGGTTGATTTTTCTTTCTTTTAATTTTCAATATTTCCTTTCTTTTCTTTTGATTTTATTTTTAATTCTTTTACTTCAACTTGCAAGCAATGAAGCTCGTGCTCAAGGCTGAGAATCATAGTGGTGCTGAAGCAAAATTTTAGATTTTTCACTTAACTCAACTTCATAAATGACCTTCAATGACCTTTGGATTCTTAAAGTGTGTAAAGATATAAGATTTCAGCATTCATTATAAATGAGACCAACCAATAGCCTATCCACTTTGGATCAAACACCCAAGTCACTTAACACTAATAGAAGATCATTACCATCCACTCTAAAAACTTGATTAGAGTTTGACGAAGAAATACTTAGAACAACCCCAGGTACTTAAAATGAATTTTGTGGACATGAATATGCTTAACTGAAAGCAAAGGGACCCTATGCAAAGTAGTAGCAACACGGCAAAAAATAGAAGCAAACGGAAAGAAAACACCTAAACTAACCAAAGTAGGAAAGAAGAACAACGAAAACGAAAAAAAACTAAAGAAAATTAACCAACAATAGACCAACCTACTTTAATGGATGCAAGAAGTGGGGTATTTACATGACACCTACTCTACTCAAAATGAATTATGTACAAAGGTATTTACAAAGTAGTATGTTGAGGCAAGGAAAACTGACACTCACACCCATTGGATTTCATAATTCATGCACAAGTAATAGGGAAATGGTTATAGTTCTTAACCATGTAGATTTATCCTTATATTAAAAAAAAATAAGTTTGACATAACAACATTCAAATTCAATCACGTTATCATGAAAAAATAGCAATTGAGCTGATTCATTGAACCCATGGTTGATCCATAAACAAATTTTCCTTCCCTTGTTACTATAATCAAAATGAAACATGCAGCTGCAAGTATTGATAGGATTAAGGAAGAATAGAACCTGGATGTCATCATGTATGTGGCGGTGTTTGACAACCAAAAGCAAGCATTGCATCGTCAATCATTACATCAATAGCCTTAGGTGGGCGTGGTGGAGGGTGCAACATTTTTGGCCTTGGGCATGTGTAGGGCTAGGAAGACGGGGCAACAATCACCTCTTCCAACCTACCAATGGGACCTGTAGCCCCAGTTGGCAGTTGTTCAAAAGGAAATACTTCATCATGTTGATCTTTTGCAAACCTAGTGTCCACCTGATTGTTGTCTTCAAAAGGCAGCACACTATCCTATCTCCTTTCCCTAGTGTTGACCTCAATTTTATGATTTCTAGTGTCATAGGATAATGACATGGATGAATATGTCCTATTGCAACTCCCTGAATGTAAAGGGGAATCAACAATGATCAAGGTGGAAGGACTCCAAGTTGCATCTTGTAGTTGGTCAGGTGCATAATACTTGTTGGCAGTCATTGAAACACCCCTACCTTTATCTTCTTCTTTTTGTATTACATGTGTCTCATTAGGATGCTCAATCACTTCACCTGGGTTGTTGTCACTGTAAATGGAGAAGGAACCCGTCTCCCACTCCTAAGGCTCTAGTACTTCTTTGTTTAGAGGCTTAGGTAGTAGGCCTTCATCACTTCCATCTTTCGCAATGTATTCATTCTCAGTATTGGTATACATATGGAGTGTAGCTTCAAATGCAATGAAGACTTCAATTGATTGTACCTTCCCAAGGGGACTAAAATCCCATACATCATTTCTCTCCAAAGGTTCCCCATAGAGCCTATCATCCATGGTGCACAAATACTCTTCAAGAGGAGGAAATTCTTGATGACTAGTGGAACACATTCCTATTTTCTCTACTTCGTCATTTGAAGGCATGGGGTTGTGTTGTTCATTTCCCATCACTGTCCCTACATCCTCATGAGGGTTTCCTTCAACTAGATCATCAACTAGTTGCAACTCTTGGTCCTCAAGTTCAATCCCTAAAGTGGTTGCAGGAAGTCGTGTGCTTGGTTTCCTTGCTTGTTCCTTGACTTGCTCTATGGCTTCTTGGCATAGTCAGCATGAAAAATTTGAATGCGATGAATCATGGAGTCTACACCAATTTGGCAGAAATATCACCTCCAAATCCACTTGAAATTTTAGCTCAAAACAATTCTTTTCTAATCTTGACACTAGTTGGTCATATCTTTCTGTTATCGGGTCCTGATCATATTTGGGAAGGAAGGTGAATAGTAGACAGCTGCGGTGAGTGGTTGTTCCCACTCCTCCAAATCTACATTTTTAAATGTTTGATTGTTTTCATTCATGAAGGAGAGGTCCTCTAATCTAATCTCGCTTATTTCTTCATCATCATTCTCTGCTGTTCCAAGGCTATCAACCTTTTCCTCTCTCTAATTTTTAGCATCTTCATTGGCTACCCTAGCATACACTATTGTAGACTTCATTGATTCATCACCAACTATTAATAGTTCCTCTTCTGGGGTGGAGGACTGCTCTTTGCTGATAGAGGAAAGAATTTCTAACTCCCTTCTAAGTGAATCTTCACCAAAGCTCTTTGCTATCCCAAAGAAGTCAACAACTTCTTGTTGGTTCTGATCTTTTATGCCTATTGTCCCAACACTAGTCCATGCCAAATTCCTTGGTTCATCTTCGAATTGCTATCCTCCAAAGGTTGAAAACTCTTCTTCCTCATATGATGATTCGTTCACTTTGAAATGTAGCTGCTCCAACTTGTTCAAGTTGCCTCTAACTTGAGTGATGACACTTGTGCATGATGAACAAGTGAATTCAGTGTGAGGTGCATTGTGAAATCTGCACCAACTAGACATTAGCACTTCCTCCAATCTTGGTCCATCCTTACTACTGAAAAATTCTTGGATTAGCTCCTTGAATGCCTTGGCTACCATGGTTGTCAATTCTTTCTTTGGGTCCACAAGGGCTAAAGGTTGATAGATTTCCCAAAAAGGAATTTCTCCTTGCAAGACTCTTTCAACTCTACTCAAGAAAGTCAGGAACCCTAATTCATTGTGCCTATGTGTGCAATGGATTCAAATCCTATCTGTCAATGCAAATTGTTGCAATGGTTTCTTCAATATATTGTTTAAATATGAATGTAGTTGAGTGATGTTGATTTGCAAATGTTGTTGCATTCCAACTCAACTCTTGTTTGCCTTCAAAATTTTCAGACTTTCAAATTTTAGCAAGTAAAGAGATCTTCTAATGTCATATTTTACTTTGAAGGTTCTCTTTTCAACTTCCAACTTTCAGTTTTGTAGCCTCAACATGTCATCCCTTCTTCTAATTCCAGTTCTATTGATGGGTGTTTTAGAACTTTCTCAACATAGGCAATGCTTAAGTGCAATTCCTCTCTTCAAATCCAATCTCCAACAATGAATTGTTGAAAATCACCCCAAGGTCTATTGGGTGTCAGATCATGAATTGTGTGGATCTCTTAATTATTTGATGTGATTTGTTGGAATCACAAGGCAAACATACAGATGATTTAAAAAGTGTGGGAAGTTGGGTATGCAAATGGAGTTCTTTAGATGGGAAGATGGTTGCACGATTACTACAGGTTCAAGACATCAATCTAGAACTCCACTTTAGCTTTATATTTCACTTTACAATGTGCAATGAGCCTTGACATAGGCTACTTATTAAAAATAATAAAAAGGGGAGGGAAAGAGAAGGGTTCCTAGATCTGAAACTATGAATGAATAGTGATCATGGGGTTTTCTACAATAGAAAAACTTCCTAAATGGGGTTTTTCTTGACCAAGAGAAACCTACAACTACACAAAACTAGTGCAATCTTCTAAGGACTGCATATTTTCAGATTGCACATGCACATCATGAACATGCAATCAAACTAAGTTGCAACAATGAAATAAAGGAGCTTAGACTAGCTTTACAAAGTGCTTTATCATCAACAAACCACAAAAAACATGAGCTAATTTTTTTTTCAAATATTGAAACAACAATCACCATCATCACTTCCACTAAAGAAACTAACAAATAAACTAATAGGGAAGTAAAACCATGCATACATAATGAGAAAAATCAAAAGTAGCACCCATAGATCATGGAATGTTGATTTTTATTGTTGTAGAATGTTTTTACATCAGTTATCCAACCATTTACAAATGAGGGGGAGACCCCTATTTATAGTTTTCCAAATCCCAAATGGATGGCTAGGATTAATTCACAATGAGTGCCTCAGATTTTCTTTACATTAGGGGTTCACCTACCCCCCATTATTCAACAATTTAAAATACATCTTTTGTATTTTTCCTATTTTGTCCTGTAGTGACCTATCACTATAGCAATTTTGTCTTTTAGCTGATTGCCCTTTTGTTGTAGCTGAAACTGTCCAAAGGTTTCCCTTTGCTTGATGAACCTCCAACATTCTCTATTGGATTAAATGGGTCTGTCAATGACTTGCATCAACAAATTGGTCACCCCTAATTAAGGTGGACAACTCCTTAAAGGTCATCATCATCTCAAAAAAATTAGGATAACTCCCTTATGCTTTCTTCAAGGCCACCCCTTTCATTTTTGTCATTGACTTCCTTGACATAGGCATGCTTCTAATGCAAGCTCTATTGATGGGTGTTAGGGGAAGAGGCGAGTATAAATGAGTGGTGAAAGGAGCAATATGCCTTTTCCTTGTTCAACTTTCTCCATGGGCCTCCTCGGCGGACCTGCGGTAGGTTTTTTGAATCCTGCATACATGAAGTTTTGTAAGTGCTTTCGTACAAAAATCAAGGAAAACATTAGTCAAACCTTGCAAATTGTTGGGGTAATTAATATTTAATTACACTAGCATAATTTTACTTAGGCATATTTAATTCCTAAGTTATAGGTTGTTATCTTTATCTTGATGAGCTATCTTTTTGCTCAAGATAAGATTAGGTTTATGCATCTTTTCTTTTATAAAGAAAATTATCTCTTGTAATTAACGCTACTTTGAATATATCAATTTGCACATCTTTATGCAATCTCTCTGCTTTTTTTTTTCTCTTTGTGGAAGGTTATTTTCTAGTTTGCATTTCCGATCTTGGTTTCTAACATGGTATCAGAGCCTGGATTTGCAGCCCCTTCTTAGCTTTTTGGAGGAATACATTGCAGAGCTTGTTCAGGGTCCCTCAAGGGTTTCATTCCTTAAGCATCTTTATGCAGCGTCTTGGATCAAATCGCGGTTTTCTGTTGGATTCAGAGAACTGGAAAAAGTTAGAAATGACTTTTATTTCATTCATTTTGGTCATCGTTTGACAAATCTGTGAGGGTTTCAAGCTCGGTGATTTTTCTGATAGATCTGGGGGTCGCTTGATTTTTGGAGCACTTTGGGCCCAAACAGACCTCGTCATTGGATTCGCTATGCCCATAAACCCCTATTTTGATATAAAATTTGTTTGATTTGGACATGGTCATCCAGAGAGGCAAAAAAAATTTGCCCAAGGGCTGTACGGCCCCAAGGCATGATCTATGAGGCACAAATTTAAAAAAAAATAAAAAAAAATAAAAAATTGCATTTAAAAAAACATAACTATTTTACATGGAGACCACCACCTGCCCGCCACCTAGCTGCCTCCCACTGGCCATCATCGGACCACCGCCACTGGCGGCTCTTTCTGCAGCACCACCAGCTTTGCTACAGCCCCCGAGGGCTTACTTTGCCTAGCTCTAGGTTTTATTGGTGCCCAGGAGCTAGCTTCTTAGCCTCATCGGGAATTTTAGCCCTAGCCCCAGTCACATGGGTGACCAAGGGCCGTACTAAAGCCCCCTGGTCGCCAATCCCCCAGTCCGCCCCGACAACCAGGGGCTGAACTTTTTTAGCCCCTGAGGGCTTATTGTAGACCTTATTGGGTAGTTTTGAACAATTTTATAGAAATGGGCATAACTTTCATATATGACATCATTTTTTTGGAAACAAGATATTGTCGGAAAGCTGTTTTGACACTCTAGACAATGGTATAGGTGTGGTTTTTAGCTTTTTCCTTTTTGATGTATTTTTGAGCCTCGTAAGTTAGATGTTTCCATTTTCACTCTAGGAGACATATCTTTTGAATCACTTGTCCACTTTTCATGATTCAAGCGGCATCAAAAAGCTAGTTTCAGCCTCTATGCAGATTTGAGGTAATTTTTAGAATATGTGTACCTTATTTTATGCATGAATTTGTTTTTGTTTCATGCACTAGGTTTGCATTTTCACTTCTATTTCTGTAAGTTTTCTTTCTCTCCTTTTGTAATCATTGGGTATTGTAATAATGAACTAATATAAAGTTCCATTAAGGGGGGTTCTTGCATCCATCCTTCGTATTGGTGGCAACTCACATGATTTTTTCTGGTTTCATGTTGTTTCTTTTAGATTATTTCTTGGTTAGCTGCACACATCTTTGGTTTGCATTGGTTCACACTTCACATTGGGATTTTATGGTTCTTGATCCGCATTGGTTAAGATATTTCTTAGTTTGAAGGCCATGTTTTTATGGTTAATATTCCAGAATCTTGATGGTACTCATCTTATGAGGCAGTTTTAGTTTCAGTTTGGCATTGGCTTCGAGGACACAACTTCCAGATTTGTCATCATTATGGATGGCTTCATCCTTTCATCTACTATTGCTTACAGATTCCAGGGTTGATCCAGTATGTGAGTTTCTAGTGTTCCTTGGCATAGGTATGTTGTTGCATAAAGATTCTATTTTTAGTTTCAGTTGTAAACATAATTATCTTTCCTTGCTTTCTAGATTTTGGGTTCCAATGTTGCTTCATCAGTGTTCTTCTAGTGATTCTTTGCAACAGTTCATCTCATTGGGGGGGATTTTCCCACTAGATTTTCTCTCTCTTTGCATTTTTAAATGAGTATCCTTGTTGTTGGGACTGATCTCTTGCATAATAATTTGCTTCTCCCCAAGTTGCACTTATGGGGGGGTGTCGGTGTAATTAATATTTAATTACACTTTAGCATAAGTTCACTTAGGCATATTTAATTCCTAAGTTATAGGTTTTTATCCTTATCTTGTTGAATTATCTTTTTGCTCAAGATAAGATTAGGTTTATGCATCTTTGATTTTATAAAGAAAATCATCTCTTGTAATTAATGGTACTTCAAATATATCAATTTGCACATCTTTATGCAATCTCTCTATTTTTTTGTTTTTCTTTTTATGGAAGGTTATTTTTGTTTTGCATTTTAGATCTTGGTTTCTAACACAAACTCCTTGTCAGATCCATTCATGCATCATCAAAAGATCATAATATTTATATTTGGAGCTCATTTGGACCATAAAAATTAATGCACGCTTAAGGGTGCAGGTGCTAGAGGGCAAAAGGATTGTGGCGAATGGGGCCAGAAGGGGGACGACAGATGGAAGGTGGGCGATGGACAAAAGGAAAACTGATAGACGGTGGGCTGAAAATGGTGGACAGACAAATGGTGGTCCAAAAATGGCCATAGAGGGACAACAAGCTGGAGATGGCCATGAAGGGACAACAGCCTAGAGATGGCCACGGAGGGGCGGCAACCCAAAAATGGCCATAGAGGGATGGTGGCTCGAAAATGACCATAGAGGGATGGTAGCCTGAAAAAAATCCATGTAGGGGTGGTGGCCCGGACAGGGCCATCAAGAGGCAGTGGCCCAAAAGGAAAGTTCCCAAACCTCAAAAAAATTTAATAAATTTGAGATTTTTCAATTTTAGCACATGGGAAAAGGGGTAGAAGAGTGCCAAGCCATCCTCAAGATTTGAATCATTTTGAACAATGCAGAAATTTGGAAGGGAAAATTTGGAGGGTCACTGCCCTTTTGAAACAACCACAGAGGGATGACATCCCGAAAGGAAAGTTCCAAAAACAACCACAAAAGGATGGTAACTCGAAAATGGCCACAAAGTGGCGACAGCTTGGAAAAGACTACAGAGGGATGGCAACCCAGAAGGAAAGTTTCAGATGGCCATGAAGGGGAAACAATGTGGAAATGACCATAGAGGGGTGGTGACATAGAAGGAAAGTTTCATATGACCATGGAGGGATGATGGCTCGAATGGAAAGTTTCGGACAACCACGGAGGGGCAATGGCCCAAAAATGGCCACAGAGGGTAGCAGCTCAAAAACAGCCATAGAGGGATGGTGGCATTGAAGAGAATTTCCATTATGTATAAAAACATGGAAAATTTGATCCAAACCCCTTTAGGAATGTGAAATCACTCACTTTATGGGCCCTAGATGACGAAAAATTAAAGTTTGCACCCATTTCAGAAATGTTGAGATTTGTAAGGGGAAAATCAAAGGGTAATCACCTTTTTCAAATGGCAATGAGCACACGATGGCCCAAAAGGAAAGTTCTAGATGACTATAGAGGGATGGCGGCTCATAAGGGAAGTTCCCAAACCTCACAAAACTTATTAAATTTGATATTTTTCAATTTTAGCGCATGGGAAAAGGGGTAGAAAGAGTGCCAAGACATCCTCAAGATTTTATTCATTTTGAACAATGTGGAAGTTTGGAAGGGGAAAGCTAGAGGGTCACCACTCTTTTGAAATGACAATGAGCACACAATGGCCCAAAAGGTAAGTTTCATATAGCCATGGAAGGATGGTGGCCTGGAAACAACCACAGAGGAGTGGTAGCCCAAAAACGGCCACGGAGGGACGACGGCCTAGAAATGACCACGGAGGGGCGGCGGCCCAGAAGAAAATTTTTGCAACTTCCAAAACTTAACAAAACCTTGGAAGTTCAATTAGCCATCACAAAAGCATCCCAAATCCATAGGAAACTTGTCCCCAAAGTCCAAAAATGAAGGAAAAAGTGAATCAAGCGATTAGGGACCAAGTCAGCAAGAACAAGGCAAAGAGCAGAACAAGGAAGGGGGGACTTTGTTTCTCCCCATATTTGAATGCCCAGGTAAAATGAAGGGTAGGTAGCAATGTCTATACTCCAATTTCCATTAATGGCATGCATTGATTTCTTTGTATTACGAACCCGGGTTAGGTGAGATGTGGAATCTCTTGCTCACTTAGATGCTTGGTCAAGACTTAGATAGAGAAACTAAGTGCAGATCCCAAAATGTGGGTGGAAGTTGGATTTTAGTCACTACTTAGTGGTGAAACATGAGTAGTGACTCACATGAGGTGACCTACATCTATGGTTCCATGAGGCCTGGAGGATGTCAGGGCAATGGGTGAAGGGAAATACACAGGGACACTTTCACAAAGGAAAAAGACTTAGTGAAATTCAGGTAGGTGAATCTGGTCAAGGGAAAACTGATCATTCTAAGGCATGTGACCCACTTAAGCTCTAGGCAAGGGGCACAAAAAATGAGATGGGAGCAAAGCAACCCGTTGGGAGAAAAAAAGAGGGGGTCCCTGCCTATGGTGGGGTGTGTGTGCAAAACATGCACAACTACCAAATGTGAAAGTTTGACCTTGTGTGGTGGTGTGAGTTGGGATGTGTGTTGTGGTAGTAGTAGCCATGTTTGTAGTTGTCCCAAGGGGTATTTTTTCCATTTATTGTGATGAAGGTATGCCAAATGGACTTTTAGTTTCTTTTTCTATGATAGTTGATATGTCATAACCTTGAGGTAACTTGGCACCCTTTTTGGCTAGTGTATAGAAAAATGTGTTTGGATTGGCACTAACAAGTTGGTCAACTATGCTTAAAAGTCTTGGATCTTGATAAGCCCTTTCAATCTCTTGAGGGGTCAATTGTTTGTTGACAACTTCAAAGTTTAGGTCTTCCCAAGGGTCACTTTGTTCTCTTTATGATGTGTTGTTGTAGGGTGTAGATTGATTTGAATCTATGACATTATCAAGAATGGGGTCGCTTAGGAAATCCATGTCCTTTTGTTTGGTTTGTGACCTCGTTTCAACCATGTGAGACTTTTGCAAGTTGGGGATAATGAAAAATGGAAATGAAACTATGCTATGTTTTTGGATTTTTTGGATTTTAGGGGATGAGAATGGAAGGATGTAAATGCAAGAATGATAATGCAAGGATGATAGTGCCTAAAATATGGGGGATAATGGATGCTAAAGGACACTAAAAGATTGATTGACGGTCAAAGTGAATGATAAGATGAATAATGCAAGATTAAGATGATAATGTAACTAAGGTCAAATGAGATTAATCTATGTTTTTGTATTTTTTGTATTTTGGGGGTATGAAAATGGAAGGATAATGAGGGATTAATATGATACTAAGGTAAAATGAGATTTTTTTTTTGTATTTTTAGTATAAGGGTGCAAAGTGAAATCTAAGGCATGTGAATCTAAATGAGGGTGACCTAATGCAAAGGAATCATATAATTTTAAACAAAGGGTGCAACTCAAGCTAATGTGAACCCAAGGAAATAGATTCCAAATGTCATTGACCATAAGAGGACAACCAAGACGAAGACACAAGACTAAGACTCAACTTGACAAAGTGACAATGAAAAGATAATGAAAAGGACAATGGTCAATGACAAATAGAATAAGTAACCAAGAATTTTCAAAAGCTCAAAGGTCTCCCTATGCTCAAAATCCAAAGGTTTAGATGCAACCTAAAACTCATGGTTCAATTTGTGCAATGCAAGGGATGAAGGAATGCAACCTATAGGGAAATTTTTTCTAATGGGGATGCTGAAATGAGGTGGGTAAACTTGTAGGTCTCTGGTTTATCAAACAGAGATCACTGTAAATTGGTTTTGATCAAGTTCTGGACACAAATTTCAAGAAAAATTATTTAGCAGACAATTGCGGTTCATTTTTTATTATATGTGTTTCATAGTTGTAGCTCATGTTCTTAGTTGTGACTCTATTTCTAGAAAATGCATGAGACTAACACTTGTGGTTTTTTAGCTGATACTTGTGGTTCACACTAACAATTGTGGTTCTGTGTCTGATAGTTGCAGTTCTAGAAGGGTGTTTTTGGCATTTTTAATGTTTTTCAGTGGTTTTGATCCAAAAATTTGATTGCTTCTAATGATATATGATTGGAAAACAAAAAAACAATATCAAACAATTTTTTTAGGACTGGTTTGTTGTGCAAATGTTTGATTTTTTAAAGAAGATAGGCACAATCCTAAGGTTGGCAAGGACAATATTCACTGACTTCCCACTTGGATTTCTCCAACCATGCTTATTCAAAGTGGATAGCCTAGGAACTTGGTAGCATTGGCTCCACTCCATGACACTCACTTCTATGGGAATACCAAGTTCTAAACTTCTGGGTCATGACCTCTTAGGGTTTGCTATCTCTACAATGAACTGTGAGAATGTGGGATAACTTCAGAGGTCTGACCTCCTACACCAACAAATAGAGGGATTTTGACCACTACAAAAAAAAGGTTTCTAGTAAGATAGGAGGTACTTTGATAAACTCTCTCAGGAGGCCTCCCAACCCTTGGAAGAAGGGTTTATTATAAAGATACTAGATGAGGGCTATCATTTCCACATCTCATTAATTGCAAGCTTTCCTTGCAATCACAAATTTATATAGTGGTTTAGGACTTTCCTTTATCATGTTATCACTTGGCTCATTCCCTTAGGGTGAGCACTTTTTCCCACTAAGGTAGACCCTCTAATGGGTGAACACAAAATTGGATGGGTCTGGCTTTCTAATCATTGAGTTTGTACAAGGTGAGAGTATAATACCTACTACCCTCAAACACTAAGGAATGGTGTTTTGTACCCTCTAATTAAATCTAACTGAGAAAGAAAATCATTCATTTTAAGCACCAAACGAAATGGTTTCTAATCTAAAACAAGCAAAGTGGTTTCAAAAATATGATTCTTGGACATTCAAACCTACAAAACCACTTGTTAGTAGTCTCAAAGAAAGGTCATGGACCAACAAAAAAGAAAAAAAATGCAAGTTACCACCAGAGGAGGTTAGCAATAAAAAACAAAACTAGAATGTAACAACCAAACCAAAAATGAAAGCCAAGAAATTTTAACTAAACTAAAACTCAAATAAACCAAAAACTCAAGAACTCAATTTTTTTGTTTCTCCACAAGGAAACAATTTTTGGAGTCCCCACCTAAGGCCACATGCTGCACATATAATATTAGAACCCAAAAACTCTATTCTACTCATAGAAATCAAAAGAAAGAGGAAAAAGATATTAAAACTAAAACTTTTTACCTAGTAGACAATTGTGTCACTCCTTTTAGCAGTTGCATTGTTGTGTTACGTCACACAATGGAAAATGCGCCACATTTTTTAATTTAAATTCTACCACCCATGGGTACCTCCTGTAGATGCATCATTTTAGGAAAAGTGTATCATTGTGTTTTACAAATGTGTCGCTTCTCAACAAATGCATCACTGCGCTTGACAATTGCATTGTTCCATACCCAAAATCTACAAAAAAAAGTTAAGTCCATATGAAAAATTTGTTCAAAACTATGTTCACATTGAGTTCACCAATGTGAGATGGGGTTTCTTAATTTCTATCCTAGAATAGTGACATCGAACACTTCTAGACTAATAAGACCTCATAAATAAGAGAAAACAAATAATGGAGAGAATGAAAGATGCAAAACATAAAAAAAAATATTCCCCATCATGGTTGATTCACTTCTCTTGCTCTCCTTCTCTTCTTATGCAATTTTTCTCTTAGATTTGTTGGAATACTTGTGCAAAAGGGTGATCCCACAATACTGGTTTACAATTTTTGGCCAAACTGGACACTGGAATATTTTTTTCTAACTAAATCTTCACTTTCGGGCACCTATAGTAGCTAAACCTTGAGGAATTTGAATATGATGAAAACTAGTGATTTGTGACATTTTTTCTATGGATTCTAAATATATTTTTTTCAAAATTTTTGGAATTAGATTGCACTTCTTTTTCCCTCTCCTTTGAAAACTAGTTTTTTTGAGTAAACATTTTTAAGGAGTGATGCTCACCGTGTAACACAATTTTTTTTCTATGAATGATATTTTTTTTTTTTTAATTTAGATTTGTAACTATGGTATCTAGTGCTTCCAATTTGTTTCATAGTGTTTTATTGAATTTTTTTCCTTAATCAGGTTTTGAAGTCAAACCAATTACAATTCGACATAGGACCGATAACACATAAATTTTTTGTATGTATCAAAATTAAATTTATTTTATTTTGTTGGATCAAGGACTTCAATATCTGGTGCACTCATATTTTTCAATTTTTTTTGGATAATTTGCTATTTTTCCACATGTGCAGAATAGAGAGCTTGATTTTCGATGAAAAACCTACATTCACAAGAAATAAAAAATAAATATAATAATAAAATTAAATTTATTTAAAATTATAATTTTTGGGAAGATTATAATGAATACATAGTTACAAAATAAAATTTTAAATGAATTCATTTGATCCCCAAAAGGTAAATCAAAAGTGGTTTTTATTAGCATTTTGATAGGTGTAAAGGAGACTCTGTTATAGGTATGGTTTAAAACTAGGGTTATATCCAAGGGGGTTTGATTTAAGGTGGTTCGATAAAAACCTCTTCAATTGTAATCCTTTAAATGAAAAATTTCAAGGCTTAAATCATTATATAATTTTCTAAAAATATGTGATTTCAGCAAAAATTAGGATCTCCGAGAAATTGTAAACAAGCTTTGTGGGATTACCCAAAATCTACAAATAGTAAGCAAGAAAGTTGGAGAAGATTAGTTGTTAAGGTGAAAATGGAGGAGGAAGGTTGCTTTTATAGACAACTTTCCAAATGAACAGCTAAGATTAATCCTCTAGAAGGATTCCAAGATCAAGGGTGGAGGATACATAAGAGGGAGGTTACAGAATGGATGGTTGATATTGAGTCTCAAAAAGATGCCAAGATCAATGGTCCAGAATTGATGCACCAAGAATATATGTTATTCTTGGAGGAATCATGATAGGTATGATGCCTGATGACTATGATAGGGGTTAATGACATGACATCTTTGACTAGGTGGTGTGCATAAATAATTTATTTTAAATTATTTATTCGAAAAATGGAGGAAAATGGAGGAAGGGGACAAGTGGCAAATAAATAATTTATTTATTTGGAGAAAATGAAAAATGGGCATTTAATGAAATTTATTAATTTAATTAAATGGGGAGATGGAAATTATACATTAAATAATTAATTTTAATTAATTATTTAATGGGGGAAGATGACAAGGGATAGTTAAATAACTTTGATAATTATTTAACTATAGATGAAATGTGATAAAGGAATAATTAAATAAATAATTTAATTTATTTACTATTGAAAAGTGGGGGGAATTAGTGACGTGATTAATTTATTTAATTGATCAGGATAGAAATGGGAAGATGAATTAATTAAATAATTAAAAATTATTTAATTAATAGAAGAATATGATCAAGCATAATCAAATAATTAAAATTATTCAATTATCGAAGGGTGACGACCAAGAAAAATGGTGCTCACAAACTTAGGACATTTCTTAGTGTCTACAATTCCTCCATGGAGAAATAATGCCTTGCTCTTGTCTTTTCTACACAAAACTTAAGGCACTATCTTCTCCATGCCAAAACACATGTCATTGTAAAGAGTGACCTTTTAAAGCATTTGTTCTCTAACTAGTGCCAACCTTGTTGGGAGGTTAGCGAAGTGGGTTATTTTTCTTTCCAAGTTTGATATTAAGTTCATTACTCAAAATTCAATAAAGGGTCAAGTAGTTTCCGATCAATTGGCAAACAATCCCTCATCTTGCTGCTACTTGAGGTTGGATTTATTCTCGGATGAGAAAATTTTCGCGATTAATTATGACCTTGAAAGGAAGATGTATTTTGATGGAACAAGGTGTCAAATTGGTTCCAAGGTGGGTGTGGTTTTAATCTCCCCTGAAGGTAAATCGGTCCCTCTATCCTTTTGATTGGATTTTCCTTGCACCAATAACATCATTGAGTACAAAGATATCATTGTTGGCTTACGTGTCACAATTGCACTTAAGATAAAAAATCTCCACATACTAGGTGATTATGAGCTTATTGTGAATTAGATTATGGGAGCCTACCAAGCTAAACAAAATAAGCTATCTCAATATCAAGACCTTGCTTTGTCCTTGCTTAATTGGCTCTCTTCTTTCATGATAGATAGCATCCCTAGAAGGGAAAATAGACAAAGGAATACCATTTCATGGTTCAATTTATTTGATCCCCAACAGTTTTCGATCAACCTAAGTCTGATATCCTTGTGTGTTCTCACGTAGACTTGGGAGAATGGTTCTCAAATGTCGATAACTACCTAAAGACTAGAAACTTTTCCGATGATGTGACAAAGAATGATCACACTAATATACGAAATATTTTAGTACATTATGTTATTTTGTCTAATGTTCCCTATCAAAAATCCTATAACAGTGTGCTTCTTCGATGTCTCACTAAAGAAAAGATATCCCTTGCCCATAAGGAAGCCCATACAGGCTCTGGGGGAGAACACTTCAATGGTAGATCCTTGGTGAAAAATTTGGTGCACATGGGGTACTTTTGGAAAACTATGGAGCAAGATTCCTTTGATTTTGTCAAAAAGTGCCCACAATGTTAGCATCATAGTCTACTTATTCGTGCACTCACACAAGAGTTACAGAATCAAACCTCTCCTTGGTCATTCACAAAATGGGAGTTGGATATTAGTGAAAAAATATCACCTCCCTCTTCTAAAGGACATACCTTTATCATCACCGCTATAGATTACCTCACAAAGTGGGTAGAATCCATTCCACTTCAATCCACGAATGTTGAAGCTATCTATAGTTTAATTCTGAACAAGATTATTTCTCATTTTGGATTGCTCGCTACACTTTTCTTTGACAATGGTATGTCATTCAAGAACAAGGAAGTAAAGAAATTCTTAGAGAAATTTCACATTCAACATAGATTTTCTACGCCATACTATCCACAATCTAATGCCCAAGTGGAAGCATCTAACAAGACTCTTGAGCTTATTCTTCATAAAATAGTTTACAGGAATGGTAAGGATTGGAATATTCAGTTAGCATATGCTTTATGGGCCTATCATAGAGTTTTCGTATGGTGACAAGAACAATTCCTTACAACCTCGTGTATGGTGTTGAAGCTATCTTAGCTTTAGAGTTGGAAATTCCATCTTTGTGGGTTTCCCTTAAAGGGCTAATAGATGATGAAACTTACTGAGCCAATCATCTGCATCAACTAGAGATGTTCGATGAATGTCGATTATAGTCCCTTGATCATCTTAAAGCTTATCAATGATCATTATCAAGACAATATAATCAAAACATGCTTCCCAAGACCTTTAAGCTAGGAGACCTAGTTCTTTGTGAGAATCAGAGAAATGTAAATGCGCTACCTAATTAGAAAGGGAAATTCAGTCCTAATTGGTTAGGCCCTTACATTCTTATCTTAGTGTATGGATTAGGTTCCTAAGGATTATCTTCTATGGATGGAACACCTCAAAAATAGCCCATTAATGTGACACATCTTCATCAATACTATGCATAGTGTCCAATGTGTTATATGTGTGGTGTTCTCTCTTTAAAAGGGTAGTAGCACTACATATGTTGACATTATTCATTAACACCTTATGAAAAAAATTTGTGTTATGATATGACCACGTGTATGTGTGTGTGTGACATACATACATGTGTTTTACTATGTTGTGTATCCATACATCACATTACATATTTTGAGGCAATTAGATCCTTAATGTATTCAATTAACATAGAGTGAACCCACAATAGTGGTTTACACTTTTTAGCCAAACTTGATATTGAATTGATTTTTTTTAACTAAATCTTCACTTTTAGGCACCTATAGCTGCTAAACCATGAGGAATTTGAAGATAAAGAAAACTAGTGATTTGTAACATGTTTTTGGTAGATTATAAATATACATTTTTAAAAAAAATTGGAATTAGATTGTATTTCTTTTTCTATCTCCTTCGCAAACTACTTTTTAACAGTAAACAACATTTTTAAAGAGTTATGTTCACCATACACAACATAACTTCTTTTCTATGAAGGATAAAATTATATTTTTTTCAAATTTAGATTTGTAACTATGATATCTAGCATGTTCATTTGGTTTCATAGTGTTTTATTTAATATATTTTTCTTAATTAAGTTTTGAAGTCAAACCAATTACAATTTAGACATAGGCAGATAGTATACAACATAACTTTTTTTTTCGTATATTTGAAATTCATTTTTATTCTTTTTTCTTGGATCAAGGACATCAATACCTACCATGGACACATTTTAAAGATTTTTTTCGATAATTTACTATTTTTTCACGTGTGGAGAACAAAGAGTTTGATTTTCGGTGAAAAACCTACATTCACAAGAAATAAAAAATAAATATAGTAATCAAATTAAGTATATTTAAAATTATAATTTTTTGGGAAGCTTATAATAAGGAATACATACATAGAAAAAATATTAAATGAATTCATTTGATCCCCCAAAAGGTAAATCAAAAGTGGTTTTTTATCAACATTTTGATAGGTGTAAAGGAGACTCTGTTATAGGTATGGTTTAAAACTAGCAGGGTTCTATCCAAGGGGGTTTGATCTAAGGTGGTTTGATCAAACCTTATTCAATTGGAATACTTTAAATGGATATTTTCAAGGATTAATTCATTATATTTTCTAAAAACATGTGATTTCAACAAAAATAGGATGTCCTAGAAAGTGTAAACCATTATTGTGGTAGCACCACATACAACCATGTGTGTTTATTTAATCATATTAGCTAATATATAAATACATCCATATAATCAAATAATATCCATAATCGGTATACATGAAAATAAAAAAGTATACACATCAAAACACAAAATGACATGATGTCGAAATCAATATATATATATGTGTGTGTGTGTGTGTGTGTGTGTGTGTGTGTGTGTGTGTGTGTGTGTGTGTTTGTGTGTGTGTGTGTGAAATTTCATGTACATGTATTGGGCCACTATTGTAAAAAATGAGTGGCTACTAAATATGTCTGTGATAGGGCGGATTTAAATGCTATAAAATGAATAGAAAATAAAACAGTGCAAAATAACACTAAAAACAACCTACACCTCAAGATTAGCCTAGTTGGATTCAATACAAAATAAAGACAACAAAATGAAACCTTTTACCTTGTCTCGAATCGATCCTTTGGTTGGCCCTTTGATCTTCGGTAATGTATGCTCCTTGGATGGCAAGAGATGCAAGCTATATGATGATATGAGGATGAGAAGATGAGTGGATACATGTGTGAAAAATGGCTAAGTATGGCTCATAGAAATTTTTTGCAAGAGTTTGGCTACAATGAATGATCTCTCCTAAATGAGAGAAAAGGGGGTATTTATAGAGAATTTGGAATTCTTTAGGGAAATGGATGGTCAAGATTGATCCACCAAGATCAAGATGTAGGGCTAAGGTGAGTTGAGAATTCACAACCCCTCACATCTTGACATGTGGCATGGGATATGGCTTAAAAATGGTGATGTGTATATGAGGTGGAAGGATAGTACATGACATGGAGGTGGTACATAGTACCTTGAGATTCCTCATAAAGGAGGTCATTATCCCCATGTGGGTGAGAGGACATGTGTGGAATTAAAAATTCTTCAAATATTCTCATGGGGATGAGAGAAGGAATTTAAAATTTATTTAAATGCATTGGGGGTTTAAATGTCAATTAAAAATTCACAAGGGGAATGGAGTGCCTTATAAAAAAAGAGAGATTTTAATGAAGTTGACTAAGGACACATCCCCATGTGGGTGAGAGGACGTGTGGGGAATTAAAAACCCCTCAAATATTCTCATGGGGATGAGAGAAGGAATTTTAAATTCTAAGGGGTGCATTGTGGGATTAAATGTGAATTAAAAATTCACATGGGGAAGAGTAAAAGGAATTTAATATTCCTTGGAAGGATAAAATGAATTAAAAATTTCTTGAGAGGTTGATTAGGCTAGTTAATGAATGATTAGAGGAGGGTTGGGTGGCTAAGAGAGGCTAGAGGCCAACTTGCAAAAATTAGAGAATGTGACACATCCTAATCAAGAATTAGGCATGTGCACATCCTTAATGATGAGATTAGAAGATGGATTAGGATTAGATAAACATTATAGGGAATGTGACATATGAAAAATTAAATAAATGTCATATTTATTTAATTCATTTGATGAAAGGGAGGATTAAAGAGATAAGGTATTTATTTATTAATTAAATACCTTAGGGATTTGACAGTATTAAGGATATTAATTAAATAATAGCGATATTACTTAATTAATGCAAATAAGGAGATGCTTGGACGAAAGGGGATAAATTTGGATAAATCAAATGTCCAAATTTAGTTTTCTACAATGTCTATACAAATTATCTACAAAAAATATATATCCCTCTCGCTACAAAATTAGATATACAAAATGAGGCGTACCTATAGTTGTGTGTGGCTCTTGGAGCCCTCTGGCTCTGGTTGTTTTTGTTGTGGTTGGGGAGAAGGCTGCACAATGGTTATGGACCTGGATCAATGGGAGCGCGATGCGGATAGAGCTACCCACATCCTCCTGATCTCTCTTTGTAGGGAGCATATGGTCATCTATGCATGTCTCAGCTCATCTTGTAGTTGTTGAACACTAATACATTTGACTGCAAAATTTGACGAAACTGTTTGATGAAATATGTAAAATTCAATGTTCGTCGGGTGCTTGTAAAATTTTATGTGTAATTTTAAATTTTTGAAAGTTTACTCCCGACGTTCATCAAAATTTCGAGCAACATGGGGCTTGTCGAAATGTCGACTGCCATTTTGGTCGAATTTTTGACAAACATGAAAAATAGAAAAAAACAAATTGTGGCCGACATAAAGAAAAGTGAGTTTGCCCCTGATTTATTGCGACAGTGTTTTGCTCTACTTGAGACAGTTTGTGGAGAACTAAGGATGATTTTCATGGGAAAAATCAGAAAAAATTTAAGAAGATATCGCGAGGTTGAGGGTAGTCATTGTCTTTTTGCAGAATTCAGCTGTGAAGTCAGCTTTGTAGTTCTAGGTTTGAAAATCATATTTTAAAGCAACATCTCATCAGATTTCATTTTTAGAGGTTAAGGGTTTTGAAAATTTCATGTCCATATTTTGTTGTGTAGAATCACCATAAGATCACAACCAAGAAACAAATTCTTGTGACTGTAATTATGCGATCCATAACTCTATTGGTCATGTGGCACAGTTGTGCTATAACAAATACATGATGCATTCATGTGTGACCCAAGTTTTATGTTGCTATGTTGTGATATAAATGGAGGCACTCATATAATGTAGTTAATTTAGGTTGTATAATGTATGTGTCAATCATCATTGGGTGCATTTAGGTTGTCTCAAGTTTAACAGGTTAGGATGTAATTATAGCATGATCGAAGAGTGATTACCTCTTGCTATAATAAAGAGTCTATAACTCTGGTTGATATGCAGAGTGGTTGTGTTATATTAATTATGTAGTGAATTCAAACACAACACATGTTTAATGGGATATTCTAGAGAGTGATCAAGATTTTCTAAACCTTATGAATGTTACTTGACATATATTTGCATAATCTCAAATTCCTTCAGAGGCTTTTGAAGTATCAATATATCCTATATAGTGTTTAGAACGATTTATTTTAACTAAATAAATAAATAAATGATGTATTTCACTATAATTAGATAATGTGGAGATCTCGTAAATCTACCCCAGCACACTATCCTCTTTGGCACTGTATTTATTACTCTAGCTACTAGGGTTTTGCATGTGACATATTTAATATCTTCATGACTGTGGCTTCGAAATGGATCTCGATCTTTTCTTTAATCCTTTTCATGATAACCCTTGAGTTCCATAATCCACCTTCAATCTCTTCTAAGATTGCTATCTTAAGCTAGACTGCATAGTATGTGTATAAAGTAAGTCCTTCATACATGCCATTGTTCCAAACCACCACTCACTGCTTTGCTTAAAATGTTGCCTCCATAGGCACAATAACATGTTTTAAAATCATGGTTGCCAGTGATTGACCATTAAGGTCACCACTTTCATCATGAAAATACAATGAGATTTTTTTCTTCAAACTCAAGGCATTATGGAAGATAACATTGTGAATTGTTTGTTGTGTACAATTAGATTTTCTTGCACATTTACTACTTTTCTAACTTCCTTTAAGACTGGGTATTGCACCCTCAGCTGCAATCTTAAACAGCTCACTCACTATCACTTGAAGATTCCTTTTGTGAGCATCCTTCTATAAAATAAAACTATGCCCTATAGACTGCCTACTTACTACAGGGGAGTCATTGTATCATGGTATTGTAGTTCTTAAGATCCTTCAACCTTATTAACACTACTTCACAGTCTACAAGGTATTATATTTCACTATTCTCCCATCTTTGATGAGTCTCAAAACACTGCTCAAACATGCAATCCACTACCCCCATTATACATTAATGGCTAAGAAGAAACATTGAACCTATGATTACCACTATTACTTCATTTAGATAGTCATTCCCTGATTGCAATTTCCTTGTCTAACACTACCAAAATCATTTGAAAAACCCTTAAGGTCAGCAAGGGGGTAAGGAAACTCACTGTTAAAATCTCCACTTTACTATGCAAGGTTTGAGCTTTATTATCTTGTCACTGCTCAGCCTCTTTTTGACTGTCACATCTCAAGTGACTATCATTCTTCTTATTGTAGATTGCATTTACAAATGTCACTAAGCTACATAGTGTGCTTGTTATTGGCTACAATCTTTAGATTGCAAGATTTTGTTATTACCTACAATGTCTCAATCTTTCGTATTGCAACCTCACTAATCCGCTATAGTTATTGTTTATGTTTCTACAGAGGCCTAGGGTTTGTACCCTAATCATGCTCTTACCAATGCTTCTGTTGTTTTTATTAGGGCTCTCTCAATGTTGAGGGCCCTAGGGATAAACTCGTCATAAGAAGTGACACATTGCATCTTTAACTAAAAGGATAAATTGTATTGACATTAGCAATGATGATTCTGACTTGTTGCTCCTTAGGAATCGGTCACTTGCTCTTACTAGCTTGCTACCTCCATTATTGTAGGAAGTTTGTGATCAAGTTCAATATTTTGATTTTAGGAGTCTTAATGGTTGGAAATCATATTGAAATCAAAATTTAATAAGTTTTGGAATTAACATTTTAAAGTGTTTTTTAGGGTCATTAACTTCAGACTATCTTCTCTTTTGCAGGGGTGGTTGCATGCCAAAAAAATTTGGTGTAAAATATCAGAATTATTAGATTATGATACTTGTCTATGAATAAAAATTATTGGAGTGTGAGTTTGATATTTTTTGAAGATCTAAATAGTCAAGCTTGGTAAAGAAAAATCATGTCAGATAATATTAGTCCAAAACAAAATGAAGAGACACTTAATAGATTGTGGGCTAGATTGAAAATAAAGGGTGATGGGAAATGTTATTGTCTTTGCAATAATTGGAAGGGCTTAAAGACGAGATGAATTTTAATCACAACAACTGAGAAACATTGTAGGCAGCATGGTCATGTTGAAGGGGGGCATGATTATAGGCCATTGGTAAGTTGTTCATTATATGTCTTTATATTGATTGAATTTGTAAATGTTTATATCATTTTAACATTTTATATATATATAATCGCTTGATCATGATCATGGTTTATTTGTGTCAATCATTATTATAAATGTTGGGAGCCCTACAACAGATGATATGGATTATCACAGCCCGAAGAATGTGGTTTTGCAAGCGGACGAACATGGAGTTGTGAATATTGAAGATGAAGTTAATGATCCTATGTAAGAAGATCATGCGCTAGAAAACACTATTGAAGATGATGGTATGAATACATTGATCCATGACACATTTAGTGGCAGAGCTGACCATGATGATCAAGATGACTTTGATGATGTTCATGATTTACCTATACTTGAGAAGGCATACAAGCCCCTTTATGAAGGCTCTGAAATAACTCTTCTCTCTACTGTATTGTTGCTATTGAACTTGAAGGTTATAAATGGTTTATCAAACATAGCAATCTCACGGATGTTAAGGTATGTCATATATGCCATCTTTTTTCATCTATTTTAATTGTTGTTAGTTCATCTCTAGTAAATAAATGATGAAATATGTATCATTAATATTCTTTATATGAAAATTTCTTTTTTGTTGTAGATTGATTAGTGGATTTTTGTTACCACCATTATGAAAGATATCAGAATGGAGTATCAAGAAATAAATGCATGTCCCAATGATCATATTATATATCATAAACAACATGAATTTGCAACAGAATGCCTAGAATGTCATATCAGTAGATATCAAACATATCAACTAACAAAAAAGGTGTCTCTCAAGGTTCTTCATTATATTCCCATTATTCCATGTATGCAACGATTATTTAGGTGCAAAAGCTTAGTGCAATTTATGGATTACCATGCACGAAATAGAAGTGGAGATGACATTCTTCGAATGCCTACAGATGGTTCTATATTTAGGGACATGGAGGAAAAATTGCCACACATTAAAGAAGAACCTCGTAATCTCAGGCTTTCATTGGGAGTGGATAGTGTCAATCCATTTGGAGAGCTGTGATTTGTTTACTCAGTGCGGCTTGTTTTTGTTATCAACAATAACATTCCTCCATGGATGTCAATAAAGAGGGAGCACATAATGTTGTCGATGATTGTTCTAGGTATTTGTTTACATCAATTTTCTTTAACGTAGTAGCATCTCATTTGTCTTATTTTTGTATAATGACATATTTTTTTTCATTCAATAGTCTGGCATGTGTGGATCATCATGGAAAAAATAGGCCCTATGGCAAAAAATTCAAAAAATTAGTGTTAGGAAACTTGATATAAAAATTTGAATAAGTTATCTATATTATTTAAAAATATGTAAGAATAGAATCTATAAAATAGAATATAGTTTCTAAACTACTAGGTTTATTTAAAAATAAATAAAATCTATTTGGTGAAAATTTGAAATTTCAATACGTAGTACTTAAATTTCGTGGAAACAATAAGAAGTAGGTGTCTATGACCACCCTAACCATAATAAAATGATAATATTTTTTATAATATTTTAGATATAAGTAGAGGACCATTTTTCAGATGTGATGTATATTTTTTTGTAATTTTTTTTTCCAAGTAATTAATTAATTATGAATTTTTTATTACAAATTTTAAAAAATATAAAAACTCGTCTGTCTAACCACCTTAACTTGGTCAAAACTTCATTAAATTAAATTTTAATTTTTTTAATCCTATAGTATGTGAAGCATAGAATGTGGCATGTTTTGGATTCAAAAAATGTGATACCATCTGAAAGTTATAGATATTTTTCAATCAGCCTATTGATCAAGACTTTAGTCATAATTCTAATGGAAAATAAATAATAATTATTTATTAAATTCAAATTAAAGCATAATTTATATTGGTGGAAAGTTGATAATCTCCTCTAAAAACCCTTTTCGTTTCATCAATTTTGGGTAGAAAAAAAGTCGTCAGCCACATACCCTAGAAATACACATAATATTGCCACTTTTTGGCCCATCATGATCCTACACATACCTAGTCATGTACATTAATTTATATATATTGCAGTAAAATGGTTATAATAATTATGTAATGTTTATGTTGATTCAACTAGGTAAGTACCAAGTTAAAGATATGAATGTATATATTGAGCCTCTTATCGACGAGTTACTAAAGTTATGGAATGGCATCACTATGTATGACGTCTCCAAACCAATAAGGCAAAGACAATTTCAATTCCATGCAATGAATGTATGGACAATTCATGATGCCACAGGGCTAACACATTTTTGTGGTATGTTATAACGTTTGATTGCACTTTAACAATATTTAATTTGATGAAGTAGATATCATGTATATTTTTAAAATAATCTATTCATTATATATAATGAAAAAAATTGACATATTTAATCCAATTATATATCATCTTGCAAGTCTTCAAATAAAGGGAAAATTTGCATGTCCAATTTGTGGTCCAAAGATGAAATCTCATCATTCAACACGTTTAGGAAAGCAGGTGTTTGATGAGTATAGGAACTTCCTCCATAGAAATCATAAGTATCGAACTACTAAAAAATATTTTTTCAATGGGAAAGAGGAGACTACATCAAAACCACAAAGAATGTCACCTCACCTATGGAAGTTGGAATATAATAGAATTACTCGTCAAGGTTATGCATTGGATCAAATTGTTTATCTATCATCTATGATATGTTTTGAATTTATATTTTTATATTGTGTTCTATTTACTCATGTTGTAATTGACAATGATTGTCGTTGTTAATTTGTTTAACTTATATGCTTCATGAAGGTCATCAAGGCATTAATGGTCGGCTTCCATAGGGACTAAAAAGTTATCCCACACAATGTAGTAGGTTGCCCTACTATGAGCAGCTACAAATTGTGCATTTGTTTGATACAATACATATCGGAAAAAATATAACAAAAATGTTATGGAAAATATTGGATGGAAGGCATGACAAAGAAAAAATTGTCAAAATTTGTACTAACATTCAGGAAGCCAATCAAGCAATGAAAAATGTCATTCAATTAAATAGCGATGGAGACCAAATTAATATAAGTGTCCTTCCTTGGTTATTAACAGAGTAGCAAAGCAATGCTATAGAAGAAGTCATACAAAATTTTTGATTTTCCACAGGATTTGCTGTGAACATAAACAATATAATAACAAAGAAAGGTGAATTTGGGTCAGGGATGAAAACGTATGATTGGCATTTATTCATTAAGGTAATTATTTTGGTATATTATATACACTTGTATAATGCATGTACTTTTCAGTGTATTGTATTTACTACTTTTGAAAAAATAATTAAAAGATCATTTTATAATTGTTGCAGTATGTTCTACCTCTATCTCTCCCAGACAACTTTGACAACATTGTCAAGCAAGTTATATATGATCTTGGAAAATACATGAGGTAAGTAGCGAGATTTGTTCAATTAGCTGTATACATCTTATAATTGCCATTTGTTTTACTTGTTATGTAATATACTGTATATTTTTGTTAAATCTCATTAATATATTTGCACCTTGAATCACTTGTAGATGGTTGTCATCTAAAGAAATCCATAAAGAAGATATAAATTATTGGAGAAAAATTCCTCGTCTAATGTGTGAAATGCAAAAGTTTCTACCTTCAACATTTTTCAATGCACAAGAACACTACCTTATACACCAAGTTGAGGAGATTGAATTGTGTGGACTTGTACACACAAGGTCAATGTGGATGGTTGAGAGGCACTTAAATTTTTTTAAGGCTTTGGTTAGACAAAGAGCACATCCAAGGTTCTATGGTGGAGGGATATATGGTATACCGGACCATGGTGTACATTAGTGAATATCTTCCTAAGTTTGCAACAAAGATCCATGTAGATCGTGATTTGGGATCCCAACTCCATTAACAATTTCAAGGGGAGTACCTGCTGGGGAAAGGTAGATTGAGGAAAGAAAGGTAATTATAAGATGGTCATGGAGATTAATTGGAATATTTACATATGGTTTTATGTATTGTACTTATTTAATTTTTAATCTTCAATATACATCAATTATAAATTAAGGTCGATATTGTGGTATTTAACTAATTATACGTCTTGTGAATTTCAATTTTTTTTGGTATAGTTGGTCGATAGTGGGATGGACTACATTTGTACGTCAAAAAAAATATTGATTGGATGATGGTATGGATTGAACGATGTCAACAATCTAGTCACACATTAACATGGGAAGGTGTGGCTTCATTGGTTAAAGAAGTTCATCATAATGGAGATTCCAATGTTACACAAAGGGAAAATTGATTTAGCATATGGTTTAAGAGATAAACAGGTACGTATAAGTATATTAATCACCCATATTATTTAACTATTTTCACGTTTATTGATGTATATGTATTTTGATATTTTTTTTCTTTGCATACATTCGACCAAGAATAAATATGTTTATCAACTGACGATATTGCAATAATTTTTACTTGTTTGACATATTGCAGGTGAAACACCACAAGGCTATGTGGTGCAATGGTCATAAATTTCAAATCAAAATGTTGGATGAAACGAAGAAAACTTGTGATTCTAATATAACTGTAGTCTTTCAGGTGACTAATGTTTCATCTAGAAGTGACATACATCCAGAAGTCTCAGAAAATCGATACTATGGGATTTTGGATGATATACTTGAGTGTGACTTTCAGTACTTCAAATTAATTTTGTCTGTCATCCTATGGTATAGGCTATGATTGAATGAAAATAATATTGAGAGAATTGTTATTGAACATGATAATGAATTTACCATGGTTAATACAAGATTGATCGAGCAAGCTGGAAATGAGCCCTATGTTCTTCCAAGCCAATGCAAACAGGTATTTTACTTAGAGGTTTCAGGTAAACCGAGTTGGTCATTTGTTGTTAGACATGATCCAAGAGGAAGGCTGGTAAAGCATAATGTGGAGGAAGAAGAAGATACCGAAGAACTAGAAGATGATGTAGATGATGATTAGGATCAACAGTTAGTTGATGATGTCCCTAACAAAGATGTCGAAGAGGAGGAACTAGATCATGAAGTTATAGGAGTTAATGTTCATGAAGATGATATCCATGTGGATGATGACATTATCGAAACTGATATCTATGATGATGATGATGATATGACCAATCCTTACAATGTCAAATCTGGATCGGATGATACAGACAAAGAGTTGGATGAAGAAGAAGATCAATGACATTGAAATGTATAAGTTATGTGATTATATTATCTATTTGATATTAATTTATTGATAGAATTATATTTGACTTATGTGGTTACATAATTAACTCATAATGTTTTTAATTTTTATGCCATTACATAATTAATTTAATGATGTACTTTTAATGTTTGAAAGGTCAAAAAATTAAAACATTTCAATAGTGATGTTAACAACCTTGAAATTAGTGTGTTTTATGTTTCATGTGATCATAAAAGATTAAAAAGTCAGTTGTAGAGGTGGTTGTTCAGTGGTTGACATGTATGTTGGTTCTTTTTACAATGTAACCAAGTTTGTCTTATAATCTACCCATGGAATTACCAATTCCAATCAAAGGCAGCTTGAAGGACCTGGACCAACTGACGAGGATTTTAAAAGCCTCCTATACTTTGGGCTCCGCAAGACCTGGGAGGGTGATCCCTTTATGTGTTTACAACCTCTGCACTATTATTATAAACAACATTAACAATAGCAGATAATCTCAATTAATAGCTCAACACAATAACATAATATCAACTAGAATTGGTTGTTCATAGAATATCAACTATCAGGAGCGTGAGATAACTAAACACAATCCATTGTATAAGATACCCAATGATTTGCAATTTGTAGCAAGCTCTAGGCAAGGACAAACAAATACTGAACTACACAAATAATTACAACTTAGATCAGTGCCATATATCCATTGCAGGAGTCAAATTCATAAGTATCTAAAGGTTTATAACATATTTAATACATCACATATAAGATCCCTAACAATATTGCATTACAATTTCATCAGTATGCATTCTAACCCAGGACTACTTATCAAATCCTTATACAACACATATCCACCTACAATCCCATTCAAGCATTTTAATTAATTCATTGAATTAAAGCTAAAATAGAATCATACACACCACAATAGTGAGATGAATGAAACAACCCTTAGTTATTTTATTCAAAGTTTAAATATGCACATACAATGGAGAGACATGAGCTTGAATTTGTCATTTCAATTCAAATGCTAGTACTGCTATGCAACATTAAATCCTCATAAACGCAAAACCTGTCACAAAATGACTTAGAATCCTAAATTTCATTTCTCTTTAGAAACATATGACTTTACAATCTGCTCTGCGACTTTGCTTAGACTTGATCAAAATTCTCTAACTTTCTAACCTCGTACTTATGGCCTTGAAATCCTTCTTATAGAAATGAAGGGAGAAAACAAGCATCGCACTGTAGCACTTGTCACTGTACCACCTGCATAATCATGATATTCTAAAAATCGTTACAACAACAATCATCCTGAGCATATCCTCGCTCATCAAGGTCATGAGGAAGTTGAGATGCACAACAAAACTACCTGAACCCCATGCCAAGAAAGTCATCCGCATACAAAACTAGGTGTTCAATGTAACCCAAGAATATCTAATTTTCCACCTATCGATAGCCCATAATTTTTTTACTCATCATCATTCAAATACTTAGGCCACACCCACCCTAGTATTCTTCTCACAATTGTCTAGGTCAAAATTAATCACCCATTTACTCCTTTGTACTATATACATACACGACGCTACCTCGATTAGCATCCGTTTCAAAGATTCCAAAATGAGTCACACCAATAATTCATCCATAATTTAATTAAATAAATCATAATATGAGTCATCACAAATTATTTTAATTTGATTATTGATGACTTCTAATTGTTTGATCCCTGGCCATCGTTGGAGGTTCAATTTCCTCAGTCATCGCTTATATCAGTAATACAGGTCTCAATCATTGAAGCTCTTTACCAATTCTCTAATCTTTCTACTTAGATCATCTGGTAAGGTCTGAAAACCTTGCTATGATTTAACTAATATATAAGTAGGCTTCAATTATTGGGGCATGTTATTTACATCAAACCTCGAGGCTTTATTCATAACATCTAGATCATTTTCCCTAGGGATCCAATTTTGAATTATTGGAATCACTTTCCCCTGATCCCTATCAATATTCCTTATTGCTTCAAATAGAAAAGAATAGAAAGAATGTATAGAGGGAAGTTTATTATGCACCTTTTCATTTAAATTCTCCAAAACAGTAGTAACAATTTATTTTTCTTTTGAAATAAAACCCTCATCTTTTACCCTTAGTGATGTTTGTAATTGATCAATTTTCCGCATGAGCTGCCTCTTTGTTGGATCAACAGAGCACTCTATTTCTTCATCAACTTGTTCTGGAGGAGGGGTAAGAGCATGATTTTGAATGGGAGACCCTGGTGTAGAAACATTTGGAGAAGCAGGAGGCATTGACCCTGCTATGGGAGGTGATGTGTTGGTTCCTGGAGCATTGGATGTTTCCAAGATGTCTATATAATTTGAACCTTTCTACTTCACTTGCAGCTCAACATTCCTCCTGCATTTTACCATATTCTTCAATTAAAATGTTATACTCTCCATTAGGCTCTTCTTTCTCAAAATTCTCCTCAAATAGCCTTTTGGGGAAAACTTGCCACATTCATGCTTAAACTTAGTGGCTTTGGTTGTTGTAGTCTTTGAATCTCTTTATTATTAATCCTCCTTGAAATTTGACACACGCGAATGTCCTGGCTTCCGTGGAGCCAATGCCCAAACCAAGGTTCATATTCTTTCACTCAAGGTAGAGTTTTGTAATGTTGCTCAACTTCTTCAAAAATCTTGAAAATGATTCTTGACCTTTATAATGGCATTGAAAGTCACTTCATCTATGATGTCATTATTCAACAAAATCAAAACACCATCCCGGATTCACTAGTTGTTCTCCTTCTTAGGAGTGATATTTTGAACTCTCCATAGTTTAACTTTTCACTTCTTCATCATTCGATTCACCTATCGTGATTCTAGTTCTCTTTCTCCTTGCATTTATTTTGATATTCCTCAAATTTCATCTCCATGCTACTGTAAGAATACATGAGTCTTGATAAATGCATTGTCATCTAAGAACTCCTTGCAAGCCTCCATTCTTGCATCCTGAACACTCTTACCCTTCATATCCAAATTGGATAGAACCAATTTAGATGACCTAGGAGGGGACGACATACCAACCTGCATGTCTTAATCAATAACAATAATTTCATTTGTGAGATCCTCGGGTAGGTGATTAATTCTTTGCCTCTTAGGGCTCTGCTCAGGTGGTGGTGATGGGGGACTGTGCTTTGGTGAAGATTTTAATTCAATGATTTTGACAGCCTTATGTACTTTGAATTTTGGGCCTGGTTGTGAAGGCACCTTCATTATTTTCTTCCCTTTTTTGTCTACTTCTTCCTCATCACTGGTAGTGTCCCTTTTCCTCCTATAGATGGGCCGCCTTTCTGTAGGCTATCATACTAGCCTTGTTTCAATTGGAATATCACTTTATCCTTGCATATCCAGACTTAGCCTTAAATTTATCTTTTTGGTTGTCAAGGTGTCCATTATCTCCTTGAAATTCTTCATTAAAAAATTATTTCTCTTGTGGTATGGAGTGAATTCCATTAATGGATCATACGTTGGATCCATTTCATGCACAATATCTAGTAGCTTACTATAAGATATCCACTTTTCCTTATTCAATTCATGTCTATTTAAATCAAATTCATTCCCAAATAGGTCCTCAGGGAAATTGAACTCATGTACAAATTTTTCACCTTTTATTCTTTGTCTGAAAAGAGCAAAGAAACCTTCAAGATCATGTTGTTGCCTTGGACCAAATCTCAAATGGTAATCAACAAAGAATTTTTCAAAATGTGTCTAGCCTCCCTTTGAAAATGTAAAGTTAGACACTACTGTATAATCAAGGAATAATGTTCCCTTCCCCTTTCTAATTAGGTTATCTTTATGAATACACCCCATCTACCACATAACTTCTACAAACCCTAGTCTTGGTGACACATTGTATGGCAGTATGTGAGGGGTTCCTTGAAATCCATATATTCTCAGGACGGTGCTAACTAGATATGGGATAATGTCATCCCAGTTATGTAAAACCCTCAATTCTAGTTTCCTCTCCTTCGGCCTAAGGAAATCCTACACTTCCTCAGGGATCCTAGGTACATTTACCATCAATCTAGCTCTAAACCTTGCAGCAAAACAATTATCAAATTACACATAACTGGTGTTTTCCTTATTACAGGACAAATCTGCAGCTCATATCTGTATTGGCAATCTTTCTCCATTAACTGATTGTCTTAAGTTCATCTTCTCAGCAAAGAAATTAGCATTCCTAAACAAGAACATATGCATTAACATGGAATACCAAAAGAATTGAGTACTAGTATCACCATTTTGTATCTTTGACAGTCCTTCATGTATCCTCCCCACCAAAAAAGAAGCAAAGTCATATATTATAGAGAATTTAGGGTGTTGTATTTGTACCCCCATGAACATGTATGCAATCGGCATTACTGCACCAGGGATGAAACCCAAAATCTGACATAGTGAATAGAAAGTAGCCAGGAAAGGCTTTCCAAAACAATTCAATCTGAAGGGTTCCTGGTCACTAGGGCTGATGTGAAAATGTGAACCCCCTATCTTAACCAGATGAGGTGGAAGCAGCTTAACCCTAAAAAGAGATTTCAATTTTGTATACTCCTGCTTCATTTCTTCAAGATTAATAGGAACCAAGTCATCACTTGGATTAGTCAAATCAAAAGTTTATTGGATAACACCTCTATTAATTTCTAATAGAACCACTCCATCATTATCTCTGATTACCCATGTGATAGGGTCATATCTTTTGGCCACTACTCTAAGTAAGTCCACATCAGGGAACACATTTGGAACAACTAGCTTTCCCATGTCGTACATCCATCCATTTGAAAAAGGATGAGAAAAATTGCTCTGTTCATACCATAATCTAAAGATTTCTAAGCCTATGAGTGGAACCCTAGCATCAACAATGTTGGAATTATTACACACCAACCCCTCCCCTAGGATTTTCCCTCTCATCAAAAACAAACCTTTCCTTCTGTCATTTGTTGATAATGGAAATTGATCTAGGAAATCATCGTACAAGTTTCTTTTTAAATACTCAATGTGGCCAGAGTGCTGCTTAGTTGGCACCATTTTAGAAAAACTAGGGCCTCACTACAATGTTACACTTCAAGTGGCTATGACTAAGTAGAGATAGGAAATTATAGAGTAAAATACCACAATTCCTTACAATTTATGATTAAACAATAGCCCTAACAAATGATTTTAATGAACTTAGTGAAAAGCATAGCAGACCCCCCCTTTCCAAATTTAGGTGCAGAATGACTGGGAAATAGAGAAAATTAACTCATGGATTTTTTTGCACAAACTCCAATTTCTGGCTGTAGCTACTCGCAATTTCACCTTTGGCTCTGAAACTATTTTCATGAAATACTTGGATGCTTTGTGATACAAATGAGATGAGTAAATTGATTTATGTCGATCAAATCCTACCAGTAGATGTCTCATTTGCCATTAAAGCCCACTCGTAGGCTGCACAAAGGGCTAAAACCATAATTTAATACATATTTAAATTTGAGCCGTTGATCCTTCAGTTTGATCAAATCATCGACGACCATCTTCAAAATAGGCTGAGGAAGGAATGTCACATGGTGGTTGCCCGCGATATCACAATCCTTTGATTTACCATCGCAGGATGGCGGGCACCATTGATCTTTATACCATAAATCTTGCTCCTTCAAAAATGGTCGCTATCCTTTCCTTTAACTATCGAGCAACTTTTCCCTTAAAATCATAACATTTGCGTTGAAATAAAACACGTGCATCTTACAAGCACATTAGTAATCCACCCCATAATACATTTAAAACTAGCGAACGCTTTCTTCACTACTTATGCTTCATTGGATGAGACACATGACAGGCATCTGCGACATCACGATCCCAAAATTCCTAATCACGAGATGGTGAGCACCGTCGATCTTGAAGAGATAGCTCATCAATGGTTACACAGATTTAATCATTTAGGAAGGGCACATGGCACTCGCCCATGATATCATAATCCCTGTAATCACTGATCGCGAGATAGCGGGCATCGTTGATCTTGTTCCTTTAACACAGTCGTCAACCATGTCATTAACCTTCGAGCAGCTTTTGGTCTCGTGAACGTTAAAAGTCTTCTATTCTATTTTTTCCAGCGAGATTATAACATATCGGTTGATTTAGAACATGTGCATCTTGAGAACACTTTAGTAATCTACCCCTTAATACATTTAAAGTTGGCTAGAGTTTCCTTTTGTCTGTAGGCTTCATCAGATGAGACACATGGTGCCCGCCCTTGATTTTACAATCAACCCAAGCACCATTGCGGGATGGCAGGGAACGACTCAGATCAAATGGTAGTTGGTCAACAAAAGCTCAAATTTGATCCCCCGGATAGGACACGTGGCGCCCACCCATGATTTCGTGATCCTTCAATTCCTAATCATAGGATGGCGGGCACCGTTTATATCTGCAGGAAATAGATCAACGACAACACTAAATCAACCCTTGCAAAATAAAACATTCATTAAAAGGAGAAGTGGGCATTACTAGGCAGATGACAAATAAAAAAATTACATTTATAGAAGAAAAATAAAATAAATTTACAATTTGTTTTATAATTTCACTTTTAATTTTAAATGTATGTTCACTCATTAAGTTGTCTTTTTTTTACAATTACATTTTTATTTTAGCATTCATAACATTAAATTAACATAGAATAATTTCACAATATCACTTAACCAATCAAGATAAATTTAATCATTACTATGCATTGTTATTCTCACATCAAACTAACAAATAAACATTGAAAACAAATTTATCTTTTTATATTATAACATTCATAACTTAAACCTTTTATACACAATATCAAGTTAATTATAAAAAACACAAAATTATTTATAAGCAACTTAATTTTTTTAACAATTTAATAAAATATAATTTAAAATAATTAAGAAAAATTAAATAAGAATTATAGATATATTTATGAAATATTGATTTACTTATCAAGAAACAATCAATGATAAATTTACTTATTATAGATAAATTTACTTACCAATCTATTTTAACCATCGAGAAAAAATTAATCATTAGTGATTGCAAAATTATTGGCACATCTTTTAAACTAACAAATAAACATTGAAAACACATTTATTTTTTATATTATAACATTCATAACTGAAACCTTTTTATACACAATGTCAAGTTAACTATAAATTGCATAGAGTTTAGATTTCCTATATCTCTCATATATCAACATAGGTAAATTTGAAAATATTTTAAATTATATAATTTCAAAAAAAAAATTGAATGAATTTATAGAAGATTATTTTTATTAAAATGATAGAATATAATCCCAATACTAACATTAATTATAAGTCTAACCATAACCCCAACCCTAAAACTAACACTAATTAACTTCAAACCTAACTCTAATTTTATATCCAACCCTAAACATAACTATGATTCTAAAACTAACATTAATGAAACTCCTAATTGAACTATAACCCTAACTCCCATTACTAACCCTTGTTCTAATTGAACCCTAACACTAATCCTAAGCTCCTATCATAGAACCTTAATCTTAATTCTCAACCCCAACCCTATCCTAATTGAATCCTATACCTAATTTTTAATTAAAGTCTAACCCCATTTCTCTGAACCTTTAAAAATTAATTGAACCCATGCTCTAGGGTTAGCCCGTCAGCTAAGGATAGGCTTGAATTCATGGTTAAGGATTAAAATAAAATCAAATAGGATTATTGTTGAGTTTAATTAAGGTTTCATTCACCTAGGGTTAAGGTTCAATTAGGCATTCACCTAAGTTAGGATCACCTTAGGGCTATAACTAACAAGGGCTTCACTCAAGGCCGGTTAAGGCTATCTTTAAATTAGGCTAGGATTGGAGCTAGGGTTCAATGGCGTAGGGTTATTGTCTATTTTAGGTTAGGGTTCAACTAGAGTCTCCTTAGGGTCTTGATATAATTAGGGTTAGGTTTCAACAATACCTACCTAGGGTTATGATTACAGTTCAATTAGTGTTAGAGTTAGGGTTATAATACAAGTTCAATCATGTTAGGGTCAAGGTTTAATTAGTGTTAGAGTTAGGGTTGCAATAATAAAATTTTCCATAATGATATGGAAAGGCATCTAATTGGATTCATATACAAATGCACAAATAAGAATTGGTAATTAAGAATTCTAGAACTAAAGTTATAACAACAAATACAATCCTTAGCTTAACTCATTTGTTCTTTGTTAGGTTGGGATAAGAATTTAACGTACAACCGAGACTTAGGAAATAAAACCCTCAGAGGAAATAAAGTATTAAAATCAAAGTTGGGTTTTAATTTTAACTGGATGACGTAGTTTCCAAGCTTTCATTAACTCTAGTGATCATAAGGTTTCCATTTGCTTAGCCAAATCCTTTCATTAAATACTAACCGCAATGTGTAGTTTTCCAGATTCAAGATATGGGAGAAGATCTCGATCGCACTCGCCAACTCATAGCCCAAGGTGTCTCTCTCTATTTGGCGAAAGGACAACAAAAGGCAAATGTGTGTCATGTATGGAATGTGGGGCCCAATCTCCACTATTGAGCTCATAACCTATGGTTTTAGATCAATAACCAAGATCAAAAGCTAATGTAAATCTCTATTGTTCCCTACTAGCTCGTAGGAGGAAGAGGAAGGTTGGTGAAGCATTAATGAAGGTTTCCATTACCTCGCACAATAAATACAAGAGAAATTAACTGCTAATAGTGTCATTCTTGTAGCAGTTAGAGCACTTTATGGGTTGATTCTAATCAAGTTTGAGTGCTTGTTTGAGAAGAGAAAATGAGTAAGTCAGTAAGGAGGTCTATTCATTTGAGCTCATAAAAGCTTGGTCCTGCTATTCAGGAAGGTGCTAAGTCAAGAGGTCTGTTCATTTGAGCTCACAAAGTCACCTCGCTATTTAGAAGGTGCTTTTTCCTGCTGACAAGCCCGTACTTGTGCCCACTAGATGCGAGAAGGTTGCACTGCAACACCCTCCGCTTTGCCTTTGATCGGCGCTATTTCTTGGGCTGCCGTTTGATTTCATGGGTTTCTTGACTTTCTTGGAACTTGGTTGTTTTTACCAAATTTTCATTTTGGTTATGTAATAAATGTGGATGTTATTCGAAGGTGATACATCCCATTTTGCTACCCCTTACGGTAATAAGTTTTGGATTAACTTAGACACATTTGATTTAACGAGCGTTTTATGGCCGCTGGATCATGTTACTGACATACCTTGCATTTAGCGGATATTGTATCGCGTGAAGGGGGACATGATTGTGTCACCGCCATGGTGAAAGTGCCCTACCATTCTGAGATTTCCTCTTCACTCGCTTGGATTGATCATATTATGTGGCAGGCACGCTCGGCCATGCTCCTTGTTGCAGGTGCTATGTGATGACATTGACTCCACCGGGTTTCCGTGCTCTGAGCGTGTCCATTGACCAATGGAAATTAATTGGGAGATAGTAGCTAGGTTTTCTATGTCAAGTCGTTACCCTAGTCGCCATGTGTCGTCGAGTGGTAGTTGGGTTTGGTTGTTTCATGTTGCCCTGATCACCTTGGTCTTTAATTAAATTCAAGTTAAATGGCTCAAGTTGCTTAACTATTGATTAAATGCTTTTGTTTATAATGCTAGGAATGTTACTTTATTAATTAATTTAATTTAATTAATAAAATAATCTAATCTTGGATTAGATTTATTTTATTGATTAATTAAATTAATTGTGTGGAATTCATTAAGTTATTATTTTGAATTAAAAGTGTTAAAAGATTTAAATTAGTTTGTGTGAAAAGAAGGTTTTAAAATATGTTGAATTCTATTTAGAAATTGGAATTTTGTTTTGAGTTATTTAAAATTCAAAATATCTTCAAAATGCAATAACTTGGGTGGAAAAGATATTTTTAGGGGAGTTGACTAAATTTGGAAAACATAATTTTTTTTGGAGAGAAAATGTGAGGGAAAAGAAAACCCTCTTTTTGAAGGAAAATTGATTTGTTCATTGTGGGAGCAATTGGGCATGAAATTGCATGGGATCAACTGCATTTGGATAGGAATGGGGAAAGGAAGTGATGGCTGCGATCTTACATGTTCTTGTTGCTTATGTGCAAATATCCTCTCATTTGAATTTCTTGCTTGTGAATGGAGGTATTTTATCATTTCTTCATATTTACTTGATCTTAAATGGTTTGAATGATTCTAATTGTATTGGTAGTATGTTGGAATCCTTTCATGTATTTTATTTGAATCAAGTTGATAGTGTAGAATTTTTTTTGAAATTTTTTTTGAGAATTTTCCCAAATACAAGGTTACCATGCCCAATTTTTAATTAGAGGCTCAAATTAGTGTTTTTTATGTTAAAAGTGTGTTGTTGGGCACTTTTGAATCAAAAGGGTATTCTTACATTATTTTATTTTTGAATTTTAAATTTTAAGTTTTTTCCTATTTCATCAATGGTGGAACCTCGATATTTGTGAAAATTGGTTTAAAATTAATTGGTGTTTTTATGTTAAAAGTGTGTTGTTGGGCACTTTTGAATCAAAAGGGTATTCTTACATTATTTTGTTTTTGAATTTTAAATTTTAAGCTTTTTCATACTTCATCAATGGTGGAACCTGGATAATTGTGAAAATTGGACTTTGTTTAAAAGTGGATTTTTGAGAATAATATTTCATATTATAATAGGGAATGATAGAAAATGCATATGAATTCTTTGAATGAGATCATTTCAGATCTATTCGCTTGTTCAAATTTCTGATTTGTTATTTTAGTGTAAAAATGTTATTTGATTTACTTTTGAGAATTTGCAAAGAATGGTAATCATTTAAATTGATTACATGCAATGTGTCCTCACATGACTTGGATTTAAGAAATCCTAATATTAGCTTATTTAGCTGCTTAGAATGTTTTCTAGTGGTGTTTTCATTCATTCTCAGTGTATGGGCAATATCGTATGATTGTATATTTGTGAGTGTGCTTTGATTGTGCTGGGTTTTGTTCCTTGAGGCTAGGGACTCTTTGATTGTGTTGTTAATTCGTATTGGGCTTGTTGATCATGTAAGTCTTCCAGTTGTGTTTTCTTGAGATGATGTTATGTCTCTTGTGTTTTGTTATTGTCTCTCTTGGGTAGTGCATGAGATATGCTTCAAAAGAAACCTGGTTACTATGAACGGGTTGTGTGACCTTATGGTTTAAGGTTGAGTCTTGTTATTAGTTCTTTATGTGGGTTGTCATTATGTTAGTCAACCTTGTGTTAGTCTTGGGTAGTGCACGCTTTGGTTTCAGTTTTGGACATCCATAGTGATGTGTTACCTGTTGAGGTGTATTGATTATTTGTGATAAGTGTTAGTGCATTGTCTACCCTTGGTATGTGGTTGAGTTATGTGTTGTCAGTAGGAGAGTGGCCCTTTGTGGGGGTCCGACGCCAAAAGAGGTGTTAGGGTAACTCACTTAGATTTTAATCAAGTGATAATCTAAAAGAATTAATGGGGAACTTCACACTAATAAAGTTAAAGAATGCCTCTCTCATGGAACATGCATTGTTAAGACTCGAGATGAGATGAGATGCATAGTTTTGCATGAGGGTCCGGCGCCAGTAGAGGCAAGCCAGGGTAACCCATGATGGGGGTCCGGTAGCCTAGGAAGGTTGAGCTAGGGTAACTCATGGCAATTTATGTATGACACTCTCCCTACGTCAACAGTTAGTCAGTTATTATGTGTTGCACAATGGTGTACTTGTTCTATGTAACCTGGAAGCAATGTATTGTCTTGTGAGTTTTTCGTACTGTGTTAAGTGATGTCGGTATTTGAGTCGGTTCAATTATGTTTAGCCTTTGTCTAGAGGTAGTTGGTCTTGACCTGAAATCCTTGTTACTATCTCCTAGCACGGAGGGAGTGGGGCCTTTGGGTTCCTCGTGGTCGGGTGGCATGCATTCTTTTCCGTTGGCTCTCCTTCTTGATCCTGTGGTCATGATTTCCAATTGGAGAGCTCGTTGGATGCTGTTGCTTTTCTGGCTTCGTTCTTTTCAGTTGATCTTTATTTTATTACCCCTCATTTGTTATCGAGGTGGAATTTGTAAATTGTAATCATGATTATTGGAATTACCTCATTCGAGGAATGAGTGTTGTAATCATATTGTTTAAGTGTTTTTAATTGGAATCTTGAGGTATTTATTATCCTTGTTATAATTTATCTTGTATGGGATGTATGTAATCTTAATTTTGTAAGTGATTAATGTTTCAATTTCTTTTGATGTTAATTGTTGTTTGGGTTTTAATGTAATCTTTGTCTCGTGGCCTTAGAGGTTGTTGGCAATGTGTATTCATCTTACATGTTATTTGTACTTAAACAAAAAAAAATTTGGCACTTTTAAGTAGTGAATTGCAACTTCCTCTAGGGTTGCGTGGCAGGGCATTACAATTCCAGGGCATTGTTGCTCAACTGGTAGATGACAAAGGCAAGCATTCGGTGTGTTGTGGATGCCAACACTTTCCCATTGATGACCTTACGAGCAACACTTCTGATGATGTAACTAAGAATGACTCAGACTACTATCGATATTTAGGTCACTTCAATCACGATCTACCCTCTGATGAGGAAATGATATCTATGGGAACATCAACTATTAAAACCCCAAGCAGATAGAGTAGAACCATATTGGACAAGGACAAGAAACAAGAGGAGGGTGAGGGTCTACTGTATTGGGCAACAACAGATGACAATTTGTGTTCCCTATTCTTTTAGCTTTCCCCAGTTAGTGCACCACTATGTTTTGCAGATTCAACGTGTGGGAAGTTTTGAAATGAAATTCAAATGCAATGGAGATTTTGTTCAAATGAAAATTTGTGGTGATTAATGATATCAAGAATCCATAATGTTCTTTGCAGTTGTTTCTAGTTTTGACTGTGTGACAATTAATGATATGCAAAAATTCTCACATAGTAAAAACCAGAAACTATTGCAAAGAAAATTTGTGGTGAAATTACATTTGAGCCCGAAGCTTGTTGCTCCCTTGTCCTATAAAAGGGAATTCAAGGCTCATTTGTAGGGAGAGAATTGATGAAAGCTCTAGCTAGGTTTTGAGTTGAGTATATGGGTAGAAAGATATCTATCCTCTGATGAGGAAGTGATATTTGTGGTGCCATTAGCTATTAAAACCCCAAGCGAACGGAATAGAATAGATAGCCTATTTTGAGTTTTGGATGAATATATGCAAATTATCTTAAATTGTATGTAGATATGACTTATAAGCATGAATAAAAGTATATTTCTAATATATTTTCTCTCCTTATATGGATTTGAGTGAATTTTGAATGAAATGTTAATGAAGTTGTCATTCTTCTTTTGAGAATTTCTCCAATTGTGTGTCTATGTTTTTTCTTTGATTCAAGAAAATAAATTAAATTCTTAAATGGAGTCATAATTTTACAATTATTTACAAAGGATTTGATAAGTAGTAATATATCAGAGAATTGAGCTCCATAATGCAAGGTATTATATGAGTAGTCCATTCTATTAAATCTTTTTGGGTCATTTTATGAATAAAAAGCCAAATAACAAAGCATTTACCAAAGCAAGCACAGGCCAAACACTGTCTCCACTTCCCTGTCCCAAACCTTAACCCTTAAACTCTAAAACCTTAATATTAGGTGTATTAAAAACATTATAAAAGTATAAATTTTAGGAGTTCTATTAGGAATTGAATGATAAATGACGATGAATGGGAAAATCTAAGGCACTTCAATATTTTCAACTAAAAAGTTAAGAGTTCAATTAGGATGAGTGTTCACTTAGGGTTAGGTTTAGGGTTGAATTAATGTTCAATTTGGGTTAGGATTGAGGATGAGGTTGGGGTTTACTTTCTATGCCAGAATTCAATAAGAGTTCAAATAGTCAAGTTAAGGATTAGGTTGGGGTTAAGGTTCAATTAGGATAAAATTCTAGTGTTAGGGTTAGGGATTAGAGTTCAACCCAGAGTTCAAAAAGTTGTGGCTATGGTACAATTAGGACTACTGCTCAATAGTCTCAGGGTTATGATTAGAGTTATGAATCTACAATTAGGGTTCAAATAAGGTTATGATTAATTAGAGTTATGAATCTATAATTAGGGTTCAATTAATATTCACTTAGGGTTTCTTTCTTGGAAGAAGTTTATTGAATGGTAAGTGTATTTTATAAAATTAATATGTTAAGAATTATTTATAGATAATACTACATGTGATTTTTCATATGGTATTAAATTGTATATTAAAATTGATAATATATTTCCTTCCTTCTTTTGCATTGTAAGCTACCATAATATATGGCCTTAAAATCCTATTCATATTTTGAGCTTTTCTAAACTATACAACACGACATCCAAAAAAAAAAATTGTTATGCATTTTTTCCAAGCAAAAATCCTTAGAATTCTTAATATGTTACTTAGGTTAATTCTTTATTGCAATAAATAAATACACACTAATAATATATGTAAAACGCGTCGAGAGTTATCTTTATCAAGATGCCTATAGACTTGAAAAAATTCTTACATTTTCATGAATATGAATTTGGAAAGCAATCAATTTGATTTCATTATTGTTTGTGTCATTGTTTATCTCAATTCCCATATATAAGGGTACACATTGAAATTTGAAATCATATCAACTTGTCTATAAATAAACAAATTAACCAAGAACAATAAATTTAAAAGAAAATGTTCATCAATCATTAGATTTAGTATTGATAAAGATCAAAGAAGCATCATGACAAAATGGCATTAACTAACTTAGATATATCTGTTGAAAAGGACCTTTGTATAATGTGTGTGAAAATCCTAATATCATCTTGTTTTCATGCCTAAAATGTTCAATTCTTTGCTGTTACACCCATAACTCTTATGCTTTTCACTTCCTTCAAAAAAAGTTGTAATCCAAGCACTGAATGAAGTATGGTCTTCCACTTTGCATTGAAGTATATATTTATAATCACATTTAGGGAAAGTTTCATCACATCTTCCACAATACCACTGACCATTTTCATTAGTGTTTACCTTCTTTTTGCAGTGCCTATCTCCAATTTTCATGGGGCATGTTGTATAACAAAAAATTTCTATCTTAATGAAAGATAAGGTAGCTTTTATCACTATCCAATAAGTTTACTGTAAATTAAGTTGGTACAGTCTTGATCCTCAGATTTGTGATATAGGTTAGGAACAACAGGGTTAGGGCTTGAGTTCAATTTTAGGGCTAGGGGCTAGAGTTTAATTAGGGTTAGGGTTAAATTAGGTTAGGGATAAGGTTAGGGTTTGGGCTAAACTTAGGGTTAAGGTTGAATTAGGATAAGTGTTCACTTAGGGTTATTGTTAGGCTTAAGATTGGGCTTAAGATTTACTTATATAGGATTTTGGATAATAGAAACAATTTTGATTGATTTAATATTTTCCAAATTCATTATTGAATTTAAATCTTATAATTTATTCTCTAAATTCATTATAGAAACAATGTATGAGAATTTATTCTCTTTATTTTGAGGGTGAAAGTGTGGCTACATATGGTTTCTACAGTACATAGTATTTGTAGGAGAATGGTATCTCTAGTTTGAATTATTCTAAACCTTGTTTCTATGTAGTAGTTTTTAAATTCATTTTTTTGTTATACTCTATAATTGGTAGTTTATATATTGTATTTTCTCTATACATGATTTTTAGCAAGATTGAGGACACTAATATATAGAACCTTCATTTATTTTTTAAAAAAGACTAAGAAATGTATGAAAATTTGATAACATGAAAACCATGAAAAAAAAAGTGAAAAAAAAAAATTAACATAGTAAAAATGGCCAATCATGTGCCAAAAATTGAAAGAACCATTTGTTGTTACTCTAATATTTCAACCACATACTAAATTACCAAGTGCATTTTATAAATGTATCATGCAAGGAGCACAATATTGGGAATCAATGTGAATGATTCTCATCAAGAAATTAGACAAGCTTTGAGATTGAAGGACCCAAGCTCTTTGTAGGTTTTCAATGAAGATTCAATTAGCCACTAATAGGAACAATTAGAAAATAGATAAATGTGAAAATAAATCCTAATCTCTAAGAGTGTTGTGCTAAGAATTACATACACATCTCATAAATTTCAATAGAGACATGAGACACATTAATAGAAATAAAGGAAATAAATAGCTTTTTAGATAGTTATTAATCTAAAAAAGATTAGGACCTACATACTTCAAGAGATTAATAAAAATAAGTTTTTATTTATAATTTTTAAATTTGATAATTTTGAAATTATCATAGATGTAGAGTAAAGATAAAATATTTTTCAACAAAACAAATAAAAATGACAAACAAATAATATGATTAATCAAGAATAACATGATCAATATTGCAAAAAATATAATAAATAAAAGAATATGCATAATTGTACATAAGCCATCAAAAGTCTAAATATACCTATCTTTATAAAAAAAATAAAAGTCTTTAAAATGACTAAAAATTATTAAAACTTATTAAGCTCCATGAAAAAATAAGTGCTACCTTCCATATAAAGAGTATACAACATGATACTTATAGAAAACAAATTATGTAGGATACCAAAAAATTGTTAAAAAGATAAGATAAGATAAAATTATAAATGAAATTAATCATATTAATTTCATAGTTAAAAGATAATTCTATGGATCTTTAAATATACATATATAATAATATTTAAATCTTTATTTAAAAATATATATATATTATATTTTATAAACT
>VDFB02373365.1:251837439-251858574 GCA_007258455.2 Sequoia sempervirens
CATTCACCAAATAGCAATGGAGACCAAATTAATATAAGTGCCCTTCCTTGGTTATTAACAAAGAAAGCAATGCTATAAAAGAAGTCATACAAAAAATTCAATTTCCCACAGGATTTGCTGCAAACATAAACAATATAATAACAAAGAAAGGTGAATTTGGGTCAGGGATGAAAACGTATGATTGGCATACCTTCATTAAGGTAATTATTCTGGTATATTATATACACTTGTATAATGCATACTTTCAAGCATTGTATTTTACTTACTTTGAAAAAATAATTAAAAGATCATTTCTTGAGTAATTGTTATGGTGGTGACGCTCTACCTCCTATCTCCTCCCAAACAACTTCTACAACATTTCGGTCAAGCAAGTTATATATGATCTTGGAAAATACATGAGGTAAGTAGCCATATTTGTTCAATTCATTGTATACATCTTATAATTGCCATTTTTTTTACTTGTTATGTAATATACTATATATTTTTGTTAAATCTTATTAATATATTTGTGCCTTGAATCACTTGTAGATGGTTGTCATCTAAAGAAATCCATAAAGAAGATATAAATTATTGGAAGAGAAAAATTCCTCGTCTAATGTGTGAAATGCAAAAGTTTCTACCTTCAACATTTTTCAATGCACAAGAACACTACCTTATACACCAAGTTGAGGAGATTGAATTGTGTGGACCTGTACACACAAGGTCAATGTGGATGGTTGAGAGGCACTTGAAATTTTTGAAGGTTTTGGTTAGACAAAGAGCACATCCTGAGGGTTCTATGGTGGAGGGATATATGGTATACCAGACCATGGTGTACATTAGTGAATATCTTCCTAAGTTTGCAACAAAGATCCATGTAGATCGCATTTGGGATCCCAACTCCATTAACAATTTCGAAGGGGAGTACTGTTGGGGAAAGGTAGATTGAGAAAATGAAAGGTAATTATAAGATGGTCATGGAGATTAATTGGAATACATTTTACATATGGTTTTATGTATATTGTACTTATTTAATTTTTAATCTTCAATATACATCAATTATAAATTAAGGTCGTATATTGTGGTATTTAACTAATTATACGTCGTTTGTGAATTTCAATTTTTTTTGGTATAGTTGGTCGATAGTGGGATGGACTACATTTGTACGTCAAAAAAAATATTGATTGGATGATGGTATGGATTGAACGATGTCAACAATCTAGTCACACATTAACATGGGAAGGTGTGGCTTCATTGGTTAAAGAAGTTCATCATAATGGAGATTCCAATGTTACACAAAGGGAAAATTGATTTAGCATATGGTTTAAGAGATAAACAGGTACGTATAAGTATATTAATCACCCATATTATTTAACTATTTTCACGTTTATTGATGTATATGTATTTTGATATTTTTTTTCTTTGCATACATTCGACCAAGAATAAATATGTTTATCAACTGACGATATTGCAATAATTTTTACTTGTTTGACATATTGCAGGTGAAACACCACAAGGCTATGTGGTGCAATGGTCATAAATTTCAAATCAAAATGTTGGATGAAACGAAGAAAACTTGTGATTCTAATATAACTGTAGTCTTTCAGGTGACTAATGTTTCATCTAGAAGTGACATACATCCAGAAGTCTCAGAAAATCGATACTATGGGATTTTGGATGATATACTTGAGTGTGACTTTCAGTCCTTCAAATTAATTTTGTTGTCATCCTATGGTATAGGCTATGATTGAATGAAAATGATATTGAGAGAATTGTTATTGAACATGATAATGGATTTACCATGGTTAATACAAGATTGATCGAGCGAGCTGGAAATGAGCCCTATGTTCTTCCAAGCCAATGTGAGCAGGTATTTTACTCAGAGGTTTCAGGTAAACCGAGTTGGTCATTTGTTGTTAGACATGATCCAAGAGGAAGGCTGGTAAAGCATAATGTGGAGGAAGAAGAAGATACCGAAGAACTAGAAGATGATGTAGATGATGATTAGGATCAACAGTTAGTTGATGATGTCCCTAACAAAGATGTCGAAGAGGAGGAACTAGATCATGAAGTTATAGGAGTTAATGTTCATGAAGATGATATCCATGTGGATGATGACATTATCGAAACTGATATCTATGATGATGATGATGATATGACCAATCCTTACAATGTCAAATCTGGATCGGATGATACAGACAAAGAGTTGGATGAAGAAGAAGATCAATGACATTGAAATGTATAAGTTATGTGATTATATTATCTATTTGATATTAATTTATTGATAGAATTATATTTGACTTATGTGGTTACATAATTAATTCATGATGTTTTAATTTTTTTGCCATTACATAATTAATTTAATGATGTACTTTTTAATGTTTGAAAGGTAAAAAATTAAAACATTTCAATAGTGATGTTAACAACCTTGAAATTAGTGTGTTTTATGTTTCATGTGATCATAAAAGATTAAAAAGTCAGTTGTAGAGGTGGTTGTTCAGTGGTTGACATGTATGTTGGTTCTTTTTACAATGTAACCAAGTTTGTCTTATAATCTACCCATGGAATTACCAATTCCAATCAAAGGCAGCTTGAAGGACCTGGACCAACTGACGAGGATTTTAAAAGCCTCCTATACTTTGGGCTCCGCAAGACCTGGGAGGGTGATCCCTTTATGTGTTTACAACCTCTGCACTATTATTATAAACAACATTAACAATAGCAGATAATCTCAATTAATAGCTCAACACAATAACATAATATCAACTAGAATTGGTTGTTCATAGAATATCAACTATCAGGAGCGTGAGATAACTAAACACAATCCATTGTATAAGATACCCAATGATTTGCAATTTGTAGCAAGCTCTAGGCAAGGACAAACAAATACTGAACTACACAAATAATTACAACTTAGATCAGTGCCATATATCCATTGCAGGAGTCAAATTCATAAGTATCTAAAGGTTTATAACATATTTAATACATCACATATAAGATCCCTAACAATATTGCATTACAATTTCATCAGTATGCATTCTAACCCAGGACTACTTATCAAATCCTTATACAACACATATCCACCTACAATCCCATTCAAGCATTTTAATTAATTCATTGAATTAAAGCTAAAATAGAATCATACACACCACAATAGTGAGATGAATGAAACAACCCTTAGTTATTTTATTCAAAGTTTAAATATGCACATACAATGGAGAGACATGAGCTTGAATTTGTCATTTCAATTCAAATGCTAGTACTGCTATGCAACATTAAATCCTCATAAACGCAAAACCTGTCACAAAATGACTTAGAATCCTAAATTTCATTTCTCTTTAGAAACATATGACTTTACAATCTGCTCTGCGACTTTGCTTAGACTTGATCAAAATTCTCTAACTTTCTAACCTCGTACTTATGGCCTTGAAATCCTTCTTATAGAAAATGAAGGAGAAAACAAGCATCAGGCCAGAAAGCACATGTGTCACCAGCCAATTCAGACACCTGATGATATTCCAAAAATCATTACAACAACAATCATCCTAGAGCATATCCTCGTTCATCATGTCGGCGGAGGAAGGTTGATGCAATAACAAAAAATTACGTGAAACCCATGCCAAGAAAGTCATCCATACAAAACTAGAAACAATGTAACCGCAACATCTAATTTTCCACCTGTCGATAGCCCACTCTTTTTACTCATCATCATTCAAATACTTAGCCACCCACCTCTAGTATTCTTCGTCAATTGTCTAGTCAAAATTAATCACCTCATTTACCTTTGTACTATAAGGCATATAATTTACCGCTACCTGATTAGCATCTCTTTCAAAAGATTCCAAAAATGAGTTGGTACCAATAATCTTATCCATACAATTTACCAACAAATCATAATATGAGTCATCACAAATTATTTTAATTTGATTATTGATGACTTCACTTGCTTGATCCTGCCATTGTTGGAGTGTTCTAATTTCCCCCTGCTTATCAGTTATATCAGGTAATAGTGTGTTACCCCAATCATTGAAGCTCTTTACCAATTCTCTAATCTTTCTACTTAGATCATCTGGTAAGGTCTGAAAACCTTGCTATGATTTAACTAATATATAAGTAGGCTTCAATTATTGGGGCATGTTATTTACATCAAACCTCGAGGCTTTATTCATAACATCTAGATCATTTTCCCTAGGGATCCAATTTTGAATTATTGGAATCACTTTCCCCTGATCCCTATCAATATTCCTTATTGCTTCAAATAGAAAAGAATAGAAAGAATGTATAGAGGGAAGTTTATTATGCACCTTTTCATTTAAATTCTCCAAAACAGTAGTAACAATTTATTTTTCTTTTGAAATAAAACCCTCATCTTTTACCCTTAGTGATGTTTGTAATTGATCAATTTTCCGCATGAGCTGCCTCTTTGTTGGATCAACAGAGCACTCTATTTCTTCATCAACTTGTTCTGGAGGAGGGGTAAGAGCATGATTTTGAATGGGAGACCCTGGTGTAGAAACATTTGGAGAAGCAGGAGGCATTGACCCTGCTATGGGAGGTGATGTGTTGGTTCCTGGAGCATTGGATGTTTCCCCAGTATGTCTATACTTGAACCTTTCTATTTCAATTTGCAGCTCAACATTCCTCTGTTGCATTTTACTATATTCTTCAATTAAAATGTTATACTTCTCCATTAGGCTCTTTCTTTCAGCCTCCTCCCTTTCAGCAGTCTTTTGGGAAAACTTTGCCACATTCACAGTTAAACTAGTGGCTTTGGTTGTTGTAGTCTTTGAATCCCTCTTTATTATTAATCCTCCTTTGAAATTTGGATTAATATCAGCAATGTCTGGCTTTCTTCCTCATGGAGCCAATGCCCAAATTTCCAAGGTCTCATATTCTTCACTGAAGGTAGAGTTTTGTAATGTTGCCTTAACTTCTTCTTCAAAATCTTGAAAATGATTCTTGGACTTTATAATGGAATTGAAAGCCACTTCATCTATGATGTCACATTCAACAAAAATCAAAACACCATCCCAATTCACTAGTTGTCTTCCTTCTTTAGGAGTGATATTTTTGAACTCTTCCATTAGTTCAACTTTCACTTCTTCATCATTCTCCTGATTTGACCTATCAGGACTTAGTTCTCTTCTCTCCTTGCATTTATTTTGATATTCCTCAAATTTCATCCTCCATGCCAATTGCAAGAATACATGAGTCTTGACAAATGCATTGTCATCTAAGAACTCCTTGCAAGCCTCCATTCTTGCATCCTGAACACTCTTACCCTTCATATCCAAATTGGATAGAACCAATTTAGATGACCTAGGAGGGGACGACATACCAACCTGCATGTCTTAATCAATAACAATAATTTCATTTGTGAGATCCTCGGGTAGGTGATTAATTCTTTGCCTCTTAGGGCTCTGCTCAGGTGGTGGTGATGGGGGACTGTGCTTTGGTGAAGATTTTAATTCAATGATTTTGACAGCCTTATGTACTTTGAATTTTGGGCCTGGTTGTGAAGGCACCTTCATTATTTTCTTCCCTTTTTTGTCTACTTCTTCCTCATCACTGGTAGTGTCCCTTTTCCTCCTATAGATGGGCCGCCTTTCTGTAGGCTATCATACTAGCCTTGTTTCAATTGGAATATCACTTTATCCTTGCATATCCAGACTTAGCCTTAAATTTATCTTTTTGGTTGTCAAGGTGTCCATTATCTCCTTGAAATTCTTCATTAAAAAATTATTTCTCTTGTGGTATGGAGTGAATTCCATTAATGGATCATACGTTGGATCCATTTCATGCACAATATCTAGTAGCTTACTATAAGATATCCACTTTTCCTTATTCAATTCATGTCTATTTAAATCAAATTCATTCCCAAATAGGTCCTCAGGGAAATTGAACTCATGTACAAATTTTTCACCTTTTATTCTTTGTCTGAAAAGAGCAAAGAAACCTTCAAGATCATGTTGTTGCCTTGGACCAAATCTCAAATGGTAATCAACAAAGAATTTTTCAAAATGTGTCTAGCCTCCCTTTGAAAATGTAAAGTTAGACACTACTGTATAATCAAGGAATAATGTTCCCTTCCCCTTTCTAATTAGGTTATCTTTATGAATACACCCCATCTACCACATAACTTCTACAAACCCTAGTCTTGGTGACACATTGTATGGCAGTATGTGAGGGGTTCCTTGAAATCCATATATTCTCAGGACGGTGCTAACTAGATATGGGATAATGTCATCCCAGTTATGTAAAACCCTCAATTCTAGTTTCCTCTCCTTCGGCCTAAGGAAATCCTACACTTCCTCAGGGATCCTAGGTACATTTACCATCAATCTAGCTCTAAACCTTGCAGCAAAACAATTATCAAATTACACATAACTGGTGTTTTCCTTATTACAGGACAAATCTGCAGCTCATATCTGTATTGGCAATCTTTCTCCATTAACTGATTGTCTTAAGTTCATCTTCTCAGCAAAGAAATTAGCATTCCTAAACAAGAACATATGCATTAACATGGAATACCAAAAGAATTGAGTACTAGTATCACCATTTTGTATCTTTGACAGTCCTTCATGTATCCTCCCCACCAAAAAAGAAGCAAAGTCATATATTATAGAGAATTTAGGGTGTTGTATTTGTACCCCCATGAACATGTATGCAATCGGCATTACTGCACCAGGGATGAAACCCAAAATCTGACATAGTGAATAGAAAGTAGCCAGGAAAGGCTTTCCAAAACAATTCAATCTGAAGGGTTCCTGGTCACTAGGGCTGATGTGAAAATGTGAACCCCCTATCTTAACCAGATGAGGTGGAAGCAGCTTAACCCTAAAAAGAGATTTCAATTTTGTATACTCCTGCTTCATTTCTTCAAGATTAATAGGAACCAAGTCATCACTTGGATTAGTCAAATCAAAAGTTTATTGGATAACACCTCTATTAATTTCTAATAGAACCACTCCATCATTATCTCTGATTACCCATGTGATAGGGTCATATCTTTTGGCCACTACTCTAAGTAAGTCCACATCAGGGAACACATTTGGAACAACTAGCTTTCCCATGTCGTACATCCATCCATTTGAAAAAGGATGAGAAAAATTGCTCTGTTCATACCATAATCTAAAGATTTCTAAGCCTATGAGTGGAACCCTAGCATCAACAATGTTGGAATTATTACACACCAACCCCTCCCCTAGGATTTTCCCTCTCATCAAAAACAAACCTTTCCTTCTGTCATTTGTTGATAATGGAAATTGATCTAGGAAATCATCGTACAAGTTTCTTTTTAAATACTCAATGTGGCCAGAGTGCTGCTTAGTTGGCACCATTTTAGAAAAACTAGGGCCTCACTACAATGTTACACTTCAAGTGGCTATGACTAAGTAGAGATAGGAAATTATAGAGTAAAATACCACAATTCCTTACAATTTATGATTAAACAATAGCCCTAACAAATGATTTTAATGAACTTAGTGAAAAGCATAGCAGACCCCCCCTTTCCAAATTTAGGTGCAGAATGACTGGGAAATAGAGAAAATTAACTCATGGATTTTTTTGCACAAACTCCAATTTCTGGCTGTAGCTACTCGCAATTTCACCTTTGGCTCTGAAACTATTTTCATGAAATACTTGGATGCTTTGTGATACAAATGAGATGAGTAAATTGATTTATGTCGATCAAATCCTACCAGTAGATGTCTCATTTGCCATTAAAGCCCACTCGTAGGCTGCACAAAGGGCTAAAACCATAATTTAATACATATTTAAATTTGAGCCGTTGATCCTTCAGTTTGATCAAATCATCGACGACCATCTTCAAAATAGGCTGAGGAAGGAATGTCACATGGTGGTTGCCCGCGATATCACAATCCTTTGATTTACCATCGCAGGATGGCGGGCACCATTGATCTTTATACCATAAATCTTGCTCCTTCAAAAATGGTCGCTATCCTTTCCTTTAACTATCGAGCAACTTTTCCCTTAAAATCATAACATTTGCGTTGAAATAAAACACGTGCATCTTACAAGCACATTAGTAATCCACCCCATAATACATTTAAAACTAGCGAACGCTTTCTTCACTACTTATGCTTCATTGGATGAGACACATGACAGGCATCTGCGACATCACGATCCCAAAATTCCTAATCACGAGATGGTGAGCACCGTCGATCTTGAAGAGATAGCTCATCAATGGTTACACAGATTTAATCATTTAGGAAGGGCACATGGCACTCGCCCATGATATCATAATCCCTGTAATCACTGATCGCGAGATAGCGGGCATCGTTGATCTTGTTCCTTTAACACAGTCGTCAACCATGTCATTAACCTTCGAGCAGCTTTTGGTCTCGTGAACGTTAAAAGTCTTCTATTCTATTTTTTCCAGCGAGATTATAACATATCGGTTGATTTAGAACATGTGCATCTTGAGAACACTTTAGTAATCTACCCCTTAATACATTTAAAGTTGGCTAGAGTTTCCTTTTGTCTGTAGGCTTCATCAGATGAGACACATGGTGCCCGCCCTTGATTTTACAATCAACCCAAGCACCATTGCGGGATGGCAGGGAACGACTCAGATCAAATGGTAGTTGGTCAACAAAAGCTCAAATTTGATCCCCCGGATAGGACACGTGGCGCCCACCCATGATTTCGTGATCCTTCAATTCCTAATCATAGGATGGCGGGCACCGTTTATATCTGCAGGAAATAGATCAACGACAACACTAAATCAACCCTTGCAAAATAAAACATTCATTAAAAGGAGAAGTGGGCATTACTAGGCAGATGACAAATAAAAAAATTACATTTATAGAAGAAAAATAAAATAAATTTACAATTTGTTTTATAATTTCACTTTTAATTTTAAATGTATGTTCACTCATTAAGTTGTCTTTTTTTTACAATTACATTTTTATTTTAGCATTCATAACATTAAATTAACATAGAATAATTTCACAATATCACTTAACCAATCAAGATAAATTTAATCATTACTATGCATTGTTATTCTCACATCAAACTAACAAATAAACATTGAAAACAAATTTATCTTTTTATATTATAACATTCATAACTTAAACCTTTTATACACAATATCAAGTTAATTATAAAAAACACAAAATTATTTATAAGCAACTTAATTTTTTTAACAATTTAATAAAATATAATTTAAAATAATTAAGAAAAATTAAATAAGAATTATAGATATATTTATGAAATATTGATTTACTTATCAAGAAACAATCAATGATAAATTTACTTATTATAGATAAATTTACTTACCAATCTATTTTAACCATCGAGAAAAAATTAATCATTAGTGATTGCAACATTATTGGCACATCTTTTAAACTAACAAATAAACATTGAAAACACATTTATTTTTTATATTATAACATTCATAACTGAAACCTTTTTATACACAATGTCAAGTTAACTATAAATTGCATAGAGTTTAGATTTGCTATATCTCTCATATATCAACATAGGTAAATTTGAAAATATTTTAAATTATATAATTTCAAAAAAAAATTGAATGAATTTATAGAAGATTATTTTTATTAAAGTGATAGAATATAATCCCAATACTAACATTAATTATAAGTCTAACCATAACCCCAACCCTAAAACTAACACTAATTAACTTCAAACCTAACTCTAATTTTATATCCAACCCTAAACATAACTATGATTCTAAAACTAACATTAATGAAACCCTAATTGAACCATAACCCTAACCCTAATACTAACCCTTGCCCCAATTGAACCCTAACACTAACCCCAAGCTCTATCATAGAACCTTAATCTTTACCCCAACCCCAACCCTAATCCTAATTGAATCCTATACCTAATTTTAATTAAAGTCTAACCCTATTTGAACCTTAAACTTAATTGAACTCATGTTTAGGGTTAGGGTTCAATTAAGGATAGGGTTGAATTATGGTTATGATTAGGGTCAAAATTCAAATAGGATTATTGTTGGAGTTTAATTAAGGTTTCTATTCACTTAGGGTTAAGGTTCAATTAGTATTCAATTTGGGTTAGGGATCAATTAGGGTTATAATTCAATAAGGGTTTAATTAAGGTCAGGGTTAAGGTTAGTCTTAAATTAGGGCTAGGATTGGAGTTAGGGTTCAATTAAGGTAGGGTCATTGTCTATTTTAGGGTTAGGGTTCAATTAGAGTTCTCTAGGGTTTTGATATAATTAGGGTTAGGTTTCAACAATACCTAGGGTTACGATTACAGTGCAATTAGTGTTAGAGTTAGGGTTATAATATGAGTTCAATCAAGTTAGGATCAAGGTTTAATTAGTGTTAGAGTTAGGGTTGCAATAATAAAATTTTCCATAATGCTATGGAAAGGCATTCAATTGGATTCATATAAAAATGCACAAATAAGAATTGGTAATTAAGAATTCTCTAGAACTAAAGTTATAACAACAAATACAATCCTTAGCTTAATCATTTGTTCTTTGTTAGGGTTGGGATAAGAATTTAACGCGGCCAACCGAGACTTAGGAAATAAAACCCTGCGGAGGAAATAAAGTATTAAAATCAAAGTTGGGTTTTAATTTTAATCTGATGACGTAAGCCTAAGCCATTAACTCTAGTGATCATGTTGTCGACGGCTTAGCCAAATTCTTTCATTAAATACTAACCGTGCAATGTGTAGGTTTTCCAGATTCAAAGATATGGGAGAAGATCTCGATCGTACCCCGCCAACTCATAGCCTAAGGTGTCTCTCTGTTATTTGGCGCAAGGACAACAAAAGGCAGATGTGTGTCCTGTATGGAATGTGGGGCCCAATCTCCACTATTGAGCTCATAACCTGTGGTTTTAGATTGACAACCAAGATCAAAAGCTAATATAAATCTCTGATGTTCCCTGCTAGCTCGCAAGAGGAAGAGGAAGGTTGGTGAAGCATTAATGAAGGTTACCATTACATCACACAATAAATACAAGAGAAATTCACTGCTAATAGTGTCATTCTTGTAGCAGTTAGAGCACTTTGTGGGCTGAGTTTAATCAAGTTTGAGTGCTTGTTTGAGAAGAGAAAATGAGTAATTCAATAAGGAGGTCTATTCATTTGAGCTCACAAAAGCTCAGTCTTGCTATTCAGGAAGGTGCTAAGTCAGTAAGGAGGTCTGTTCATTTGAGCTCACAAAAGCTCAGTCCTGCTATTTAGGAAGGTGCTCTGGTTGACAAGCCCAGGCTTGTGCCCACTAGATGCAGTAGAAGGTTGCAATTCCTATAACACCCCTCTGTTTTGGCTCTTTGATTGGCAGTGTTTTCTTTGTAATGGTTGTGTTTGATTATGCTTTGACTTTGGAACTTGGTTGTTTTTGACCGCTATTTGTTATACAATGTGGATGTTATATTTCGATGTGATGTTATCCTGATGTTACCCTTATGGCATGTTTTGGATTAACTTAGAAGATATTTGATTTAACGATGTTTTATGTTGTTGATCATGTTATTGATACTAGATGCGTCAGTTAGTGATATTGTATTGGTGAAAGGGACAGGATTGTATCACTCGCTTGTGAGTGCCCTACGATTCTGAGATTTCCTCTTCACGGTTTGAGTGATCATATTATGTATATATGCACGTTCGACATGCTCCTTGTTGCAGGTTGGCAGGTACATGACATCGACTCCACCTAGTTTCCAGGTTTGAGCGTGTCCATTGACCAACAGAAATTAATTGGGAGATAGTAGCTAGGTTTTATGTGTCAAGTCGTTACCCTAGTCACCATGTGTCGTCGGGTGGTAGTCGGGTTTGGTTGTTTCATGTTGCCCTGACCACCTTGGTCTTTAATTAAATTCAAGTTAAATGGCTTAGGTTGCTTAACTATTGATTAAATGCTTTTGTTTATAATGCTAGGAATGTTACTTTATTAATTAATTTAATTTAATTAATAAAATAATCTAATCTTGGATTAGATTTATTTTATTGATTAATTAAATTAATTGTGTGGAATTGATTAAGTTATTATTTTGAATTAAAAGTGTTAAAAGATTTAAATTAGTTTGTGTGAAAAGAAGGTTTTAAAATATGTTGAATTCTATTTAGAAATTGGAATTTTGTTTTGAGTTATTTAAAATTCAAAATATCTTCAAAATGCAATAACTTGGGTGGAAAAGATATTTTTAGGGGAGTTGACTAAATTTGGAAAACATAATTTTTTTTGGAGAGAAAATGTGAGGGAAAAGAAAACCCTCTTTTTGAAGGAAAATTGATTTGTTCATTGTGGGAGCAATTGGGCATGAAATTGCATGGGATCAACTGCATTTGGATAGGAATGGGGAAAGGAAGTGATGGCTGCGATCTTACGTGCTCTTGTTGCTTATGTGCAAACATCCTCTCATTTGAATTTCTTGCTTGTGAATGGAGGTATTTTATCATTTCTTCATATTTACTTGATCTTAAATGGTTTGAATGATTCTAATTGTATTGGTAGTATGTTGGAATCCTTTCATGTATTTTATTTGAATCAAGTTGATAGTGTAGAATTTATTTTTTTGAGAATTTTCCCAAATACAAGGTTACCATGCCCAATTTTTAATTAGAGGCTCAAATTGGTGTTTTTATGTTAAAAGTGTGTTGTTGGGAACTTTTGAATCAAAAGGGTATTCTTACATTATTTTATTTTTGAATTTTAAATTTTAAGCTTGTTCATACTTCCTCAATGGTGGAACCTAGATATTTGTGAAAATTTGTTTAAAATCGATTGGTGTTTTTATGTTAAAAGTGTGTTGTTGGGCACTTTTGAATCAAAATGGTATTCTTACATTATTTTATTTTTAAATTTTAAATTTTAAGCTTTTTCATACTTCATCAATGGTGGAACCTAGATATTTGTGAAAATTAGACTTTATTTAAAAGTGGATTTTGAGAATAATATTTCATATTATAATAGGGAGTGATAGAAAATGCATATGAATTCTTTGAATGAGATCATTTCAGATCTATTCGCTTGTTCAAATTTCTGATTTGTTATTTTAGTGTAAAAATGTGATTTGATTTACTTTTGAGAATTTGCAAAGAATGGTAATCATTTAAATTGATTACATGCAATGTGTCCTCACGTGACTTGGATTTAAGAAATCCTAATATTAGCTTATTTAGCTGCTTAGAATTTTTTCTAGTGGTGTTTTCATTCATTCTCGGTGTATGGGCAATATCGTATGATTGTATATTTGTGAGTGTGCTATGATTGTGCTGTGTTTTGTTCTTTGAGGCTAGTGACTCTTTGATTGTGTTGTTAATTCGTATTGGGCTTGTTGATCATGTAAGTCTTCCAGTTGTGTTTTCTTGAGATGATGTTATGTCTCTTGTGTTTTGTTATTGTCTCTCTTGGGTAGTGCATGAGATATGCTTCAAAAGAAACCTGGTTACTATGAACGGGTTGTGTGACCTTATGGTTTAAGGTTGAGTCTTGTTATTAGTTCTTTATGTGGGTTGTCATTATGTTAGTCAACCTTGTGTTAGTCTTGGGTAGTGCACGCTTTGGTTTCAGTTTTGGACATCCATAGTGATGTGTTACCTGTTGAGGTGTATTGATTATTTGTGATAAGTGTTAGTGCATTGTCTACCCTTGGTATGTGGTTGAGTTATGTGTTGTCAGTAGGAGAGTGGCCCTTTGTGGGGGTCCGACGCCAAAAGAGGTGTTAGGGTAACTCACTTAGATTTTAATCAAGTGATAATCTAAAAGAATTAATGGGGAACTTCACACTAATAAAGTTAAAGAATGCCTCTCTCATGGAACATGCATTGTTAAGACTCGAGATGAGATGAGATGCATAGTTTTGCATGAGGGTCCGGCGCCAGTAGAGGCAAGCCAGGGTAACCCATGATGGGGGTCCGGTAGCCTAGGAAGGTTGAGCTAGGGTAACTCATGGCAATTTATGTATGACACTCTCCCTACGTCAACAGTTAGTCAGTTATTATGTGTTGCACAATGGTGTACTTGTTCTATGTAACCTGGAAGCAATGTATTGTCTTGTGAGTTTTTCGTACTGTGTTAAGTGATGTCGGTATTTGAGTCGGTTCAATTATGTTTAGCCTTTGTCTAGAGGTAGTTGGTCTTGACCTGAAATCCTTGTTACTATCTCCTAGCACGGAGGGAGTGGGGCCTTTGGGTTCCTCGTGGTCGGGTGGCATGCATTCTTTTCCGTTGGCTCTCCTTCTTGATCCTGTGGTCATGATTTCCAATTGGAGAGCTCGTTGGATGCTGTTGCTTTTCTGGCTTCGTTCTTTTCAGTTGATCTTTATTTTATTACCCCTCATTTGTTATCGAGGTGGAATTTGTAAATTGTAATCATGATTATTGGAATTACCTCATTCGAGGAATGAGTGTTGTAATCATATTGTTTAAGTGTTTTTAATTGGAATCTTGAGGTATTTATTATCCTTGTTATAATTTATCTTGTATGGGATGTATGTAATCTTAATTTTGTAAGTGATTAATGTTTCAATTTCTTTTGATGTTAATTGTTGTTTGGGTTTTAATGTAATCTTTGTCTCGTGGCCTTAGAGGTTGTTGGCAATGTGTATTCATCTTACATGTTATTTGTACTTAAACAAAAAAAAATTTGGCACTTTTAAGTAGTGAATTGCAACTTCCTCTAGGGTTGCGTGGCAGGGCATTACAATTCCAGGGCATTGTTGCTCAACTGGTAGATGACAAAGGCAAGCATTCGGTGTGTTGTGGATGCCAACACTTTCCCATTGATGACCTTACGAGCAACACTTCTGATGATGTAACTAAGAATGACTCAGACTACTATCGATATTTAGGTCACTTCAATCACGATCTACCCTCTGATGAGGAAATGATATCTATGGGAACATCAACTATTAAAACCCCAAGCAGATAGAGTAGAACCATATTGGACAAGGACAAGAAACAAGAGGAGGGTGAGGGTCTACTGTATTGGGCAACAACAGATGACAATTTGTGTTCCCTATTCTTTTAGCTTTCCCCAGTTAGTGCACCACTATGTTTTGCAGATTCAACGTGTGGGAAGTTTTGAAATGAAATTCAAATGCAATGGAGATTTTGTTCAAATGAAAATTTGTGGTGATTAATGATATCAAGAATCCATAATGTTCTTTGCAGTTGTTTCTAGTTTTGACTGTGTGACAATTAATGATATGCAAAAATTCTCACATAGTAAAAACCAGAAACTATTGCAAAGAAAATTTGTGGTGAAATTACATTTGAGCCCGAAGCTTGTTGCTCCCTTGTCCTATAAAAGGGAATTCAAGGCTCATTTGTAGGGAGAGAATTGATGAAAGCTCTAGCTAGGTTTTGAGTTGAGTATATGGGTAGAAAGATATCTATCCTCTGATGAGGAAGTGATATTTGTGGTGCCATTAGCTATTAAAACCCCAAGCGAACGGAATAGAATAGATAGCCTATTTTGAGTTTTGGATGAATATATGCAAATTATCTTAAATTGTATGTAGATATGACTTATAAGCATGAATAAAAGTATATTTCTAATATATTTTCTCTCCTTATATGGATTTGAGTGAATTTTGAATGAAATGTTAATGAAGTTGTCATTCTTCTTTTGAGAATTTCTCCAATTGTGTGTCTATGTTTTTTCTTTGATTCAAGAAAATAAATTAAATTCTTAAATGGAGTCATAATTTTACAATTATTTACAAAGGATTTGATAAGTAGTAATATATCAGAGAATTGAGCTCCATAATGCAAGGTATTATATGAGTAGTCCATTCTATTAAATTCTTGGGTCATTTTTGCTAATGGTAAATGGATAACTAAATATTTAAATGAAAAAGAATAAAAGAATAATATGTAAATGGGTCACTAACTCACTCCCTCCATCTCTCTCCCCTTAACCCTAAACCCTTAACCCTTAAACTCTAAACCCTTAATATTAGGTGTGTATTAAAACATTATAAAAGTATAAATTTTTGGAGTTCTATTAGGAATTGAATGATAAATGATGATGAATGGGAAAATCTAAGGCACTTTAATATTTTCAACTATAAAGTTAAGAGTTCAATTAGGATGAGTGTTCACTTAGGGTTAGGTTTAGGGTTCAATTAATGTTCAATTTGGGCTAGGATTGAGGATGAGGTTGGGGTTTACTTAAGGTTATGAATTCAATAAGAGTTCAAATAGGGTCAAGGTTAAGATTAGGGTTTGGGTTAAGGTTCAATTAGGATAAAAATTAGTGTTAGGGTTAGGATTAGAGTTCAACTGTAGTTCAAAGTTAGGGTTATGGTACAATTAGGACTACTGTTCAATAAGCGTTCCCTTAGGGTTATGATTAGAGTTATGAATCTACAATTAGGGTTCAAATAAGGTTATGATTAATTAGAGTTATGAATCTATAATTAGGGTTCAATTAATATTCACTTAGGGTTTCTTTCTTGGAAGAAGTTTATTGAATGGTAAGTGTATTTTATAAAATTAATATGTTAAGAATTATTTATAGATAATACTACATGTGATTTTTCATATGGTATTAAATTGTATATTAAAATTGATAATATATTTCCTTCCTTCTTTTGCATTGTAAGCTACCATAATATATGGCCTTAAAATCCTATTCATATTTTGAGCTTTTCTAAACTATACAACACGACATCCAAAAAAAAAAATTGTTATGCATTTTTTCCAAGCAAAAATCCTTAGAATTCTTAATATGTTACTTAGGTTAATTCTTTATTGCAATAAATAAATACACACTAATAATATATGTAAAACGCGTCGAGAGTTATCTTTATCAAGATGCCTATAGACTTGAAAAAATTCTTACATTTTCATGAATATGAATTTGGAAAGCAATCAATTTGATTTCATTATTGTTTGTGTCATTGTTTATCTCAATTCCCATATATAAGGGTACACATTGAAATTTGAAATCATATCAACTTGTCTATAACAACAATTAACCACGAACAATAAATTTAAAAGAAAAATGTTCACCAATCATTAGATTTAGTATTGACAGCATCAAAGAAGTATATCATGACAAAATGGCATTAACTAACTTAGATATATCTGTTGAAAAGGACCTTTTGTATAATGTGTGAAAACTTAACATCATCTTGTTTTTCATGCTTCAAAATGTTCAATTCTTTTGTTGTTACACCCATAACTTCTTATGCCAATTCTTCAAAAGTTGTAATCCAAGTACTGAATAAAGTATGGTCTTCCACTTTGCATTGAAGTATATATTTATAATCACATTTAGGGAAAGTTTTATCACATCTTCCACAATACCACTGACAATTTTCATTAGTGTTTACCTTCTTTTTGCAGTGCCTATCTCCAATTTTCAAGGGGCATATTGTATAACAAAAAATTTCTACCTTAATGAAAGATAAGGTAGCTTTTATCACTATCCAATAAGGTTTACCAGTGTTGGCAAGGTCTTGATCCTGTATTTGTGAGATACTAGGGTTAGGAACAAATAGGGTTAGGGTTTGGGTTCAATTAGGGCTAGGGCTAGAGTTTAATTAGGGTTAGGGTTAAATTAGGGTTAGGGATAAGGTTAGGGTTTGGGCTAAATCAGGGTTAAGGTTGAATTAGGATAAGTGTTCACTTAGGGTTATTGTTAGGCTTAAGATTGGGCTTAAGATTTACTTATATAGGATTTTGGATAATAGAAACAATTTTGATTGATTTAATATTTTCCAAATTCATTATTGAATTTAAATCTTATAATTTATTCTCTAAATTCATTATAGAAACAATGTATGAGAATTTATTCTCTTTATTTTGAGGGTGAAAGTGTGGCTACATATGGTTTCTACAGTACATAGTATTTGTAGGAGAATGGTATCTCTAGTTTGAATTATTCTAAACCTTGTTTCTATGTAGTAGTTTTTAAATTCATTTTTTTGTTATACTCTATAATTGGTAGTTTATATATTGTATTTTCTCTATACATGATTTTTAGCAAGATTGAGGACACTAATATATAGAACCTTCATTTATTTTTTAAAAAAGACTAAGAAATGTATGAAAATTTGATAACATGAAAACCATGAAAAAAAAAGTGAAAAAAAAAAATTAACATAGTAAAAATGGCCAATCATGTGCCAAAAATTGAAAGAACCATTTGTTGTTACTCTAATATTTCAACCACATACTAAATTACCAAGTGCATTTTATAAATGTATCATGCAAGGAGCACAATATTGGGAATCAATGTGAATGATTCTCATCAAGAAATTAGACAAGCTTTGAGATTGAAGGACCCAAGCTCTTTGTAGGTTTTCAATGAAGATTCAATTAGCCACTAATAGGAACAATTAGAAAATAGATAAATGTGAAAATAAATCCTAATCTCTAAGAGTGTTGTGCTAAGAATTACATACACATCTCATAAATTTCAATAGAGACATGAGACACATTAATAGAAATAAAGGAAATAAATAGCTTTTTAGATAGTTATTAATCTAAAAAAGATTAGGACCTACATACTTCAAGAGATTAATAAAAATAAGTTTTTATTTATAATTTTTAAATTTGATAATTTTGAAATTATCATAGATGTAGAGTAAAGATAAAATATTTTTCAACAAAACAAATAAAAATGACAAACAAATAATATGATTAATCAAGAATAACATGATCAATATTGCAAAAAATATAATAAATAAAAGAATATGCATAATTGTACATAAGCCATCAAAAGTCTAAATATACCTATCTTTATAAAAAAAATAAAAGTCTTTAAAATGACTAAAAATTATTAAAACTTATTAAGCTCCATGAAAAAATAAGTGCTACCTTCCATATAAAGAGTATACAACATGATACTTATAGAAAACAAATTATGTAGGATACCAAAAAATTGTTAAAAAGATAAGATAAGATAAAATTATAAATGAAATTAATCATATTAATTTCATAGTTAAAAGATAATTCTATGGATCTTTAAATATACATATATAATAATCTTTAAATCTTTATTTAAAAAAATATATATTATATTTTATAAACTTATACATTAAATTTTTTTAATATTTAAGTTATACTAAAATCTAACATGTTCAATATTCATTATTATTTTTAAATTATAATATTGATTAAAGATATATAATTATATTTATAAGATTTAAATTCAATAATGAACTTAGAAAATATTAAATCAATCAAAATTGTTTATATTATCCAAAATACTATATAAGTAAATTATAAACTATTATAATATAATATTTAAATTTTCTATTTCAAATGTTAAATAATTCTAATGTTAAATTTTTATAATTATAAACTTACCTTTTAATGATGTTAGTAAGTTTTTTAATTAAAATTAGTTTTTCAAGCATATATTAACATACCTAGATATATTCACCAAAATCTATTATCTATTATTGATTATGTAATTTTGTATGTATAATATATTTTTTTTAAAATAAAAATATATATTTAAAAAATTAAACAATATATTTTTTAAATTAGAAATATATTACAAATATTTTGAATGTATTCAACTATCAAAATATGATTTTTTTTAAAACTATACCATTAAAATCACTAGTTGCCCTAATTTCTCCACTTTTTCTCATTTTTAATGAATTTCCCCTCAGCCTTGTCAAATATTTCATTTTAAATGTTTTGCTTTGGAAGCAATGAAACATTTAAAATATATCACACAAAAATTTCCTCGGGCCACACCTTGTACAATCCATGTGGCAACCACCCGTAATTTTGCAATCAACCAAAGCACCATTGCAAGATGGCGGGGAATGGCTTAGATCAAAGGACAGTTGATGAACAATAAAGAAAATTTGATCCCCAGATGGGACATGTGTCGTCCGCCCGCGATATCGCCATCCTACAATTCCTGATCACGGGATGGTAGGAAACCGTTGATCTTGAAGGCATTTTGATCGACGACAGCATGAATTTCATCCTTCTGAAAAATAAAACATTCATTAAAGGGAAAGGGGACATTACTAGGTGGATGGAAAATTTCCTTTGGCCCCACCTTGTATAGCCCACATGGCAGCCACTCGTGATTTTGCAATCAACCAAAGCACCATCGCAGGATGGCGGGGAACAGCTCAAATCAAAGGACAGTTGATGACCAGTCGCATAAATTTGATCCCCAGATGGGACACGTGTTGCCCACCCGCGATATCACCATCCTACAATTCTCGATCACGAGATGGCGGGCAACCATTGATCTTGAAGGCATTTTGATCGATGGCAGCACGAATTTCATCCTTCTGAAAAATAAAAAATTCATTAAAGGGAAAGGGGACATTACTAGGTAGATGGAAAATTTCCTCGGGCCCAACCTTGTATAGTCTATGTGGCAGCCACCTGTGATTTTGCAATCAACCAAAGCACCATCATGGGATGGTGGGGAATAGCTCAGATCAAAGGATAGTTGATGAACAGTCATGCAAATTTGATCCACATATGGGACACGTGTCGCCCACCCACAATATCACCATCCTTCAATTCCCGATCACGAGATGTTGGGCAACCATTGATCTTGAAGGAATTTTGATCGATGACAGTGTGAATTTCATCCTTCTGAAAAATAAAACATTCATTAAAGGGAAAGGGGACATTACTAGGCGGATGGAAAACAACGACATAAGTTTTTTTAAAACTGTTCAGCACAGGGCCAACCAAGACTTAGGAAAATAAAACCCACAGAGGAAATAAAATATTAAGACCAAAGGGACCAGGCCTAGACCGAACGATGGGGCATAAGATGTTTTTAAAACCCTTCAAAAAAGGTAATGGAAAAATAGATCCCGACCAATGCATTAGGTAAACACAAGGGTTTAAGATGAAGCCAAAGCTAAAACCCCAGCCCTAAGAAATTTTCCAACACCATGAAAGACTAGTGACATAAGGCAGGGCATGAGTGAAACATTAGGAACAAAATTTGAAGTTCTATCAGTACAAGCATTGGATAATTTTATATTAATAGTTTGTCCTATTACAAATATAAAAGGTGAGCATAATAAATAACATGTATTTTCCCATTAAATGTGAAGGATTTTCAAAAAGTTTTAGTGTTAAACTATTGGTCCATTTTGTTCAATAGAAGTTGTATTTTAAATCATTATGCGTTGTTTTTATAACAAATATATTTTTTGTGTTCAACTATTAGTCCATAAGTGTTG
>VDFB02373365.1:252473260-252540622 GCA_007258455.2 Sequoia sempervirens
TAGAAAACCCGCCCATAAATAGAGCTCCTCATTAGTTTGGAGCCAAAACAACATACAAATTGAGTTTAGGCGGTTTGGCACCAAAAATTTACAACATGAAGTTCAAATTTCAAAAGAGCATTTGCAATCGTATCTTCTAGAAAGTGCGCCAACTTCTCGGGGCCATAACTTTTGATCCGGGACTCCGATTCGCGAACCGTTTGAACCGTTGGAAAGGTCTCGAAGTCAAGAATGTGCTCAAAATTTTCTATGCCAATTTCAGCAAGTTTTAGGGCCGATCCGGGAGCTCTAAGTGCCTCAAATCCCACTTGAAATATTTTCAGGTGCAAATCTGGGAAACTAAAACTGTAATGTCTTTCAACCCAGGAATAGAAAATAAAAACCGTAAATTGGAAATTTTATTATGATGAAAAGGGTATCCAAAAATGTAAAAACATCTAAAAACTGAGAAACTTGAAAATTAACTATTTTTTTGGGTGATGCAAGATTGCCTTTACACCACTAGATGCTCCTACATCACCTCTCCATCACTCCCTCTCTCTCCCACTCCCTCTTAGGGTTTAGGGATTAGGGTAGATATTTTTCTTGGGTTTAAGGATTGAGGGATTAGGGTTGAGGGTAAAGAGTATTGTGTTGAGGGTAGAGACCCAATACCCTCTACCCTCAACCCTAATCCCTCAATCCTATACCCTCATTCCAATACCCTAAATCATCAACCCTATAGGTCCTCCACCCTGATCCCTCAACCCTATACCCTCAAACCCTATCCCTTTCTCTCTATCTATACATCTCAACTCTCTCTCTCTCCCTCTCTCTCTCCTACCCTCTCTAATTGTCTATATCTACCCTCTCCCTCTTTTTGTGTACCTCTTGCTCAAACAATTCCTACCACTCTCTCTTGCTCCCTGTATCTATCTATCTCTATCTCCCTCCCACTGCTTCTCCATCACTTGGCCTGTTTAAAAAAATGGGTCTGAGAAATGGGGTTTCCTGGAAATTTACATCATCTGGAGACCCCATTTCTTAGACCCATTTTTTTCAAATAGGCCACTACATTGCCAATTTCATTGAGTTGCCAAGCCAACTACATTGCTAATTTCACTGAGTTGGCAAGCCAGTGGGCTCACTAGGTTGGCAATTCGGTGAAATTGGCAACCTAACTTGCCCATTTGAAAAAATGGGTCCAAGAAATGGGGTCTCTCGGTGATGTAAATCACCAGGAGTTACATCACCGGGAGACCACATTTCTTGGACCCATTTTTTCAAACAAGCCACTACATTGCCCATTTCACCAAATTGGCAAGTGAGTGGGCCCACTAGCTTGGCAATTCGGTGAAATTGGTAATCCCAAAGAGTTTAGGGGTCATCAAAGAAATGGGATAATCCCACTCTTGGACCCATTTTTCCAAACAAAGCCACTACATCTCCCACCCCCATTGAATCGCAAGCCAGGGTAGAGGCTTAAGGCCTAAGGGTTAAGGGCAGAGGGTTAAGGGTAGAGGGAGAGAGATAGGAGGAGTGAGAGAGAGATACCCAAGAGAGGGAGAGGTGGGAGGTGGTGAGACCTGGAGGAAAGAGAGGGAGGAGTGGAGAGAGACAGGAGTGGGTAGAGGGTTAAGAGAGGGTAGAGGGCCCATTAGCCAATCTGCAAGGAAACTGGCAACCTAACTTAGTTTTGAAAATGTGTTCGAGAAATGGGGTCTCTCGATGATTTACATCAATCGGGAGCATCCTACTCTGGACCCATTTTTTCAAACAAGCCACTATATTGCCAATTTAACTGAATTGGCAAGTTAGTGGGCCCACTAGCTTGCCAATTTGGTAAAATTGGCAACCTAACCTGCCTTTTTGAAAAAATGGGTCCAAGAAATGAGGTCTCCCAATGATGTAAATCACCAAGAGACACCATTTCTTAGACCCATTTTTTTCAAATAGGCCACTACATTCCTAATTTCACTAAATTGGCAAGCTAGGGTAGAGGGTTTAAGGGTTAAGGGTAGAGGGTAGAGGGGAGAAAGATAGGAGTGAGTGAGTGAGAGACTTGAGATAGGGAGAGGGAGTAGGAGGGAGAGAATTGAGAGAGATAGAGGGTAGAGGGTTAAGAGTAGAGGGTTTCGGGTTTAAGGGTTTAGGGTTTAAGGGTTATGGGTTTAGGGTCTAGGGTTAAGGGTAGAGGGGAGAGAGATAGAAGAAGTGAGTGACAGAGAGACCTAAGAGAGGAAGAGGGGGTGGGTGATAGAGAGTTGAGAGAGAGAGAGAGAGACAAAGAGAGAGAGGGAGTGAGTTGGAAAGAGATAGAGGGTAGAGGGTTAAGAATAGAGGGTAGAGGGCCCACTAGCTTGCCAATTTGGTGAAATTTGCAACCTAACTTAGCTTGTTTGAAAAAATGGGTCCGAGAAATGGGGTCTCCTGATGATTTACATCACTGGGAGACCCCATTTCTCAGACCCATTTTTCCAAACAAGCCACTATATTGCCAATTTCACTGAATTGGAAAGCTAGTGGGCCCACTAGGTTGCCAATTAGATGAAATTGGCAACCTAACTTTCCTTGTTTGAAAAAATGGGTCCAAGAAATGAGGTCTCTCAGTGACCCCATTTCTTGGACCCATTTTTTCAAACAGGCTACTACATTTCCCATTGCACCAAATTGGCAAGCCAATGGGCCCACTAGCTTGGAAATTCAATGAAATTGGTAACCTAACTTGCTTAATTGAAAAAATGGGTCCAAGAAATCGGGTCTCCTAGTGATATAAATCACCAAGAGACCTAATTTCTTGACCCATTTTTTTCAAATAGGCCACTACATTCCCAATTTCATCAAATTGGAAAGCTAGGGTAGAGGGTTTAAGGGTTTAAGGGTTGAGGGTAGAGGGTAGAGGGTTAAGGGTAGAGGGGAGAGAGAAAGGAGTGAATGAGAGAGAGAGAGAGGCTTGAGAGAGGGAGAGGGGGTAGGAGGGAGAGAACTGAGAGAGATGAGGGTAGAGGTTAAGAGTAGAGGGTCTTTGGGCCTAATGGCTCTAAGCCATGGGTTTAGGGTTTACCGGTTAAGGGTTTGTAATTTAGGCTTAAGGGTAGAGGGAGAGAGATAGGAGGAGTGGGAGTGGGAGTGAGAGAGGAGACCCAAGAGAGGGAGAGGGGTGGGAGGCAGAGACCTGAGAGACAGACAGCATGCATGCAGAGGAGTGAGTGGGAGAGAGATAGAGGGTAGGGGGTTAAGAGTAGAGGGTAGAGGGCCCACTAGCTTGCCAATTCGATGAAATTGGCAACCTAATTTGGCCTGTTTGAAAAAATGGGTCCAAGAAATGGGGTCTCCCAGTGATTTACATCATCGAGAGACCACATTTCTTGGATCCATTTTTTCAAACAAGCCACTATATTTTCAATTTCACCAAATTTGCAAGTTAGTGGGTCTAGGTTGCCAATTTCACCGAATTGGCAAGTCAGTGGGCCCACTAGCTTGCAATTCAGTGAAATTGGCAACCTAGCTTACCTGTTTGAAAAAATGCATCTAAGAAATGGGTTCTCTCGGTGATGTAAATCACTGAGAGACCCCATTTTTTCAAATAGGCCACTACATTCCCAATTTCACCGAATTGGCAAGCTAGGGTAGAGGGTTTAAGCCCATTTAAGTGTTTAAGGGTTAAGAGTAGAGGGTAGAGGGTTAAGGGTAGAGGGGAGAGAGAGAGAGAGGGAGTGAGTGAGAGAGAGAGAGACCTGAGAGATGGAGAGGGGATGGGAGGTAGAGACTTGAGAGAGACAGAGACAGAGATAGAGAGGGAGTGAGTGGGAGAGATAGAGGGTAGAGTGTTAAGATTAGAAGGTAGAGGACCCAGTAGCTTGCAATTCAATGAAATTGGAAAACTAACTTGGCTTGTTTGAAAACATGGGTCCAAGAAATGGGCTCTCTTGGTTATTTACATCACCGAGAGACCCCATTTCTTGGATCCATTTTTTCAAACAGACCACTATATTGTCAATTTCACCGAATTGGCAAGCTAGTGGGCCTAATAGGTTGCCAATTCGGTGAAATTGGCAACCAAACTTACCCTATTTGAAAAAATGGGTCCAAGAAATGGGGTCTCCTAGTGATGTAAATCACTAGGAGACCCCATTTCTTGGACCCATTTTTTCAAATAGGCCACTACATTTCCCATTTCCCACTGCAAGCTGCTGGGCCCACTAGCTTGGCAATTCAGTGAAATTGGCAACCTAACTTGCTTGTTTGAAAGTGGTTCCAAGAAATGGGGTCTCCCAACAATGTAAATCACCAAGAGACCCCATTTTGGAGCCATTTTTTCAAAATCGCCACTACATCTCAATTTCATCAAATTGGCAAGCTAGGGTAGAGGGTTTAAGGGCTAAGGGCAGAGGGTAGAGGGTTAAGGGTAGAGGGGGCAGGAGGGAGAGAACTGAGAGAGATAGAGGGTAGAGGGTTAAGAGTAGAGGGTTCTGTGTGCAAGGGCTTTAGGGTTTAAGGGTTAAGGGTTTAGGCTTTAGGGTTAAGGGTAGAGGGGAGAGAGATAGAGGAGGAGTGAGAGAGAGAGAGAGACCTAAGAGAGGGAGAGGGGGTGGGAGGTGGAGACTTTAGAGAGAGACAAACACAGAGAGAGGGAGAGAGTGGGAGAGAGATAGAAGGTAGAGGGCCCACTAGCTTGCCAATTTGGTGAAATTGGCAATCTAATTTGGCCTGTTTGAAAAAATGGTTCTGAGAAATGGGGTCTCCCAGTGATTTGCATCATCGGGAGATCCCATTTCTTGGACCCAATTTTTCAAATAGGCCACTATATTGTCAATTTCACCAAATTGGCAAGTCAATGGGCCTACTAGCTTGCCAATTTAGTGAAATTGGCAACCTAACTTTCCTTGTTTGAAAAAATGGGTCCAAAAAATGGGGTCTCTCGGTGATGTAAATCATGGGGAGACCCAATTTCTTGCACCCATTTTTTCAAACAGGCCACTACATTGCCAATTTCACTAAATTTTCAAGCTAGTGGGCCCACTAGCTTGGAAATTCGGTGAGATTGGTAACCTAACTTTCCTGTTTGAAAAAATGGGTCCAAGAAATGGGGTCTCTCAATGATGTAAATCATCAGGAGACCCCATTTCTTGGACCCATTTTTTCAAATAGGACACTTCATTCCCAATTTCACTAAATTGACAAGCTGGGGTAGAGGGTTTAAGGGTTTAAGAGTTAAGGGTAGAGGGTTAAGGGTAGAGGGGAAAAAGATAGGAGTGAGTGAGTGAGAGAGAGAGAGACTTGAGAGACGGAGAGGGGGTTAGGAAGGAGAGAGAGGGAGGGAGTGGGAGAGAGATAGTGGGTAGAGGGTAGAGTGTAGAGGGTTTAAGGGTTTAAGGGTTAAGGGTAGAGGATAGACAAAGCATGGTAGAGGGGAGAGAGATAGGAGTGAGTGAGTGAGTGAGAGAGAGACTTGAGAGAGGGAGAGGGGGTAGGAGGGAGAGACTTGATAGAGATAGAGGGTAGAGGGTTAAGAGTATAGGGTTTAAGGGTTTCATGTTGAAGGGTTTAGGCTTTAAGGGTTAAGGGTTTAGGGTTTAGGGTTTAGGGTAGAGGGGAGAGAGATAGAGGGAGTGAGTGAGAGAGAGATACCTAAGAGAGGGAGAGGGAGTGGGAGGTAGAGATTTGAGAGAGAGAAAGATAAAGAGAGAGAGGGATGAGTGAGAGAGAGAGAGAGAGAGAGAGATTTATCTACTTAGGGTGTGAAGGAGAGACTTGAGAGAGGGGGAGGGGGCACAAGGGATAAAGCTGAAAGAGAGGTAGAGTTGGAGAGACAGTGAGAGAGAGAGAGAGAGAGAGAGTTTTGTAGTTAGGTTGGGAGTGAGAGACTTAAGAGAGGGAGAGGGGGTGGGAGAGGAAAACCTAAGAGAGAGAGAGATAGATAGAGAGAGAGTGAGTTCTCTAGTTAGGGTGGGAGAGAGAGACTTGGGAGAGGGGGTGGGAGAGAGAGACATGAGAGATAGGGAGAGAGAGAGAGAGAGAGAGATCCTAGTTAGGGTGGTGGGAGAGAGAGGGAGAGGGATAGGAGGGAGAGAGATAGAGAGAGAGAGATAGAGAGATAGAGAGATAGAGATGGAGAAAGAGTGAGGGGGTGTGAGGGAGAAACTAGAGAGAGTGTGCAAGTGTGTGTGTGTGTGTTCTCTAGTTAGTGTGGGAGGGAGATACTTGTGAGAGGGGGAGGGGTGGGAGGAAGAGACTTGAGAGAGAGAGGTGGTAGGAGGGAGAGACTTGAGAGAAGGGGAGGGGTTGGGAGGGATGGACTTGAGAGAGAGGGAGGGGGTGGGGGGATAGAACTAAGAGAGAGGGAGAGAGGGAGAGAGAGGGAGAGGCAGAGAGGGAGATAGGAGGGAGAGAGAGAGATCTCTCTAGTTAGGGTGGGAGGGAGAGACTTAAGAGAGGGAGAGAGAGAGAGACCTGAGAGAGAGAGAGAGAGAGTTCTCTAGTTAGGGTGGGAGGGAGAGACTTGAGAGAGAGAGTTCTCTAGTTACAGTGGGAGGGAGATACTTGAGAGAGGGAGATGGGTTGGGAGAGGGAGAGGGGGTGGCAAAGAGAGACCTGAGATATAGGGGCTGAGAGAAAGAGAGAGTGATTCTCTAGTTAGGGTGGGAGGGAGAGACTTGAGAGAGGGAGAGGGGGTGGGAGGGAGACAACTGGGAGAGATGGAGTGGGAGGGAGAGAGAGAGAGAGACGTGGGGGTGAGGGAGAGACCTTAGAGAGATACAAAGAGAGTGTGTGTGTTCTCTAGTTAGGGTGGGAGGGAGAGACCAGAGAGAGTGTGTGTGTGTGTGTGTTCTCTCATTAGGGTGGGAGGGAGAGACCTAAGAGAGGGAGAGGGGACCTAGGAGGGAGATACCTAAGAGAGAGAGAGATAGAGGGAGTGAGAGATATACCTAAGAGAGAGAGGGGGTGGGAGGGATAGACCTAAGAGAGAGGGGATTGGACCTAAATCCTTAGCCATAAACCATAAATCCTAAACCCTAAATACTAAACCCTAAACCATAAACCATAAACCATAAAGCCTAAGCCAAAGAGAGAGAGATGGGGGAGGGAGATAGTGTGTGAGAGAAAGAAACACAAAGGGAAGGAGGAAGGTTTGGAGATTAAGAGAGAGGGAGAGAGGGAGGGAGAGGGAGAGATGGAGAGAGATACAAATAAGTATATATGGAAGGATAGATAGAGAGGGGGAGGAAGGAGGGAGAGAGATAGAGAGAAGTAGAGAGGGAAGGAGGGAGGGATAGAGGGAGAGAGAAGTGTGATAAAGAGAATGAGAGAGAGAGGAGGGAGGATAGGTTAGATAGAGAGAAGTAGAGAGGGAAGGTGATTGGGATGAAGGGAGAGAGAAAGAGAGGAGGGAAGGAGAGAGAGAGGTAGAGAGGGATAGGTTAGATAGAGTGAAGTAGAGAGGGAAGGTGGGTGGGAGGAAGAGAGAGAGAGGAGGAGATAGAGAAAATTAGAGAGGGAAGGAGGGAAGGAGGAAAGGAGGGAGGGATGGAGGGGGAGAGAGAGGTTAGATAGAAGTATAGAGGGAAGGAGAGAGTGTGAGAGAGAGGTCTAGAGCATAAGGGACAAAAAATGAGTGAGATAGAGAGAGAAAGATGATACAACTTGCTGATTACTGAAACTTGACCTCCTAATTACTGAAATTTGACATGTTGATTACTAAAATTTGACTAAGTTCGAAATTTTTGATATCTTCCAAAAACTAGAATTTGCATTGTAACTCCTAGAGATTTGAAACCACTCTCAAACATCCTACCTATATACATGAAATATAACTTAAAGTATAAGAAAGTAAATGTCCATATGTAAATGTTAACTTATACTTAAATGTTTATTTCATGTATGTAGTTTCCCTCAAAGATAGCAAGAAGAAAGAGACAAGAAAAAGAGAAGAAATTTTTTTCAATGTAGACCAAAATGTGAGCGCGTTATAAGGTGCTCGCATTTTGGAAATGTTTTTTTTATTTCAAAAAATGCACATTTTTTGAACTCAAAATGTGCATGTTTTTTGAAATTTAAACCATAACGTGAGTATGTTATAATTTGCTCGCGTTATGGCCTGGTAATGACCGATCCTAGGCTCAGTCATTACCAAGCCATAACGTAAGTGTGTTTTACTATAACGTGCTCACATTTTCACTATTTCAAGATGAAAAAGTAAATTGGCCACAAATTGGCTACTCATCTTCATGCACCTTCCCTTCTAGGTTTTCGCACTAATTTTGTATAGATTAATTTTCACAAATGTTAGTATCTTTCTTTTCCATGTTTGCAAAGAAAAATTTCATCAATAAGCATGTTATTCATTCATTCAATACATTTCCTAGTTATGAGAGTCTCTTAGTGCAAGAGAGTGAAAATTTTGACACCTTCTATAATTTGACACCCCCTCCTATCTCTCCTATTTGTGGGAATGATGTGATAGAAGAAGATACAAGCATAGACAATCATGAATATCATAGTTTGCTCTTCTCTCGATACCTCTCCTATTAGTGACGAGGTATCTTGGTGAAAGAAGATGCAATCATTGAGAATCATGAAATTCCTGCTTGTCCTTCTCTTCCTCCCCGTTGGGAAGTTATTATGACATGAGAAGATGAGATCATTACCACTACTTTACTTAGTCTGAATTCATCTCCCAACACCTCCCCTACTTGTGAGAATGCTTTAGTGAAAGAGGATACAATCACAAACGATCATGAAAATCATATTTGTGAGGAGGATATGTTGGTGTTAAGAGATCCAATAATTGAGAGCTATGACAATCCTACCTCTCCTACATGGGAATACATTATAGGACATTGGGATGTAATTGTAGATTACAACCAATTTTTTTCTTCTCCCAATATCCCTCCTAGGTGTGAAGAATATAGTCTAGTGTTAGAAGACACACTTATTGAGAATCATGAGAATCTTGTCCCTCCCTTCCCTAATGCTCCTATCATTTGGAAAGATCTATTTGAACAAAAAATTCCAATCATTGGTAAGCATGAAACTCATAATTGTTCTTCTCTTGATGCCTCCCTTATTTGTGATGAAGCTGCTTTACAAAATCTAACCATGGAATGTAATGAACCTTTTGTTTACTCCTCTCCTAAAAGATCTCCTACTAGGGTAGATGTTATGGCACAAGAGAATGAGACCTTAGAAAACAAGGATGAAATTATGAACAATCATAACAATCAAATTTGACCCTCTCCTAAAATCTCTCCTATTTTTGATGAAGGTATTTTGTGTTTGAAGAACCAATTGATGAGAGTTGAGAGTCCTACTTGCTTCTCTTCCCCTAGGGAAAACATTATTGAACAAGAGAATGTCATCATTGATAACCACTAAAATCCAACCATTGATAACTCCCTTTCTTGTGATGAAGTCATTTTAGAAGAACTGACCTTTGAATGTGATAAACATCTAGGTTGTAGTTCTCCTAAAAACTCTCCTACTAGGGAGGATATCATGGTGCAAGAAAATGAGAACACTGACATGTGTCTTTCAAACAATGGTGATGTGACTTCCTTAGATGAAGATGATGAAGTGAAATTAGACTCCCCTTCACTAAGAAATCATGAAAATAAGGATGTCTTTTGAGGTTATGAACATTAGATATCCCTTGAAGTACTCTCTTGAGCCTAAACTTATCCTTTACCCACCCTTAAACCAACCGGAAACTCAAAAGAAACATGTCCTCATCCTTGAACCATCGAAGAATAATATGTTGTGGCAGTCGAGTTACAATACCATTGCTCATACATATAATACTAGAAACAATCCAAGTAACCAAGACAAATACCTTCAACATCCCTCCCATTGCCTAATCCTATATTGCCTAGTGCTCCTTATTTTCCCTTTCAAAGTGGAAATGAGTATGAACTTGTTGAACAACTTAAAAATACTCCTACTAAGATATCTGTATGGGACCTTATTCAAGCATTCCCTCATTATCATAACATGATTCAAAGTTCCTTACAACAAGTTCCTCACCCTCCTAATGTGCAGTCAAATGAAGTAGCATCCCAAATTCAAGCTATAACTTTGGTCAACTTAGACATTACTTTCAATCAAGATGAGTTACCTCCCTTGGAAGGGAGAAAGAAAAATGAATTCTTTATGATAATTTCTCAACATAATAGGATAGGGATAAAATGAACCCTTGTTGACAATGGCTAATCTCTTAATGTTTGTAGCATAACCCTTTTGGATAAACTTGGCATAGATAAATCAAAAATTCAATCTACCTCTTTATATATTAGTGGGTTCGATAATGTGTGAAAACAACCACTTGGCGTGATTACACTACCTATTAAAGTTGACAAAGTTATATTACAAACCTCGATCCATCTTATACGTCATGATCTTTCATACAACCTCCTTTTAGGAAGACCATGGATTCACGAGATGCATGTGGTGTCTTCAACTCTTCATCATAAAATGAAGTATATCTACAACAACAAAGTACATATTATTGAAGCCAATCCTGAGCCTTACATTATTTTACAACTTGAAAAAGACAAGGAAAATTCTTTGAAAATATTGACACCAACTATACAAGTGGAACCCATGCAAGAGAAAGAAAAAGAGAAGCATATTGAAGAATCCATGAAGTTATTCAAATATTATTGGGGTTCCTTGGATTTCACACCTATATTTGATGGGAAACCAAAGATCATAAAAAAAAACATGAAAAAGAAAAGGTGGTAATGTCAACACAAGATTCAAAATCATCCACTTCAACCACTTTAGAAGAAGAAACAAATTACACAACAAACTTTGATGAAGTTGATTATTAGCAACCACCAAAACCAAATGAAATGAAAAATATTTATGGAAAAGGTTATGAACTTATGAAACAACTTGGGTATAGTGGAAAAGGATGTGGTGCTAGAGAACAAGGTATTTGTGTCCCTATAGAGCCTAATACGTAAGAAGATACTAATGGTCTTGGTTATTGTCCCTCAAAAGAAATGAAAGAAAAAAAGAAAACTTCACTTAATATCAATGTCATCACACAAAACACTAATGATTGGATTTCATTAGATTTTACACCTTCCTTTAAAGAAGAGAACAAAATCTCACAATCTAAAGAGTCTTGTGTAAGTATGACATCTTGTACTTAACAAGAGATATCTTTTTCACAAAATAAAGGAACATGTCTACTATTAATCAAGAGAGTATCTTTTCACGACTCCTCCAAGATCATTTGATATCTCTCCCTCCTAGAAAATGAAATAAATTTTACTACAAGAATTCATTTTGTGCATATCATAGAGTTCATGGTCATTCTACTAATGAATGTAAGGCTTTGAGTAATAAAATTCAACTAATTGATATTGATTTTCATTCTATCATATGGTGCTCTTCCTTGTGTTGAGGCACCTAATTCCTCTAATTGATACTCATTTTCATTCTATCATGTTTCTCATCAATCATCTTAGCTCATCCTTGTCTTGCACTAAGTGGTGGCAAGGGGTTAGGTATCATTGTCCTTGTATGGCACTTTTCGTTGTCTCTTTTGGCTAGTTGACTACCTTCCATGTATATATAAGAGAAATCTTGGGATGTGGATGACATGCCATAAGTTGGCTCACATGTGACATACTTTTCTTTCTATGTTTAGCATTTCATTTTGGGGGAAACCCCTTTACATGACGTAGCTTAATTTGGAAACATATGACTTGGCATAGGGATTTCTGAATAAGCACTCATGTCTTCTTCTACTTTAGAGAAATTTCTCACAACAATGATGTTAGCAATCACTTTAAAGTGGGGGCACACATTGATATTCATGTTTCACTGTATGATTTTCTTCTTCTTGTAATGTGTCTTTCTTTTGGTGATGACATTGGGTGTGATGTCTTTCAAGAGTATGATCTCTCTTAGCATATCATATTCCTCTTAGTGGCTTGATGTGACATTGCATCCCCTAAGTTATGAATATTCTATTCTTCAATTGGTCCTCTCTTTGATACATTAGGCACAATGTTCCCTAAGAAGAGACCTTACATTAACTAAGCAAAGTCCCTTTGAACAAATTTTTCCTTGCATAAGCTCGAAGTTTCATTTTGTGGTGCCTTATCAAAGTTATCAAGGGGTATAGCTTTGGTATGGTTAGTGTATGGGAGCCAAACTTAAGCATGAATTTCTCATAGGCACTTGCTTGTTTGTGTGAATGCATACCGGCCACATGTGTATGTGTCTCTAGGGGCTCACCTAGTGGACAACCTAAGGTTCCACTAGCCCTTGTGAGCATGCATTTTGTTTGCATAGTGGACATCATGTTCCACTTGTATACATTTTTGGACAAACAGCTTAGATATGATCCACATCGTGTTGGACAAACAACTGAGGCTTGATCCACCCCTCTCTTTTTATTTTCTTTTTTCTTTATGCCTTTGATATTGTATGCTTGTATCTTGTTATTGCTTCATACATCATTTACATGAGTGTCTTCTTGTGCCTATATGTTGGTTTTCCATAGGATCTTGATCCTAGGGGCTAGACCACCCCCTTGATCTTTTTCATTCTATTCCATCCACATTGGTACACTTGGACCCCTCTTGAATGTCTACTTTAGTGTGAGTTTGAAGCAAGTTCCTCCTCTCACTAAAGTGGGGGTTAAATGTAGTGTAGGAAAATGTATCACTTTTTCACACTTAATTTGGGAATGATTAATATTAAACTGAGCCTAATGTTTCTTTGATTGAGTGTTTTAATGTGTTTTACACATTTACATTGAGTTTAGGGCATTTTTTAAGCTAAATGGACCTAATTTTGTCTTAATTTAGTGTTGTAAATATAGAAGTTGAAAAACTAACTTCACAGTCCCCAAGAATCACCTGCAAGCAATCACCTATCACATGCAATAGATATTCAGAACAAAAATGAAAGATGTTCTGTAAACCCTCAAAGCAAGCTTATGCAAGAAAAAATCAGCATTAAGATATTGAATGAAATTGTTTTACAAATAATGCAAAAGCCTTCAAAAAGGCAATCATGCAAAAAACAAGACATGCACAACCCTAATCCTATTTTGAGCAAAAAGACAGCTCAACAAGATAAGGATAATAATTAACCTAGAAAATAAAATATGCCTAAGTAAACTTATGCTAAAGTGTAATTAAATAATTAATTACACCAACACCCCCCCATAAGTGCAACTTAGGGAGAAGAAAATTATTATGCAAAGATGAGTCCCGACAACAAGGCCTAATCAGGTACTCATTTACAAATGCAATGATGAAGTAGAGAAGGAAAACCCAGTGGGACCAAACCCCCCTACAATGAGATGACTGCTGCAAAGAAGCACTAGAAGAACCTGTGGAGTAACACTAGAACCGCAATCTGACAAGCAAGGAAAGATACTTCTATCTACAACTAAAACCAAAAATAGAATCATGATAATGCAACAGCAGACCCAATGCCACGGAACACTAGAAAAATCACAAACTGGAACAACCCTAGAATCTGTGAAGCAACAATAAATGAGATGATGAAAAAATCCAGAAACTGTGTATCTCGATGCCGATGCCAAACTGTGACTAAAACTCTTCCATGGGAAGGAGTACCATGAAGACTCTAGAACATTAACCATAAAAATATGGCCCTCAAACTGAGAAGAATCTAAACCAATGAGGATCAAGAAACATAATCTCTCAATCTAAAGTGTGAACCAATGAATTCGATATGTGTCAAGCTATAGCACAAAATAAATTAAGAAACCAGAAAACCCATGCGAGCTACCATCAAATCAAGATAAAGATGGGGATCAAAGTGCATGTACACTCTAATCATATTATTATGCAAGAAACCCCCCTGATGAAACTTTATATCAGTTCATTTATTACAATACTCAATGATTGTAAAAGGAGAGAATGCAAAACATGCATAAACTACAAAGAAAATGTAAACCTAGTGCATGAAAACAAAACTGAGTGCATGCACAAACCAATGTTCACATCTGCCCCCATGATTAAAAATAACCTCCAATCTGTGTAGAGGTCGAAACCAACTTTCTGATGATATCTCATTTGTGAAAATCGATGCCATGGCCAAAAGTTATGAATTTTTCAAAAAAACTGAATTTAGCTTGCAGGAAATGGGTTTTCTAGCAAAAACAAGTTTACTTATGATTTGATTTCTGCAAAATTTGTTCACAATGAGTGGACAAAAATAGAAACCCAAAAATATTTTGAAGCTAAGAACAAAACCCATAAATTGTTTTCCGATACAACAAGTAGAAGATGAAAATAAAAAAATTAAACCTTCAGCCAGGAGAAAAATGATGCATACCAATTTTTAACAGCAGTTTTCTCTAAATCCGTACAAGATATCAAAAATCTAAAAGATACCCAGTTCAGATTTCAACCTTGGCTACAAAACCCAGAAATCATTTTTCCTACAACTGAGTGGAAGCTAGATTTATGAATCAAAAATGAAAAATGGCTTCAATCCCTTACACAGAAAAAACACTATGAGAGAATATCTTCAAAACACGAACAGGCAGCAATAGGTCTAGAGCTCTGATAACATGTAGAAGTTGAAAAACCAACTTCACAGTCCCCAAGAATCACCTGCAAGCAATCACCTATCACATGCAACATATATTCAGAACAAAAATGAAAGATGTTCTGTAAACCCTCAAAGCAAGCTTGTGCAAGCAAAAATCAGCATTAAGATATTGAATGAAATTGTTTTACAAATAATGCAAAAACCTTCAAAAAAGGCAATCATACAAAAAACAAGACATGCACAACCCTAATCCTATTTTGAGCAAAAAGACAGCTCAATAAGATAAGGATAATAATTAACCTAGGAAATAGAATATGCCTAAGTAAACTTATGCTAAAGTGTAATTAAATAATTAATTACCCCAACAGTAAAGTGTATTTATTTACATCTTTACACTAATTTTTGGGTCGTCTTTCATTTATGACCTTCAAATCACCATTAATAGGCCCCTAATACCTTTTATTGTGTATCCCAAGGCTTATTTCAACTGAAATCCCAACAAATTTAATAAATGCATCCAATATTCTAACCCCCTAACATTTCCTCAACCCAAAAAGCTAGGTTGGGACCATACACCACCTTGGGCACTTGAGTCCCCCTAGGTGGGACCCATATGCCACCTTGGGCATATGAGTCCCATTTGGCCCCTTTTAGGGTTTTAAGTGGGAAATCATAGTTTTCAATTCAAATTTTGTGAATGTCAGCATTTGGGATCTAATAAATAGTAAATTAGATAGAATTCCTATATAACTAAGGTTTCAAATCATTATTTCACCTAAGCAACCTAAGAATCTTCAAGCAAGAGAATCTCACCTAGATCTAGAGCCTTCAAGAGATATTTTCAAGTATTCAAGAGCATTCAAGAGTTTACAAGAGAATTAAAGAGCTGATTATCAAGCATTTTGGAGCATGATTCAAGCATCATGTCAAGGTCTTCATGCATCATGTGTGTTTGTGAGCTAACATGTTGATCTAGCATTTGTGATCCAAGGTCAATCATTCAAACCCATATCAAGTGTTGAAGCCAATTCATACAAATTGCATACATACTCTCCAAGGATTCAACAAGGTTTGGTGAGTTGTTACATTCACTTGTTCATTCATCATTGATTTGAATGTTATTTCAATTCATTTCAAAGTTTAATTACTCAAAAAGGGTCTGATTGAGGCGGACCCCCATCCACTAACAAAAGAAAAATTCTTCTCTCTCTTGTGATGTATGTTTTACAGATTTATGTGAATGGGACTAAATCACCACCTTGGGCATATAAGTCCCTGTACAACCACTTTACCAGTTTTTAAAGGATCCTGATTTGTCACCCGAAGATTACAACTTCTACCCAAAAACCCTAAACTGGGACTAAATCACCCAATCTAGCATATGAGTCCTAATACATGTTAGAAACAACAAATTTTAGGGTTTTCAAATCTTTTTTAGACCTCTCCTATCCTCTGGGTACTTTTTTGTATCCTTTTGCTTAGTTATTTGAATTCATGTTTTAAGTTTCTAGGGTTAGTGTATTCATGTTTGTATTTCTCATTAGAAACTTCATTCGATGGTGAACACCTTCATTTAATCACACCTAAGGAAACCTCCCTAGTAATGGTCTTTCCCTCAATTAAGTCACTTGGTTGAGGGATCTTAGTTTCCTAATGAACTAAGAGTGAAATAGGTCCTTTAGTTCCATCTCCCAAAAGGTGGAACCCTATTTTCTACAATTCACTAACCATCTCCTTTAGTAATTCTTGATGCCTGCTACTCTAGTATCCATATTATCATCCTTCTAAATTGGATAATCTGCATTATAGATTGGTTGATTGAAAATGCCCTATCCACTATAAATGGGGTCCAAAACTTTCCTATTTTCTTTCATTTCCTTGGATACCTTGGCCACATTGTAGTCTTTTATCATGATTATTGTCAGTTGACAGTAGTCCTTCATTCTTACCTCAAACTCTTCTTCATAGTTAGCCTAATGGTCCTATAGAGTAGGCTCATGTTTGAAGAATGAGCCAATGATATTGCTAACTTTTCTAATAGGATCAAATTTGGCCATGGGATCATTATACATCTCCATTTTATACATTGTCAATTATATTTCTATATTTTTGGTATTGTTGATATTAGCAACATGAGTATACTCCCACCTTCATAGGAAATGAATATCCCTATTTTTTCTTGCCAACAATTAGTTTATGGATCTCTATTCCCTGTCTACACAATTCTTAACAAGAGTATTTTATCTATCGAGTACCTTGGAAGCTTGAGGGTGGGTTTATAAAAACTATCCATCCTGATATATATGAAGGTCTTGATTTGGATATACCAATTCCCCTAATTCTTTAGTTCCTCCGTGGATTCTAAAGAGATCCTCCTATCAAAATTATTTTCCATACATCTAATGATGGTGTGCACTAAGTTTTCAATCACCACATAGTAATTCTTGTAACTAGCATCCAATTCTAGTTGTGGGTAATGCTCATGAATCTCTACTTGTCCAAGCTGAAAGGATCCCACCCTAGTGAGCCCTAGAAAAGTTGCCCAAGAAGCTAACAAATATGCTAAATAAGATGTCATATATAATTTTTTATCATGTGACACATCTTTGAGTTTCTCATGCAAATTGTTTCTTATGATGGTGGCTCAATCAATTTTCTTATCATCAAAGATGAACAACATGAAGCAGAACATCCATGGGTAGAAGTCTATGGCATTCATATTGCCATAAATTCTTATCAAGAGTATGATTTGATCTTTGATATCTTCCTTGAACTCACTCCTATGTTGCACCCTATACATCTTGAGGGCTACCTTTCATGGGTTGAGAAACATTTGGGTATTGATGAGATTGAGACACATTATTTCATTTCTCTCAAAATAATCTAGGCTACTCTCTTCATATTAATAGCCTCATACTAGGGGGAAAGGATTCTAAAAACCCTCTCAATCATGTTAGAACTAATGTCAAGGACCACTTCTCTAAATTATCCCAATATCCTCCTATGCTTATGGTCATAATATTGGGCACAAGTCATCACTAGCTTAGGTGACTATACTATAACTGGGAAAGTAGATGATTCTACCAATCCTGAATTAGCCAATGAAGTGGATTTAACTAACCTTGTCTCTTCATCATGAATTCTCTTATAAATTTCATTCATTTCTATGTGTCCCTATTTAGTGTCTCCAACCTCTGCATATGGAGAGAAATCTTTGAGGTAACATGGTACCCTTTGTATTGGTACTTCATCTCAGCTCCTTTGGTCATGCTACCTATAGATGAAAATATCATCCATTAAATCCTTGAGGGAAATATTCAAAAAGAAATAAACCAACATCCCTTATAGAGCTCCAAACAAAAATCCAATTCAAAATGCATTACAAAAGAAGATCCTCTAAATCCATACTTAAGAAAAAATTGGTTCATCAAGCATTGGGTCTCAAGGATAATTATTATTGCTTGTTGAAAGAACCAACAAATCTAATTGAACAATTTTTTAATATTGATTTAAAAAAAGATGCATTCTATTGGGACTTTCAAATTTTTCAAATTTGAAGTGTCAATATTGAAAATTTTTCCTTCACACATTCAAAAGTGCACCTGAGAAATCTTCCCAAGTGACCTACTTTGGAGGGTCATATTTCTGAGCTAGTTGATTTTTGTGCAAAACCCCTTCATGGAAACACTCATGTGACATATGTGAGCAGGCATGTCAATTTTCAACTTCCCATGATAATTTTTGACAAGGTTTTGAAAAGTGAAGCGAGAGGGTTTTGACACTTTTTTGTTTGCAAACTTTTAGTTTTGCAAAGTGGCCTCCTATTCAAATGAATATTTCATAGCTAGATGATCATCAAGAAAAAAGGATTGTTGTTCCCCATTCTCTATACATTCATGTACTACCTAGTCTAGTTCCAAAGTCTCGTGTTTTGATTTTCTATTTTTTCGAGATTAAAAACAAACACAATTTGTTTAGTTTTACATCTGCATTTCTGGCAGTGTTTCAAGGTGGTCAACTTTGACACCTAATATCTCATGAAGGATGATTATTCAAGAAAATACCTCTTGCACATGTGCTCAGTGTACCTAAATGAGCTTATATTTCTAGTGGCAGCCCCTCAGAAATTGATTTGATATTTTTTCAAAATGGTGACTTGGTGAGTTTTAATTGGTCTTGAACAGATACAATTGCAAAAATCCCTGAGAGAGCAACTTTTCCGATTCATATCTTTCACCTTGGGATCCCTTTTTCCAAGCTATTTGTTGCACTACATTCTTGGGTAAAATGTATACATGCATGTTCATTTTACCGCCTCCAGGATAAATTATGATGGGTTATTTAATTAATTTTTGATTGCGATAGGGCCAAAAATGGTGTTTTAGAAAGTTTCAAATTTTGCAATTCTAATGACAACCCATTTCTTATTTTAGTCTAAAACCTCTATAGTTCCATTTTCATAAAAAAATGGAGTTCATTTGATACATTATTTTAATGTACTTCTATTGTGGCAAAAACATCTCGGGGCTAGTTTACAAAGGAGGTACTTGAATTTTAATGGCTAGGAAAAATTTGAGGAAATGAGTTTTCTCTAAATAGTTAATTGTGATCTTATGCAAATTTTTGCGGCTCCAAGTGTCTTGGTCTGCCCGCAGTGAATTTTCTCCAAATGGTCCACAGGCGTAATTAGAAGTCACAAATTTTCTAGTTTCAAATGTTAATATTTAAAATATTTTGAATATTTTAAATATTGTGCAAATGTAAAGGGGAATTTAGGGAAAATATAAAGCACATTTCAAATGTTTTTGGATTAGAGCAAGTTTAATTCTTGCTTTTGATTGGCTCAAACATGGCTTTCATGGTTGCACATGGAGTGAAGGCACGATAGACTATTGCTGAAGGGTTGCGCAGTGTCCGAGATTATAGTCTTGTGAGCCCAAAAAAAATTTAAAGGCTCAAATAAAGTTCTACAATGTTACCTGATAAAATATTTTAAGTGAGAGCCTTTGCCAAATGTGTCCGAGATTATAGTCTTGTGAGCCCAACAAAAATTTTAAAGGCTCAAATAAAGTTCTACAATGTTACCTGATAAAATATTTTAAGTGAGAGCCTTTGCCAAATAAAAATTGCTTATGTGGGGTAAATTTTAATACCCCTATAAAAATAAAGTGCCCGGTGAAATGTTGAAGGTAAAGAATTTTTTTTTTTAAATGGGAGCAAGATGAATCCTCAATGTGAATCGCCAACCTTGCACAATGAATGTGACTCAGGGAAAAGAGTCATGAGGTGTAAGCTTGGGTGGGCCCGGAGTTGCTATGTTTTTAAATGCACCGACAAATATTTCTTTGATTAAAAGGGTCTAATGGTATTATATTTAAAGGGTAGTGAAATACTTCAAGGAGTGAAAGAAAAAAATTTCGCAGGCAATTATTTTTACTAGCCCAAAGTAAAACAAGTAACTGCCTTTACTTTTTAAAAGTGAGTTCATTTTAAACTTTAAAATATTGTCTGGTGAAAACTTAAATGGGTCAACATTTGAAGGCAAAATATGTAAGAAGAAGGTGCATGGGTAAAATTTCTATTTTTCCTGATAAGAGGTCTTTTGTGCTAGGAATTAAGAGCATTCGTCAGTAGGATAAATTATCTTTGTTGAGTGAATGTAAGATATAGGTGCAGATAAATTTTTCGCATGGCATTTAATGAGATTGCATTTAATATTAAAGGGGAATTGTTTCAAATAAAATATTTGAAATAAAATGAAAGTTGAAAGCCAAAAAGTGAGTTAAATTGTTCCAATATAAATGGAAGAATATTTTCTTTACTAGAAAGAAGGTGTCACCAAGCTTCCAAAGAGGGGTTGGAGTGTTTTGTGAAGGGGAAGTTGTTGCCATTGTTATGAAGTTGCAGAAATGAGAAAACAAGAAAAGGATTTAGGGAAAAATGAAATTAACGGCAAAGAAAACGATGAAGATGCAGCCAAATCTTGGTTGTTCATCGTGGACCGTGCGAGGTTGTTGGTGACGTCAGCAAATGTAGTGTGAGGTTTGCGATGAGAGAAGATTAAAGTGGGCCCGTGGGAAAATTAAAGGCACAGTTCAATGTGAATATTAATTTTTTCCCAACAAGAGGTTTTCTAATGGCAAAACATTTTAAAATTAAATGTGCTTTCCAAATAAAAAAATCAATAAAGAGGTGGGCCTGATCTATTTTTCAAACCAATGGCTTAAGTAATATTTTGAAAGGAAGATTAAAAGGGTTTCCTAATGCAAAGTAAATGGGCTTTCATATTTTATGTAAATGGTAAAGATAAAATGCCCAATGGTATCATATTTAACTAACCTTGAAGAGTTAGGTGAAATATGTGGAGGTGGAATGTAAAACACAAGTAAAGTGTTTTACTTGGCCCAGATGAAATATTTTAATCCCCACCATTTAAAGTAAAAGCTTTAAATATAAATTGGAGAAAAATGGTGTACACGGGTGAAGTGAATTTATTCACTTTGTAAGCAAATATTATTTGCTTGGAAATAAAGTGCAACATAACAAAGAGTAGAAATATGAAGTTTTCATGAGCAGAAGTATTTTTCTCAATTGCAAGGTAAAATGGAGTGAAATTCTCCACATGGGGAATTTTTCTGTTGATGAACAACTTGAAGCAAAGGCAAGAACAGAGGAAAAGTTTGTTGCAAAGGAAGAGAGATGAGAGATGCTTTTCCAGATTGAAGAAGGGAGTTGCGAATTGGCATCATCGGATGGATTTTCTTACTTCTTCTATTTCCTTTTATTCTCATTCTTCTCTCATTGTAATGGGGGTTTTGAATTCTTGTATAGGGCTAGGTAGATAGAGAAATGTTGAGTTTGAGTCATAAATTGAGTCTATAAGTTGTAATTGTTGATTTCATGAGTAAATATTAGTTGGTTTATGCAAGTAAATCATAAATGTCATCAAATTTTCTCTAGATTTGTACATTTTAAGTCATATGAATTCAATAATACAAAGTATGTTTGAATTTTTCATCTCAATTCCTTGAGATTGTATTATTTATTCATGGTTTTGTTTCAATGAAATGGTTAAATTACTTTGAGCAGATAATTGTGATTTCAAGTGTGCAGGTTGGATCTATAAGAAGAGTTTGATTGACAATAGGAGTGGATCTATTGGTGTAATGCATTAACAATTTGAATCCACTAGTTAAAGTTTGTTTGCTGATGAATTCTTTCTATGATTATGCATTTGACTCCATGGCCTAGATTTAGGCACTTATTTATCATTCATCTTAGTGCATTTCAGAAACAATTCATAAATTCAAAATCATTTTAAATCCTTGTTGTTTGGTTGAGGTTTAGTGTTGAATTTTTCTTCCTAATTACTGAGTGAGTGTTGAGATACCAAGAATTTAGCCAGATTTGAAGTTGTCAATACTTTCCTTAGTATAATAGAATTGGGAGTTATCTGCTATAAAAAGAAATGTCTGTGTGTAAATGAATTGAGTTTTAGGCATTGTAAAAGGAGACCCACCTTGGTCCTATAGAGCCAGAAGTGTAGGAGATTTTAGTCTTTAACTGAATCTGGTCAGTTGGCCAAATCCCTCTTTGAGTCTGACTAGAAGAAACTGACTGTTATTTAGGACTCATGAACTGGTTCAGTTTGGAACACCAATAAAATGGTGACTCTGCTGGGGAGAATTTTGAATCTCCAGTTGCAAACTGATGATTCATAGTCATATTATTTGCTATTCTGAATTTGGTTCAAATATTGAACGAGTTCAAACCTGGAGAAATAATTTGTTGTAGTGAACCTAAAGATTTCATGATTTGTGATGCTCTGTTGGTGAAAGGAACTCAGAAAGAAATTTATTTGTGAAAAAACTTCATGATGTTTGAAGTTGAGTCCTCTATGAAGAGAGGTGGTGACTCTATCAAAAGAACCTGATGAAGAGATGAATTCAATTCCAGATCTATAATATTTCTAGTCAGGGAGAATAATTTGCAGCAGCAGCAACATTTCCAGGTATTCTTCACTTTTGGTTTTCAAGAAAATTGTGTGTGAAGACCATATTTGAACATCTTAGGAAAAAAATTTGTTTCCCTATTGAGTGAATTAACACTAACATAGGGAAAGGGCAGCAATATTGATTTTGCACACTCCCATTTGTTGGATCTGTCTTATTAAATGTAATTGCAATTCCATTGAAAGATTTTGTCTAGTGTTCAAATATTTGCTAGTGTGAATGGTTAGAATGAATTTGTGTATATTAGGGATTTCCATCCATTTGCATTATCATCTATTTCAAACCCTTGGAGGTTATCACCATATTAGTGATCCTTCATTTGGTCATGGTTAAGATTATGCACAGTTAGTTAAACCCATATTTGCAAATATCTATGTATCATCAAGATAAAATATTCATACCATTAGACATCTTGATACAACTTGTCAAGAACCTTCAGAAGTCTAATAACCCTCAAACATTTGACACCCCAAAGTACAAGAACCCAAGTGTTAACAAGACTAGGTTTAGTCGAGAATGGAAAGCTGTGTTTGAAAGGGGAATTAAAGAGATGCCCGTAAAAGGTAGCGGATGTCTTTACAAGCCCAATTAAGAGATAATCATATTGTATCTACTTGCCAAATTACTACACCTTTTTGTCAATTTCTTTGATCCATTGTATAATCAATTAGACTTGTCATGGGTTGATTACAAGATTGAAAGTATGCCAACTCAATTCTATAAGAAGATGCCTAGATTTAATGGATATAATGTGTGTGAAGGAGATGCACATGTCCAAAAGTTTTCTAGATTCATGGAGAAACATTCATTTGGATATTAGGATATGTGGATGATATTTTTTGTTAGGTCTCTTGAAGCAAGAGCTAGGGATTGGTACTTAAGTTTTCCTAAGAAACCTTTTCCTTGCTGTGATAAATTAGTGAATGCTTACAGAGAATCATTTGCAAAAGAGCCCTCTAACCTTGTCACAAGGTTAAAGAAAATTAAAAAATAAGATGAAGAGTCAAGAATTGCTTTCAGTCACAGATTTGTTGTTGCTCTTTCACTAATCCCTGAAAATTTTAGACCTAGTACTCCATATTGCATTCATATGTATTTTGAATCCTTTGAGGAGGGATCTAGTGCATTGTTAAATATTTTAAAATATTGAGTATGCAAATGGCTTACACATTTTTGGATGATTTGGATAAAAGGAGGAATGAATATGTGCAAAGTATGTTGTCTTCAATTGTGGGTAAAGATGCTGATGAAATCAACAGTTGTCTGAATACAAATGATCATATGTCTGTAGTTTTATATACAAATAAATGCATACTTGAGAAGGTAGAAGACAAGAATGATGCATCATTAAATGATGAAGGAGTTGTCTTTGAAGAGCCTACAAAAGAAATGCACCCAAATGAAAATCAGCAACTAAGTTTTCTGAGCCAAGAACATGAAGAGGGATATGAATTGGATTTATTTTTTGCAAAGGATATGTGCAATCAGCAGTGTTGCATGGTTCAATTGATCATGTCAAGTCTACAAGTGAGTGTAGCTTTGATGCAAGTCTTCATAATGAGACACTGAAATTTGTTGATTTAGCGAATCTTGAGAACATCAGTGTATCAGCTACAAGTGATAAATTATGCAATGAATTTTAGTTAGCAAGATCAACCACAAGCAGCTACAATGAAAAAATCATTGATGGTTTTCTATTTGACAGTGAAGATGTTTGTGTCTATCCTCAAGAGGATGTAAATGACAAACTCAATGAAGAAACCTAGTCCAATGTTGTAATGCAAAAAGATGTAGATTATTGTCATGATGGCCTAGAAGTAAGTAAGAATGAACAAATAGATATCCTATTCTTTGTGAAAAATTGTGACCATGCTTTTGATGAGGTTGTTAGCAATTCAATCTCCTATGGTTGGGGAATTCCTATTTATGATCAGCCCATTGAGTTTTCAAATTTTGATGATGTTGATATCATGATATATCATGATTTACATTTTGATAATGCATAGTGAAGGTCAAGAAGAGGAAGTGGTTGAGAGAATGGATCATAACAATGATCTATTGAGTAGTGAAAAAATTTCAAATTTATTGACCACTGAATATCAGAAATGTACACATGTGAATGACCCTCAGTTGGCGTGTGCTTCTCACATTGACTTTAACAGTGATGATAATCTTCACTATGCAAGGTATGATGCATGTGTTTTTGATCTTCCTTTCAGTTATGAACTAGTTGATCAGCATGATGATAATGTGAATGAAGACAAGCAACCATTTGGTGGTAATGATGCATTGTATGATGAAAATGAAAGTGTGCATGTTGATGCAAACTTAGAAATCTGTTTTGATGAGTTTGAAGCAGTAAATGACCGTGAGTTTTGTGTATCCAATGAGCCAAGTCTTGAGAATTTTAATGCAGAGTTGGGCATGTCTTTGTTTGCTGACTCAAATGAGCCTAGTCATGATTCTTTGAATGTGAATGTGGATGTTGATTTCAATGAGAAATCGAATTATCTTGTTGAACCAGAATTGCTCATCTTGGAGCAAGCTCAGGATGTTGAAAATGTTGATATGTTATGTTTAGAGGATAACAAAGTAATTAAGGATGAGGATAGGTTGAAAATCCTTGACGATTCTTAGTACCAGCATGATTGAGGACAGTTATAGAGTGTGCTAATGCATGAGTGTATCTCTTTGCATACACTTGGAGATAGTTTGCATGATGTGCAAGATCTTCTAGTAAGTTCTTGTGATAGTTTCACCTTTGATATGCAAACTAGTGATAAAATTGAGCTTAATAGTACCAGCCATGTGGTAGAATGTAAGTGCTACTTTTGTCAGCTGTAAGAAGTTTTCATGAAGTTTGGTAATGTGCAAAACATTGAAGAATGTTGTTTTCAGCTTGAGAGTGATTTATATGATGAATATGATAAGTCGTTGCTACATGATAATCAACATTTTGAGAGTATGTCTGACTTTCAGATGTATAGTGATTATGAACATGTTGATAATGTTGTATATGATGGGCTATTTGGAGATGTCAGCATGTCTAATCAGGTAGATTGTAGTGATACTTTCAGATTGGCTTCGGTGAAATGTGATAAGACAATGTTTCCATATGGTCTTGATCATTATCCTCACACCTTGCTACTTGATACAAAATCAAAAAAATGAAGAGAGTGGCAATGATCTTGCATATGTGATTTGGCTTCCATATGACAACAAAGCCAAACAGAGAGCAAGTGTCCACTTACACAAAGGTAGCCTGATACTTATGTTTGTAAAAGTGCAGTCACTCATGTTGTTGTGGTTGGATAGAAGCAAGCATGAGTTGAGGGGGATCAGCTCTTTTAACAAATTGGTATTTGACAGAGGCAAGAATTGACTCCCCTTTTTCATTTGGTGACCTAGGGTCACCAAGTGAAGTTAAAAAATAAAGTTGAATAAAGGAGTCATTTGACAACACCTGATGGACACAGTATTTGGTCTACTCCCCAGAGATCTAGATTCTTGCTATTCCCACAAGGGGCATACATCACCAGTCAGAGCCACTATTGGGACTTTCAAATTTTGCAAATTTGAAGTGCCCATATTGAAAATTTTTCCTTTGCACATTCAGAAGTGCACCTGAGAAATATTCCCAAGTGACCTACTTTGGAGGGTCATATTTCGGAGCCAGTTGATTTTCGTGCAAAAACCCTTTGTGGAAACACTCATGTGACATATGTGAGTAGGCATGTCAATTTTCAGCTTCCCATGATAAGTTTTGACAGGGATTTGAAAAGTGAAGCTGGAGGGTTTTGACACTTTTTTGTTGTTTACAAACTTTCAATTTTGCAAAGTGGTCTCCTGTTCAAGTGAATATTTCATAGCTGGATGATTGTCAAGAAGAAAGGATTGTTGTTCCCCATTCTCTATACATTCATGTACTACCTGGTCTAGCTCCAAAGTCTCATGGTCTGATTTTCTATTTTTTTGAGATTAAAAGCAAACACAATTTGTTCAATTTTACATTTGCATTTTTGACAGTGTTTCAAGGTGGTCAACTTTGACACCTAATATCTCGTGAAGGATGATGATTCAAGCAAGAACCTCTTGCACACATGCTCACTGTACCTAAATTAGCTTATGTTTCTAGTGGCAGCCCCTCAGAAGTTGATTTGATATTTTTTCAAAATGGTGACTTGGTGAGTTTTAATTGGTCTTGAACATATACAATTGCTGAAATGCCTAAGTGAGCAACTTTGTTGATTAATATCTTTCACCTCGGGATCCCTTTTTCCAAGCTATTTGTTGCACTTCATTCTTGGGTAAAATTTCCACATGCTTGTTCAATTTCGCACCTCCAGGATAAGTTTTGATGGGTTATTTACTTTATGATTGTGATAGGGCCAAAAATGGTGTTTTGGAAAGTTTCAAATTTTGCAATTCTAATGACAACCCATTTCTTATTTTAGTCTAAAACATCTACAGCTCCATTTTCATAAAAAGGTCATTTGATACACTATTTTAATGTACTTCTATTGTGGTGAACACATCTCGAGGGCCAATTTACAAAGGAGGTACCTGAATTTTAGGGGCTGGGAAAAATTGGAGGAAAGTGGTTTTCTCTAAATAATTGATTATGATCCTACACAAATTTTTGTGGCTCCATGTGTCCCAGTTTGCTCGCAATGAATTTTCTCCAAATGGCCTACAAGCATAATTAAAATTCACCTAATGTTTCAAGTGTTAATATTTAAAATATTTTGAATATTTTAAATATTGTGCAAATATAAAGGGGCATTTAGGGAAAATATAAAGCATATTTCAAATGTTTTTGGATTAGAGCAAGTTTAATTCTTGCTTCTAATTGGCTCAAACACGGCTTTCATGGCTTAGAGTGGTTATTTTGATTTGTCTATCCCATTTGATATTAGCAATCAACGATGCTCTCTGCAAAACAGAGCATGAAATGAAGGCACAACAAACAAGATAGAGGCTGCATGGATGAATCCCAACCACATCTGGCAAGCCTCGCAAGGCTGTTGGTGTGTGAAATTATAGTTTTATGAGCCCAACAGAAATTTTAAAGGCTCAAATAAAGTTCTATAATGTTGCCTGATAAAATATTTTAAGTGAGAGCCTTTGCCAAATAAAAATGCTTATGTAGTGTAAATTTCAATACGCCTGTAAAAATAAAGTACCCGGTGAAATGTTGAAGGCAAAGCAATTTAAAAAAAAAAATGGGAGCAAGATGAATCCTCATTGTGAATCGCCAACCTCGCACAATGAATGTGATGTCAAGGAAAAGAGTCGCGAGGTGTAAGCTTGGGTGGGCCTGAAGTTGCTATGTTTTTAAATGCACCAGAAAATATTTATTTGATTAAAAGAGTCTGATGGTATTATATTTAAAGGGTAGTGAAATACTTTAAGGAGTGAAAGAAAAAAATTTCACAGGAAAATATTTTTACCAGCCCAAAGTAAAACAAGTAATTGCCTTTACTTTTTAAAAGTGAGTTTATTTTAAACTTTAAAATATTGCCTGTGAAAACTTAAATGGGTCAACATTTGGAGGCAAAATATGTAAGAAGGTGCATCATGGGTAAAATTTCTATTTTGCCTAATGAAAGGTCTTTTGTGTTGGGAACTAAGAGAATTCATCAGTAGGATAAATTATCTTTGATGGGTGAATGTAAGATATAGGTGCAGATAAATTTTTCCCGTGGAATTTTGTGAGATTGCATTTAATATTAAAGGGGAATTATTTCAAATAAAATATTTGAAATAAAATGAAAGTTGAAAGCCAAAAAGGGAGTTAAATTGTTCCAATATAAATGGAAGAATATTTTATTTACTAGAAAGAAGGTGTCATCGAGCTTGCAAAGAGGGGTTGGAGAGTTTTGTGAAGGGGAAGTTGTCACCATTGTTATGAAGTTGCAAAAATGAGAAAACAAGAAAAGGATTTAGGGAAAAATTAAATCGACAGCTTGGTTAAAGGATACATCTCCTGCATGTTCAAATTGGAAAATCATGCTCAAGTCATTTTAAATATGAAACTTGGGTAATTTGTAGACAAATCTGCTATCTACAAGCATGGAGCTTTAACTTTCACCCTAAAGGGCCTTCTTGCTCATGTTATCCTATGTGGATTGAACTGCCCTTCCTTAAACTGGCTTTTCTACCTGTCCTAAAAGACATTGTGGCTCATCTAGGTAGATTCATCTGGTGCAAACACAATTCTTATAAGTTTTCAAGTTTAAGGGTTCATCCACGAGCCTGTGTGGAAGTAGACCTGAATAACCCTTTACTTGAGAATATTAAAGTTATCGGTCCAAGTTTTGAATTATACCAGCCTATTATGTATCTAAATAAACCAAATGCATGTTTTTATTTTTGAAAGGAAGGCCATTTGATTTGTGAGTGTCCCATCAGAAAGAGAAAACTAGTTCAGCCTCCTCAAATCTCTCCTAGTAATCAGTCCTTCCCTCGTCCTGCACCTATCACTGATTATACTCCTCCTCCAAACCCTAATACTTCTTCTAGTTCTGGTGAATCTCCCCCTTCCTACAAAGATGTAGTCATGTCTGATGGTTGGAAATTGGTAAGGAAGAGAAAAGATCCACCTGTCCTTTCCCCTTCTCCCATCTCTCACCCTTCTCCTTGTGAAGTATCTTCCCCTTCTCCTTCTTCTCCCTCTCTAGTTGTTTGTGAGTCTTCTTCTCCCTCCCGTCATTCCTCTCCCCCCTACATTCCTCTCCTTGTCCACATTCTAGCAATTCTTCTCACTCCCGCCATTGATCCAGATCTCCTTCCGCTACCTCCAAAGATCGTCAATGCAAGGAACAAGAGCTTTCTCTAGATAATAGCTTTAGTGTGCTGGCCCAGGGTGAGGATTCTTCTAATCTTCATCATGAACTTTAAACTTATTTCTTGGAATGTCAGATGGATCTCCCTCCTTCATCGCAAATATAAAGTCAAGGAGCTAGTTTCCAAATGGAAGCCAGATGTTTTATTTCTTCAAGAGGTTAAAATTAGAAATATTAGACTTGAGGCTGCTTTACACAATATTTGGAATTATGCCTCATTTTTGCACACGTCTCATCTAGATGGAAAAGGTGGTACAGTTATTGGGATTTTATCTTGGGTCTCAAAGTTTGTCATTGATAAGGGTGAAGATCCTTCTCGTAGTTGTGTTTAGGTTCTTACCATCATCAATGGTCAACTCATTGGATTTTGTTCTATATATGCTCCCAGTGTCTCTAAAGATTGAATCCATCTTTGGGACTGGATGGCCAATAACTTACCTAGTGTAGATTGGATTTTAGGTGGTGATTTTAACATGGTAGAATACCCTCAAGACCGTAGCTGGAATAAATTGATAAATCTTTGCAAAGATGAATTTGATAATTGGTTTTTTTGTCATAATTCCTTAGGAGTGGTTGACCCTATTCATGATAAAACTGCTAACCACTCTAAAAATTGGTTTACTTGGTCCAACTGCAAAATGGGAGATGACAAAAAATTAACTAGGTTGGATAGATTTTATGTTTCTACCAGTGTTTCTTTGGTTCCTGATTCATCGAGTTTCTGTGTTCAAGTGGATTATTCCTCTACCCTTTCGGATCATTATCCATTGTTTGCAGCATTTGTCTAACCCAAAAATCATTCAATGATAATTCTCTCCCATTTAAACTTAATGTCTCCCATTTAAAAAATCCCACTTGCTTGGCTGCCTTGGAGGGGATTTGGAGCTCTCTTCCCAAACCTTCTAAGGGGGAGTCTTGGATTGACTAGTGGAGTGTTGCCATTACACGGTGCATTGAGTTTCTCTGCTCTTTTGGTAAACAAATGGCTAGACAACGAAAACACAAGGAAAAATCTCTCCAAGGGAAATTTGCTCATGCTAGAGAACTTCTCAATGGTGATCCTACTAACACTAATCTATAGACTTCTATTGTTGTTGGTGAAACAATCCTTCATAAATTTGATAATCATAAAGGTCATGGAGCTAAAGTTAGATCCAGGTTACACTGGATAAAAGAAGGAAAGAAGGGCACTAAATATTTTTTTAACTATCTCAAGTATAAACACAAAAAAGAAATGATTGGTGCTATAAGGGATGAATTTGGTAATCTTCATTCTGAACCTGCTAAAATATGTAATTTATTTAGGCAATTTTATGAAGCTCTCTTCAAAGACGATCAATGGCAGGATATTCAAAATTTCCTTGAGGATATGGTTAGAGATTATATACCTAAACAATTGGATGTTGATTATAGCCGATTCCTTGATAGACTTCTTTCTTTAGAAGAGATGGAAAATTCACTTTTTTCTATGGCTCCTTATAAAAGTCTAGGCAGTGATGGACTTCCTATGGAATTTTATCGGGCTATGTGGTATCACATTAAGGAATATTTTTATTACTTGTACCTTGAGGCATTTGAAAAAGGATCTTTAGGCCCAACAATTAATGGGGGCATAATCAAACATCTCCCCAAAGGAAAAAAGGAGGATACTATCCATGGTTGGCAATGTATCACTCTTCTCAACACCTCCTATAAAATCATAGAAAAATCCCTTGCAATTCATCTTAAACCTGTGGTCCAAGGAATTGTTTGAGTTGAGCAAACAAGTTTGATTGCTAACAAATGGCTATGTGCGGGATCATCATGGAAAAACAAGCCCTTAAATTGGCAAAAAATTGAGAAAAAATTAGAGTCAGGGCAACTTGGCATAAATAATTGAATAAGTTATCTATAATATTTCAAAAACATGTAGAATAGAATCTGTAGAAAATTGAATTTAGTTTCTATACTACTAGGTTTGTTTTTTAAAAAAATCTATTTGGTGAAAATTTGAAATTTCAATCAGTGGTACTTAAAATTTTAGGGAAAAAATAAAGTAGGTGTGTCGACCACCTAACCACAATAAAATGATAATATTTTTTTTATAAGATTTTAGATATAAGTAGAGGACTCATGTCCTGATGTGATGCATTTTTTTGTAATTTTTCCAAGTAAATAATTAATTATGAATTTTTTATTACAACTTTAATAAAATATAAAAACTTCATTATGTTTGACCACCTTAACATGGTCAAAACTTCATGAAATTCATTTTTTTTAATCTATAGTATGTGAAGCATATAATGTGACACATGTTTTGGATTCAAAAAATGTGATACCATTTGAAAGCTATAGATGTTTTTCAATCAGCCTATCAATCGAGACTTTGGTAAGTAATTGAATAAAAAATGGATAATAATTACTTATTAAATTCAAAGTAAAGCATAATTTATATTAGTAGAAAGCGAGAATCTCCTTTAAAACCCTTTTGTTTCATCAAATTTGGATTAAAAATAGTCAACCACATACCCATCATATTGCAACTTTTGGCCCATCATGATCACGTACATACCCAAATATATTCTCGACAATCTTATTTTGGCTTGGGAAACTTTTGAATGGGCTCAAAAAACTTATCAAAATGTTATTCTCATCAAGCTTGATTTTGATAAAGCTTATGACATTATTCGATGGAATTTTATCCTTAGCATGGTTCATTGGTTTGGATTTGGTCCTAAAATTTGATCCCATGTTTGAATGTTGTTTCAGGATGCAAATGTTGAGATTATTATTAATAATATGATTATGGACCCTTTTCCTTTATAGATATCTATTCATCAAGGATGCCCTTTAGCCCCATATTTTTATGTGCTTACGGCTGACACCTTGGGTTATATGCTTCAAAGTGCATCTAAAATAAAGATGATTTCAGGAATATCCATCCCTCAAAATGAGGTTGTTATCAATTCTCATTATGTTGATGACAGCTTATTTTTTTTACAAAATTCTAAAAAATATATCTCCAACATGATGGATATTGTGGAATTTTATTGTGTTGTTTCTAGATCTAAGATTGCTCATGACAAAATATAATTCTTGATGATTCATGATAGGCCTATCCATCATTAGATACCTTAGGAATGGAAGCAGATTAAACATGGGGAAATCATGAGATATCTTCGGATTCCTTTTGGTCTTGGGGTTCCTCTCTCTTATATGTGGAATTGGTATCTTAATAGAGTCAAAACTAAGTTGTTTAATTGGGGAAACAAATTTCTTTCTTTAGCTGGTAGAATTCAGGTGGCCAACAAAATATTCCTGGCCACTCATGTTTACTACTCATCTTGTTGGATGCCCTCCAATAAAGGTTATCAAGATTTGGTTAAAATTATCCAAATGTTTTTATGGATGAAGTGGGATGGCAATATTGGCTTTATTGCCACTTCTTGGGATCATTGCATTCAACCCAAACATAAAGGAGGCTTGGGCTTAATAGATCCTAAAACAAAAGGGATATGTTTAGTAGCCAAATGGATTATAAGAGCTATCAAAGGTGATGAAACTTGGAAACTTCTTATACGAAACATAATTTACCTTGCTTCAGCTAAGGGCAAATGGCAAGCTGTGGGTTGGTTAGACAAAGTTCTTCATGCATCTTTTTTCTCTATTAAAGCTTCATTTCCATTTCAATATGTTTGGAAGGCATGGAAATATACCAACCATCTTTTAAAGTGGAGAGATTCTTCTCTTCAACATGGGTTTAGTTTTTCCACTTTGTCTATCTGGTGGAACAAACATATTATGTATCACAGACAACCTCTAGCCTTAAGTTTTCTGAAACAATCTTATTTTCTATACAAAAAAGGCTTCATTAATGTGGGAGACCTTTGGGATTTCACTACCTTGAATTGGTTACCTTGGCATATAGTTCAATCTCATTTTAAGTTGAGCAATAACTACAAGTCTTTTGTGATCTTTGTGTAGTCATTGACCCTACTAGAGCTTTCCATGAAGCTATGCACCCCCATCCATTGCAACTTTTTCAAAAACTGGTTATGGTTATTGACTTACCCATTCTTAGCTTTTCCTTTGAAAAAGATATATTTGTAGTTGCTCCCTCATATGCCCATGAAGTCTCGCTTAAAATTGAAATGGAATAGCAGATTTAGTGAAAAATTTTGGGCCAAACTTTCTGCTCAAATTTGGAAATCAAAAGGCAGTTTATAATAGTTCAAAAATATTAGGGGTATAATGTTCCAACCCCTTAATCATCCTTTTTGCTAGAAATGTGAGGATATGAGGCACATATTTTAGGGATGTTAGTTTATGAAAAAACAATGGAATTGTGTTTTTAATTCCATGCCTACTATTTTTGAACATAAACTTAATTGGAAAGAGGCCTTGCTTGGAGTTGGGTTGCATAATAATGTTATTGTTGAGGAAGTTCGCCATGTTATCTTGTTGCATCTATGGAGAAGCAGATGTAAAGTAGTGTTCAACAGTAATGATCACCAAGATTTTGTAGTTCTAAAGCTTTACACTGACATACTATATTACCTTGCTTCTCTTTTTTGTCTTCTATAGGCCTACTCCAAGAAAAACGTAAAAATGGACACTCAAATCCAACACATCAAACATCAAGTGGATCTCTTGTTCAGAAAATAGAATATTTTTCAAGGGTTAAGGCCTTTTTTGTTGATGTAATGCTTTTGGAGATGTGTTTGTTATGGCTAGTCCACTTTTTACTTGTTCCAAGGACTTTTTTCTTGTTGTTCCAGCATATAGATCTTGTCTTTTTGTTGTTTCTGCTAACTGTTTGGTTGGTTCATGTGTTAATGGTTTACATTGTTGTTGCTCTAGCTTACAGCTCTTGTACTTTTGTAGTTCTGGCCTTCCTTTTCACTATTATTCTTGTCTTACAGAATGGCATTTTGTTGTTTCAGCTTGTTATGCTCATGTATTAGTGTAATTAGCTCTCTTTAGTGTACATTTGTACTTAATAACTTGCAATTTTTTATTGCATTTCTCATTTGTATTATGCATTTTCCTCAATATAAAAAAAATGAAATCAATGGCAGAGAAAATGATGAAGATGCAACCAACGGATTGCGCAGGGATATTGGTGACGTCAGCAAATGTGGTATGAGGTCTGTGATGGGAGAAGACTAAAATGGGCCCATGGGAAAATTAAAGGCATAGTTCAATGTGAATATTAAATTTTTCCCGACAAGAGGTTTTTTAATGGCAAAAAATTTTAAAATCAAATGTGCTTGCCAAATTAAAAAATCAATAAAGAGGTGGGCCCGATCTATTTAAGTAATATTCTAAAAGGAAGATTAAAAGGGTTTCCTGATGCAAAGTAAGTGGGATTTCATATTTTAAGTAAATGGTAAAGATAAAATGGCCAATGGTATCATATTTAACTAGCCTTCAAGTGTTAGGTGAAATATGTAGAGGTGGAATGTAAAACACAAGTAAAGTGTTTTACTTGGCCCAAATGAAATATTTTAATCCCCACCATTTAAAGCAAAAGCTTTAAATATAAATTGGAGAAAAATGGTGTACATGGGTGAAGTGAATTTATTCACTTTGTAAGCAAATTTTATTTGCTTGGAAATAAAGTGTAGCATAACAAAGAGCAGAAATATGAAGTTTTCACGATCAAAGGTATTTTTCTCAATTGCAAGGTAAAATGGAGTGAGATTCTCCACATGGGGAAATTTTTTGTTGATGAACAACTTGAAGCAAAGGCAAGAGCAGATGCAAAGTTTGTTGCAAAGGAAGAAAGATGAGAGATGCTTTTCTAGATTGAAGAAGGGAGCTGCCAAGTGGCATAATCGGATGGAATTTCTTGCTTCTTTTGTTTCCCTTTATTCTCATTCTTCTCTCATTGTGATGGGGGTTCGTAATTCTTGTATGGGGCTAGGTAGATAGAGAAATGTTGAGTCTAAGTCATAAATTGAGCCTATAAGCTGTAATTGTTGATTTCATGAGTAAATATCAGCCAGTTTATGCAAGTAAATCATAAATGTCATCAAATTGTCTCTAGATTTGTACATTTTAAGTCATATGAATTCAATACTACAAAGTATGTTTGAGTTTGTCATCTCAATTCCCTGAGATTGTATTATTTGTTCATGGTTTTGTTTCAATGAAATGGTTAAATTACTTTGAGCAGATAATTGTGATTTCAAGTGTGCAGGTTGGATCTATAAGAAGAGTTTGACTGACAACAGGAGTGGATCTATTGGTGTAATGCATTCACAGTTTGAATCCACTGGTTGAAATTTGTTTGTTGATGAATTCTTTCTATGATTATGCATTTGACTCCATGGCCCAGAATTAGGAACTGATTTATCATTCAGCTTAGTGCATTTTAGAAACAATTCATAAATTCAAAATCATTTTAAATCCTTGTTGTTTGGTTGAGGTTTAGTGTTGAATTTTGCTTCCTTCTTGGTATCTTTACACAATTTGATGACATTTATGATTTACTTGCATAAACTCAATTCGTTTACACAATTTGATGACATTTATGATTTATGAATTTTATGACATTTATGATTTACTTGCATAAATGTCTGTGTAAACGAATTAAGTTTTAGGCATTGTAAAGGGAGACCCACCTTGGTCCTGCAGAGCCAGAAGTGTAGGAGATTTGAGTCTTTGACTGAATTTGGTCAGTTTGCCAAATCCCTCTTTGAGTCTGAGTATAAGAAATTGGCTATTCTTTATGACTTATTGGACCGATTTGATTTGGAAAACCAACACATTCATTCTTGCACCCTCTCAGGTGTTGGGGTTCGAGCTTATCGAACATTCTATATTTCTTACTGGGAAAAATTGTTAAGGGAGACACCCACTAACTGAAATCGATGATTGTTATTCATTAGGGGTATCATCCTTGGGGGGTCGGGTTTCATGTGTAATGCTTATCCCTTGTTACAAAACCTTAAATGTTAAGGCACTCATCCAATATCCAATATCCGCTATAAATTTCAATGGACATTTGGAATTGGATTTTGGACATATCATTTACCTTCTATTCTTAAAGATCTTAAGTGCTAAGAGGTGCACCCAATTACTGGTATCGATGTAAGTTTAACCATTTTCAATGAATGATATGGTTTTATCAATTAAGGTTATCTCTTAAATATTTCATTTGATACGTGGTAGAGTGAAATTCCAATATTTGATTCCAAAAAACATAAGGTTTTGATTTATCATTATTTTTTGGGAGCCAGATTTCAGGAATGATCCTTGTTTTTTATTCTTTGTAAGTTTTAAGAATTAATGAACCTACTCGATTATTGACAATCGAATGCATGTAAATGCATGAACTTCTTTATTGGGAGTCAGGCATCATGTATAACATTTAACTCTTATCTTAAAGCTAAGACAAAGGTTAAGAGATATCTCTGAAGTTTAATGTTTGATTTATCATTTTTTTTGGGAGCCAGATTTCAGGAATGATGCTTGTTCTTTATCCTTTGTAATTTTTAAGAATTAATGAACCTACTCGATTACTGACAATCGAATGTGTGTAAATGCATGAACTTCTTTATTGGTATTCAAGCATCATGTGTAACATTTAACTCTTTTCTTAAAGCTAAGATAAGGGTTAAGAGATATCTCTAAAGTTCAATGTCTGATATTATAAAATTCATTTTTTCTAAGGCATTATTTATGATATATTCAAGTTTGTATGTAACATTTGACTCTTATCACTTTAATAATATTTAACAAGCATCACTTACACCTGAAACAAAAAAATGGATGTATGAAAAACACCTAAGAAAAAAGGAATTGTTTGGGAAGAGGCTAATGGTTATCTCTGAAAACATGGCCAAAGGGAGACTCGAAGCCCAATATAATGACATCATAAACATCCTTGATCGAAATGTTTAGAAAAAAACATGATTCAATAGGGTAAAAACAAAAGAAAAGAAGAATGAAAAAATGAAAAAAATGAAACAACAAAAAAAAATACAAACAACGAAAGCCAACAAGAAATGAAGCCCAACCAAATCAAGCACACAACTAAACCACACATGCAACTAGAAAATTGAATAATTGAAATGAGGGTTTTACCTATGAAGCCTACGGATTACAGGAGAAGATGCAAACACAATGAGCAATGATGAAGAGCACCACGAAACTCTGCAAACTACCTCAAAGAAAAGTATGGCACAACCATGAGAAAATGTGAGGAACTTCAAAGGGAAAAAACAAAAGAAATGTAAAGGGTTTTGAAAAGAGTTACAAAAGCTCTTTTCATTTTCTCAATACAAATAATGAGTAAAACCCTCAATTTCACCATATACCATTCAACACCGCATCAATGCTCAAATTCAAGTAAGTGTCATTAAGTTAAACAGGTGGAAGATAGGGAAATGAACATTAACATCAAACTGGGATTGGAATATAAAGCCGCTTAATGAAAGGTTGAAGACGAACGAAGACAAAGACAAAAGAATAACCTCGGACAACAGGATCTGAACAAAAGGGGGTAAAACGAAAGAAGAGGGATCCCAATTTTGTTTTTAACAAAGTGGGGCATGGGTGTAAGGCACAACAAATAGCAACCAAACAAACAAAAATTCTAGAATTATTTCATCATTAACCTCTTAAAATAATCTAAACCCGAAGGACATAAGAAATTGTTGTTAAGGAAAAAAGTCAATATTGAGCTAGGTACAAACCAATTTATCTTTTCCAAAAGGGTACCTGAATCTCATTGTGTGTGTAAATGATTTATTCCTTCAAAATAGGCCTTAGGTGAAATGGAACAATTTCTAAATTATGCCAAAAGGTTTGATTCTTCCTTTCTCCCAACTTTTAACTTTATTGGCATATTAACAACATCAAGTTTCCACAGTCCATGATAATGAATTTTTAATCTTCTAGATTGAAATTGTGTTCGTTTTTATGAATCAATGTTTCGGATCAAACTCCATGATCCATCATCAAGATAATATGCAAGAAACCAAAGAGAAGAAAAAACAAACATACTTTCAATCCAAAAGATTAACAATTATTTATTGACATATATTTTTATGAGGATCTAGCTGGTGTGACCTAGGAATAGCCCTACTCCCATCCAGGCATCTTTATCCATGATAGAGATAACTCTAATTCCCTCAAATATATCTTTACTACTAGATAGGTGTCCATAGCCCATTAGAGGTTATTTGAATCACCCATTTTAATTGAGAATTCACTCAAAAAAATATTTGGTTCTTTTACTTCCAAGTTTTTTCACTTGGTATTGGTTTGGGAACCACGGTGGCCACTAAGAAAGATAAAAATATTTAGGTTTCACTTGAATTCAAAGATCATTATCATTTACCCTTTGTCCAAATTTTGATATTTTTAAAAATTTGTATATGGTAAGATTCGTGTAACTTAATTCAAAGATTCATTGGTTTCATACAAGGGATTCTAAGACTTCTAAACTAGATAATGAATTAATAACCTCAAACTTAGGTATGTGAAAGTTTTGAAAAGTAAATACTAAAAGAATATCATGTGTGATTGATATTTAAGCCTTAATTAGATGAACACTTGAGAAACACACACAAAACTCTTATAAATAATGGGAAGAACAAAAAAATGAAAACAAAGAAATAAAGAAAACAGGGAAAATAAAACATGATAGCAATGGAAAAAACAACAACAAAAGAAAAAGAAAAACCAAATCTAATTATATAAAAGAGAGGAAATGAAGTCCCTCTAGGATCTAAAGTAATGTTTAAGGAATTGCTCTTTGAGTGACAATGGGGTAATTTCTCTAGTCATATTGTTGATCCTAAATGTGTTTTCCACTAAGAGTTTAGATATTTGATATAGGTCTATCCAAAGTCGATCAAAATTTGAATGGTCCCATGTTTTCTCTTTAGAATTATCCCAAAGTAGGACAAGACCTGAAATCCTAAAGGACTTGATTTTATCCCTTTTTCAAACCACCCTTTGACAACGTTGGTGTTTTGAAACATGCTCAAGAGTCGTGTTTCTTCTTTCTTCTAAGTATAAAAAAAATTCATTAATCTTATTTGGACTTTTTCATCTATTTTTAAATATTTTTCCATGAACTTTAGCATGTGTATCCCGAGGTTCATCAAAAACATAGGTTCGAGGCCATATACCAATTGATAGGGATATGTTTCTAAAACATTTTTATCCTAGTTCTATCCACCCACAATGAAAACATGATATAAGAGTGCCACTCCTTAGGGTTTTTATCTAATAATTGTTTGATGACCCCTATCAAGTTCTTGTTGGTGGATTATGCAACTCCATTACCTTGAGGATAATAATTTGATGAATACTTTAATATTACCTTTGCTCAAAATTCCATTGCAGTTATTGAGTGGATGAAAAGGAAGGGCCATTGTCACATACTAGAGAAAATGGCATTCCAAACTTGGTCATGATATGATCCTCCAGGAACTTGATCACCACCTTGGTCACACTTTACTTGTAGGGTATTGCTTCTAACCATCTTGTACATTAATTAATTTTTACTAGAATGAACTTGTTCCCCATAAAATAATGGGGGTTAATCATCCCTGTGAAGTTTAGGCCCCATTGGGCAAAAGGACATACTTCATACACTGGCTGTAGGGGCATGGGTGCATTTATTTCTTTATTGGCTTTAGTTTAGCATATGTGATAGGTATTTACATGTAGAAAGGTATCTTTAAATAGTGCATAGGCTAGTAGTATCCTACTCTCAATTTTTGGTGAGAAATTGGCTCTATAGAACCATACCCCATTACCAAATCTATCATGGAATTTCGTTAGGATTGAGATAGTCTCATCTATGTTCAAGAATCTTAGATAAACCCCTTTGTAATTCTTGTGGTATAAATACTTGGCTTTCATCATATAATCTTTACTCTTTGTCCTCAAGGCTCTCCTCTAGGTTGTATTTAGGCCATCTAGGCAATTTTTTTGTAATAAGTAGTGAACTACGTCCTTGTGTTTGAATGTAATTAATTATTAATTACACTTAGCATAAGTTTACTTAGGATTTATTTAATTCCTAAGATATAGGATCTTATCTTTATCTTATCGAGCTATCTTGTTGCTCAAGATAAGATTAGGTTTAGGCATTTTTGCTTTTATAAAACAAATTATCTCTTGTAATTATTGGTCTTTTCGAATATATCAAATTGCATGTTTTTATGCAAAGCTTTTGTTTTAAGTTCACACTTCACATTGGGATTTTATAGTTCTTGATCTGCATTGGTTCATATCTTTCTCATTTGAAGGCCATGGTTTTATGGTTAATGTTCCAGAATCTTGATGGTACTCATCCTATGGGCAGTTTTAGTTTCAGTTTGGCATTGGCTTCGAGACACAGCTTCCAGATTTGTCACCATTATGGGTCCATTCATCCTTTCATCTACTATTGTTCACAGATTCCAGAGTTGATCCAGTATGTGAGTTTCCAGTGTTCCTTGGCATCGGGTCTGCTGTTGCATTTGTGATTCCGATTGGTATTTTGCAAACAGAAGTATCTTTCCTTGCTTGCCGGATTTGGGGTTCCAGTGTTGCTTCATCAGAGTTCTTCCAGTGTTTCTTCGAAGTTCATCTCACTGAGGAGTTTATCTCTCTTTGCATTTGTACATGAGTACTTGTCAGGCCTTGTTGTCGGGACTCATATTTGCATAATAATCTGCTTCTCCCTAAGTTGCACTTATGGGGGGTGTTGGTGTAATTAATTATTAATTACACTTAGCATAAGTTTACTTAGGATTTATTTAATTCCTAAGATATAGAATCTTATATTTATCTTATCGAACTATCTTGTTGCTCAAGATAAGATTAGGTTTAAACATCTTTGCTTTTATAAAGCAAATTATCTCTTGTAATTATTGGTCTTTTGAATATATCAAATTGCATGTTTTTATGCAAAGCTTCTGCTTTTTCGTTTTCCTCTTTTGTGGAAGGTCTATTTCTTGGTTTGCAATCAAATCTTGGTTTTCTAACACCTTGTACCATACATCTAAAGTAATGTCCTATTGAGAATATTGCTAGTACACTAGTTTCTTATCTGCTCTAGCTAGAGCCTTTGAGAGCCCTTTGCCTCTCATCAGTTTCATTGGTTGTATCTCCATGTTGAACTTCTGGAGGATAGTCATAGATTTTCCTCTTCACTCCCCTAGATCAATTTGCATTAGCATATAATTGACTGACACATCTAAAACAATTTCAATCACCTTGCTTCTTAAGATGTAGTGCTAAAATTCCTTCACAAATTTTACTATAGTGAAGGATTTCTTATCCAAATTTGGATATCAAGTCTTGTATTTTTGAATGGGGAAATCATAAAGGCTATTGGTCTCTCATCACTGTCTTCTCCTTTTTTAGTCAACACGTTAGCACAAGAGTGGTCTAAGGTGAAGGTATAGATGTTAAAAGGATTGGTGCAGTCCAGGCTAGCTAGTACAAGAGTGCTAGTTCTTGGATTGATGCATCTTCACCTTGGCATGTTCCTTTTTCTTCCATAGGTGGCATGTTGGAGGATGAGAGGAGTTCTTGCTTGAGATGGTGGTCACTATGTTCTTATTGTAGGTATCTTGATGGAGCATGAGAGCATGTTGTATATTCATGTGGTTTCATGTATGGCTATAATGATGTATTTCATTGATTGATCCCTTATACAATGTATACAACAAGTGGGAGAATGTTGGGATATTGTGTTGTACACCATTGCATAAAATTCTATATTGTAATATAATTAAATAATTATTTAGTTGTGAGGATGTGATTCTTTGCTTTGCAATTTGAGATAGGGAATTTGTGCCCTAGATCGATCCATTGTGTTTTTATTGTATGTGTGAAGGGGGGATCTGCATGTTGTCAAGGGTGGTAGACGGTGGATTTTCTTCATCAGGCTTGTCTTTTCCTTCTATTATTTTGTTGTCCAATTCTTCTGATGTAGGTTTTTTTCTCTAGTGTGACAGTGGAAGTTGAGGCTTGGGGTAAGGATGCACCACGGTGGGGGTTTATGTTGGTAGTACTAGGCATTTATGTTTTGTGGAGGTTGTCAATAGGGTTTATGGAGGGTGGTGGTTGGAAGCGATGTGAGGCCCTGTGTTGAGCATAGCGTGGTAGAGCAGTGGAGAGTTGGGTGTTGTGGGCTAAGGTGGTTGGTGCTATGATGAGTGGAGTTTTGTGTGCCCTCAGCTGAAGGGGTGTGGGGTGGTGTTGTGTTGTAGCCCTTGTTTGGGCCTTTTGTTCCTAAGTATATAGGGGCTTGCATGCATGTCTAGGGATGTTTTCTTCTTCAATGTCACAAGGGGAATCATCTGGGGCCAAACCCAAGATGGATTTCCATTCAGCGTTTGACTCAAAACTCTTGCCACAAGGTTCTAATATTTTTGATAATAACCTATTTTCTTTGGACTCAAAGAAGATTGAGGTGGGCTTGTTAGGGGGTCTCAGATTCTGAAGATAAATGGATGCCTAGAAAGGTGCAAAGAGAGGTAAAATGTAGTGATTCCAATGGAGATACTGGCGGAGGATATTGATTAATATTCAAGACATTCCCTATACTGCAATTTTTTGGGATTTAGAATCTCATTGCAATTTTTGGTAGCCTGGGCTTAGAGGACATGGATGCTAGAGGGGGAGATGGCGATTCGGCTCCTGGTGAATAAGTATTTTATGGTTTCATTTGATTGCATGGCAGCTAGGATCAAGGTGTTTGAAGGGGGGCCTTACTTTTACAACTAGGTGGGATTGTTTATGAAACCTTGGCATGCGGGCTTCAACTCGGCTAAGGAGCTTTTGAGTCGGGTTCCAGTTTGGGTTCGCTTGTTGAGGCTCCCGATAGAATGTTGGTGTGATGATGTTTTGCATTTACTAGCCTAGAGGCTCAGTAAACTGGTTGGCTCATTGCATTAGATGCACTTCAAGAAGGTAATGACATATGTATGGTTTTGTGTGGAAATTGACTTAAGTAAACCACTACCAGATTCTATAGAAGTGTGTGCAGGGTCTTATTCATGGGCGTAGCAGCTAGACTATGAGACCTTACCTTTTTGATGTCATATTTTCCATGAGTATGGCCACTTACAACATAGATGTCCAAAGGACAAGCCTTTGGAGGTTCATCCTTCTCAACCTCCTCGTAATCTGCCTAGGGGGGATAAGGGCAAGGATCTTATTCTAGGTGTTGGTGTCGTGGATGATGGTTTTATTCCTGTTAGAGATCAGAATAGAAATAAGGGGCAGAAAAGGACTTTGAAGGAAAGGTAAGAGGATGATACTTTTAATAGATTTGAGGTGTTGGATGATCTTAGCCAACAGGAAGTGAATCTGGGATTGTTAGATCTGGATCAAAGGACTTTGGGTACTGAACAACAGAGGCCTCCTTTTGAGGTTGTGTAGGTTAACCAACAAGAGGTGAGTATGGGCTTATAGTGCTCAAAGTAAGATGGGAGAGGTTCAGGGCATGAGGGGCTCATTTCAGGGGTTCCACTAGCTCTGCAGGTTGATGGGACTACGAATTTGGAAACAGATCTATAGATGGTGGCTCAGGAGGAGCCGGGTTGTGCTATTGAAGCTATGGAGGGAAATGAGGCTTTGTCTCACCCCTCATGGAGAACAGGCATAGAGGTGGGTAAGAATAGTAAGTCATCTCCTCATCTAGGTATTATGCAAAAATATCTTAACAAAGGGGGGTGAAGAAAGCTCCTAAGCTTGGTAGGAAGAAAGATTTGGAGAAGATTAAAATGATAGGGGATACTTTGGTGGAGTTAGGGTCAGTCAAGGCTCTGGATTCTCATTTCTCGAGCCCCTTGAAATGGTTGTTCTTTCATGGAATATAAGGGGATTGAAAAGTGGCCCTTGACAAAAAGTTGTTTGAGATCTGGTTAGATGTCATTCTCCTGATGTCCATTTTCTGCAGGAGACCAATCTTTCTATTGATTGTATGATGGGCTTAGTGCCTAAGCTTTAAAGGAATGGTGAATTCCAGTGTATTGGTGCTCAGGGGTCTTCTGGATGGGTGGCTTGCTTATGGAACCCTCAAACGATTTTCCCCTAGTGGTAGGTGTCCTTTAAGTCCTCTCTCTCCATGGTGGCTTCTTGTTTTGAGTCAGGGGAATTTGTTTTTTTTTCCAATGTGTATGCACCTATGGAGCTACAAGGCAAGCAACTATTGTGGTCCAACATTCGATCTATCCATAGCATGGCTCCTTTCCATCCTTGGATTATTGGGGGTGACTTCAATGCTATTATGAAGCTTGCTGAGAAGAGGGGTGGTACTGCGAGGCTGGAGGCCTCTGCATTGTTGTTCCAAGACAATATCTTGGCTATAAATCTTGTTGATATCAAGCCCAACAACAGAAAATTTACCTGGAACAATCGAAGGGTTGGTGACAACTACATTGTGGAACGCTTGGATCGGTTCATGGTCTCCTGCTTTTGGGTTGGTGGTATGTGGTCTTCTAGCTCTGAGATTTTGGACTGGAGCGGTTCAGACCATTGGCCTATAAAGCTTTCTATCCTCTCTGCTTGGCTGCCCCAGACTCCCTCCTTCAAGTTTTAGCTTATGTGGTTGTGTGATCCTAATCTCCATGGCTATGTTGCTCAATGGTGGCAAGATGGTAGACCTTCCTATGGGACAACAATGTATGTCTTGACTAAGCTTCTTCAGTTTGTTAAGTATCAGCTTAAGCGTTGGAACTGGAAATGCTTTGGAAATAGTTTCTTGGCCAAGTCTATTGCACGGCCTGAACTAGATGGTATTACAAGGATAATTAGGGATAATGGGGTGACTAAAAATATGTTCCAGGAGGAATCAAGGACCTTGAAAGCTTTGGAATAATGGGAGTTATGAGAGATCTTTTGGAAACAGAAATCCTGGGTTAAGTGGCTCTAGGAGGGAGATAGAAATTCTACTTTCTTCTTCAATTCAGTAAAGGCAAGGCATCATGGTAATTCTATTCCTATTTTGGTCAATGATAGGTGAGAGACTCTTTCTTCTTTTCATGATATTTCGAATGAAGTTGTTCAGTATTTTACTTCCCTATTCAGAGAGAATTCACAAGGTAGTTATCTGGAGGAAGCTCAGGTCCTTTCTTGCATCCCTTCCCTGGTGTCTAGGGAAATGATGGATCATCTCATGGGAGAGATTCCTCTAGAGGAGCTGGAGGGGACTGTGCTTCAAATGAAGAAGGGGAAATCCCCTGGCCCTAATGGTTTCCTTATTGAATTCTTTCAAGAGTTTTGGGAGATTATCAAGTTGGACTTATTGGAAGTGGTTCAAGAATCTCAGAGGAATAAGTAGATGTTAAAGGCTCTAAATTCCACTTTCCTTACACTCATTCCCAAATGTGAAGGGGCGGATAGGTTAAGCCACTTTCGACCCATATCTCTTTGCAATGTGGTTTATAAGATTATTTTCAAGCTAATTGCTAATAGGATGAAAAAGTGGCTTAAGGTGCTCATTTCTGAGGAGTAGAGTAGTTTTGTGGAGGGTAGGTAGATTCTGAATGGTATTATAGCTACAAAGACCATTCATTCTATGGCCAACTTCAAAGAAAAGGCTATCTTTATCAAGCTTGATATGGCTAAGGCATATGATAGAGTCCGATGGTCTTTCCTCTAGAAGGTTTTGGATGCTTTTGGCTATGGAGATGAGTGGATTCAATGGGTCATGAGTTGTGTCACATCAGTCTCATTCTACATTTTAAGTAATGGGGAGCACTCTGAGCTTTTCAATGGTTCTTGTGGATTGAGGCAAGGTGACCCTCTTTCTCCTTACTTGTTTATTATGTTGGCTAAAGGTTTGGGACACTTATTGAGAGGACATGTGGAGTTGGGCCTCATCTAGGGGTGGAGGTGGGGAGGTGACTTACCCCCACAATCTCATTTGTAGTTTGTGGATGACACCACTTTGATGGGTGTGGCCACTATTTGGGAAGTTGTGAATCTGCACAAGGTTTTGGATATTTATCTTGTGGCTTCAGGTCAATTAATTAGTGAAGACAAGACTTCCTCTTTTTCTTCAACACTCCTGATTCTATTCAAAGGAGAATTTCTTAGATTCTTTAGTTTCAAATTGGGGCTCTTCCTTTGTCTTATCTTGGGATTCCTATTACTACAGGCAAGTTATCAAGGGATTCATGGCAGCCTATCCTGGATAAATTTTGGGCAAAAGTTACTCATTCGACCAACCATTGGTTGTCCTTTGTAGGTCATGTTTAGTTGCTTAAATCTATGGTTTAGGCTCTCCCTATCAATAGGTGTATGATTCAAGTGGACCCAATGGGTTTTGTTAGGGAGTTGGACTCATTAGCAAGATAGTACTTATGGGCTGGTAGTTTGTTGTCTTTCAAGTGGAGTCTTGTTAAATGGGATACTATATGTTATCCTAAGCAGTATGGTGGTTTGGGGCTAAGTCAGTCCTCGCTGGCAGGTATGGCTTTGGTAGCTAAAATTTATTAGCAGTGGTGCACTGAGAAAGACTAGATTTGGGCTAGGATTCTATCCCATAGGTATTTCCAATATATTCCTTGAGAAGATATTCATCGCTACCCTTTGATGGGAAAGGGCTCGGTAATATGGGCTACTCTCAAGAAAGGAGTTGAGCTGGTCAAGGATGGATTATTTTGGATATGTAAACATGGGACAGAGGTTTAGTTTTGGTATGACTCTTGGGATGGCTACCCCCCCACTATCTCCCAATTTCCTAACTTGGAAACCCTATGCCAGAGATTCTATGATGGTTGGTCGAGGGTGAGTGACTTCAAGCTGCTTTATTTTCATGGGCAGTTCATGAGAGCTAGGTGGAAGAATCCTGATGAATGGTCAATGGTGGGCATGGACATGGAGTGTGCGTTGCTCCATAATATTCTTTCTAGCAGACTGTGTAGTTCCCTCATGGAGAAGGATGTTCTTTCATGGTCTCCCAACTAGAAAAGTAATTACACTGTTGCTTCTAGTTACCAGAGGCTACTCTCTCAGAGGATCGAGGGGATGGAAGTTCCTTGGTGTAAGAGGGTGTGGAATAAGTTTTCTTGGCCGAAGTGTAACTACTTTGTTTGGAATTTGTCTTGGAATAGGTGTTTGACTTGGGATAATATTCAGAAGCGAGGGTTTCAAGGCCCCTCTAGGTGTGTTCTTTGTGGGAGAGGTGAGGAGGATTCTTCTCATCTATTTTTTTGGTGTCCTTTTACTTTGCAACTCTGGTATTCTTGGTGGGGAGTTTGGAATATCCCATGCATTCATGCTTCTTCCTTGGTGGATTTTTGGACTAGCTTGGGAAGACCTCCCTTGTTGGCTCCATTTTTGTAGGATGTGTGGTATGTTGGGCCTATTTTCTTATTGTGGTAGGTTTGGCTGGAAAGGAACAAGAGGATTTTAGAGGTGAGAACTTGTGGGTACAAGTGTGGTTTAGAATCCTAGGTATGATTCATGAGACGATTGAAGCTAAGGTAGATGTGGTGTTGCCATTGGAAAAAAAGGATGCAGAGATTGTGGCTAGGCTAGGTATCCAAGGGTTATCCTTGACCTTTGCTTGTGTTAAGAGAGGAATGCATGTGAGGCCCAGCGAGTTCAAAGATTGGGGAAATGACAGCCCCCTCTGGTTGGCACGTTGAAGGTCAATACTAATCTTTCTTCTAGGAGAAACTTGGGATCAATTGGTGTTGGTGGGGTTGGCAAGGACTCTTCTGGTTCAATGGTTTTCCTCTTTTCTATCCATAAAGGTTTGCAGACTATCAACCTTATGGAAGGATGGGTGCTCCTTTATGCTTTGGAAAGGGCCTATGAGTTGGGATGGCATCGGGTTATTTGTGAATCAAATTTTCAAGTTCTAATTAACTTGCTTAATGAACATAAGGTGTCTGATGTTAGCTGGCAGTTGGCGGTGACAGTGCAATAGATTTTGTAGATTGGTACTTTGATGGAGATGGTGTCATTTGTCCATATTCCAAGGGAATGGAATAGGACAGTTGATTGTCTAGCCAAATGGGCTTCTAAGCATTTGGATGGCTGGAAGATTGAAGATTGGGTTCAGATCCCCCAGGAGCTCTATCTAGACTTGGAAAGGGTTCTTGCTAAGGATGGTGCTAGTGATGGTTGGTTTTTTCTCTTGCTCTATTTGGTTTTTTCTTTTTGATTCCTTTGAGATCTTTCCCTTGGCTTTGATGTAATACTATTTTCTAAGTTTTAATAAAGTTTTTACCCCTTTTTTATTTAAAAAATTATTATTATTTAGTTGTGATGCACCTAGGTGGTGTGGTTAATCACACTAGGTAATTATTTGGGAACCACTTTATGTTGTATTGTAACATTGTATTATTATTTAATGTGTGGGAGACATGTGATAATAATTTAATATTGGTGAAATATTAAATAAAGTGAAAACTTAGTACCCAATATTAAATAAGGGATTAGTGGTTTTGTATTCACATGGTTTTGTGGTACATGGTTTTATCTTACCACTTGGTTGTATTTTTGTGAGCTTCAATCTATAAAAGGAAGCACATGTTTAGTGGTTAAGGTTGGGTGGGTGAGTGGGCTATCATTATTGAGTCTTTCTAAGGAGTGCATATGTGAAGCATGGTATGGGATGTGTGGATTCATGCTTAGACACATGAGGATGCATTGGAAGGCTTGATTCTTTAGAGGAATTCATTGTAACTCTTGTATTGCTTTATTTCTAAATAATATTATGGAGTATGGATGCTTTTGGAGGTTGGGTTTTTCCCTCTTGAGGGTTTTCCCAAGGTATATCTTGTGTTATCTTATGGCTTGTCTGTTTAATCTATGTATTATGGTTACTTGTATGCATGTTTATCTCTCATGGGGTTGTGTAGGAAATGGATTAAGATCATGGGTTGAATGCATTATTTCCTAACATGTGGAACTATGAAGGTGATGAAGAATAGAGTGCATGCGGTGATCTAAGATTCTTGCAAGAAATTGTCAGTTTTATGCAAAACAACACACCAAAAAATAACAAAATAGAATAAATTAGAGTTAGGTCAACCAAATTAGACAACATACTAGTTAGTAAAATACAAATATTAACAAAAAATAGAATAAAAAGAAAGAAAAATATTAAAATTGAATAAAAACCAAAAATCAATGAAGGCACTAAAGAACATGGTGTAGGCACTGATCTTGACCATGGAGGCATTGAAACACAAATCATAAGCATTATTTCACAACCTATGATGTAAAAAATTACGCAAAAAATATTTTTTTGGTTAGTTATAAGGACATGGGTCCCACTGGGCATGCCAAAATGAAGATGAAGAAAGGTATTAAAAGAAACAAATAGATTACTATAATTGAAAGATAATTAATTGCCTTTACTTTTACCTTTCCATCTCATGGATTGAGCTAAAGTAGAAGTACACCCAATGTTCCACTTGATTTGTTCTTTGGATGAGTGTTGTATGATAGAATGTGGTTGTTTATAGTAGTAGCAACATGATGTTAATATTATGATTGATAGATGAGTAAAATGATAGCATAAGGATATGAAGAAGGTAAATGATAAAAATGAGATCAAAGGCATTCATTTATAGATTCTACCTTGTAAAAATGGAAGGTCAAGATGAATTGGTTAGTGGATAGATAGAATTGAATGAGAGTGAGGGAATGGATTGAGGGCTTAGCCTTGTGATAAGTGTCACAAGGTGGAGGCATGCAAATGGTATGTGTCATAGGTGTAAGAGCATGTTTGAGAACACACATGGGGAGGCTCATAAAAGGGACAAGTGATGGAAGTAGGGTGGCTACCTTATGGCATGTGTAAGAGGTAGAGTGGCTTCCTTATGACATGTGTAAGAAGTAAGGTGGCTCCACATGTGTGAGAAAGGGGTAGGATAGGTAGGTCAGGACACTTGTCACATGATGGAAAGTTTAGATCTTTATCCACATAGGTGGATTCAATGACTAGGATTAAATGGGAAATTATTGAGGATGAGGTGGAATTAAATATTAGGGAAAATGATAATGAAGGTTAATTAACCTAAATCAGTTAATTAAGTAGGTATTAGTTAATTGATTTAGTTGGGGGATTTGGGGATAACATTAAATTTAATTAAATAAATGTAAATTTAATTAACTAAATGTGAGGGATAAAGATAAATTAATTAAATAAATAGTTATTATTTATTTAATTAATGGATAGAATGGGGTAAAGTCAAGTGTGATTAGGTATGGACAAATTTAGGTGTCTACAAGATATATTTTAAGTTTATTTAAGTGTTATATAATGCATATATGGCTCTAGAAATGACCCTAATGGAACATACATTACTACACAACCTCCTATATCATACTAACAATATTCAATTTATATTTTTTACTAGGTCCAAGTGGGATATTCCCATTGCCAAATTTTGTCTCATCATTAGCTTGAACTAACCTAAAATAAAATTTGAATAAATGGTGAAAGAAAAAAAATCACCTACACAATTGCATTAAGACTCATTGAAATTGAATATTAGCTACAAAATAATGGGTAGAGCTTGAAAATTTTGTAGTTTCAAAAAAGATGCTAAAAAAGGATTTTGTAGGTTCAAATTATTGCCTCCAAAAATTTTCTCTTTGAATTTACTCATGACCATGAACTTAAGCCCTTAAGGGCTCAATATTAAAAAATTATTGTGCTACTCTATACAAAAGAATGACATAAAACATGAACTCCACCTTTATGCATAAACCTAAACATCTTCTACCATGTTAAAAATAACATTGCACATGAGAATTGTGTAATTGAGGGAAAGGGTGAAAGGAAAATGGAATTTTTTTTTTTAAATGGGTACATTATGTATCTTTACTTCATTGATTAAGGCTACAACTTCATTGCATCATACAAGCAAACTCATTATATAGTTTTAGATGAACGATTACTTATGAGATGTACAACATATAAGATAAATCCACACAATTAAATATGAATGTGCATTAAAATATTAGAGTACCATGTAATGCATGGTTCCATGATAAATATGTACAATTAAGTTAAACACATTCAGATAAATAAATCTAAGAATATAAAACCATATAAACAAATATTTTGGTAAATATGTTTCCTTACATTCATGTTGATTGAAATGCACATCACAATAAAAGAGATTTATTATTGACCTAGAATGTTAGATATAATGTCTAATCTTATGGAAAATGCATGATACTAGACCACTATTGAGCTTAGCATGGTTAACATTATGTCAATGTTAGGTTCTATCTTAGAATTTATTTAGCATGAAAACTAAAAAATTGGTCCAAAATTGCACTTCTAACATCAAATCTAGCACTTAAAATGAAATGAGATCAAAGAGTAGATACCCATATGTCTTTTACTAATTAAGTTAAGTATGTTTTGTATCATATGGGTAGCCTTATCCTCATCATATACTTCACATTATGGACCATACTATACATCTAATAGTGAGAGTGAATATTGAATTCATTAGCTACATTAACATTTTTGTATTAACCAAATTTCCTAGTGTTAAGTTGGTGAGGCCACAAATAAGGTATAAAAATAAGCCCATGAGACTACAAGCACCTCAAATATGGGATGAAAATTGATCAAAGCTCCTAAGGTAAATTAATTGATGAAGCCATTATGCCTTGTAAATGGAGGTGAAAATTGATCACATATCCTAGGTTTAATTACCTATAGCCAGTCAAGCCACAATAGTGGGATCTCATCCCCACCTCCAAAGATACTTGAACACAACATCATAAGGACATAAACTATGACAACTTGTTACACTAAATGCCCATGCATGATACCATAGCTGCATTGTTCAACATGTGTGCATGATATATCAAAGGATATGGAAACCTATGAGAATATCAATGCATATTATCTTTAGATGAGCCAAATTATATACTTATAGATTTTTTGAAAAATAAATATGTTTCAATCAAATAAAGTTTATAAATCAAAATCTTTAAAATACATATCACTCATTATTTAAAGTCATATATGTATTTTTATTTAATGAATAACATTATATTATATTACTTTATATAAGAAATATTTTGTAACATATTCACAAAAGAAAGGTGTAATAGAATCACACTTCAAAGTCCAAGCCAAACAAATCCTAAATTATAAATAACATTAAAAAAATTAGCTACAAACTAAGCAACAAGAGCAATAATCTCAATAGGTGGCAAATCACAATCCTCAAGATTACTCCATCTAGTTGGCAACTCTTGACCATCAAAGATGGATTCCCAACCCAAATTGGTAGCATCATCAATGGTCTACTCTTGGTGAGCATCATCTAGTGGTGCATTATCATTCCTAATAGGAAAAATTTCCAATGCCAATCAAGAAAAGTTATCATAATCACCTCACAGAAATGGTTATGGAGTAGTAGAGAAAGTAAAAGTGTGTTGGAAATACGATTGTCATTGATGTCAAAAGGGTATTATAAGGATGCATTGATGTCATTAATGATAGTGGATCAGTTTTTAGAAGTTTGGTGAAGGTTGATGGAAAGAAGATCATGTTTTATATTTGTTGCAAAGTTGCTCAAAATGTTACAAATGTTGTCATGCAATATTGATAGATTATTGTAGAGGTTGTCTCTAGACATTTGTGGAGAAATTAGATGGTAGATTTGATATGATTTTTTTTCCCATTCAAGTGGTGAGATCCACATGTTTAGATGATGAAGTAGAAGCTCAAAATGAATTTATTTTGCTCTCTGGTCAAATTTGGGTTCAGCAGGTTAAACCCTAAGGGTTCTAGGTCATGGAACTAAACAAAATTTATATTTTATCCTTGACTAGCTACCGACAGTTGAAGGTCGCTTAGGTTATGAATTAAGCCTTTAATATCATGGAGAAACCAGGCCCTTGTCCAAAGTATTACCAGCTCAGCGAGTGATGAGGACTATTATATTTCTTAAGTTCGGTGCCAAATATTTTATCAAAGCAAATCAATGATTGAGATCAACGATCAACAATTGGGCGACTCCTGCACACCCACACTGCATAGGAGGTGTCATCATCAGTTTACTGCAAGATTGTGGGAAGATGACACATGTCCCTAGTGGGACCAAGCATAAGACATACAACCAAAAGATATCAACTGTTGGGATTCAAAGTGATGGTGAGTAGAGTATGACATAAACAGACAGATGGCATATCCCCACTAGCCTGTTGAGAATATGGTGGGTCCTTGGCTTAGCCTTGTAGGAGTATGGTATGATGACATCTGTCCTCAGTGGGACCAAGCTTGTGGTTATTGGTCTAAAGGGAATCAACAATCATCACTGAGTTCATCAAAGATCAACGGTTATCACAAGATTGCAAATTATAAAGGCTCTGCCAGGCTCAAAATGTGATATGTAAAATGCTGACAAGTGGAAAATGTTGATTGCATTGCCAAGGTACTTTGCATTACAAATTTTATTTGGCAAGGCATTAAGTAAAGTGTGATAGGTATATTTCGTACGATGGAGATCTAACAGTGGATGTTGAAGACTAAAGATCAGGCGGTGATCACTATATAGTAGAAGACATGGCAGGTCTGAATGTTAGAGCAACTGGCATGCCCCGTATTTTTTCACAACAATCAAATACATAATCACAATTTTTTAAATACGTATAAACACTAATAATCATTAAACTACGCACAAACATGAAACATATTATTGATAAGGTTAGTATTAAATCTCCACAATAACAATAACTTAACCCCAAAAGATATTATTACTCGATTATTTGCCTATACCATTAAATCAGAATCAAATAGGACATCTAAAATTATTAGTGAAGGTAAAATCAATATTACATAAAGGTTGAGGTATATAATAGAATCAAATACTAAAAATGCATCTTAAGTGGTGAATCAACCTCAATGTATTTACCTTTCTAGGTGAGTTATTTAATGCCTAATCATTAGAAATAAAGACACTAATTTAGACAATAATTTAAACCAATCTTACAAGCATAAACATGCAATAAATAAGCTAACAAGAACTATACCATCCAATATTGAACACACTAATGTTATAGGACTAATAACTCAACAACTTGAGATTGATTATATATATTTGTAGTATACACACACAACTAAACATATTAATATACACATAATTCATGACTATTTAATTCATTAACATTTGTTAGTAACTATATTTCAATGGATTTAGAAGCTTTAAGGTTATAATTCAAAAATTAAACCTTATTCCTTTACTTCATAACTCTACCCAAATTATTATTCTTCACACAACACTTCTTAGGTGATTTCAATTACCAACTTTGTTTACTATACCTAGACTCTTCTTTGATAAGTTGTTTGAATTAATGGAGATATTATTCAACCACTAATAAACCAAATAAATAATTAAACTTCCTAACAAGAACACAATCCTAGAAATAAAAGAATCAACAATTTGGAACCATTATTTCTAAACACTATTCAATCAAGGCTCTTAATGGATAACTAGAAACTAATTTAAAAAAACTTAAGAATCCATGCAAGGGATTTTACTCATGTCTCTATCTTTCTGATTGAAGATTTACTTTAGATTTCTCTAGTCTTCATGATACTCTAACTTAATTTCACTCAATTTACTTTTTTTTTTTTATCAATTTATTGTTTTAGTTTCAAAGTAGGAGATGGTAATGTTTTAATCATAAATCTTGTTTGGTTTATTGGGTTTATCTGATTTTTTGATATGTTCTACAAATATTGGATTTGTAGAAATGCTTTGAATTTTGTCATCTAACTCTTTGTGTTTCATTCTATGTGAACAAATATGTAAAACTGTTTTATGAAATATTTTTATTGTGAATAGGGATGCCAATGTTTTCTTAATATATCTTAATTGGTGATCTAGGTTAATGCAATTTTGAATATATTTTTCTGAGATTAATAATTGAAAAACCCATTAAATTATATACCTCAATAGTATGTTCATCAGTTCTTATGATCAAGTATGTGAAACTTCTTTTAAACAGATTGTTGTTTGGCATAGGGGCATCAATATTGTAACCTCAACAATTGATTAATTAAGTGGGTTAGAATGAGTATTTGATATTGTTTTTATAATAATATTATTGATTATTTCTTTAACAATAATATCCTAGAATATATATTAAAAATTTTACTTAAATAAAATCAAGCATAGGGGTATGTGCAGGATCATCATGGAAAAAATAGGCCCTTAAGTGGCAAAAAATTCAGAAAAATCAGAGTTAGGAAACTTGACATAAAAATTTGAATAAGTTATCTTTATTATTTCAAAAATATGTAAGAATATAATCTGTAGAAAATTGAATGTAGTTTCTAAACTACTAGGCTTATTTAAAAAGAAAAAAGTCTATTTGTGAAAATTTGAAATTTCAATAGGTAGTACTTAAATTTCGGGGAAAAAATAAGTAGGTGTGCATGACACCTAACCATAATAAAGTATATTTTTTATAAAATTTGAGATATAAGTAGAGGACTCATGTCTCAATGTGATGCATATTTTTTTGTAATTTTTTTCCAAATAAATAATTAATTATGAATTTTCTATTACAAATTTTTAAAATATATAAAAACTTTGCGTCTTACCACCTTAACTTGTTCAAAACTTCATGAAATTCATTTTTCTTTTTAATCCTATATAGTATATGAAGCATAGAATGTGACACATGTTTCAGATTCAAAAATGTAATCTTGTTTGAAAGCTATAGATTTTTCAATCAACCTATTGATTAGGACTTGTTAATTCAAATAGAAAATTAATAATAATTATTTATTAAATTCAAAGTAAAGCATAATTTATATTGGTGGAAAGTTGAGAATCTCTCAAAACCCTTTTCATTTCATCAATTTTGGGTAAAAAAAATTCGTCAACCACATACCCATCATATTGCCACTTTTTGGCCCATCATGATCCTACACATACCCATAGTTGGAAAATGTATGTATTAAATATTTACATAACAACTTCCTATACACAAAATATCTCATCAAAACTTGGCTTTTTCTAAGTTAATCTTATCCTTTGAATTCTATAATCCTCCGAGATAAAATCAACTAACCTTTATTCTCCCTATTCCATTTTAACAAGTAGAGTACATAAAACTTTCAACCATAATTGAACTCTAAATGAAAAAACATTCATAGTTTCCTAATAACTTTGCAAACCCTCACAAGGCCAATATGTTTCTCTCCTAAAATCCATAGGTTAAAAGTCCCAAGATAATCTTTCTTATTCAACACATGTACCTGAAATACAAATATCCACAAAGAAGAAAGAATAATATTGGCCAATGGGCTCTCCACCCAACCATAGGATTGTGATTCAATCCACCCCTGAGCTCTAAGGGCCACATAGCTCTTCCCTTGCACACACACATAACTACTATTCACAAGGACCACTTAAAATTTTCATACACCATAAAATTCATCTATACAACCATTTGTACACAATAAACATTCCCAAATCAAGAAAATCTCAACACATAACTCAAAATCATAAATACATGGAATTCAATACAATTTTTCACAAATGAATTAAAAACACCACAACCATCCATTTACTTATCAACAAAGATATAACAAGGAAAGATCTTACCAAAAGATTTACCATACACCTTGTGGAAGCCTCTCCTCCTCAAACCCTCTTCCTTCCATTCTTCACCAAGAGTTCTCCTTCCCAAAAAGATGAGAAAGCATCCAAAACAAGAGCAAAAAAAAAGAAAAAAAGAGAGAAGCCAAGGAAAAAGGAAGAATCCCCTTCTCCTTTCAAGGAGAAAAAATATATAGAAGGAAAAGGCAACCAATTTTTCAACTTCTCAACATCCCTTTCAACTCCAATTTTCGTCACTTTTCATAAGTGGGTAATTAGAGTGGGTTTTAGACTTTATTAAAGGGATTTTATGGAATAAAAATACTCCTACCCCAAAAACCTATCATCTAGGAAACTCTTTAAACAATTAAGACCACATAAGGACTTCATAAAACATAAAATAAGTGACCATATTAATAAAGTGACTCAAGGGACTAATAAAACAAATCTCACATACACACAACCCATACCACACAAAACAACGTTAAATCACTTGCCCATAACAAGACTAATATTTTACAAAGATACAATAAAGGAAGTAGCTATGTGACCCCCTGATCAACATTGGCCAATTTTTACTTGTTTACTCAACCAAGACAGTGTGTTAGTATTACTAATGATTAATAATAATTAAAACAAATGACATATGAATTAAAAATTTGAAGAATAATAATCAACTAGAAAATTAGATCCCATAATCTACACAAGTAACATGCAATTTAACACTCCTTACTCGTGTGATACCTGTTATAGAGTCAATAAGCAATTGATTGAATACTATATGTTATCAAAGTATCACCACTTATGTCAATAGTATATTTAACTTATAATGCATACTGCTATAAGTAAACATTGAATATCAATAATCATCTTCTTAATCACACCTACTCACATCTATGATATGTAATCACCTAATATAATGTACAATCCACTTAATATACATAATAATATTACCAATAACTGAGCATTTTGATTATTTTATACTTACATAGATGACGAATGGAACTCATTTGACTATCACAAGAACTCACAACAATAGTTAGATAGGATTAATCAAGAATATGAACATCTTTGTGGTGTAGAAACAACCATCACTCATGCGTACTATCCAACATGAAAGAACATAGAATATAGCACATAAACCATCAATGATTATTAGAAATAACAAGGCCACAAGATATCAATGACTAGTAGTCAAAGTGATGGTGAGTGGAGTATGATGTAAGCAAATAGATGGCATATCCGGGCCGCTAGCCCACTAAGAATATGGTGGGTCCTTAGCTTAGCCTTGTAGGAGTGTGGTATGATGACATCTATCCTCGATGGGATCGAGCTCATGGCTAGTGGTCTAAAGGGAATCAACGATTAGTGCTGAGTTCATCAAAGATCAATGGTTATCACAAGATTGCATATTGTAAAGGCTCTGACAGACTCAAAATGCCATATGTGAAATGTTGACAAGTGGAAAATGTTGATTGCATCACCAAGGTCCTTCACATTGTAGATGTTATTTAGCAAGGTGCTAAGTAAAGTGTGATAGGTGTATGTCATGTGATGGAGATCTAACAATGGATGTTGAAGATTGAAGATCAAATGGTGATCACTATATCGTAGAAGACATGGTGGACCCGAATGTGAGAGAAACAATGGTGCAGGATGTTGACACATGTCTAAATTGGCAGGTGGAAATTGAGCATTGCATTGCATAGCTTCTATACATTGTGTTTATCATTTCTTTAGTACAAACAAAGTTGTGCTAAGCAAAAGACATGTGATAAAGATCAACATAATATTTAAAGGAATTCTAATCTGACGGCCATATTTTACAGTTCAAATGGATGAATGAGAAGTGATAGATCACGACATGAAATAGAAAGATCGATGGCCCTAATTCAAAGATTTGATTCTGCAATGACTAGGCAGTGGAATGAACAGTGTAAGTAGTGGAAACAACTATGCAATGACAAGAACGAAAAATTAATTGTTGTAACTATTTTAGCTACTCATTTTGATTGGAGATGAGATGTGTAGATGATGATAAAAGGTATAAACAATCATAAAATTAGATACAAACTGATTATGCAAGGAATGGAATTTAATGTGTATCTAATCTAGGGTTTGGAAATTGCTAAAATTAGCAAATGCAATGGATTTGGAGAGAGTGTGCATGGCTTGAGGTATTAAATGTTGTCGGTGGTTTTAGGCTCGAGGTGTAGAAGAAACTTGTCGATGAAGGAAAGTATGTGAAGTTTAACAAAAGAGGGAGATGAATGTGAGAGTGAAGGGTATGCACATGGTGTGTGAAGAAGACCTAGACGAGTTACAAGAAATATCTTCTATGATATGCATTAAAGTGCATAGGTGTAGTGCAACAAGATAGAATAGAGAATGTTCTAAGTGCGAAGGAGTGAGATAGAGAATCTAAGAAAGGGGGAAGTACAGAGAATGAGTTGTTGAGTGAACAACAACAAAGAATGTGTAGACTGCAAAGAAGAGAAGGACAGTGCAAAGGTATGAGTTGTTGAGCTAGCAACAACAAAGATAGAGGGAATGCTTGTAGAGAGGCAAAGAAACATATGAGCAATTACATATCAGACTTGTAACAAAGAACTAGATTCAATTGAATCAATTGTAATCTAGAGTTGTAGCTCTAGTATCTTCATTGTAAATCTAATTAGTTGGTGCCATCAGATAGCTAAGTTGGTGCTCAATGCAGGGAGTAGGTGCTTCCTTGGAGTTGGTGCTCCTAAATCAAGAGATTGGTTTCTCCTTAAGGTTGGTGCCCTTAAACATTGTAACCAATGAGGTTCTATTGTGAGGTTGGATTTAAGCAGTAGACTCAAGCAACTATTCTCACCGTGGTTTTTCCCATATTGGGTTTTCCACGTATATCTAGTGTTATGAGTTTTTATGTGTGTGTATGTGATCTCTCTGCATATACTTTTATATTAGTTTAAAAATATTAAAGAACTAGTTTTATTTGATCTACTAATTCAACCCCCTCTTAATAGATTGTTGTGTTCCAATAATTGGTATCAGAGCTTTGGTTCCCTTGGAGAATCTTAATCAGCTCAGGTAGATCTTGGACAATGAACACAAATGGCGAGTCAAGAAGGTTCATCCTCAAATACAACACTTCACTTTGATGGATCAAACTATGTGTTATGAAGCATCAAGATGGAAACATATCTAACCTCATTAGGGTTTGATGTGTGGATGTTAGTTGTAAATGGATACACAATCCCTGCTACACCTCCTACTAATTAGGCTAGAAAGAGAGGGTATGAGAATAATGCTAAGGCAAAGAATGTTATTCTTTATGGATTGTTTAGCTTACTGTTTATCAAAATAATGCATTTTCAAACTACATATGATGTTTGGGACAAGCTAAAGAGCATATATGAAGGTGATGACAAGGTAAAGCAGGCCAAGATATAAACTCACCAAGGTAAGTTTGAAAATCTAAAGATGAGTGAAGAAGAAATGATTGCATACTACCTCCTAAGAGTAGATGAAATTGTTAATGCAATCAGAGGGCTTGGGTAAGAAATGAAAGAACCAATCATTGTCAAAAAGGTACTTAGATCCCTCCCATCTAGGTACGACCCTAAAATTTCTACAATAGAAGAAGCAAGAGATCTGGACAACTCACTGTTGATGAGTTGCATGGAACATTCACTACCCATGAGATGAGAATGGGAGATGCAGATACTACCAAGAGAGAAGTTGCATTCAAAGTAGCCATGAAAGAAAATATAGAAGCATCTACATTTGGATTTGAAGAGATAGATGAAGAAGAAGCCAACTTTTTCAAGAGATTGAGAAGAGGCTCTAGAAGATACAAAGGTAAGTTACCCTTTAAATGCTTTAACTGTGGTAAAATAGGCCATTTTGCTACTAGATGCCTTTATGGAGAAAAGGATAACTGTGAGAAAGTAGAGGACAATAAAAAGAAGAAATCCTTTTTCCCCAACAAAGAGAATTTCTTTAGAAATAAGAAGATTCTGCACACACAAGAAGAAAGTGGTCCATCTGATGTTGGTGATAGCTCATATGATGAACATGGCAATGCTTATGTCGTTGAGGGAAATGGAATCCTATTCATGGAAAAAGAGTCTACAAATCAAGAAGAAAAAGAAGTTGAAACCTCTGATGAAGAATAAGGAGAAGTAGATCTTGAAGGAGAACTCATACATGTGCCCTAGATGAGATTAAAAGCTTGAGGAAGGAGAACAAAACCAAAAAAATCTTGCACAAATAGAGATTGAAAAGATAACTGAAAGTCTTGAAGAATCTGACCAAATGGTGGTGAGCATGAAGACACAAGTGGAAGAAGCCAAAATAATCTAGAAGATGTAGTTAAGTCTAAACTATAGTCTAAATCTAATGAGTGCATAAAGTTGGAAGAAGAAATAGTGGCTCTGAGAAAAGACCTTGAAAAATATCAAGAGAAAATTGACAAGCTTTGAGATCTTAGATGAGTTAATTAACTCACAAAAGCCTGTAAAAGAAAAATCTAGCCTGGGATTTGAGAAAGGAAAGAGTCCCACTACCAGTGCATCTGCAAATTTATATGACAAATTCAAAGCAGAAGAAAATCCAAGAATAAAGAATAAGAAAGCATGAAAGGAGAATGCCACATAAAATGGAAAACCAAATAAAAATGTTGTTGAGATGAAGAAACCTGATGAAGAAAAGAAGGCTATAGCAAAAAAGAAGACTAACCAATCAATCCCTCATCACCTGAAGAAGAACCAAAACACAAAGGGATCTGATATAGATAGTTTCACTAGGGTGAGAAATTTAAAGAAGCCAAGACCAAGAAGACCTCCTCATCTTGCAAAAAGAAATGCTATGATTAGGTATCCCTCATATTTCTATGGTTATTGTTATACCTATAATCAGTTTGATCATAGGGCTAGAGAGTGTAAAGTTGTTCCTAAAAGGAGTACAAACTATGTTCAAGTAGAAATACATTTTCTTCTTTGTTGGATATGAATGTAATGTGCTATAACTACAACAATTTTGGTCACATATCCAAACATTGTAGAACAAATTGTCTAAGACTTAAGACACAAAGTAAAAAGAGAAGTACGTTCCCCATAGTGAACAAAGGTTCACACATCTCTAAAAAGGAAAAAAATAAGACAAAGAAGAATTCTAAGAAGGCGTGGATAGAGAAAGGTCATAAGATAGCACCCAAAGTGGTTGCTCCTGCCTCACATCACCAATCCTTAGTGATAGGGCATGAGTCTAGGGGAAGCTTCATAGAAATTTCATTCAACCTTGGAAGAGTGTGAAGAAGACAAGTCAGGTGTGCATGGTTTTATAAATTTCTAACAACTTGATGGTTGCAGAGTCTTGGTATGACAAAGGGGGAGAACATCAACAACAACTAGGTTTCTAGATAGTGTCTCTTTGCCATTGATGTCAAATGGGGAGAAAGAGACAAATACTCATGCAATTGAGAAGAGAGAAAAATTGAGCAAAATGCTCCTTGTTATGAAAGAGAAGATATGTCAAAAGGGGAGTTGTGATTGTGAACAATTGTGTGCCAAAGGGGGAGAATTGTTTGTTGTCCAGATTGGATGCTAATGTTTGGGTAGAGCATTCTATTAGTGCAGAGCATTTAGTTTTTCCATCAATGACAAAGGGGGAGGTTGGTGGCAATATGATCGTCATTGATGTCAAAAGGGTGTTAGAAGGATGTATTGATGTCATTGATGACAATGGATCAGTTTTCAAAAGTTTGATGAAGGTTGATGGAAAGAAGAGCATGTTTTGCAATTATTGCAAAGTTGCTCAAAATGTTGCAAATATTGTCATGCAATTTTGATAGATTATTGCAAAGGTTGTTTTCAGAGGTATGCATAGAAATCAAATAGCAGATTTGATATGGGTTTTTCATGCTTATTCCAGTGGTGAGATCGCATGTTCAGATGATGAAGTAGGAGCTCAAAAGGAATTAATTCTGCTCTCTAGTCAAATTTGGGTTTAGCAAGTTAAACCCTAAGGGTTCTAGGTCATGGCGCTGAACAAAGTATATCTTATCGTTGTCTAGCTACCGATAGTTGAAGGTCACTTAAGTTATGACTTAAGCCTTTGATATCATGGAGAAACCAACCCCTTGTCCAAAGTATTACTCATTCAGCGAGTGATGAGCGCTATTATATTTCCTAATTCCAATGTCAAATATTTTCTCAAAGAAAATCAACGGTTGAGATTAGCGATCAACGATCGGGTAACTCCCACACACCCACACTACATATAAGGAGGTAATGTCATTAGTTTCCTAAGGTCCACTTGCGAGAAGATGACATGCAACCAAAAGATATCAATAGTTGGGATTCAAAGCGACAGTGAGTGGAGTATGACGTAAGCAAACAGATGGCATATCCCCACTAGCCCATTGAGAATATGGAGGGTCCTTGGCTTAGCCTTGCGGGAGTGTGGTATGATGAAATCTATCCTCGGTGGGACCAAGCTTGTGGTTAATGGTCTAAAGAGAATCAATGGTCAGCGTTGAGTTCATCAAAGATCAACGGTTATCGCAAGATCGTAGATTGTAAAGGCTCTAACAGGCTCAAAATATGATATGTGAAATACTGACAAGTGGCAAATGTTGATTGCATCGCCAAGGTCCTTTGCATCATAGATGTTATTTGGTAAGGTGCTAAGTAAAGTGTGATAGGTATATGTCGTGTGATGGAGATCTAACAATGGATGTTGAAGACTAAAGATCAGACGGTGATCGCTATATCATAGAAGACATGGTAGGTTCAAATGTGAGAATAGCAATGGTGTAGGATGTCGACACATGTCTAAATCGATAGGTGGCAATCGAACATTGCATCACATAGCTTCTATACATCGTGTTTATCATTTCTTTAGCACAAACGAAGTTGTGCTAAGCAAGAGACATGTGATAGAGATCAATGACATAGATTTAAAGGAATTCTAATTTGACGGTCATGTTTTAAAGTTTGAATGGATGAACGAGAAGTGATAGATCATGACGTGCAATAGAAAGATCGACGACCCTAGTTCAAATATGTGATTCTACAATGACTAGGCAATGAAATGAATAGTGTAAGTGGTGGAAACAACTATGAACCGACATAGAAGGAAAAAATAATTGCTATAATTGTTTTAGCTACTCATTTTGATTGGAGATGAGATGTGTAGATGGCGAAAAAATGTATAAACAATCAAAAAATTAGATATAAATTGATTATGCAAGGAATGACATTTAATACGTATCTGATCTAGGGTTTGAAAATTGCTAAAATTTGCAAATGCAGTGGATCTGGAGAGTGTGCATGGCTTGAGGTATTGAATGCTATCAGTGGTGATGGGCTCGAGGTGCAAAAGAAACTTGTCAGTGAAGCCATGTATGTGAAGTTTATGAAAAGAGGGAGATGAATGTGAGAGAGAAGAGTATGTGCATGCTGTGTGAAGAAGACCTAGATGAGTTACAAGAAATATCTTCTAGGATATGCATTGAAGTGCATAGGTGCAATGCAACAAGATAGAACAAAGAATGTTCTAAGTGCAGAGGAGTGAGATAGAGAAGAGAAAGGAGGAAGTGCAGAGAAATGAGTTGTTGAGTGAACAACAACAAAGAATGTGTAGACTGCAGAGAAGATAAGAGCAGTGCAGAGGTATGAGTTGCTGAGTTAGCAGCAACAGAGATAGAGGGAATGCTCATAGAGAAGTAGAGCAACATATGAGCAGTTACAGATCAAACTTGTAATAGAGAACTGGATTCAATTGAATCAATTGTAATCTAGAGGTGTAGCTCCAATATCTTCATTGTAAATCTGACTGGTTGGTGCCATCAGATAGCTGAGTTGGTGCTTAGTGCAGGGAGTGGGTGCTTCCTTAGAGTTGGTGCTCCTAAATCAGGGGATTGGTGTCTCCTTAAAGTTGGTGCCCTTAAACATTGTAACCAGTGAGGTTCTATTGTGAGGTTGGATTTGAGCAGTAGAATTAAGCAACATTTCTCACCGTGGTTTTTCCCATATTGGGTTTTCCACATATATTTGGTGTTATGAGTTTTTGTGTGTGTGCATGTGATCTCTCTGCATATACTTTTATATTGGTTTAAAAATATTAAAGAACTAGTTTTATTTGATCTACTGATTCCCCCTCCAACCCCCCCCGTCTGTAGATTGTTGTGTTCCAACAGAGTGTTGGAACCATCTTAGAGATATACGTTGCGATGGAAGAGAAACATGAAAACCATGAGAAGGCTGAGAACTATGACTATATCCACACCAATACCTTATAGGTGGGGAATGACCTCAAGGGGAACTATGCAATGAGTGTTACTCATATGATCCAACAAAAACATGTAAATGAACAACCTAAATATAATGTTGTTGGTTTATGGTTTACACATAAATCTACAAAGAACATTAGAACATATCATCAAACATAGTATAAATTAAAGAATGAATATCAAGAAACCTTGGAGAAAAAGAACTAAACTCCTATCTTTCTAAACGCTGAACGCAATTTTCACTACCCCAAAAATTGTATGCCATGTACAAGGTTCCACCTGCCTAAGTTTGTTCTTTTGATGCATATAGATATATACTCTTACTGTCATGATGTTTGTGAATTATTCTTCCCCAGAAGAGATGGTTTGCGAGATATGATTAGCGGCCAAATTTTTCCCTATTGGGAACAGCGGTACGTTGACTACATTGAATTTCAAAGAAATGGATTCCAGAATATGGGGTTTGATGGTTCAAAGCCTTATCGGCACAGATAAACTGTTGCAGCGATGAGATATCACAGAGAGAAATAAATGGTCAGAATACTATGTTTCAGAAATTAGACGAAGCTTGAGATGATGCTTTTTTGTGGTAGAAGGGATAACAACAAACATTCCTCTCTCTTCAATCATACAATGTCATCTATTGCTAATATGTGTAGAGAGGGTTGCTTGAAGGAGGCGTGATGCATTCTACTTAATATGCACTTCCCTCCTTTAGACTCCTTTACCTATATTCAGAGGGTAAGCTAATCCACCATTTCATCCTCAGATGGGTTTTACATTTACTAGAAACCCATTTTTCCAAAATAATCTTATCAGCATGTATGCCAAGTGTGGAAATTTAATGGATGCTCGAAAACTTTTCGACCGTATGACTGAACGAGACATCTTCTCATGGAATATGATAATTGCAGCATACAGAAAACATGGGTTTCCTGAAGAGGCATTGCAATTGTTTCACCAAATTAAACCAAGTGGTGTTGAAGCCGACCAGTTCACCTTTGTCAGCATTCTGCCAGCATGTGCAAAAATGGGTGCTTATGAACAGGGTATAATCATCCATCAAAGAATAATTGAAAGGGGATTGCTGTCTAATGTTGTAGTTGCAAGTGCCCTGATAGATATGTACGCAAAATGTGGAAGCATACGGAAGGCATGCGAACTGTTTGACAAAATACCTAAAAGAGACACAGTCTTATGGAATTCGATGATTGCAGGATATGCACAAAACGGTGTTCTTGACCAGGCTGCAAGGCTTTTGAAAGAAATGCCTCAACCAAATGTGGTTTCATGGAATGCAATCATTGCTGGATACGCACAAAATGGTGTTTTTGACGAAGCTATGAGGCTTTTTGAAGAAATGCCTCAACCAAACGTGGTTTCATGGAATGCAATCATTGCCGGATACGCGCAAAATGGGCTTGTTGAAAAGGCTTTGGAGACTTTTATGCAAATGCAATTGGCAAGGATAAAGCCAGACTCAGCAACCTTTGCCGGTGTCCTCCCAGCATGCGCCAAAACAGGAGCTTTGGAACAGGGTATGGAGTTCCATCAAAGAATAATCAAAAGTGCATTTTTGTCAGATGTTGCGGTTGTAAATTCCTTGATAGACATGTATGCTAAATGTGGAAGCATACAGAAAGCCCACGATTTGTTTGATAAATTGCATCATCCAAATGTGGTCTCATGGACAGCAATGCTTGCAGGATATGCAATGCATGGCTATGGCAAAGATGCCCTGAAAGTCTTCGAAGCAATGAAGCACTCTCAAATCCAACCCAACCATGTAAGCTTTCTTTGTGTCTTATTTGCATGCAGTCATACAGGTCTTGTGGATGAGGGTTGTAAATACTTCAATTGCATGAATGATTCTCATTGTATTATACCTACAATGGATCATTACGTATGCATGGCTGACCTCCTTGGCCGCGTTGGTTATCTTGAGGAAGCCCTCAACTTTATCATCAAAATGCCATTAAAACCCGATGTGGATGTGTGGATGTCTCTGCTTGGGGTGTGTAGATCACATGAGAATATAGAGTTAGGAGAATATGCAGCAGAACAGCTTTTTGAATTGGATCCTAAACATACTTCATCTTATGTTCTTCTTTCAGACATCTATGAAAAAGAAGGCAAGTGGGTTGGCCTTCAAA